>OZ010741.1:90835059-92085059 GCA_963932245.1 Tachinus rufipes | reverse complement strand
CCGAACGGCAACGGAAAAATGGGGCGGGGCACCATCATGCATATACCACATTTCCCTCCGAAGTAAAAGGGGCAAATTCTCCAGAAGAATTGGTAATGTGTCTTGCAAAAAATTTAAATAAATATTTCCATCTAACCTGTCTGGAATAACAATGGGACCAATAAGGTAGTGATCAATAATACCTACCCAAATATTAATTTTAAATTGATGCTGATGATGTGCAACTTTAATGGCATGTGGATTTTCATCGGAATAAATATGTTCGTTGTGCAGATTGGTTACCCCAGATCTTGTAAAGCATGCCTCGTCAGTAAACATAATTTTTCTACAAAAATTTGGAACAAGGATTCTTTTGTTTCTAATAAATTGACAAAATGTAAGCCGCATGGGGGGATCAGTCGGTAAAAGTTCCTGGACTTTTTGTATGTGGTAAGGATGTAACAACTGTTCTCTTAAAACCTCATTGACAATCGTTTTAGGAACATTTAACTCACGTTCTAAGAGACGGGTACTGGTACTTGGTTCTTCTTCAATTCTTTCCAGAATCATCTCTTCTGTTTCCACAGTTCGAGTTGTTCGCATACGACCCTTGCCTTCAAACTTTTTCTCAAAACTGCCCGTTTCCCGAAGATGACGCTCAATATTGGCAAATGTTTGGTGGTTTGGTATTTGACGGTTAGGAAACCTCTCCATGTAAACCCTAACACTCTGACGCCCATTTCCTTGACAAAACCCGTATACCAGGAGCATGTCAACTTTCTGAGAGTTTGTATAATTTTCCATTTTTAATGGTAAAATGAACTTGTAATTCAAGAATGTTGATCGTATACTTGAGTAAATTTCATAGACTGGTGACAATTTGTCAATAATTGTCAAATTATTAAACGCCATAGCAACAAGGTCACTTAAAAAATTATTGTTACAGGTAATTTCTTTTTAATATTTACAAATTTTTGACGCCCTTTACCGGCTAAACGAGACAATTTTGGATATAACTAAGTCGGCTTAGATCGACCTATTTTGACGTCAGGAGTCTGTCGTCAAGCGTTGTACACATATTTTCCGGACACCCTGTATTATATAATTATCTCTGAAAAACGTTTTATATAATAAAAATATTTTTTTTAAGAAATTTTAAAATGATTGTGTTGTGCCCCCCTAGAATGAAAAAAATAGATGCATTTGCCATAAAGAAAAATAAAGTAAACAATATAGAAAATTTATTTATTCATTTAGGCTGAATACTCATTTCAGAATTTTCAGAATAAACCATTCCCAAATTAATTATTAATATTATTGAGAAATATTAAGTATATGTAAATGTAACAACTTTTGAAATTAAAATCCTTTTATGTCTGAACATACGTTTTTGTTCATTTGATGCCAATAAAATTTTATACTATTCAGTTAATCTAATAATTCAGTGCATGCATTTTATTATGTATTTTTAGCTTATTAATCAAATTGTGTATATGCAAAACAGTGTTTGCAGTATTAATTTGAAATTCACATTTCTTTTTATTAATTACTATAAATACAATAAAAAAAAGTAAATTTACCCTCTAGGTACTAGATGTGGATGTGTCTTCATCAGAACTTCCAATTCTCCCTGATAGTACCTTCGATCATCTTCATTATAAACTTGCTGATATCGTTCACATGACGGCATACGAGGCTCCTGCTCCGAGTACTGTCTTCTTAACACGCTTCCAGATCTTTGTAACGGTTGATTTTCCTTCTCCGCCGCAGAATGTGCTCGTTCCAACTTTGGCCGTTTATCCGATGGTGCTTGTTGTATTTGTGTGGGTATTTGTGTGTCTAGACCAGGGTTGCCACCCATCCACTGACCCGTTTTACCTATAAGCTCTTGTTTTTTCCTACACAGTATACACACCCAAACGACCTGAAAATAAAACAAAAAAATTAATATTTAATTAAACATAATAAAATTATTAATGTTGCAAACTCAATTTTATTTTTTATTATAATTTGTTATATTGCTATATACAACATATTATTACATATTAAATTTTAATCAATACTTTTTTAAGTACAAAGAAATATTGTACATTAAAATTGATAAAAAACCGTTGAATGTTCATTGTGCCCGAAGATTTGGTTGGATTACGATTCCATAATCAGTAGATAAGTTAACCGCGCTAATTTTGTTACGGCTACAGCCTAAGCCCAAAGACATTGTAAGCTTAATTTTGTATCTCTAAAATATCATATTGGTTAAGACAACAAAGCACCAACATCAACAGACTTTTAAACCAAACATGTTCTAGCAAAAATGTCCGGTTTTTTTTGAAGAAACATATAGAATAAATTTCTTGTACCACAAAACCATTTACAAAAAACTTCAAACATATTTAACCGTGGTCGAGGAAAGACGCTTTAGAATCCGCTTAACAAAACTGATATAATAAAAATAACCCTGTAGTTATTTCAATTATTTTCATTCTTTTTAAATAGTAGAACTATTCTTGATATCTTTATATTTGGAAATGTGCGGTTGATGATACACGTGTTTATTAGTTTTGTTTGCGAATATAATAACACTTAACAGTGTCTTTACAATTTAACATTTAAAAAATAGTTGGTTAAAAAATTATTATATGCTTTAGCTGTAAACTTATTTGTGGGATGTTCTGAAGTGTTTATGATTTGATTATGTTCAAAGCAAAAAATTAAAGTCATTTTAAAATTATGGCTTATTTTTGAAGCTAATAATTCATTTCCTGACAAATGTTATATATCTCTCAGTCATTATCACCGTGTTACAAACTTTTATGAAACAGCATCCATTTCGCTCTAATTGAAAACCTACATTTTGTTGTGGTTTTTTTACTTAGTGATAGTTTTCTTTGCAAAACTTGTCATTCACATGGTATACTGTACTTAACAGGTCATAATGCCTTTAGACCCTATTGTAGTGGCAAGAATTATAGCTTCGAATAAAGATGGGCGAGGAAAACGTGAAACTGCAAAGATTATTGGTAAAAGCCTTTGTGCTGTACAAAAGGTGTATCTACAAAATCATCCCATAAAGTTGCTTTTTTTATTTATGCTTAATAATTTCTTCCTTCCTGTGAGATTATTCAAGGTTAAACAAACTTATATAATTAGATTTATATTTTGTGACAACTTTGCACTTTTTGGGCAATGCAAATTCAACGTCTGACAAAACTTGATTAATAAAAATTTCTGGATACATTGCCTAAACTGTACACGTTTAGTAACATTTTCAAATAGCATAACATTTAATTAAAGACTTAATGATGACATTAGGTGTTATATCAAGAACACCTCCAAAAAATAGATGTATTAAAAAATAAAAATTTACAAATTACCGCGTACGAATAAAGCAGCATCATTATTAGGGATAAAAAAATAATATATGTGTAGCAAAAAAGAAAATCTGCCAACTCAAAAAAAATTTGAATCAATCTTACGTCAGTGACATTAGAGATATGTTTAATATTACAAATAAATATCCAAGACAATATTATTTCATTTCATTCACAAGAGTGCATTTGCTTGGTATATCTGATAATTACGACATCTGTGAGCTTGCGTCTGTTCCCGAAGATTTCAAACCAGAGATATTCAAAATAAGAAATGGAACCTAAAAAAGAAGTCGATGACAACAGATTTCTCTGCAACAATAGTCTTAAAGTATACTGCAAAACTATAAATAAAACTATTGGTTATTAAAAAAAAAAAATATTATTGTGAATTAAAAATTAAGTGTGCAAAAAAAAACCTTGAGGAATACCAGCATTTATAATTTTGGGATCAAAGTTAAAACCATAAAACCTTCTATTTTTTCTGTTGTCAAGAAAGTTATTGATAAAACTTACAGATTTGTGATCATAACCTATACAATGGAGTTTGTTAATAAGAATAGAATGCCATACTCTAACAAATGCTTTGGAAATATCTAGAATTACATTTACGCTAAAGCATATTAAAACTAATCGGTAAATTAATATTTTCTTTATTAATTTTGCAAAAATTTGTTATATTCATTTTTAATTAATAAAATTAAAATACTTTAAAATAGTTTTATTTATGACAAACTAGTTTCACAAAATAATTTGTCATTTATATGATTAATAATATTTAAAAATTTGTTTTTTCGGCTAAGCAGAGTTAATGCTTGCCGCACGTCCCTTAATTGCGTTAAGAAAAATATTAATAAAATTATTTAGAAATCATCGCATTGAAGAATTTCTTCTGCGTGATTTATCAAAAGCCACAAAAACAAATAAAATATTACAATTTGCCGACCAATGTATTGAGTTACAAGGTTTGCTGAGACAAAGCAGTTAAAGATGCAAAACATGCATGTAACCTTCTATCGGTAACACTAAAATTCCTACCGTTAACACCAAAATCCCAAAACTACTAACAATCTAGTTTGCCAACTCAGAAATTTTTAACTAATTCACAAGTTTTTGGAAAACAAACCCAGAAATGATGTCAAACGTTATACAAAAGTCTGGAATATAATTTAACACATCCAGATCAGTACATCCACAACAAATGAAGTTCTACAACTTAAAAGATACTCTTGATAAATATAAGAATCAATATGAAAAGCAATTTAAATATCAGACTAAAATTTAAGATACTAAGTTCAAAACTGAACCAGATATACAATATCAAAAAGAACAGAAAGTTGACATTAAAAACAAAACCGGCAACAAGACAAATTCTCATATACTTATGACCAAAAATTCCGATACATAAACAAACGCTAACCTTACATCAGCATAAGTTATGCCCACATTAAATTATTAACAGATACAAAAGCCACAAAAACTTTTATTTTTCCTTATTATTGCAAATACATTTTATAAACAATTATTATTAATAAACCATTTACTGTTTTTACTTTATTTCTTAAAAACAAAAGTAATTACTGTGTGAATATTCCAGCGTTTAACAAATTTCAAGATAATAAAACAATACAATTTGGATTTTTGGATTTGATTTAATTGGTCTAGACTATCTAAAATCTCAACGCAATACTTGATTTTCCAAATGATATTTTGAATATAAAACTTTATTATACAAGACAACCAGAAATACAACACGTGATTGCTTCAAATACTGGTATTCAAATTCAAATTCCAGTAAATAAAAACAATAAAACCTCAAAGTATTAACAATTTATGAATACTTGGTATTATAACTACAGCCAAAAATAACGTAACTACAATAAAGCGTATCAGAAATATAATTATTAATACGCTTTGAATAGAAGCATATAAATAATATAATTTTGAAATAAATTGACAACTTAGAACTAATTGACAACAACAATTATCAAACAATGAAATAAAGACTTCCAGCTAATAAAACCATTGCAAATACTAACTTATTTACTTCAGTAAACTACTGCCATATTCACAAATTCATTATGACATTATGTTCATAAAAAAGAAATACAAAACCAAATAAGAACAATATTAGATCAACCATTCACCAATTTGGATTGAACCAAAAAAGAAAAATCCCTCAGAAAAAGCCAAATGAAAAATTTTAATCCTAAAAAATAAATAAAAAACTATACTATAGATACCAAACATAAATGACGTCTTATACAAACTTGGTAAATGCCAATAATTTACAACACTCGATTTTGTTAGTGAATTCCATCAAATTGATATATGTCACCAAAAATTACACAAAAGACATCATTTAATAATGAACATTTTATGACTTCCTACAAATGCTTTTTAGACTAAAACATTCCAAAGAGTCATAGATCATCCGTACTCAAAAAATTGCAAACGCAACTGTGCCTAGTGTACATAAGGATGGGGTTTAATTTTTTTGACAAATTTTTATGAGCACTGGACGGAATTATGTTTAAATGCAAAAAAAAACAACATTGTTAAATTTTGGTGCTAAGCGCAAAAACTACCAAAGAAGAGGTAAAATTGCCCAAAACCAATGTCAAACTTGAAATAACATTTTTTTTGTTATACATTATGTTTCTATCAATTTTCATCAACTAGAAAGTTATAAAGGGTGTCCCAATATTAACGAAAAACTTGAATTTGCCGTCATTTGTGCAGTAAATTGTTAACAACCCTAAAAACACAATTTGACAGCTAAAAAACAATGCTACAAGCTATACAGCCCGCAAAACAATTCAATTACTGCATGAGTCATTTCCTGGTTGTATACATTTTTGTTTCGGTGATCAGAATTGGCCCCCTAGATTGTGTAATTTAACACCATTAGATTTTTTTTGAGGGATTATTTGAAGTCAAAGGTCTATGTCAACAAGCCCACAACCACCCGTGCATTACAAGAGGAAATTTAACGCTGCATCAACAAAATTTAGCCACTTTTATTCAGAATGGTCATGAAAAATTTTGACATAAGAGTGCCTATGTGCCAGCAAAGCCGCGGAGGCCATTTGCCCGATGTTTTATTCCATAAATAACTCTATCCTATGTACTTTATAATTCAATAAAAAAATTACAATCTAAAGACTAAAAACAGTGTTTTCTATTTAATTTAAAAGTTGCGTTAATTTTGGGACACCCTTTGCAATGCATAAATAAAAAATATAAGTCAAATTTAAAAAAAAAATTCAAGTAACAAAAAATGAATCATTTGGATTGCGGCATCATTTAGATTTAATCAATTGATACCAAATTTTGAGGTTTTTTTTTTATATTCAAACATAATTCCGCCCGGCGCTCAAAAAAAAATGACAAAAAAAATGTTAAACCCCACCCTAGTGTACATCTTTACAAAAACACATTACCAATCTAAAAACAGTTTTACAAAAATTTTCTACTTTTTTATTTATTTTGCGTTTTACTACTTCGTTCCAGAAAACTTGACAACTTGTTTGAAGGAAGTTGATGAAACCAACGGCTTATTAGGTGACCGAACTACCCCGCTAAATTAAGAACACGTTATTATTTAGTCATACTTCGGAGATCAAACCACAAATTGTTAGGGTGCTACGCTAACGCTGTATAACTGAACTATGAAGAACAGTTAGAGAAGCAAAACTCAAAAAAAACAGCTTGATAAATCAAAGTTTTTTTAAAAAGAAGTTAATGTTTTAAGTAGTAACATAAGATGGAATAAAACCAAACAAAAACCAATTAAATTAAAAATTACACAATATCAACAAAATAGTACAGAAATAAAAAAAATTCAACTCTTAGTCATAGTGTGGACAACCAAATATTTCTGCCCCTATCTTTTTGGAAAAACATTTATTATAGTTACTGATCATAGACCACTTTAATGGTTATTTAATATAAAAATAAAAACGTAGAAACAAATGTCAATCACATTTCTTTAAATTTATAAAACAATTTAATTCAAACTTTAAATTAAATGTGCCAAAAGCTGAATCTATAATTTTAAAACTTGATCTTAATAATTCATTTAAAGAAAACAAAATTCTAAACGATACTCAAGAAAATACGTAACCCATAGTAGGTAATAAAAAAAACAAAGAAAAGATTTTGCGGAAGATTCTATACACAATTTTCAGCGAAGGACTTTAAAAAAGACGTAATTCAATTTTTTAAAACATATAAAAACCCTCAATTAATTACGGAACGTTTATACAAGAAGACAAACACTTTCAAATGATGACCATCATTCATTCAAAAATATTGCTTTTAAAATCACTTAAAGCAACAAAATCCTAGAAAATGTCCAAACGCCAAGAAAAAAATATTTGCAAAATTACAACAACAGAAAAACTAACAACAAATATAGCAGAACGTCTTAAAATTTTTAGGTTAGAATCTTTAGCATCTACAAACAAAAACCTCAAAACAATATATAAATAGGGAACTCCCAACATAGTCAATTTTAACTGTTAAAAAAATCAACTTCTTACTGTTACAAAATCCAAATTCGTGGTATCGTCAGTACCAAATATTAAACTATACAACAAATCTATATCTAAATCTTCTTCAACTTGTCTTCTAGGTGTTACAATCTCACATAATCTTCTCTTTAACAACCATGTTGTTGACAAAGCTTCATATATATATTTCAATACAGGGTGATTCTTAACCTATGCATAAACTTGAGGAATTATAGTTTACAATCAATATTATTGATAAATGTTAAAAAAAATGTAATAAAAGTTTTATAATAAGCGAGATAATGAATTATAAAGTTTCTGGAAAATTAAAAATTATTACTTGAAAAAAATCGGTGTGCCATGCCAAAGTTAAAATAATAAAAATGTAGTAAAGCTTTTAATCAACTAATTATCAAAATAATAAAGAAATAACAAAAATTCAAAATTATTAGAACACTTAATATTATAATAAATGCTCAAAATTATTTCCTCTATTTTCCTAACACATCTGCGCCCGCCGAAGCCATGTTGCGTTACATGTACGTTAAAGTCTCGGTGGTTGCCGAATTGTGTCAGCGGCAGCTAGTATGCGATGTCGCAACTCTTCAACATTGTGAATTTCGTATGCCCTCAACATAAAAGTCTAGGGGATTTAGGTCAGGTGATCTAGAAAGCCAGGCAGTTGGACCTCCTCGATCAATCAACTTCCCCGGAAACACATTGTTAGAATGTTGTCGCACATCACATGCGCTGTCTAACATTAATTGGAACTTCTTCCAGTAGTGCTGGTAGAGTCTCTTGTAAAAAATTTAAATAAACAGCGCCCGTTGCACGATTTGGCAACAAAAACGGTCCAATAAGATGGCCGTTTACAATTCCAGCCCATACATTCACCGAAAATCTGTGTTGAAAGTTTCTACGCCGGGTAATGTGTAGATTTCAACTGCCCAATAATGCGTATTGTAAAAATTGTGCACACCGCTACGAGTAAAAATTGTCTCATCTGTTACTAAAATGTTAGTAGAAAAATTTGGGTTCACATCATGCTGACGCAACAGCCATTCGCAAAATACTACCCTAAGAAGAAAAACGGTTGGTAACAGGGCAAGTACACGCTAGGGACATGGTAGGGATACAGTAATTCATGCTTTAATATGCGCCATACAGTTGACTGCAATACCCCAGTTTGATCGGCAATTATCCGGGTACTGATGTCAGGACGTTCTTCAGCAATATCAATAAACTTTATAATTCATTATCTGGCTTATTATAAAACTTTTACTACATTTTTTTTAACATTTATCAATAATATTAAGTGTAAACTAAAATTCTTCAAGTTTATGCGCATAGGTTAAGAATCACCATGTATAAAACTTACATTTGTCTTTGTATTGAATATTTTTTCCAAGTATAGGGAAGAACATCGGAAACTACTTTATCTCTTCTAAACTCTATTCAGGAACGAGCTATTCGGATCATAGCCAATCCAAAATTGACTAATGACTTAGATTTACAACACAGGCGTAATATTGCAAATCTTTGCATTTTATATAGATATTTGAATGGACGTTGTTCAAACAAAATACAAGACATTTTGCAATCTAAATGAATATTTACTCGTAGTACATAAAAACATTATTCACTGACAGTTCAGAAATGTAAGACCAAAACCTTTAAGAAAGATTTTCGACAAATGAAATAAACTTCCAAATTCAGTATTTCCTGAAACTTATAAGTCACTAATATCCAAAGTCAATGATAACAAACTGCTTAAATTTAGTCTTCAATGTGATAGTTTCAGCGAGTGTGGTTTCACTCGTTGAAATTCAAAGGTATTGTTATGTTGTTTTGACGTATGTAATTCCTAAATATCACATTTTGTTAAGAATATAAGAAAATAATGAAATATTGTTGGCCAACATTACATCAAGACATTCAAAAATACATAGACATCTGCTTGTAATACCTTATCAGCTTGTAACACCTTAAAATATACATGACAGACCGTTTGAAACAATGCAGACGTTATGCTTTATAACAAATATAGAGTTTTGACTATAATCGACGCTTTCTTGAGATACGCCTTAGCTTATAGATTATCAAATGGATCGACAATCAATATCACATTTTTTTAAAATTTAAAACCTTCCTTCATTATGAAATACCTAACGTGATAGTTGTCGATAGAACAATATGTATTCAACAACTGAACCATAGAAAGTTTTCTAGAATTACATAAGATTAAACAGGAAACAATAAAATAATTAAAAGATTCCATTCAACTCTCAAAAACATATAAGAATAATTTAAAATTCTTATAAAAATTAAACCATACAACAATTCGATCCACTCGATTACCAACAAACAACATCATGACAATACAGAATTAGTTGACATTAATTTAAACAAAATAACTGTTGATAACTACATACAAAACCATAAAGATTTAATGAAACAATTATACACAAATTCAAACTAAAATTTGAAAACGACGACAAATAAACAAAATTTATAAAAAAATTAGAAAAACCATTAGAGTACAAAGAAAATTAAATTGCTTATAGAAAAAAATTAAAAACTAAAAAAACAATAAATTTATATAAAAATTCAATCAGGTTATTGTAAAAAAAAGATGACCATTTAAAATACAAGACTGACAAAATTAAAATCTACCATAAAAGACATTAACAAGACCAAATGTTTATTCAAAACTTTGTTCACAAAACCACTTTTCTAATTCCATCAACTCATCATACAAACCATCAAGGATAACCCAGAAGTTTGCCATTTACACTAAACAAAACCAAAGTCCAATCTGAAAAACACATTTTTCTCCATTATTTTTATACTGAAAAAATTAAAACTTATAAACCAGTGATTTGTATTACAAGGATGAGCGTTGAAATATAAAGTTTATGCGGAGTTCGGGAACATAACCAAAAAATAGTTACAAACATGAAACTATTTTTTGGTAGAATTTGTAATATTGAAATTAATGGTTCATGAAGAAAACCAGAGAATAGGTTGCATCGAGTCCAGCTGATCATGTACTTTATTGTCAATATTTTTGTATAATGACAAAAAAAATAGATCAGTTATGAAATTTTTAACTAGAACCTAGATCAAATTGATGCTCAAAAATAAAAATATAATCAAGCACTCAACAAATTGACCAACAGATTAAGACACCATCACAATAACCTTTACTGGACGGTAAAAAATAAACAAAATAATGAAGAAAAGTGTAAACTTGAAAGCGCAATAAATACCATCAATTCACTGTATTAGTCTTATCAGATGCTATATCTACCTGATATGGACAAACGTCATGATTACAATCTAATTTACAACGTCCTGCTATTTGACCATAAAGAACTCACTCATTCTGAAATATTTCAGCAGTATCACTAATACTCTACTCCAATTAGAAATCATACTACAATAATACTAATAATAATAATAACCATGCATGCAAAGATACCAACCCGTTGAATTTGTGCCAAGAAAACCGCACAATCAACGCATAATATTTGTTCTGTAATAAGAATAAATAAGCACCTAGTAAAAAAATGGAAGAAGTATGCGTGGAAACAGTTAGCAAAGTATGTATGAATGGCAAAATGAGTTAAAAGTACAAAAAGTGTGAGACAGAGATGCCCACTCAGCCCTAGTTTGTTTGCGGCATACATTGCAGATGTAGAAGAAATGCTATGGCGCAGACGGGTGGGGTAGTAGTGGGGAGAGAGAAAGCAAAACAAGCAAATAAAATGAACAAAATGATTAGATGCCTGAATAAGTATTTTAGAAAAAAAAGAGTTGGAAGTAAGAGTAAATAAAACAAACATTATGACTTTTAGAAAGGGGGGAAGAAGACGTAGAGTAGAAAATGGGAAATGGGATGGGAAAGAAATAAAAGAAGTAAAAATAAACACAAAAAAAATATGACAAAAAAGCAAATAAAGCAGTAAGTATGGGGAATTGGTGAAAGAAAATTTAAATGTATGAGAATAAAAAAATATGTTATTGTACGGAGCGGAAACTTGGTGAATAAAAAAGCAAAAAAAGTTAGAGGCTATTCAAACAAAATACTGGAGATGGGTATTAGGAGTAAACAAAGAAACCCCAGCATACATTGTAATGGATCAAGTTAAAACAGATAAATTAAGAGTAGAAGCAGGAAAACGTGCAATAAAGTATGAAGAAAGAGTGAGAAAAAAGAATGAATGTAAAATACTACAAAAATGAAAGGAAAATGCGGAAAAATAAAAACATGCAGAGAAAAATATTGAACAAGAATGGATATGCTAGTGAAGAAGTAGAAAAATTGAGAATAGATAGAAGTATGTGAAAGGAAATTATGATGAGAGATAGAGATATACAAGTGCAAGAGCAAAGAACACGGATAAATGAATCTAGATACAATTCAAATTATAAACACATTAAAACTACTGACTTCCAAGTCCTTTAAGAAACTTATTTTATTACTTTACCTCAAAACTGTCAGGTTAAAAAAATAAAAATATTTTCCGTAATATACAAACACTTATTAGATTTACACCACTACTTCTTCCAAATTTACAACAACCAATAAATACTAGCAAATTTCCTAAACAAACCAAACAACTACTAGACTACCTAGACCCAATAGTATTTCAAAAGTTTCAGAAAGTCCCAACTAATATTTGGATAATTGTCACAGTTGATGAAACATATTTATAAATATAAAAAATTCCCTACCATTTACTGAAAAAATCTATAGACACTACGAATATCCCTATGAGTACATTCTAAGAATAGAAAAGTAATATGATAATTTTTATATAATTTCAGAAACCGATGACTAAGCACTGACTACGCCATACCACTTCTATATAAGAACTGCTTTTGTAAACCGCATTCACTTCTAAGTCAGTCTTGAGTCAATCATGTACTCATACATTTACATTCAATAATTATTATTTAATTAAGTAGGAAAAATAGCTGCGCTATTATAAAGGATCACAGAATCAAACTCGGCAAGAAAACGCCCGAATATAATTGAATAAAATTTTTACACATTGTAGAAAAAATATCAATCTGTGGCTTCAAACTTAAAAAAAAATAATTAATTTTTTCTCGATAAATTTAACTGCAAATCTTTTATCAACAAATGAAGGCATATAATATTATATTGCTAATAATCAGGACGCGGCAACTACACTCGGCAACTGTCTATCGTTAAATGTATTATATTGTTTAATTTGTTTTATATTTTGTTAAACAAAACTTTTGGATTCCATAAAATAAGTTTATTAAAACATAGTTAACTTATTAAAATGTTAAATTTTTCAGTAATATTACCAATTTCTTTTGACTTTTATTTTACACTTATACCAGTTACAAAACATTATAGAAAACCCAATTTCAAATCGTTGAATTAAGTATAAATAAACTATTTATTAATGCCAGACTTCAGGTTGCATTAAATGATCCAGATTTAAGTGCAAGCAATTTCAAGCCGAGATGGTTGAGACGTCGGTTTTATGTAACCACGGGATTTAATATTTCAAGCAACTTTTTTGATAACTCAGACCGGGCCGGTTTTTTGCTTTGGTGTAGTCCCTCCTTAACATACAGGCACAAAATTAATAACAAATAATAAAAGGCAACACTATTATTAAAAACTGTAATTATTTCTATATACGCAATAGTAAATAATAAATGTTAATACCTTTTCTTTATTTTTGAAAGTATACATATTAGTACAAAGATAATCCATAATTCCAACCAAATAATCAATATTCAACAGCATGTACGTATAAATATTAATTAAAGCAAAACTTTTCATTCACATTTTCTATCGTTTTAGTTGAATGCTAATGACAAATCAATTGCAAAGTCGCGTGAGTAATTTGGAGCCGGCTGTCATCGATAATCGCAAATGCACACATTTTTTTAATATAAATTCACCACTGACGAATTCCTAAATTATTATTAATAACACCTTTTTTCATATTTGCAAGCAACGTGTGTGTTTTTTATGGGACTTTTAAAAATAGACACGCTAATTATTATACGATGAAGATAAAGTAGTTTTGGTTGTTTTACGTAATGTTGATCACAATCTGTTCCACTTACCACAAATACTGTGAAAAGAACTGAAACTGTTATTTTTTTCATTTTTTTTCGTATATTTGTAATTACTTTGACACACATTAAGTAATATATTTTTCTGTGCATGATTGGAAAGTTTTGCTTATGCGTGTGTGAAATGTGCAGGTATAATAATGATAGTTTGGGAAGTAATTTAACTCAATGTAACTCGAGTATAATAAATTTGCAAATAGTTAATTTGAATTAAACTTAAAAATCTAATAAATTACTTACAATTTATTAATTTATAAGTACAATAATAACAATAATTTTTTAGAGCTACAAACACAAACATAAAATGTGATGTTAACTATCACATTTTATGTTTGTGTTTGTGTGTGACATTTAATTTCAAAATATCAAAAAAGCTTATAATTTTTTCCAACAAAACGTTTTAGTTAATATAAATTAATAAATAAAACTAACCCAAATATATATTAGTAATTTAAAAAAATAATGTAAATTCAAAAATATTTTCAAAATTTCACAAAATAACAACAAAATTTATAATAATAATTTTTTGGAAATACAACTGACGTTTTAGTAAATTAAAAAGTTAAAAAAATGTAGCTGAAAAACTAAGCCAACTATGTCAGTTTTGGTAATTAAAAAAAAGTAGTTTGCAAATTTATATCTTAAAAATTTCACAAAATATCAAAAAAAAGTAATTTTTTGTCAACATAACATTTTAGTACATTTAGTCAGATTTAATAAATTAAAAAAAAAAAAAAATGCAAATTTTCAAAACTTATAAATGTAATATTTTTCCACATGACGTCCAATTAGTTAGAAAGTTTCAAAAATTTAACTTAAAAATTAAGCCAACTATTTTAGTAAAATTTAAATAAAAATAACTTAAGTTTAAAACTCTTTTCAAAAATTTACAAAATATCAAGAAAATAATAAATATATTTTTTTCTACGTTTTAGATAGTTTAGAAAGTTTAAAAATTTTAACTAAAAAAATTTGTTTGAAAAATGTGAAAATTATCAAATATTAAAAAATTGTTATCATGACTTATTTTGGCAATAATTATGACCTAACTATCTATCCTAAGTTTGCATAACTATAATCTAATAAAATATTGTAAGTAAAACATATAACATTTCTTGTAACACTATGTAACATCAAAAATTTTAGTTCAAAAGATGATGATGTAAATAAAAAATACTTCAAAACCAGTCAAAAAATAACCACAGCATGTGCAAAAATAATTAAAAAAAACAATATAACTTAATAGTTAAGTTAATAAAAATTTGTAATTGTTTAAAAAGTTGATTATTAGACTAATTTCAAAATACTTTTTGTAAGTTACACAATATTTTTTTTTTATTAATTTAGTTTTGCCAACATTATGGACTAACTTATCCCAAATTTGCGTAACTATGACTTAATAGTTAAGCAAGTTATTGCTTATTTAGAATAAGTTCTTTTAATAAAAGTTGCTAAAAATGTTTAAAAATTGTAAAAGCAAATTTAAGTCTTGCAGAAATGTTGAATGTAGGTAAGAAAACAATTTGTTTGTTTTTTCACCAGATAGAGAAGTTGTTTAAATAAAATCCACATGCATTGTCAAATAATAAGAAAGAAAGTCTTGCTATTGGCAAACTTATTACATAATAAACATAAATTGATCGGTTGTTGACTTCATAACAAATGGATACTGTACTGCAATTTTAAACGTTCTTACTATTGTTTAGCACCAACTAATTTAACACAAAATTAAATATATAAATAATTTAAAAAAAAGATTCTTTGATCAATTGAAAGAATTTTCTCAAAAAATAATGCTAAACTTTTAACGCAAAAAAAAATTAAAATAGCTGACGAAAACGTTACCCCACTCTACTTATTTTACAGAGATTTGGCCAAGTAAATACCACTTTTTCTTAGCTTTTGACAACTGTATAAGGCAGAATCAGTTCAAAACTGGTGTATGTATATTAAATACAGTCAGTGAATTTTTTAATAAAACTGTATATTTCAACAATATCGGGATTAAAAAATTGGCCTCACTTTGGCAAAAAGTTATTCAATGTAAAGTGATGTGATTTTTATATAAAAATACCTACGGTAAATAAATAGTGTAGGTTTAAATCAATTACTGATGTAAATGATTGTATTTTCCTGATATATCAAATTTAAATTATTATTTCTATTAGCAAATTTGAACCAAATCTTAATTGTTATGTCTCAATTGCTAATTGACTCTCAAGAATTGCAAATAATATACACTCAGTAATTAGCTGTTGAAAAATATTGACATAACAATCGCCCATTTGGTCAAAATCCAAAAATCAAATAAAAACATTTTAAACTCAAAGTTGCATTCAAAACCAATACCCTATCAAACAAAACAAATAAAACCAAAACTCCTATTAGTTGAATTTGGTAAACATGCAAAGGTAGTACCTTTCCTCATCAGCGGGCACATCAAGCGTCGTAGTAGTCCCACTTGAACACAAACTCGCAGGGAGCCCAAAACTTATCTATAACTCTACGCGTCACATCTTGGTAAACGGTATTAACTTGCAGGTTAAAGTGGGAATAACCTAATTGAGCAAAACATAGCATCTGACTGAATAAGAATGAGCGGCTACAAATAGCGTCTGTTTTCCATGTTAGAGGTGGGTAAGCACAAACCAAAGAAAACAATAAGAAACCATTCTAGTATACCAATGTTCCAAAAAATCTCTTGAAAACCCAAATTTAATAAAATATATAATAAAGAAATCAAAAACTTCCACAAATCAATCAAAGAAACGCTTAAAACACTTTCCAATTACAATACAACTAGTTAGGAAATAGCCGAAAAAACCCATCAAATATAGAAATAAATGCGTTTTTCTGTATTTTTGAATGCATTTTGTTGCTATTTCCAAATATAATTTCACAAAAAAAACTTCGACATATCATAGTTTAATAGTTTCTAAATGTACTGGTAAAAAAAATAAATCGATAATCAAATTATTTGTAGACACAGCGATGAAGGGAAAGTTGCCGTATTTGTTAAAATACTACAAATCAAGGTAGCGGTCGGTATGGTCTTAAACAAAATCATATTAGACAAAAAGAAAATTAAGCGTGCTTGCAAAACTTATATTACCCAACTTTTCAATGATATCAGAGCTAAAAACAAATGTAATAGAAAAAAACCTGAGCATCAGAAGTAATACATGCTACATCAGTAGCAAAATATTAAAAATTCTGTAGACCCCTTAGACCATACACACTTATAGACACGCCTTTTGCCTACTCGGTGAAGCCAACATGATCGATGTGTATGACGTCAGTTGTGGACAAAAACGCGTACATAGCAAAATATTAGATGTGTATGTAAATACATTTTTACGCACTTAATACACCAAAATGCTAATAAATCTTTGACTTAATGTATACTTGGTGCATGACGTTGCTAAATTATTCAATAAATAAACATTATATATTTCACACAAATATTGAATTTTGTAATTAAAAAGTTAAAGTTAAAATATAATATATATTTTATTGTGTTCATTAATGAGGCATATGGCCATAATTAGCGCGTGACGTCAGTTGTGGGTACAGAATGTTATGTTGGCTTCACTATGCAACAATCGGGAAATAGCACACGGCGCGCCTATAAATGTATATGGTCTAAGGTAGACCCAGATAAAGTTCCAATAAAAATGATAAAGCTTATAAAAGACAACACCGACCTTATGGTAAGACTATTCAATGGAATTTACAAATATGTTAAAATCCCAAAAAAATTGTTATGATTAACATTTATAGCTATTTCAAAATAATAACATTCCAAAAAATGCAGCAACTACCGTTTAGTTAGCCTTATAAATCATAAGCAAAAAACCTTTTTGCAAGTAATCCATGCTCAAATAAAACTAAAATGTGAGATAAACCTAAACAACACATAAGTCGACTTCAAAAAAACTCTTGGAACACGTAAAGTGCTGTTTAGCCTAACATTCATCTACAAAAATGCCGTGACTAAAGAAAAAACGTGTTTGCTATGTAGATAACAAAAAAGTTTTCAATTGGGTTTAGCATAACCGAGCTACTTTAAGAAGTTGAACTGGATAGCTAAATTTTCTAAATAATTAAAAATCTGGCCTAAATAAGCAGAAGTCAAAATTAAAAGTTTGTCAACAGCCACAATACAAAGAAAAGTCCGACAGGGCTATATTCTTTCTCCCTTCTTAATTAACCTATTCGCTCACACTTTCAAGAAAAGACCAAACAAAATAGAATTTGGGATAAAAATTAATAACGTACGTAACAATACAATTAAGTATGCAGACAATACCGTCATCTTAACTAATAGCATTAAAAACCTCTAATTTTGGATAAAATCACATATACATATACCCAAAACATATATAGTAGTTAACTGCTAAAATCATAAGAGTGCATCTCTCTACCTACGTAGCGTACAAACAAAAAGGGTTAACACAATTGTACTTAAATTCAGAAGTAAAATGTCAAATTGAGTGTACTCGTGCCACTTTAATAAAATAAAATTGTTTTTTTTTGCAAAAACAACCTTAACTTTAATCTGCGACGCAATGTCATCTATTCCAATTCCTTTAAAAAAAACGTGGTAATAGCAAAATAAAAAAATCTTGTCTAAGAAACATTTACAAATAAACTGAGATCCAAAACCGAAGACCGGCACGCATTTGTCAAAGTAATTGGCAACGTCAAGAAAAACAGACACGACACATAAAAGAATAAGGTTACTACCTGAACAACACCTAGAAATAGAAACCATTACAAATAAAACCAATTATAAGATTCAAACATACCTGCTAGTTACCAGATAATACCGCCAAAAGATGTAATTAAAAGTATACTCAACTAAGATTTCTTAATAGATGTAAACAGACTTTTACTTCTGTTTGGCTTTAGCATACATATACAACTTATATTCGTCTTTGTATTAAATATTGTTCCCAAGTACGGAAAAGAACATCCAAAAACCTTCTTAATTCTATTCAAAACCGAGCTATTCAAATTAATGCCGACTCAAAATTTCCATAGACATTGTGAGATAGAAAATTATATGAAATTATATTGATTAAAATAATAATGTGTGTAAATTTGTCAAATTAATCAAAACAGACAAAAAAATAGACTATTTTTATTACAGAAAGTTTATTTACCGGCCGATTTTACCGAAGAAAATAGTAAACAAAAACAATTTGCCGTAATGTAAAATAACTTCACTCCCACGCTACTAGATCAAAATTAATGCATTGAATAATTTTTTTGAGGTTAGAGTATAAAATTTTTATGTTTTCTGATAAAAATAGTGTGTGTTTGCTTAAAATCGACACGGTGATAAAAAAGTTATGGTAAAAAAAAATTGGGGCATTTATTGCAAACACACAATTTGCGAAGATGGTTATATTTCCGAAACAAAAGCGACAACATAATATTCTGGAACTGTAAATCTTCTGCGATTGGATTTCTCTATATGCTTTAAGAATTTCACGTGTCGTGAAAAGTATATGTACTTTGCGAAATAATGAAGATTAATTTTTTTACTTTTTATTGATTTTCTCAGTTATTAAAGGGAGGAAAGATGTGGGTATAGAATCAAAATTTACATCTTAGCAAGGGCTTCAAAAAACATATGGGTTAGACGTATAACTTGTTTGTATAACCAGAAGGTAGTAATAAAAAAATTAATTTTATCTGTATACGTATTTGACTGAGAACGTGCTCAGTCTGAAATTGAGTTTTCTCTATGAATACCATCCTAAGTGATCGCAAAATTATTATAACCAAAAAATGCTTAAAAGTATTTGATTCCAGTAACACAATAAACGTTGCTTTAAAAAAAAAGTAAATCAAATCAACTCGTAGACAAAATACGATAAAAAACACACCAACAAGAAGAAAATACTACTATTATATAATCAATTAGTAAAATGATAACATTAAAAAACTGCATGACTGCAAAAAAATGACTAAGACCAACAACAGACTAGACATAAATGAACAATAAAAAACGCTACAAAAATAACAAAAAAAAACTAAACAACAAGATTAAAAAGGAACTGCTAAACACAAAATGATAGTAGAAACACTATGATTACAAAAACCTATTGCAATGCTAGATAAAGAACAAATGAGTCGTCTAGTTCCAAACCTGGCCATCTCCAAAAATAACACAAATCAGTATTATTGTTGAATTTTAAAGTAAAATGTGTTCCGAGTATATGTAATCAACAACCAGTTCCATAAGCGGTAATTTACAGTTAGTTATTAATATATATGACTTATTTCCAAAAATGGCCTTATCCATATAATAATCAGTTGCAAAACCGGCCATCTCCACAGTTTTGTGATTTTGTTCACATTTCATATACATAACCTAAAAAAGTGTTTAGCTACATACGCAGCTATCATTGTTTTTTGCTATCAGCAATATTTTTATGTAGTTTCATTGTGAGTGCCAATATAGAATTTACACCCAAAGTTGTAACCCTTAAAAATGCAAAAAAAGACGGAGAGATCCTGGAGGTTGTGAGAAAAATAATCAAAAAAAACTAAGGTATTTTATTACATGAATTTATTAAGGTTACCTATTGATGTGTAAAATAATTTAGGTATGCATCTGCTGAGTCACCACATATGCCAAACTGCACCCACAATACAAAGGCCTTTAGATGTTCAAGATTAAATAGACAAGACATTATCAAATTTCAAGGTAGCTTTTATATCGATGTAGATAAACAAAAACAAGATGCATTCATTCTAAAATATACAATCGCTACCAAAGCTGCCAGACATCGAGCTAAAAAGATAAAAGAGCCAAAGAAAAATTACAATAAAAAAATTTATACCTAAAAAAAATTTTGGAAAATTATTCCGGAGTGCCAAACAACATTTTTGCGTGCATTGGGTATTACAAAACACTAAGTTCAAGGCGTAGTAAAAAGGCATAAAATCACAGAAAAAAATGCAGTTGGAACGAAGGGGAGGTGACACCCAAACAAAGGCGTATGCTCAGAAATTTGAAGAAGTAAAAAATTTTATAAACAAATTTAGAGAAGCAAATCTGCAGTAAGAATTTATTTAAATAGCAAATTAAATATTAAGAAAATATGGCGCATGTATGACACTCAGTGTGAATCTCTGGACTTAAAAGAAAAGGAAAGTTACTTTAGGCATGTTTTCAATACTAATTACAATATTGGTTTTGGTACTCCACAGACAGATGTATGTTCAACATGTATTAAATTAGGCAAAAAAATAAAAAATGAAACGGATTTACAGAAAAAAAAATGAGCTTTTTGCCCAAAAAAGAGTTCATAGGCTTAAAGCTAAAGCTTTTTACTCATTATTAAAAAATATCATAATAATTTAATGATTAATACCTTTTTGATTGTCAAAAAAACTAAACTCTGCCAAAAGTTCCTGACCAAAGTGCTTATTATGCTAGACAACTATATAAATATAATTTTACGATTGTGCCAAGACACTCAAAATCCGCTTTGACGACTGGAAATGTGTTTATTTATCATTAGAATAAAAGTAACTTTAATAAAGGTTCCAATGAAATAGCTTCCGCAGTCTACCATAGACTTAATAACACAAATTTTAAAAATATTGAACCGATGGGTGAGGAGGTCAGAACAAACATTTGATTATGATGACAATGCTTTCAACATGGATGCTTACAAAAGCTCCTAACAGTCTTAAAAAAATAAAAGTGGTATTTCCTAACGTAGGCCACTCGTTCTTACCTGCCGATTGAGTATTCGCCCGGATAGAGAAAGTTATTTAATCCATTGAAGTTATTTGTAGTCCAGAAGCACTAAAGCCCCCAGGCAAATGGCATTTTCAATTTGCCTCTGCTAAGAGATTTTCTTTAAAGAAAACCAAGGAAAAAAATTTTATATTATTTAAGAGAGAACCTAATTATAAAGTTGATTTTGGAAGTTACAAAAAGAGGAAAGTTATTAAAAAAACATCCAGAAGCCATTGAAGGAGGAGTTAACATAAATCCTCTTAAACTAAAAGATGTTGATAAACTTCTAACCAAACATTATAGCACAGACTGAAAAATAATAGAGGACCTGAAGTACTTTAAAAATGTCTTAGAGCGACCAGCGGATGTTGCGGATGTAGAAGAGCAGCAAATTGATGATGTTTGCCAAGAAACTGATAGAATGGAACAACTCTTCAAATTATAATCAATCAATCAATTTGAACAATATTTGTAGATATTATGTTTTGTAGTTTTTTTTTTAATATTTCAGTATTTACGATTGTTTTTCTTGCACATTTCATAATTTATGCAGAATTTCACTCTAAATAAAAATATGTAAAAATATACAGGGTGTTCCATTTAAAATAACGATGATGGATATCGTTACTCAAAACAGGTCAAATATATTTACAAACTGATAACGTCAAAAGATAGCTTAATTCTTGCCATTTAAGAATATATAGTTTGTTGGGTCTAAAATTTAAAATAAGAAAATTATAGCTTCCGGCGTTTTTTAGGAAACAGCCTGTATTATTAAAAAAATGTAATAATAAAGCTATTCTGTTGATAAAAAAAGTTAATTTATTACCTTGCCTAAAATGTCAGTGATTAAAATTTCCATAACCGGCCATAATCAATGATTAGTTTCAAAACCGACCTTCTATCAAATTCTAATCTCTAAAAATCATAAAATAATGACTTTTGATTTATAGCAGTATTGTCACCCTTTTTGCAGTGCTTTAATCTGTTGGATGCATTAAAAGTATATTTCAATATTTTCATGCAAGATGTGTTGTAAAAACTTTTTTATATTTTCTGAAAAATTTATATTGGACAAGGCCGTTTTTGGAATTGCACAAAAATAGCTCAAAAATTACTTCCTAGTTATCAAAAAACTCACTTGAAAATACAGCACAACAAACGTAAAAAGCGTATAAGACCAAAAAAATTAAAATAACTGGTATCAAAATTAAAACAGAAATTCCGCCCAAAATAATTAAAGTACGTGCCAAACATAATTCAGATCAAATATTGTGAACATCTCAAAATCTAAAAAAAAAAAAAACTAATTTTAATAAAGAAACACAAAAAAAACAAAGACACCACATATAGACTACTCTGCCTCATCAACATAACGAGCAAATTAATAGAAAAATATAAAAGAATAGCGGACAATTTGTTAAATGAAGAGTACGGATTCGGGAAGAACAACTCAACTATTAATGAAATACAAAAAATAAAACAAAAAACAAATACAACTTTGCTATTCCAATAACTGTAATTGTAAAAACTTGCGGAAATACAAAGATTAAAATACAAGCCCCTACTTAATAAACTTCACACAGGAATAACTAAACCAAACAATGTAAATTGAGAACAAAAAATACATATAACATGTGTACCACAGGGTTCGATACTAGGCCCTCCATGTAGTGCAAACATTCTAAAAAAATTAGAAAAGACGCAAAGTGGAAAACTTAATAGACTGATGCCAAACATAAGTAATGCAAGATATTTTTATACAGAGCATCCATCTAGTATAATACAAGGAGATTTATCTATTAAATTTTTGTATGTCATAAAATTTTATAGTGTTATTTTTAAGGTTAGTTCTAACAACTTAATATTTGTCGTTTTTATCAGTTCATCAAAAATATAATATTTGCACCTTAAACACAAAAGCGTCATACATTTTTTTATTGAAAGATAACGAATATTTATAAAAAAATGATAACAGTGTATGGAAATATCATTGTATGGAAAAAATAGCTTGTTCTATTATCAAGTCAAATATTGATGCCAAGGAGTTCAAATAAAGCAGTAAGTCCATTCATGATTACCCAAAGTGTAAAAGCTCAAACTGACAAAATCATCAATAAAACTAAAGAATTGATTTAAAAATTTGCTACTGGACAACAATTGCAAAGTGCATATAGTACAAATTGTATATAAAAAAAATCAATAAATGCAGCTTTAAGAAATTACAATCGGCATTAATAGTCTTTTTAGGCTGATATGCCAAAATTCTAAACTAATTTTAAGAAATTAAAACATCCAAATCACAATCTCAATCTTGCCATGTGACTATTAAATTGTTTCAAATTTCAAAAAATACTTAAGAGAGCGTAATTTTTATCGAATGACAACGCTAAGAAGAAATATTTTGCAGAATTACCAAAAAAATTTTGTAATCGTTTCTAGAAAAACGTTGAATTAAGTGTGTTAATGTTAATAGTTGTTACGTACATAATTTTTTAATTATCTTTTAACTCGTTTTTATAGCTAGACAACATAAAAACTCCCATTATAGCATGATAACAACAATATAACAACAAAAAACTACTTAAATAATCATAAAAGAAGGCAATGATCAAAGTAGCAAGAACATACAGAAAAGCTTTCATAAAAACTTAAACTAGTAGCATAATACTTCACTTAAAAACCTACAAATCCTTTATTCTCAACATTAAACAAAATTTAACTACTTTGATGACATGTCATTATAGTCTAGTCAAAGTAGCTTTTTACCTCTAAAGAATTCTAAAAGTTTTAAAAATTTGTACACTGATTTATAGGTACCTAATACTAAAAGTCCTGACAAATGTGATACAAGCTAAAGCGGCAATTACAAAAAACAAGGCACTTTTTTCGGTTTTTTGTTAATATCTCGAGAACTGTAAGTCGGAGATAAAGGTTAACTATATACACAATGAAAGTTGATAAAATTTGCAATAAAAATGATCAAATAAATTTTTCTTACAGAGTAATAGAGTATTAATAATTGCGTTTTTTTCAAAAAAAAAAAAAGTTAGCACGGCACAATAGTAAGTAAGAAAAAATAAGTGTACTTTTTACCATCATTTGTTAGTTACTTGTAAATCAATATTTGACAATAAATTGCCTACACTTTTGGATACGTTGGATCATTGTGGGAGGAGGGTTATACATTTGCAAGAAATAAGATTGAGGGCTGCCTCAGGTTCTGCTGCGTCTTCTGTAGTTCCTGGGATAAACCGGCTGGCTCAAACTACCAACCCCACTGTTCTGAAGAAAGTTCATTTCCTAGCCCAACTTGGATTTGGTGGTATACACAAAAAGCATGCTACATTGCTGCTTCTTCTGTGGGAGACAGCGCAGAGAGGTCTAGTTTAGCATTCAAAACTAATTTGGTAAAAGCTTTGTAACAATGCATGTTAAGGGAAGTTTGCTTGTAAGGTGCATTGCACCATGTCAGGAATATTTTGTTTCCTGCTTCAGCTTTATTACATCAGTAATACTTTGCAGTGTAGCTCGCTTCTTGCACAAATTAAAACAGTTTCGATTTTTGATATGCAGCGGAAGTCGTATCACATCCGCTGAATGCATGCACAAAAATATGCAGTTTTTTATTCCCATAGTATGCAATTGCTGACTCGAATATACCTTCCTTTCTACTCTGCCGTGGCTTGGTTTAACAAATAATATCTATCTTTCAGATGGGGTTAAAGCTATGAGGAAGACAATAAGATCAACATCTTTGCCAACTACTTGCTACTTTGTCGAATGTCAAAATCAAAAAGATTGGCTTTTTCTTGTAGTACAGGAAAAGTATCGTATAAGGCAAATTTGTTTGTTTTCAACATTCCAGTTTGCTCAAATAAAGATATAGAGTAAGGAGCAAGCTTATGTTATAAGTAGTTGTTTAAGTCCTTATTACTCTGCTTGTTAATCTTTAGAAACATCGTTAAATGATTGATTACCACTTTTCTCCATGAAAGAAGATCAAAGAAGGTAAAAGAGAGACCGCACTAACACTACAATTTGAAGAGTATGCCACACATATCGTGAACGTTATGTGGAAGGAAGGGCAGGTCGTTGAGAGAGAGGAGGAAAACTGTCAAAATGAACGGAGGACCAAACAAAAAAGACCGGCTTCTTGGCTTGTAACAATACAATTCTATTCTTTAGCGCCCTAACCTAACCTAACTCAGTAGCCGCTGTACATACAAAAAAAATGTATATGATAATTTTTATTGCATTATCAGCTTTCATTATGAATATAGTCAACTTTTACCTCCTACCTACAGTTCTTGAGATATTAACAAAAAACCAAAAGAAGTGCCCTGTTTTCGGTCATTACCGCTAAAGCAACGTGTCACATTTGTCAGGACTTTTAGTATATTCTTTATTAGGTACCTATAAATCAGTGTACAAAGTTGGAAAACTTTTAAATTTTTTTAGAGGTGAGATCAATATTTGAGCATATTTGCCTGAACTATTACGCATCATGACAAATCTACCAAAATGTAATCAATCGAGAAAACCAACCACAGCAAGTCCAGCAACTACACTTACATATGAAACAACCGGCATTTATTTATTTAATATACTAATATAAATTTATTGTAAAATTGTTATTTAGGCAGATAAGAAGTATTATAATTATACTTTGCCCTTTTCTACATGTTAAATATTAAATAATACAATACAATATGTATCTTCTAATAAACTTCTCTAAAAGCTTGAAGATCCACTGCTGACTAATAATATTGCATGAGAGTTAGATACTGTAAAATGACCATATCTGTTCTACACCAAAATAAACAAGCATACAATGGCAAATATGTTACTCATTTTACTCAGTTTAGATTCCAATTACCTTTGTACAGTGTTAACTTGTCTCATTAGAAATGTGTATTATGCTAAATATGTGTTAAAAAAACAGCATAAGTAGTTGCAAAAGCCTCCAAAACAAAAACTATAATCAAAAAATATCTTACTGACATTTTCTGTTTGCTATATTCACCATATACATCAACAAACTGAAAAAACGGCACTTTTAAAAAACGGCTCAAATTGTAATTTTGTCAGTTTTCAACGTTAGAAAGTATTCTAAGCAAACCAAAGCCCTGCAAATCATTGATGCACCAAATTACCGTTCAAGTAAACAAAGTCGATCTAAAACAAAAACATATAGCAGAAAAAGTAAAGAATTTTAAATCAATTGTTGTTATACCAACAGTTAACCAGCAATTGCTTAGTACCTCTCAAAAAATTACAAATGCAATATAAATTAATTACATCACCACATCATATCTTTAATGACGCTAGTTTTAAGTACATAAATTTTGTTTCTAACGTAACAGGCCTGCCTCTACAGTAGTTCAGTATCCAATTCTATTGCCACCAAATAAATTCTGTTATCAACAAGCTTTCTCAAACTTTATAACCACATTCCAAAACACTTTTTTAAAAAAATTCAATCCAACAACTACCAAAACAGTGATTTATCAATTTCTAATAATTATCCAAAACGCTTGTAAAAATTATTTCACCAGCTAATCAATCAATGCGTTATCAAACTTAACACCAGTGAATTAAAGAAGATTAAAACAAAATAATAAAGCAACCTAAAGTTGTAGGTAAATTATCAACAACTCAACAACGTGATGAATTTGCTTCACTACAATTTTTTTAAAGTACTTTGATATTTTAGGAAAGCAAAACTGATTTCAATTGCCACGGCAAGTAGCTACAGAAACCTACCAATTTTGGGTAAAGCTATTCGTGTCAAAAAACACGTAAACCACGTTCCAGAAACGTATTTTTTATACAAGTTTTTTCTTCCAAAATTACCTGCATCTTCTACAACAAATGTAAAAATAATTTTAAAAAACACAAAATACTGAAAGCACCAAATCACTGCCGACATTGACTTCCCTAAACAACTTTGTCTTGAGTATTTGAACACAATTTAAAGAGCGAGTGTCCACCAAAAGAGCTTTTGCAAAAATCAAATTAAGAAAAAAGTTTGTTCTTATAACAAGCGCAAATCATAGTTTAATCCTTTCTAAATGTACTGGTAAAAAAAATCGATTATCAAATTATTTGTAGAAACAGCGATGATGCCAAAGTTGCCGTTTTTGTTAAAATACTACAAATCAAGGTAGCGGTCGGTATGCTCTTAATGACCGCTACTCTTCCAAGTGTTTTCATTCAACATTGAATACATTTCTAGCAAAACCTGAAATTTCCATAACGTTTTTTTTATACAAATATGACATGTTCACGTAGAACCGGTTGGTCAATTTTTACTTCAACATTTGCCGCTTTTAATTAAAATAGTTCTATACTAAAAAAATTACAATTTTGTAATTCGCAAAACAGAGTAAAATACCAATTTAAGTTTTGTTGAATCTGTCGCCACGGACCTCGATTGGTCTAAATTTGCCAATGCTTGATATTGGCGCATTTAAACTGATTAGCGCGTTGCTTCGGCACTAATTATTTATTTCTTTTATTAAAAAAACTATTAACTAGTAATATTAAAGCATTTTCCTTTATAAGCAGTAATTTGTATGTATACTTAAAAAGTGTAACGACTATTATTATTACTAACACTAAAAAATAACTAAACCAATTATAATAGACAATAATTGTTTTTTTAACAATGTACTACTGTACCAAAGATATTTATACAGCCATTTACAATATAATTTAAATTAGTTAAATTTCAATTTGTATAAACTCTAATAATAGGCAATTTCGTTTATTACTGTATTGTAATTAATAAACAAATCATACTAGTAATTAGTTTGCATTAATCCTTTATTGGTTTATAATGATAATTAATAATTATATTAATTAATAAACAATAAACACTAGTATTACATTATAAATATATTAAATCAATACCAAATAAAATAATAATACAAACATATTTAAATTCCGTGTTTCCGTAAACAAAACATTTAAAAAATAATGTTATCAATTCAGTTTTCAGTAAATTAACAAACCATAAATTTCAACTTTCATGCTACCTCTGTGACCTATAATGCTCACAAGCATGAAATGTATAGTGCAATAGTCTCTTTACAATCTCCACTCTGCATAAAGTACCTCTATAACCTTAATTAACAATCGACAAATAGATAAAAGAAAATAAATAACAAATAATTTAATCATTCCAGAAGAAGTTATATTGTTCCCAATAACAGATAATAAAGCGAAAGATTGATTCAGTACATTAAAAAAAGTTTATTAAAGATGATCATTATTTATTAAATTAGTTAGAATATTTTGATACAATTAAAATTTGTATTGCTGAAACTCACACTAACTAAATATTTTATTCAGTATATAACTATTTATATACAAAATTATTTAAATTTTATATTGTGTTGTTAAGTGGTAACATAAGATTTATTTCATTGTTGTGTAAAAATGAAATGAACTGAATGTAGTCTGCCACAAACTAAAAAGATTCCCGAGTGCAAGAAAAGTTATGAAATATATTTTGTGAGGTATTATTTATTACTGTTTTTGCAGATTAAGAAACTCGTATTACCTTATGCAGTGCTTATTGCTTAGTTATAAAATATCCTGAAACATTGTTGTTGTTTATTGATAAATTGCTTGACTCTACACTGAATTTTACGAGTTCGATACCCTCCGGGAATCATTTATGATTTATAGATTCTTTGACTAAGAATTTACTTACATTACATCAACTATTTTATTTATATCCTAAACCACTTTTTTCAATATTTTCATTTACAACATTTTATATTTAGTAGTAATGTAATCAAAACAAAATATTTTTTTTAAATATTGGTAAGACGCAGTATTATCATAACAACAAGTTCTTTACATAACTACTATTAAATAGTTAATTTACTTCTTTTTAGAACCACACTTTGCAATATTTCTAATATGTTTGAGCTAAAAACAAACCAACATAAAAAATATAAATCTACTGCACTATTATACAATTGTTATTATTGAATTTCTACCTCTTGTAAAAATCTCACTAAATGTACGTATGTGTGTATCACGCACAAAAAATAATATTTTAATTATCATAAAACAATTTTGAAAATTAGTTACCGAGTCAAAGAAATCTAATAGATTTCAGTAGTAACTGAGTAAGCAAAAAAACAATATGTATATGAGAGAAAGCGATAATAATACCAATCTCCTCATGTTTAACACTTGAGTGGGTGGATGGAACACTCCAATTCATAATTACTATTCAGTAGTTTTAATTGAAGTGCCCAGCCTTTTGCCAAAGTGTTTACCAACAACAATTTACTTCTCTCTGCAAGCGTAGAAGTTTTTATATTCAAAAAGAAAGTGATGATACTAACACTTGGGTGGGTAGGTAAGACACTTCAATTTATGATTACCATTGAGTAGTTTAAACTGGAGTATCCACCCGGAGTGCCCGCCCAAAAGTTTGTCATTAAGAGTTGGTATCACCACCTCCTTTTTGAATGTAGAAATTTTTAACGTTTACATGTTTGCAATCCCATGATAATATACTAGAGCGGGTAAGTAGGCATTTCAGTTTAATGATTTGGAGATTTTAGACAAAATTTAATATTTTTTGCTTGATTCGAAATTTTGTACCCGGATTTTAGTGTTTTAGTCGGATTTTGTAGTTTTTTTTTAAGTTTATCAATTTCTGGTCAGAATATGATATTTTATAGCTAAACTATTTTTTTGCGTTATATAGCCGGATTTTAGTATTACTTTTACGTGATTTTCAAATTTTGTGGCCGGAAACAAAGAGTTTCTCAGCATTTTGGAATTAAGATTTTTGTTTTCTTTTAGCTGGCGTATGCAGCCAATTAATCTACACCAATATATACTATTGTTTTATTTGATTAATAAATGTGTTTAAATTGTCTTCGCCAAAGTGTCTTCGTACCAAATTGGCCGTGCCAAAGTGTCCCATTTCGTGTTCAAAGAAACATTGATCTAGAATCAGACACTCAATGACGACATTTTACTAGAATCCGTGCAAGTTAGTTAAAATAACAGTTTACACACTACATTTTTAAAATATTAAATAAACCAAAAAAATGCAATTGGATTAAGCGCCTAACTAAAATCTCAATTCATAATCGTAAATTTGAGCCTCATGGGCTCCGGCAGAACATTTTAAAAAATGGTGGTGTATATTAGTTCAGGACATAAAACTAAAACATGATTAGTTTCAATGTAACTATAATTACATTTCTCATATTAAATACTCTCATTAATGATTTTGATGGTATAAATTTGTGTTTGTTTGAAGGTATATATTTAATAGCAATTGTAAAGTACTAACACAAACGTAAGACAAAAAATATTAACCTAAGTACCAAACAAAAATAAAGTACCCCCTGCGGACAGAGATTAAATAAATAGTCTCACTAGCTTCTTTTCTGAACGTAAAATTCAACCCATAGGTAAGAAAATTGACAAACGTTTAGAACACATTTTGTCAGTTTGACCACATAACATCTTATTAAACTCAGTTGGGTGTTAGCTGCGCGATGAGTCAAAAAACAAAATAAATAACCCCGGTAGTTAATGGGCTAATAATAATAAACTTATAAAACGGGAGATTAAACTTAACCCAGCTTTTATTAACTGGCTAGATATCACATTAAAGCAAAGGATTATTTATGTGGTAATAGGTAAAAGACTCAAACTACTATGTTTTAACCCGCTTAAAACACTTTGTTTGCAGAGGTTTTTCATTTACACTAATATAATCTATATTGATTAAAAACCATGTCAACTACATCAATTTAAGCTGAAGCATTCTATTGTAGGAAGGAAAATCAAATAATAAAGTTTATAAAATTTATAGATTTATAAACCAACTAAAAGATTTTGTGCTTTCACAAAAAATGACAGTATACATTTATTTTAAAAATTACCTAAAGTAAGTGCTCGAGAGATACTTCACAAAAGTTTGTTCCTTTTTACTTCAAAGATCTATTTCAAAAACGGTCAATGAATTTGTAAAATCTTGTAACAAATTAAAAAATGTTATTTTGCTCAGTAAATCAAAACCTACTGCAAATCAGATCTCAATAGAATACACGTCCTGGAAGCTTAGAAGTAATTTACTAAACCCAGCTATTGTATACAGAAGTAAAAGAATGTAAAGATTGTTCATCAAAAAGTAGTTGGCTGCAATTGTTGAACTTGAAATTTTTTTTGTAAAATCATAAATACAACATTTATGATCCTTACATTAAACTCTAACAAATTACCCAAAGAAATCAAAGTAACATATGTTTCTTGAGCTGTGTAGCATTTTATTCACACAATTGTCCAAAAATAATTTTTAAAAAAGTCACTACAAGTATTAAATTGACCTATTCAAAGCTACGGTTCGTTTCAGACTCAAACCCACCAAAAACTAGTTTAAGGTCAAAACTATTTAAAGCAAAAATTTGTCCTAAGTCAAAGCTTCAACAGGATAAGATTCAATTTGAGCCAAGTTGTTTCCGTGTCGATTATTTTGACCCTTGGTCGCTGTAGTAGCTTTAAAATTTGCTTCAACCATTATACAATCACTTTAAAAAAACTTTTTAGCTTAAAATTTACCTATATAGGGTTTCTTACCAGAAACTAATTTTAACGTTAAAAGTTCTGTTAATTTTGTAATTTATACTATTATTGTAAAGAGTGCGCAAAAGATAATCGTGCGCAAAGTAAAACAGCCTTACTAATTAGTAATACAATTTTCAAAAAACTCAGTATCAATAATACCTCAGTAACAGTGGCAGTTCAACTATATCTTCCTTTCTCACATACAGTTTGTTTAATCTATATTCTCTATATCACTTAGGACAGAAATAATAACTTACTCTTTATCCACCAGGGTGGTTCACCTAATAAGCTGTTCGCCCCAACAAACCTCTTTAAACAAGTCGTAGACTTATTTGTGCAATGTAAAATAACAAAAAAAACACAAAACAAACAACTTCTGTTCTCAACTTTCTTGTGAGTAATTTTTATGCCCATTATGCTATGTGAGACTCAAACTAAACCAATGTGCAAAGTCCTAACTTAACCAATCAATTTTCAACAATAAATTTAGATATATTATTTAAAATTAATAAACGATGTATTTTATTATTGCCTTTTCATCCAGTAAGAGACACAAACAGTTCAACGTTTCTCCTAATAGAGGGCATTGCGATAATACCTTCGATATATTAAATAACGGTAACAATACCTATTTTTCTGTGACCTAAAAGTTCATTTTCGGCTATTGACTATTTGACAGATTATTTCATTAATACAATCACAGTTTTTATCCTTTTAAATGTTATATGTGAGACATTCATATGTATAAGTCATATAATTCATTTGTCAAACAGTCAAAAGTTGAAGGTTATATAAAAAATTTGTTAACAAAAAAATTGACAATTTTTATAACAAAATTGTAAAACATTTGACAGATGCTTTGTAAAATTGAAAGTTTGTATGACAAATTTGTTAAAAATATTTTTGCAAAGTTTGTCAGTTTGCCTGATAGACGGCACATGTAACAGATTTGTTAAAGAATTTTCAATTTTGTTGTTAAATTGACAGTTGACATATTATAATGCAAAATTGTCAAAAACCAAGTCAATAATTCATACCTAAAAATGTAAAATAGAAACAGTTATTTTAATATTGACAGTTTATATGGCTGAACTGTCAAAAATAAAGTTTTGAAGTTTATGTGTCAGATAGCTTATATGTCAGTTTCCTAAAATTATGGACATGTTAAACCAAAAGTTTAAGACATACATATTTGTAAAACAGTTGACAATTAATTTATTAAATTGTCATTTTTAACAACTCATTTGAAAAAATTTGATTGACGTTTTGTCAAGTCAACAGTTTTTATGAAAGATAAAATAAAAGTTAAAATTTACAAGTTGATGTGAACTAACTTGTTAATTTGACAGTTGACATTTCATTTAACAAATGGCTTATATAACAGATTTGTGCGACAGTAAATATATAAAAAATGCTCAAAAAAATTAACGCAATAACAGCTCAAAAATGGTGCATTTAATATTTCTACACTTAAACGCTTAGAAACTTTGTTTTTGTTCAAAACCACCTTAGAAACGTTTTTTCAATTATAATATTGAAGATCTAATAATAACAATTTATAACATTTTTTTAAAAGAGGCTAAAAAAAAAATTTTTAAAATGTTAGTTTAACCTGTTCTAAATAAAAATGTATTGCAAAAGTATTTAAATCAATTCTAACGAAACAAACTGCTTAGAAAGAAGCATTTGTTTTGTTTGTTTGCATACAATAATAAAAAATATTAAAAAAAAAATCATACAACTTTTCCTGCACAAAAACAATTTGAAAATGCAGTTACACTTAAATAAAGCAAACTTATGCTTAAAATTTAGCAGAAACTATTTTTAGCGTTTTTAACAGTATTTACTGATAAAAAAGCTAAAAATACATCAGCATTTTCAGCTCAAAAATGCATTAGAGACGCATTTACGATTTTAAAACCACCATCTAATAATTAAAATTAAATTTTGCACAAAAACACTTGACAGTTAAATTAACAATTGACAGTTTATATTATAGTCGGCTCACATAACAGATTTATAAAACAAATGACAGTTGCTTTGTCAAATTGACATTTGAAAGTTTATCTGACAGATTTGTAAAACAGTTGACATTTGCTTTTTAAAACTAAAAGTTTTGTAAAACAATTGATAATTGCTTAGTTTAATTGATAGTTGATATGAGTTTTGTCAAAAATAATGTTGGCAAGATATATAGATAGATAGTTGTAATTGAAATTAAAAATTACAAAAATAAATTTTTGTTTTGTCATAGGTAAAGAATAAGTAACAATTGACAGATGCTTTGTTAAATTAAAAAAATATTATACAGATTTGTCAAGAATGATGTTAATAGTTAATATGTTAAACAGTTCACATGCCAGGTATGTAAAATAGTTGACAGTTGCTTTGACAAGTTGAAGTTTGACTGATTTGTCAAAATTAAAGTTTGCAGTTTATACAGGGTTAGTCATAATTACCGGAACATCTAAATAATTTTCCAATGGTAAAAAAAAATCAAAAAAAGTTTTAAATGAAAGTTGTTTGATTTTTAACAAACTATTGATTAAAAATATTTTCAATATACAAAGTGTTTATTTTATTCTGGAATTTTAGTAAACTTTTTTTTTCAAATTGAACACCATGTATATTTTTTTATTCTAAGATTAAATCTGAGTGATTTTTGATAAATATTTTTTTTATAAATTGCATCATTTTTGAGTTATAAGCAAACTCTTGAACTTAAAATAAAGAACATTTTCCCACAACATACACAATTATTTCAACTAAACAAATAAAAAAACAACAATAACATAAAAAAAATAACAGAACAATCATTAAATTAGAAATGTAAAAATATAGAAAGTGTTTAATTAAAAAAAAAAAAAAAATTTCATAATAAAATAAACACACTGTATATTTTCACATTTTTAAATTTTAAGATTAGTTTTAAGATTTATTCTAACTATTAAAAAATGTAAAAACACACAGGATGTTTATGTTATTATAAAAACTTTGATTGTTAATTTTTTTAATAGAATACCTTTATATTTTACATTTTTTTATGATTTAATGATTGTTTTGTTATTTGTTTTTAATGTTTTTGTTTTTTTCATTTGTTTGGTTAAAATAAATGTCTATGTTTGTGAAAAAATGATATTTATTTGAAGTTCAAGAGTTTGCATAAAACCCAAAATGATTATTAATTTAAAAAAAATGTACAAAAAATAATCAAAATTAATATTAAAACCAAAAAATGTAAAAATATACAGTATGTTCCCTTAAAAAAAACTACCAAAATTTTACAATAAAATGAACACCCTGTATATTGAAATTTTTTAATCAATAGTTTGTTTAAAACCAAAGAACTTTTGTTTGAAACTTTTTTTAAAGTTTAGACTAACCCTGTATGTCAGATAGTTTACACAAATTTTCTAAGACCAATATGCCCAATTTCATACTTATTTACTTTAGATGGTTCTCATAAATAAAACAGTATTCAACTGTTAGTAAATCAACAGTGAAAATGTAAAAAAATTGCAAGTTTAATGTTAAAAAAAAAAAAGTTTTCTTAATAAAATAAATGGCTTGAAAATGTGTTTGAATCAATTAAAATGTAAAAAATATCTCAATCAAAAAAATGGGTTTTAAAATGAAAAACGATAAAGAGATAAAGAAACAATAAAGAATTTTATAAAAACTTGTTGAAAATGAAAATGTTTTTCAATAATGATATCAATTTTTTTTAAATAATACCAGGTTGGGTACCACTGGTCTAACCAATATGTAGTCGCACTACTATTTAATAACCAACCAATTAAACTCGGCAGTTCAAAGGATACGGCGTTGACAAGATTTTATAGGTTAAAACAAAAAACGTAATGCAGAGTTTAAGAAACGATATACGGTAGTACACTCGGAATACATACATTTAAGTCACATGACAAAAATAGATAATAATAATAATATGTTTATAATAATAATATAGCCAGTCAAAAATACTATCTACAACACCACACTGTTATTAAAGATGCCAGCATGACAACAAAATTGAGAGTTGTGTTTGATGCATCAACAAAAAACAATAATTATTTTATGGATGGACCTACAATTTAACGTACAATAGTTGCACTCTTAATTAAATTCTGCATACACAACATCATTATTGTCGCCGATATTAAAAAATAATTTTCAGTACAAAAGAAATATAAATGTTTTCAAAAGATTTTATGAAGAGATGGCGATAGCAAACTTGCAGAATATGAATTGATTGCCTGCATTTTACACCAACTAGCAGACTTAAGACAAGTCAGTTTCTCATAGCCTCACAAATTATCAAAACTAATATCTACAATGATAATCTTTCAGCATGTTTTGCCAACAAACACCATTAATTACTTCCATTAAATTCATTCATCTATAAAAAAGGTCTAATACGTATTGGAGGTAAACTTAAAAAAACTAATTTCTCATTTAATAAGAAACATCAAATTTTATTACCAAAATATTACCACATCACAATTCTGTTAATCAAGCAAGTACACAAACATAATCTACATGCCGGTAGTCAAACAACGCTCTACAAAACAAAACAACAATATTGGATCTTAGCTGGACGCAAATTTAATTTGCAAAATTGTCACATCATGTTATAAATGCTTTCGAATCAAACCATTTTCAGCAAAATACTAAATTAACAAAAAAATTGCCACAAAATCGAGTTAATGCACCAAGACCATTCTCTCATGTGGAAATTGACTATTAATACAGTCGACTCTAATTTTATTGATGCTAAAAACAAACTCAAAGATTTGGCTAACACATTAAAATCAGATGAACACTATCAGATACTGTACTTGTGACTAGATAATAGCAACAAAAAATGAGAATGCATACCAGCCCTCTCTCCACATTTTGGTAAAACAAAGGAATCTATAGTTAAATCATTTAAACATCATCTAATATAAGTTGCTGAATATATTTATAATTCAAACTGAAGCAATTCTTAATTTTAGTCTATTGACACCATGAACAACAAATCCTTATGATTTATTAGTACTAACGCAGAGCCATTTTCTTATCGGTGATTCTCTAAATTATGTACCCAAACAAAATTATAGATTCCTACAAATAGAGTGACACATTGAAAACATACTCCAAAAGTGCAACAAAACTTTTGGACACGGTGGCATAAGGACTATCTAAACAAATTAAACATAAGATGCAAGTGAAAATCGGGAAATACCACAGTAAATAGTGTTGTTCTATTAAAAGATGACAACCTATTGCCAATGCAGTAGAAACTTGCTAGCAAAATTCATGCTAGCAAAAAAACTTGCTGTAAGAAAGTGAGCATAATGTGTCTAAGCCAAATAGAAACATCTTTTAATGGTAAATATAGTAGCCAGACAATGCTAAGGAAAAATATTGGTATCAATGATCGATGGCAGCCTATATATTATAATAAATTATCAGTTTTAGTTTATTCTTTCCCTGCTTAATTTAAATAATTAAAAAATTCTACTCACACCCCCCGCCAACTGAATAGTAGCCGCAAGCAAGTAAACGCGCTTAAGTCAAAAAAGTGTCACAAAATACACTTAAAAGTTTTGTGACAAATCGGGATCTCAGGGTTTAGTGCTATGGGTTGATACCAATAATAAATTGAATAATTTCCAAGAATCCACAATATTTATTCCCATATATACAAATGTACACTCGCTGTTGTAATTAATTTGTTAATCAAGATTTTCCTAAAAGAATACAAGTTGTTAAAGACCCACCAACATGTGTTCGGTAGCGGTTATGTTATAAAATAGCTAAGGTAATTGTTAAAATTATAATAAAAGTGAATTTACAATTAGAGAGGTATTTTATTGAATTTTAAGATAAAGTGTACTAACCTACGCAGGTATGAAATACTTGAGTTAAGTATTTCTTCGATCCCAGGAGGCAGTAGGAAAACTTTGAATCAAGTTAGCTAGACAACAGCTCACATGTAAAAGGACCAGGTAAGAGTAAATTTATTACATTTAATCTTACCAGGTTATCCCAAGGTAGAATTGATATTTTTAAAGAGAAAAGAATGTGGAATTCCTGAGTTTTTTTGTAGAGCACATAAATAAAATAAATATGTTTATTTATTTTATTTATAAAATATATATTAATTCATAAATAAATTAAGAGAGATAATTTATGAGGCAAAACCCCTTTGATCCGCCTCAGTTTAAATAATCGTTTTGAAAAAATACCTTTTTGCATAAACACTTAAAATCGTAGAAATTAATTAATTTTTTTTTTTTAAATACGTTTTCTGAATAAAAATGTTTTGAAAATGTTCGAAAAGGTACAGAAAGGTGCGTTTACTGCAAAAAATGATTTGGAGACGCATTTAAACTCAAACATTGCGGAGTTAAGAAAAAACTCAACAAAAATCATCAAAGAAACTGTCAAAATACGCTTATTAATTACTAAAATACAGTTTCTATACAAAAACGAGCCAAAATTTGTTTAGAAAAAAACTTTTCTGCACAAAAACAATTTAAAGACGCAATTACAGCTTAAATATCGCACAACTAGGCAGTTCCTAGTATAAACGATAAATTTGCCAAAAATAATGTTTTTCTGAAAAATGTATAAAACATTCCTTTTTTAAACTAATAGTTTATAGACAAGTTCATATGACTGATTTGTAAGACAGTTTTTTTTCAAATTAACAGTTGACAAGTGAAATTTTTTAAACAATTGAATTGACAGTTTATATGACAGATTTATGAAAAATTTATATGATAAATTTCGGAAGCAGTTGTCAGTTGCTTTGTTGATTTGACATTTGACAATTTAAGTGACAGATTTGTGAAATGGTCATATTTGTTATTAAGAATTGTTAGTTTTGTAAAGTATTAGATTCGCTTTAACAAATTAAAAGTTGACAGTTTTGTTAAGAATATAGTTGAAGTTTACAAAGATAAACAAATAAAAATAATGTTAGTTGTAAGATATTATTTTGTTGTAGGTAAACATACTTACTATAAACAAAACAAAAAATTATTTTATAAAATACCTAAAATTGTTTAAATAAATTTGTTTGTAATTAGAATTAAGACAGTAAACTTTAAAAAAAGGACCAAAACAAAATCGTAAAACTTTAAATTAACTATAGAACTCAATAAATTTTAAAAAGTCAAAGACCTAACCAAAGAATAATCTATAAAATAAAGCTCAAAAACAAAGATATAATTTTTTTTGGGAGCTCAAAAATATTTATATTTTTTGTTCAGTAAATACACTATTAAGTTTTACACAATTAATACAACAATGTACACTTTGGCCTTCTTTCAAAAGAGCCTCTTGTAGACCAACGCCTGCAAGCCTTGCATTCACTGCACCCCCGTGTGGCCGGTTCTGCGCACATAAAGTCCATTTTGATCAGGCCTAACGCAGTTATTTGAACTAACATATAAAAGAACATTTTAATATTATTTGTAAACCTCAGCTGTTTGAACTAGCATACAAAAAAATATTTCAACATTTCACTTACATATACCATGTAATTTGCATCATAGTTTGAATCTAAGTAAACAAAAGTTTGGGTATAACACCGCTTCTCAAAGTTAAATGTATCTACTTGAAACCCAAACAGGTCCACTTCCTTAACTCTGGGCTTGACTGCAATAGTATCCAAATACATTCATTTGTTTTAATATTTAGTAGTTGAGCCACACTGTAAACAGTATTGCTTATCACATGAAAATGCACATACTATTCCATTTTTGTTCGTTAATTTATTATAGGATTCTTTACAATGCTTAATCAACACCAAGTAACATCTTCAAAACAACTTCAAATCGATTATTAAATTTATTATCCATAAACTAATCCTTTGTTATTTTTTTTATTATATAACCCAAGTTTAGTAAATGACCATTAGTCGTGCAAGCACAACTTTCTAAATGCCCTCTAGTCTTGCATACTATGACTTTGTGAGAAAGTTCAAATGTAACCTCATAGACGTAAAATATATTCTACTAAATATCTTCATAATCTTAATTAACTATTTGATGTTTGTTATATTTTAGTTACTTTATTAAATTTTTTCTTTTTCTTTTATACTGATCAAGTATTTTTTCTATGCATATTTGAATGAAATTTGAAATTTATATATTTTATAAGAATAACATTCCAATAAGTTATGCACAAATCCATTTTACGCCATGAATTATAGATGCAATTATTTTTGCCCATTATATTTTTCATCTGAAAATGTAGAACAATAATGAAATCAATTAATTAAATTGCATAATAAATATGTATTTGTAGCGTTTGAAATATTTCATACATAAAAATTTGATTCATACTTTTTTTATGGTAAAGAAACCGCATACATTGTTCATGAAAATTTCAAAAGTATAATAAGTTGGCCCTCCCGGAGGTATGAGGGCGGTAAAGGTAGTGGTATTATGTCCATTGACGGATATCGTGGCCGGGTATCCCGGGCGCGTGGGTTGCTCATCGTGGGGGAAAGGTTGACGTCACCGGACGTGACGCGCCGTATTGATTCCAGCACACTACCTTACGCTTCCTAGTGCTAGCTCACTCCTCTCTCGCTCGTCTGAACTCGCGCGGCTTGCGACTGCCAAACTGCCGCACCGCCGCCCTACCGCCCCCAAACCCCTGACACTGCCGTTTATTTACGGATCCTCCATATATACACTACTACTTCTGCATACATTACTCTAATAACTACCCACATTCCAGAAAAAAAGTATGGAAATTGAACAGTGATAAATAATAGCCATTAGAATAATTCTATGCATATGTTATAAAATTACAACAATCTAATATCAACAGAAACTTGTTATTAACTATAGAATAAAAATACATTATACTAAATAAATTGTATTTCAGTTTTTAGTTTAATCTTAAACTCCAGACAAGTTTTGTTTTACGACTAAAGTAACCAGATTTTCTATATACAAGACGTGGCTCAATTGGTAAATATAGTACAAATTCTCCTTACAATAGATCTAGTTTAATATGGAATCAAAATCACACCACTAGAAGAGTTTACTACTAAGAAGACATCATCAAAATACACTCCCATTAGATATTGCCACTGCTGGGAATCAAACCCAAAACATTAGAAGCTAATAAATGACGTTTTCTATGTAAACAAAGTGTTTTGTAAACTTTTTCATAAAATTGTAGCATCTACAATATAAATATTTTGTTTTGGAATAGACAAAAATTGCAAAATAACATTTTTAATCGGCCTTTGTTTTAGAGATATCGAGGCATAAAATTATTTAATTTTTTACCATAAAATTTTGTTTTGAATCAAAATACTTATTTACTAGTTGTTGACAATTAACACATATTTTTGTATTTTGTCAAGAATGCAGTTTGGAATATGTCAACATTATTTTTGTTTACAGCTTTTTCTACGGCAATGCTTTAGAAAGTTGTCAATTATATAAAAAAAAAACTCCGGATAGACATCAACCATCTCGCCGTTTTTCGATGCATTTCAGATTGTGACAATGTGAAATTAATAATCGTCATATTGGCAGTGTAAATTTGCAATACAACGCTCAAAGAAAAAAAAAATTGATTGATGCAATGAATGCTTGACAAACCAAGTATTAGAACATATAATTGAATTTTGGAACATCATATTAATTCAATCTGTTAAGATCCCAATATTTTATTCTAAAGTAATTTTTTTAAAAGGTGAGATACTTCAGTAATAGCTAGCGCTAGCTTATAATGCAAGCAACCAAAATTTAAGTAAGATTTTGCTCTTTACCAGGGAGGATGCAGTGAAAAACTTGCTTACGTATTTTATTTAGTTTTTATAACTTATTAGTAGTCCTTTGATCGGTATATGACGGTATAAAACCCTTAAAAAAAAATCCTTAATTTTAGCAAATTTAACTAAAAAAAAAATATTTACTAATGAAATCAATCAGAAATTTTCCGTAAAATCCAAATCTGGCGCCATTTCAAGTCTATACCCTATTTATAAGCCGCAAAAGCCATAAAACCATGTTTTTGTTCTCAGTAGCAAAAAAAAGCATTTTTTTAAATTTTTCTAACCGCCAAATTAATTGGAAAATATAAATTTGTTTTGTGTATTTAGGTTTTAAAGGTCTAAAACTAAAAAAAAAACTGCAATAAACAAGGCCAAACCGAGCAGTTGTCAATACCAACTCGGCACCAACAGGCTAAACACTCCGAAGATGATGTATTTGAAGCATCGACTCAAATTGGTCCCCCTTACAGTATGCATAATCTTGTGTTGTGTTTTTAGTGTTTGTTTTTGGACTACATCTACTGGAAGCAGAAATTATCCAGATGCACTGACTGACACGGTGCTAGACCCGAAGCCAATTTGATAGATTGTTTTGTTAAACAAAAAACAATTTTTTTTTGTCAAAACCCAGTAATTTTAAACCGCGTGCAAACTATAGTGGGATAAGACATATAAACCAAAGCTGTAACGTAATTCATTCCTGTACGTACATTCTCAAGAAGATTGACCTTTTTACTACTTACATAATGCCGTCGTAAAGAGTCTCGCACCCTTCCGTGATACCGACGATATTGAAGCAGAATATGCCAGTGGTGGAAAGACTATTGAAGGCTCGTGATCCCCAAAGAGCAAAGACTTAAAGTTAAGAAAAGCTTGACAAGCCAAAACTCGCTAGCCAGTGTTGCTCTGCTCCTCCCCCTCCCCGCACAATAGTGTAAACACCCAAACCGACAACACCTGGACACCATCACCGTGCCAAGTTAGAACCGGAAGCTCAGTCTGGAAGAATTGTTCAAGCCCGTAAGCAGAGCAACAACGGCCAATCGCCATTCCTTTTCCAGCTCCTATAAAGATGCGACTTTCAATTTTTTTCCCTGGCAACGGTAGCCGTCAACAACAACATCGTCAGCAGTTCATTTTTTTTTTCAGTTGCGCACGACCAATACTTTAGGGTTTAGAAAACACAAATATAATATATCGCACCCGTTAATTGAAAGAATGGAGACGCTACAGATACAGACGAAGCCTAGTAGATACTAGGCCTCGTCTGTATTGTACGTGTGTATCATCCACACTGCATTACCCAGAATTGACCGGGAAACTGCCAACAAATTACACTCTGTGCATGCAGGAGTTTCAGACCGGCCACTGAGAGCCGCTTCAAATCAAAACCACTGCGGGTGGGATCTTTTACACTCACCTCCGACCACCAAAGAACAACCCCGAAAACAGTCTAGCCGCTCCCAAACTTGGACCCCCGCAACCCTTTGCAAACGCGAGCCGGTAACACCAGTTACACCGCCAACTTCAAAACCACAACGACAAACCTGCTTCCACCAACACCAGGCAAACACACTACTCAGAAAATCTACCTGTTTCAGAGCGCTCATTCTCTGGAGAGCATCCCCTACAAGTTCCGCCAAGACCTCACAGAAACCAATCACTGAGAAGAATCTACCACCCGCGATGAGCCAAGATTGACTATTCCCGAGCGTATACAACTGGAAGTTATCTCTAAAAACCTCCGTCGAGATCTAGTGATACCCTAGAAGATAACTGCCTCATCTCCAGCGCGCAATTCTATAAAGATGCAGTCAGTCACCCCCGCAACCGTTTCCATTCCCTGAACCAATTTTGAAGGAAAAACAAAGCCCAAAACACCTCATTAAAACAGACCACCAGCCCAAAAACCGTCGATAAACACCGCCTCCAACAAAATTAACCTTAACAAGGTACTCTTGGGTATCTGGTAAATTTACTTGGAACTTCAGTGTCTTTGGCATAGTGACTGTGAGTGCATTTGAGTTACACCTACTAGTCTTAACAGTGTTAACCAGAGATCGTCTTGGCAGTAAAGGTCTAGGTGATGCTATTTGTCTTTCCTTGTTCGAGTAGAGTTGGAAGTTCTCATTTGACGTTAAGACTACCACATCTGAAAATTTTGCCGCAAGTTCAAGAATTCCAACCTAAATGATTAGGATCTTTAACGTGCACACAACACAGGATATACTAAAGTTCTCTTCTTATCCGAAAAAAGGCGTTCAACTGAAGAGCAAGTTTCTTCTCGAGCCCAAATGTTCTTTAAATTTAAATTGGGAGTAAAGCGGTTTTAGTTGGTTGGTGCCAAAGATATGTTTTTTACGATTTGCACCAAAAAGTGCCCCACGTTAGGCGCCATGCACCAAAAACGTTGTGCATCTCTGTTACCGTCCTCCATATCTAGAGACGGTCAAAGACAAAACACTCAAAAGTTGATTCATCAACTCCATCAAGGATGCCAAATCTTCTTAGATATTTTGTTTTTAGGTGGAGGTACCCACGGATTCATAGGCGACTCTCTGGAGATGTCATCCAGATATGGCAAAGCCCTAAGACGATTGTGATAGTGTAGTTCCCAATGCCAAAGTGTGAAATAGTACCGGAAAAGCTCCTAGACAATCTATGTGACACCCCAAACCCCGTCATCAAAAACCGACCAACCTCTCTTAAATTTGGACCAGCCGCCTCCACAACCTTCTTCGGAGACCAGCGGGTAAATCACTTTAAACAAACTGTTACTGCATGTGCGGCGACGGTCTACTAACATTTTCAAAAACTCTCCCCAAGGTACCATCAAAATTACCTACGTTTGAGGCCATTTCATACTTTTTTTTAAACACGATCGAAATGGGACATAAAGATTTTCAAATTTGATCCCAAAAGAGTGGAATATAAATCCTTTTAAAAAGTTCTTTCTTATATCTGATCCGCAATTTTTATGTCCAGCGGCGTTATCAAAGTTTTTCTGTTCAAAGACAAACACTGTGTTTTCAAAAATCATCCAAAAAGTACAGTAAGTACTCAAAAAATACATTTGACGCAATCTTAGAACAATAAAAAATAAAAAAAAAAACGTGTTTTAAGTTTGGTAGTAATTAGAAAAAATGTTCTATCAACAGACGCAATAAGTAAATTAATAAATATTCAAAATTTCCTAATACGGCCCCATTAATAATTTTTGTAATTTCTAGAATAGCTAAATAATGCACATCTAATAACCTTAATTCATCAAGAAATCCATCACCAGAAAAGTGGGTTGCTGAATAAGTTGAGTAAGCAACAAAAATTATAGCTTGTTGGCCAGAGAGTGTTAATGAGTGAGTTAACCATTAAGTATTATGTTTAATTTACATAACTCTCCAAACAAAATAATATGAGCATTTCTGTAACTACCTTGAAGAAACCTGTCAAAATTTTCAGAAAAATTATCAAAAAAGTTTAAAGTACCCACAATAAACTAAACTTTTTATTCGATAAATTCAGTCCAACTACCTCGCGGTCTCAAGCCCGAGTAAAAGAAGAGAATTTCGAGGTTAGGCTAGCTACCTGCCTTGAGTAAAAAAAAACACAAGGGCTCATAGGACAAAACGACAAGCCTCGGAACCGGACAGATACACATTGACTAACTATGCGCAAAACAGGATTAGCGCTCAAAGAACAAGACGAAAACAACAACAAAATCAGCTAAGAATTGGATGCAGGAACGTTAGATCACTTAACCGCAAAGACCAAGAAATACAACTAAAACTAAAAGAACACAAGATAGACATATGTGCTATATCTGAAACTAAAAAAACAGGTAAAGGCACAACCCAGTATCCTGACTATACACTCATTTTCTCAGGCAGAAGGAAATGGGAACGAGCAGCATCTGGCACAGGAATATTCATTTCCAACAAACTAGTATATCTAATAAGCAATATAACATACCATAGCGACAGAGTCCTCCACATAACAATGAAGACCAACAAACCACAAAAGTTGCACTTAATTGCAGTGTATGCACCTGATGCAAGTAAACCGGACAAAGAAGCAGCACTGTTCTATGAAGAGCTGCAGGAAATGGTTAACGTCATAACAAAAAAAGACATTGTGATCATCTTAAGCAACCTAAACGCCAGAGTAGGAAACTTCATCATACCAGGAGTCAAGAACCGATTTAATAAACCAACACAAAACAGCAGAAGTGAAACACTAATTGACTTTTGTGCACACAATGAAATGCAAATATGCAATACATATTTTAAACACAAACCACAACATAAGATTACTTTCACATGAGAACATCAGTAATAGACTATATAATTACAAACAAAAACATGAAACCCGAGCAAGTTCTTGATATACGAGCTCAAACATCCCCTAACATAGGGTCAGACCACAACTTGGTCCTAGAGAAGATACTGCTGGATCTTCCACAACACACAAGATCTAAACAATGCGGATAGATAAAACAAATCAACATTGAATCGCTCAGAAACGAAAGTACAAAAGACCTATTCCAACGCCGACTTGCTGATAACATACTAATGAATCCCATCAGACAAAATCACAGAATCAATAATGTATGGGAAAAACTGAAACAACATATAAACACGGCAGCAAAAGAAGCTTTGGGGACAAGAACCATTAACACAATGCACAAATCTACGAAAGCGCCACACGATTTTGAACAATACATAGCTATAAGAAGCAGAACCATAAATCAAATTCGAGACATTAAAAGAAACCATTGGGATGAATTCAGTAGAGAGATGGAGAATGACATGTATGGTAAACAAAAATGAATTTGGAAACCCCTAAAAGGACTCAGAAAAAAGGTCAATGAAACAGCGCAAATAAATACCATTGAGTAGCAAAAACTGGTAATATTCTTAAAGCAACTGTATTCACAAGAAGACGGTGAATTGAGCAAAATGTCAGCATCCACGGATGTTACTCGTATACCAGACCAGATCACGACGGAAACAGTAGGAGCAGCTATAAAAAGTATAAAAAACGGAAAAGCACCAGGCCCAAACAACATCAGAAACAAACTCCTAAAATATGGAAGGCAACCACTAGCAGAACAATTAGCAAAGTTGTTCAATAAGATCCTTTCTACCACACATCTGCCACAAGACTGGAAACAGATCACAAGCATCGCATTATACATACAAGGTAGATTAGACGACCCAAATAACTACCAACGCATCACCCTGCTAGACACTTCAATAAAGATCGGAATAAATGTAACAATAAGAGAAGAACAACAAAAGTTCAAGAAAAATCGTTCAACAACAGACGCCATCTACATAATTCGTCAAATCGCTGAAAAAGCAATCGAATTCAACAATCCTGCCTATCTCTGCTTTGTCGACCTCAAAAAAGCATTCGACAAAGTGCGCCTTTCCGACGTGTTGAAAGCCCTAGAGGCGGAAAACATCCATCCAAATATAATAGAAACGGTAAAACAACTGAACACAGACAATAAGACAAAACTAAGGACTGCAAACGGGGAAGAAATAGAGATTAAAATCAAGACAAATATACGACAGGGCGACAGTCTTAGCCCACAACTTTTTAACATGCTAATGAACAAAATAATAAGAAACCTGGACAGAACAACCCACGGATACAAACTAAGCAGGACTGGCATAAAGATCGTGTGCTACGCTGATGATTCCATTATCATTACAGACTCAAAAGAGGCACTACAACGGCTGCTAAACACATTCAAAGCAGCATGCAATAGAGTCAATATGAAAATTGCTACAAAGTGCAAAGTGGTAGTACAAGATCAAATTATCAAACAAGTGTCCGCATTCGATCTTGGGGTAGAAATTAACTTGTATGGAGATCTCATAGACAGCGTTATGAAGCTGGCCAACAAGGCGGTAAGAATATCAAGCGCCCTGTGCAAACCGATATGGAAGAATTAACACATATCAGTAGAGAGTAAGTCCAGAATATACAAATCATGTGTCAGACCAATACTTACCTATGCAGCGTAAACAAGAGCTAACACCGCAAAGACAAAAAGGCGGTTGAGAACCATAGAAATGAAAACCCTACGAACCATAACTGGTCACACATTGATGGACCGCAAACCCAACAAAAAAAAATAGGGGCGAATATAACACACCGGACATCGCAAGGTGGGTACGAAGCAGACGACGTGGGTAGAACAAGCACATCTCAGGAATGGATGATGATCGCCTAGCAAAGACTGTAAGAGATGGCGAAACAAACACAAAAACACCTCTCGGCAGACCACCAAAGAGATGGAGAGACAGCTGAACATCGATATCTCAGGAACAGCAGAACCAGGATTGACAAAACGTCACCACAAGCCGAACGGCTTTCGATAAGAAGAAAAAGAAGAAATTCTGTCCAAGCCAGTGAAATGCATAATAACTGGAATGATCACGCCCATATATAAATGCCGGTTTTGCTTGTTGAAAAGAGAAAAAGTTCCGGCGTGTATGATGACTCTTTTTAACTCGTGCGTTAGAAAAGGACAGAAGTTGTGGTCTGTACACTTTGCCGTTCTAAATCAAGACCAAATTCTAACGCAAACTTTCACTTGCGTGCGCGTTCCAGTTGTTTTACATTTCACTGGTATAAATATATCTATATGCGATAGTAGACTTTTTAAAGATTCGTTCCAAATAGACCTCTTCCCACACATACAAAAAAAAACATTTAAATATACTAAAAAAAAAAAAAACGTTCAAAAACACTTCTCATATAAAATTATGTCTGATGACAAGAGCAATACAAGTAGTTATAGAAGGAATACCGATCAATACCTTGATCAAGGACCAAGAGTTCCTACATTCTACACGCAAAAAACACCTCATGAAAATAAAACCAAAGACTAGAATTATAAATTCATAGAAACATAAACTGTTGAACAAAATAAACACGGTGTTACGTCCACTACTTTGCGTTGCGCTCAACCAACCACAACAAACATGTATAAAATAATTGGTTCCTAAATTTTAAAAGCTGATCGATTCCGCTCCAAGGCAGCAACCATAACAACAAAACCACACCTGGTAAGCACCCCCCAGCAAACATCATTATTAGACAAAGTTCCTCTAATTATCAAGACCATTATCTAAAAACTGCTTTAACACTCCAACCAGTTACAAATGGTAGAAAAGCAAAATACCACAATAGATCGTGGACGCAACAAAAAGATCTCGTACAATCAAGTTACGGCGAGTAAGCCCTAGCCAAGATGTTTACCGGTGTAATTAAGACAAACTTGGTCGCCGGCAGCTGCGGATTAAATAAAATAGAATAATTTGAAAGTAAATAAACCGTTGGTCCCAACCTAACCTAACCTTCATTATTGCACATAAATAACATAAACTTAATTTAAAAGCGGGTGCTTGAAGTCCTACAAAAAAGTCTGAAAATAACAAGAACACTTAAAAAACCTTCACATTTACCACAAACATAAATTAGACTTTGATGCAAAAAACTATTTGGGTGGTGCTTAAAATACCACCATTGAGAAAGCCGCAGAAGTAAAAACAATAAGAAACGTCCTGGATATTCTGAATTAATTTGCAATTTGCCCCCAAATCTAAGTAATTTGATGAGCAAAGCAGTATACAGCAATATCTACCATTTTTAAAGCTACCAATTCTAGTAAAGGATAGCAAAGTACGGTTGATTCTAGAACTTCCAGTAAAGCCATTCAATTTCCGCAACAACAAAAAAAAAACAAATAGTAGAACACGTTGTGGGCACTTTTATGTTTTTACTATTTCCCTAGTAATAGTAACAAGCAGTCAAACTCCAAGTGAATAAATAGCAAAATAAGCATTGGCAAGTATAAAAAAAGAAATTTGAGCAAGCAACGCATCACCTAATGTTTATCACCAAACAAGTATTCGTGCTACCGTAAACCGGAACTCAACACAAACTGCCAAGTACAAAGCAAGAAACATTTCTTTGGAATATCTTATTGGCGCAAAAGACGTGCAGTTGCCATAAAAAGCTACCAGTACAATGCACAGTGATTGGCAAACGTAAAAAAAAATAAAAAAGTATACTTCTTCAATAGTGCAATCAAATTGTGCCAAGTAAACCCTGGCTAAGATATTTACCAGTAATAACTAAAAATAAAATTAAATTAAAACAATTTGGTAGTCAACCCCCTTCAAACAAGTTGTAAGACTTCTGGAGTAAATAATCCAATATATATATATATATTATGCTACACTATAGCTACTTCGAAACAAAACAAATAACTTAAAAGTGTGCATTTACTAGTCAAAACCTACGTACCACAAACAAAACCTTTAACATTGCACATAGCATGAATTAGATTCACGAGCTGATGCTAAAAGTAAAGCATCCCTTGCTTGCCACACCCCTGCAACTATCTTGCTCTAAAAATAGCAAAAATACTTAAATACTTAAAAACCCTTATCATCAAAAGTTAAATGAGAAGTGACAAAAAAAATTGCTAAAATGCCCGCAACAAAAACACAATTAGCAAAACAAAGACTGCAAACATGCTGCCAACAGTCAAACTCTAGGACAATTTTTATTTAATATTTTTACCGTTTCTTTAGCAATAGTTCGATGCACACAAAACGAAATGTGATACCAAGATAACCAAAAGTTCTCTTACCCAAATAAGAAGAAATTGTTACAGTCGCTAAGTTGCACTAACAATATGTAACACCGCCTTCTTTGCAATACGCTCAACCAACTATAAGTGAACCTAGTATCCAAATTCTTTAGACAGCAATAATAATGACAATATTTTTATTGAGACCAGAGTTTTATCTGCAGATAGGTACATTTGTAACCGCTGATTGCAAAATCTCAACAAATCCGACAAACGCTTCACGCAGCTACATCCAGTTTTAAGGCAACCTTTGGTATTAGAACAATTTTAAACCAAAGTTACGTTTACAACAGTTTACTCAAGTCCACTACTGCACCCTTGTCAACTGTTCTAAATCCCCCACACAACTCCTGATGTCATCAAACAAACCATACCCGGTACCCTTTTTAAACCTTGATCTCTAACTATTGAAATCAACATCTAAGAGTGGCTTTACAAACTCTTAAAATTATAATGGTTGAACATCATCTTCATCAATAACGGTAGCAGTGGCACAATGAATTAAAACAATTAGATCAGATGCGCATAAAAATTAAACTAATAAAAAAGGTTCGGCAAAAAATACTTTACAAATATCACATAATGACAATTTATGAGAGTAGTTTTAATAAGTAACCATGGTTTGCACAACTTACCTTAAAGTACCAAACTCTCATATGAGCACTCGATTTTAAGCCCATAAAATTATAAATAAAAAAAATTATTACTACATCACACAAGACCTACAACAGTCCCATAAAGATAGTAGTCCCAAATCTATTTTGTCAGATAATTCTGCAGTCAAACATTCAAAGATGAAACACGACAGTAGCAATGTAAACATTAATAGACACAACAAACAATATTATAAATCCGACAAGTATTAACTGCAATAGGATACATTATTTTTTAATTGACTTTATTTTGTTTACAAACATGAATTGCATCCAAGTGACTGCGGAGTATTATTACAAACACGCATCAACATTATGATAATAAACACACAATTTATGTCAACACCGTGTAACGGTATAAATCAAAACATATCACTTCAAAATGAGCAAGAGTAGCCGTTTTGTGAGTAAACAATGTTATACAGTATACAACATAACGTATCAGAAAACTTAATGGAAATAAATAAATACAATAGTGAATGTTGCTAGTTCTGGTTCATTGGCCCGCATAATTGGAACAAATTCTAAAATAAATACATTGTTCTGAGAATTGTAGAAAATCAAAATATCTCGACAGACAGAACATTGATAATTATATTAGCTGGGTTTCCTGCTTTGTGCTGACCCATAACAGTACCACAACAATAATGGCAAGTAATTAATTTGTTAAAATTTTTGGTATTTGTATAAAAATCATTCTTTTTTATTATGCTCATTCTACCTCTAACAGGAAATATAATCACTAAACCAAAATTATATTCTAAATTCAGTTTAGTTTTCTTTTGGAGTTTGGAAAACAAGCCAATAAAAGCCACATATTGTAAATAACATCAAAGTTGGGTAAATATTAATGTAGACTAAAGAGAACTTACACATTTTCAAAATAAAAACAATAATCCTGTATTGTTTAAACCAGTTATTGATAAATGTATGTAGGACGTATTTATTTTAATAATGATAATTATCATCATTTATATTTATAATAATAATATTATACTTTTATATACATCAAAAACAACAAAACAACAAAGTCACACAAAATGATAAAAACATGCAATATAAAATGTATAAATACAACAATGTATAACACAAACACAACAATAAAATTTTATAATGAATATTTCAAATTTGAATTAATTAAAAAAAATGTTAACTACTATAGTTGGACAACAATTCAATAATTACAAACCTCAAATGGCAAAAATAAGTATTGATATTTATGAAAGAATTAGATTTGTTAAGCAAACCATAAATATAAAATATTATCGAATATTTACGTCCAATCAAAAATTAAATGTTTATTGAAGTGCTTCATGATAAATCCAGGCAAGCATGCAATATTATTAGTTTTGTATTGATTGGTAATATGGAACTATAAAATAAATTCAATATTAATGAACTCTTACTAAAAGTATAATACATAAAATGAGCCATTTTATATATCTTCATATCAATCTAGATTTAAAAATAATTGATTTGAAATAAAAATATGTACATTAACTTATTTCAACTAATCTACATGTGACTTCTATAAATAATTGTGATAAAGTTTAACTACTTTTGCTATCTACTTATGGCATTATTGTTTATTAGTATTTATTTTATTAAATTAATTTATTTTATTGTAAAATGAAATGATTGCCTTAACAGATTAGCATAATTTGGGAATTACCATTTATAATAATCGAGATACCATGCAAAAAATGAATATTATCCACCCTATACAAGTTAGCTTAAATTCCACAAAAATCGGGTACATCGTGAACGAAATGCAAAAATAAATCTCGATCGCAAATATACCATTCAAGCAGCCAATAAACAAGTTGGTAAATATAAAAATATACATCGAACACAGAACAACAAGAAGCAGACATAAAAATTTTGGATAATTTTTGTAGAGTGTTGTTGCATAATATACCTTATTCGACCTAAGTGTGACTTTTCCTCCGCACCGTGCACAACACCGTATGGAACAATAGTTACAAAGATGTCCGACTCCATCAGCGAACTTTGTCTTAAGGCAAACGTGACAAGTTGCATCTAATTCTACACCGGCTTTCTTGTGTTGTTCGTTGCGCGCCCGAATTGTGTCTTCCAATATTTGCACCTCATCCGCTTTCCTCCTAAAAAAGAAAATAAACATCCAGAATTATAGCCATGTAATGTAGGTACACACAGATTTTAGATAAAATTGTTGAAAAATCATCTGTAATATGTTTCATATTACAAATTAAAGGAAGCGAGTCATGGTTAATCCATCATCAAAGCAATGTGCATCAATCAACTAATGGTAGTGAATCATGAAACTATTGAAATTGTATTGGATAAATTTGCAATTTTATTCATGTATTTTGTAAATATGCATAACATTGTTTAGCCGTTTTCTGAATAATAATAATAAAACTAAAACTCATATTTGGTTAAAATGCACAGTTGGAATGTTAATACAATTTTAGTAAAAAGTATTTCACTACTTTTTTAAAATGTTGATATAACTAGACACAGAAAGTTTAAAAATCATTTGTAAACATTGATTGGTATGAGATTTTTTTGCATTTTAAGAAATATTTTAACGGTTTTCAAAAGAGTAGTATCTATAAGCTTGGTAATGTATATTATACAAAAATGTTAACAAAAAATATAAGATTTACAACATCGTATCAGCACGTCATATAATTACTAAACTCAATGAAGCCAAGTGCATTTCAAACTAAATTATAGAAATATTGCATTTTTATATATCCTATATGTAATAGAACTAGTTCAAATAGTATTATTAGTTAATATTGTGTATAATGTATATTATTGTGGTAGATCATTTTGTTTATATAAACACAAGAGAACCAATATTAAAGTTTTCCAAAATAACTAGTTGTTGCTCTGGATAATTTAAATTAAAAAAATACCCATAATAGTAATTAACTTTTATTCTAACTTCATTCAACATTAATATTTTCAACTTAAAATATGTTCAGGCCTAATCTTTAAAATTGTTTTACTTAAAAATAGGTCTAATATGAAAAATATGTTTAATATACTTCATCGTCATCATCATAGACCAAACTTATGTTTATGCGGTTGATGCAATGTCAAAAAGCCCCTACAGAACCGGTAAAAAAAATAGTATTATTGTATTATATAATTTGGTAACGTCCTTTTAGATGTTTAATCCGCCACTTTTGACAGATGTCTTTAAGTTAAAAAAAAAAGTTTGTGCACGCGGGCAGGAGGCAATTAATTCATAAAATGAAACACCTTTTCAAACCACTAGCGTTTAATAAGGTGTTTCCAACCACCCGCCCGAGCGTTTGTCATCAAAAATGTAGATTTTACCTCTTCCTGCCGCGTTCCTGCAGCTCATAACCATAACATAATGACAGGTGTCATTAAGTTAACAAAATAAGCAAACTAAACCAATTCCTTGATAACAAAGACTTGGGTATCAGAGCAAAGCATTTAGTTTATGAAATGCAAACGGGTAATTTAAAAAAATATATTTTTCTAACAGTTTGTGACCAGATTTTAATGTTTCAAAGCTACATTATTGACACATTATAAACAAAATGTTTGCTGTTTTCCACTGTTTTTGACCGAATTTTGATTTTATTCCAAAACATTTTAATGTTTGTTGACCAAAGTTTACTAATTTTGACTTTTCATAAAAAAAGTGTTGAAATTTTTAATAGTTTATGATCATTTTATTAATATTTCATAGCTGGAAATTGCTATTTTAGTGATTTTATAAAAAATAATAAATAATTTTTCAATTTTTCAATTTTTTTACGGAATTTTGTTATTTTTGAGTTTTTATGAATAAAATTTTGCAAAATTAACTGTTAAAATAAATTCTGGTTTCTTGTGAAAATATTTTTTTATTTTATAGCTGGATTTTGCTACTTTTGATTCTATGAAAATAAAATTTGAACTTTTCTACAGTTTATAGCCACATTTTGTTACTTGCTAATAATATTTTGATGTTTCAAGTTCGAATTTTATTATTTTTGACATTTTATGAATAGAATTTTACACTTTACATCAGTTTATGGCTAGACTTAAGTGCTTTCTGAAAATATTTTAAAGCTATTTTTGTCTTTATGAGTAGAATTTTGCACTTTTCTATAGTTTATGACCAAATTTTGTTAATTCAATGTTTTATTATTTTCAGATTTAACAATCATTTTTACACTTTTCAACAGTTTGCAGCCTACCTTTAGTGTTTTCTAACAATATTTTGATGTTTCAAGATCATTTGGATATTTTTAACATTTTATAAATAAAATTTTACACTTTTCAACCGTTTTTGACCGGATTTTAGTTCGTTCTAAAAATATTTTAATATTTTATAACCGAATTTTATTGTTTTTGACTTTTTATGAATAAAACTTTGTTTTTTTTAGTTTTAACAATTAATTACAGAATAAAAAACTACAAAATTGTGTACGTTTTTCCTAAATATTTTTTGTTTAGACCCTAATTATAGATACCACTGAGTGGCGAGCGAAGCAAAACACTTTATACAAGAGTTTATAAATAGGATCATGTAATCACTTTAAATGTGCCGCCTTTTTAAAATGGTCCACTATACTACATATGTTTTTATATGTTTGTTTGACAGCTGTCAAAGTTGATCTGTCAAAACAAATAGTATATTGGACAATTTTAAAAAGGCGGCTTACTTAAAGTGATTACATAATCCCATTCATTTATTATTTAAATCACTGTATATGGCCATGCCTGAGTCAAGTGTATGGAACAAAAATTTGATTTTGCTCAAACCACTAAAAATACCTTTCTCTACATGAGTCCTGATCTTGTAATTTTTTTTAGATTTTTTCAATAAGCCATTTTTGAGTTATAAGCAATCAAAATTTTAAAAAATCGATTTTTTGCATTTTTTGATTGTTTGTAACTTTTCAGGGTTGCATTTTTAGGAATAAACTGTAATAAACTTTTTTCAAAATTGTTCGAAAAATTACCGTTTATAGCAAAAAAAATTATTCCTTAAATTTTGAAAATTTTGCAAAACTTTAAAAAACAGTACTTCTTAAAAAAAGATGATGGGTATTTTCTTTTTTTCTCAAATATGTATAAAAACGTGCTTTTGTATGTGCAAAAAATACCCAGAAAATTTCAAAAAGTGCCGTGTTCTACGCTCTGAGTTATCTTACAATGTATCCTCAGAAATACTTAAAAATAGAAAAAAAGGCTTAATTTCACAATTTTCTGTGGATACATTCTAAGATAGCTAGTAGCGTAGTGCACGGAACTTTGTAAAATTTTTAGGATATCTCTTGCACATATAAAAGCACGTTTTTATTCGTTATTGAAAAAAAAAATTCCGTCATTTTATTTTAAAAAAATCTTTTAAATTTCAGGAGTATTTTCAAATTTAGAGGAAAAAAAACTTTGATTCGTTAAATAATTTTTAAGAAAAAGTATCTTATCCTGAGAAGTTACAAACGATCAAAAAATAAAAAAGCTTAAATTTCAAATTTTTAACTATTTCTGTTGATACATTCTAAAATATCTCAAATCGTAGTGCACGGTACTTGAAATTTTCAAAGTATCTTTTGCACATATAAAAACACGTTTTTATCCATATTTGAAAAAAATAAAAAATATTCGTCATCTTTTTTTAAGAAAAACGGTCTTTCAAATTTTTGCAAAATTTTCAAAATTTTACAAAATAAATTTTGGCTGAGAAAACTTATTCTTTAGACAATTTTAAAGAAAAAAATACCTAATAATTTTTGTCTAATAATGCAATCCTGAGAAGTTATAATCGATCAAAAAATGAAAAAAGCTTAAATGTCAAATTTTTAAGTATTTCTGAAATTTTTAGGGTATTTTTGCACATATAAAAGCACGTTTTTATCCATATTTAAAAAAAAAAATAATACGAGTAATCTTTTTTTAAGAAAAACTATCTTTTAAAATTCTGCAAAATTTTCAAAATTTAAAGAAAAAAAATTTTGGCTGTAAAAAATGATTCTTTGAACAATTTTGAAAAAAAAAAGTTCATTACATTTTCCTAAAAATGCAACCCTGAACAGTTACAAACAATAAAAAAATGTAACAAAATCAATTTTTTCAAATTTTGATAGCTTATTACTAAAAAATGGCTTATTGAAAAAATCTAAAAAAAATCACAAGATCATGTAGAAAAAGCCATTTTCAGTGGTTTAAGCAAAATCAAATTTTTGTTTCGTGCACTTGACTCAAACATGGCCATATTTATATTATTTATAAAACGCAAGCGAGTGGTTGAGAAACTTCGTACCTCGCAAAGATTAGAAAATAACCGACAGATTTAAATAATAATTAAAAAAAAAAGCGGACAAAACCAATTCCTTAATAACCAATGCATGAAAAGGCACGGTATTCTTGTATTCCCGTATTTATTAAAAAATCAAAACTTTTTATAATTTTTTTTAATGTAGAAAAAATTATTTACAATACTTGCTCTGTAAATACTCTAGGTCTTGCATATTCACTTACATATACAACTTTATTACAAATATTAAAATCTTTATTACATACCAGTTTTCGTTTCAAATCAAACAAAATACAAAGAAAATTAAATTATTACAAAAAATAATGTAATAATTTCTTTATAAATACTTAAGATTTTGCAAACAGACTTAAACATACACTACTTTGTTACCAATACTTATTACATACTATTTTTAGCATAAAACAATATTTTTTTAGAAAATGTTTTGGTCTTTTTTCTTATTACAATTTATCCAAAACTTTTTATTGTAAAATAAAATAATTTACCATACTTGTGTACGGTACAATCTTTGTGGATTTATTCACTCATGTTACCATCGTCGATATATGATAATAATGGTTTCAATCGTCTTGCTTAAAAATGAAGAACCAAATTTAAAATTATTGTGCCTAAATGTAATTATTTTTGTTGTTTTTATAATCAATTTAAAGTTCTTATTGAAAATAATATAAACTGAATTAAAATAATAAGTTGAACCTAGAAATGATTGAGTTAATATACTAAAATAGCCAATCTTATTTTTTGTATGATTTGGACATACTATGTCTATTTTTAAAATTAAGCAAGCTATTTAAAACATATTTTTATGTGTTAAGATAGGTAATATTTACATACAATATTAAAAAGTTATAGTTAGTCTCAATAAACAAATGTGTGTGGCTTTCTGAACGCAATATTTGTTTTTTGGAAAATAATAAAAATTAAAGTCACCGATTGATGCGGTGTTTCAATGTTTGGAATCGTAAGACTATATTTTTTCGAAATAAATGATCAAACGGTTACGATTAATTTTGAACGTTACATTCATATGCTGCAAATATATTTAAAGTCGAAATTACAGACTATGGTTTTAACAAGACTTTACATAAAGTACGGCAAACTCAAATTGTGTTGCAAAGTATGTTTCCTAGTCACTTGATTTTGATTTTTAATAACATAACATGATTTTGATTCCAGTTATTTTTAAAGTATATGAAATTTTGATACATAATCAGATAAGCACATATCTAGAAAGCAAGAATTTAATGAATAAAAATCAGTTCGGGTTGAGAAAAAATAAATCTACCGTTATGGCAATCAACAAAAAGCAGTATTCTTAATAATACAGTCCCAAACTCTATCTTATACACGAATGATACTACGGAATATTGCCATAACAAGAATAAATCCGAATTGATTGTTGACATGGTTAAAGCATTACAAAAACTAATAAAAATGGTTTTCTCGCTTAAGGCACATAAATTCCAGAGAGTCACAAAGAGTTGACAATCTTACAGTTTCACTTAGATCCTACTATCAAACTTTCAAAAAACCTTTTTCTTCTAAAAATTTTACGCTATTTTAGTCATTTTTTCTTATGGCTTACTGGCTTAGGGACATAGCCCTCATGCGAGTAGAGTATTTTCTATCCAAATGAGAGCGGTCAGAGTAAGTCAAAACACACTCCGATTTATATATCACACATGCGGATTATCACCATTATGATACATAATCAAAATATTTTACCGCGTTTTGCCCGCATAAATAAATATAGAAACGCTGCTAACTTCTATCTTTATAATATGTTCAACAGATTGCCCGTGGATATGAAATTGTTCCCAATAAAAAAATACAAGAAAATTGCTGAGAAGATGCTTATTGATCTGGAATTATTTAACGTTGATGAATTACTACATATTTTTAAATTGTTTTTATTGTATATCATTTTGTAAACATTATTTATATTTGTATAACTTGTAACAATTTTTTTTTTTAAAGACATTAGATTAATTCCACGATAGTTCAAACTTACCTTTTTTGCAAAATTATAAAAGAAATATATTATTTTTTATCATAATTTGAGCAAATTGGAGATGTCGATGTGGAGACGATTGTCCGAACTATCGTGGATTTACCCATTTATAAATTCTATTCTATTCTATTTATGACCGTATAATTCCCCAATTTTACGGCTTATTTTGTGGAGATATTTGAAGCAAAGCGTCTATGAAAAGCGTCCTCAAGCAATATAAGATTGTTAAATTTGTATTAATCCATTACTGATAAAATCTTGACTTGACTTGCCTTAGTCTTTGAAAAAGGGATACCAGCCCTGTACTTTCTTGCCCGTTAAGCCTAGAATTATTTTTTGAAAGCCACCTTGTAAAACAAAAAATAATGTTTGTAAAAAAAATTATTTGCAATCTAAATTATTTTTTGCCTGCTTCGTAATTAAAACAAACAAATAATTTTAAAAAATTAAGTGTATTTTATCAAACAAAATTTAAAAACTGTTTTTTTTATTGCAGGATTACACAATAAATTAATGTTTTAGTCTATTTTTTCATGCTTTAATAAAGTTTTATGCGCGTTCATTACCGTTTTTTAACGTAATTTTAAGGATTTCAAAGTCAACTTTGTGCTACAAATAAATTTCTTTGTGTCATGTTTGATAAATTTTAAGTCTTTTTGCGTAACTTGAATGTTACAAATAAGTTTATCGCGTCAATTTTATTAAATTTTATGTTAAAAATAAGTTTTCTGTGTTAATTTTGATATACTTTACGTAATTTACAAACAAATTTTATGCTAAAAATAAATTTACTACAAGCCTTTCATGCTGTAAATGGATTTTCTGCGTCAATATCGACCAATAATATGATGAACGTAGTTTTGGAACAAATTTTATGCTAAAAATAAAATGTTTGCAAGTTTTATGTGGTAAACGTAATTTTAAAACAAATTTCTTGATTATGAATATTTTATGAAATAATCGTAATTTTCGAACAAATTTTATGCTAAACATAAATTTTCTGCACAACTTTATGCAGTAAATGTGTTTTTAAAGCAAATTTCATATTTGAAATAAGTTTATTGTATTAATTTTATTATATTTTATGTAGTAAAATTAAACTGAGAGCAAATTTTATGCAAAAATAAGTTTTCTGCGCGTTTCATGTTGTAAATGAGTTATCTGCTTTAACTTTAATAAATGTCATGTGGTAAATGAAATTATCGAGCAAATGTTATGCATAAAAATAAATTTTCTGTGTTAATTTTGATATAATTTATGTAGTAATCGTGTGTAATAAAGTTTCTGCATAAATTTTGATAAAATTTGGGTGGTAAAGATAATTTGAGAAGAGCAAATTTCATGTTTGAAACAAGTTTTTTGTGTTATTTTCTATATAATCTATACAGTAAACGTGATTTTAGAGCAAATTTTAGGCTAAAATCAAGTTTACGGAGCATTTTTCTTTCTGCAATTAGGTTTTGTTGCGTTAATTGTATTAAATTTTATGTGTTAAATGTTACTTAAGAGCAATTGTTATGCTAAAAACAAGTTTTTTGTGCAATTTTATGCTGTAAACAAGTTTAATTTTATGTGGTAAACAAATTTTTAGTGATAATTTTAATTTATTTCAAAATGCAAAATGCGAATTTCATTTAATACATAAGTTTTCTACGTCAAATTTCCTCAATTTCATGTAGTAATAAAGATAATTTTGAATCAAATTTTATGTTTAAAATTGTTCTAAATTTAAAATATGTTATGTGTAAACGTAAATTTTCATAAATGTTATGTAGTGAACGTGTTTTAGAGCAAATTTTATGTTTAAATAAAGTTAATTGTACTCATTTTTATATGTTTTATATAATAAACGTAATTTCCAAGCAAATTTTATGCAAAGTTAACTTTTATACGCGTTTTTTATGCTGTAAATGACTGTTCTGCTTCAATTTTGATAAATATCATGTAGTAAACTTGATTTTAGAGCAAATAATTGTTTGTGTCAATTTTGATATATATATCAAATAGAACAAAATTTTGGCTGTGAAAAACATTTTTTTTTACTTTTTTGTCATACAAAATATTGCATAATCAAGTATAAATATTAGTACGTTCAATTTTATTCATGCATGATACAAATATTCCTTATAGTAAAAAAATACAATTACGTCAATAAAATCGGTTTGTGGCGGTATAAACATCCAAAACACAACTGCACACAATGCGTTTTGGTTTAGTAAGCACGACCATACACTAAAACAATATTTGATTTTGGTATTAACACCATGTTCACCTATTTGAACCCTTTGATTTCCGCAAGGGTTACCACTATCTCAGCTTTTATACAATATGTTCTGTTATGACATCATCCTGCATACTAATCCCCAACACTTTGATCCTACATATTGCAATACGCTGATATTCTTTTCAAATATAAAAAAATTGAAATTTTTGGTTAAAAAACTCAAATCCAAACTAACAAAATTCATTCATAGTTTACTACTACTCCTAACTTTTCAAATATAAACCTTAACCAACAATCCATTAGTCCAACATTTTCTTGCAAATGTTTAGAAGTAGAAGAATATAGGAAAAATTTATTTTTCTTAAAACTTAAAATCCAAATGTATAACGCAGACAAAACACTTCCGATGCATACATATTAAAGCCGCTACGGATATTTATTTATTTGTTGTCCTAAAAAAACTAAATAGCCATATAACAAAACCAAAATTTAAAAAAAAAAACTTCATACTAAAAAAAAGACAAATGCAAAAAACAAGCTTTTGAAGTAAAAAGCCATTTTTAAAACTACAATTTTGATTCTGTTTAATTTTTGATCAATTTCAATTTGTTTTTTATACATTTTTTCAGAAAAAGTAAATAAGGTTTTAACCATTTTTGAGCCATAGTATTTAAATTTTTTAAACTATTTTTGACAAATTTACACAATAAATTAGTCTTTTAGTCTACTTTGTTTTTATAAAAATGCGCAGTTTTTTGTCGTAAATAAAAAAATTGCACAAACTTTGATAAGCAATCCTTAAGTCCATAAATCAAATAGGTGCTATATGGCGTTTTTAATAGATAATATGTACTTATAAAACAATTATTGAAATGTAAGATTTCTACGTAATACTTAATTTTTTTACACAATTTTATGAATTATTTGCAATAATAGCTATTTATGTAACCAGTTAGGAAATGCCTCATTTTGTGTAACGAGGCGGGATTTCTGCGGGACGAGTGAAGCGTGCAAAATTGCATTTCCTAACATGTTAAATACAAGATTTTTTCTAATTTTGACAAAATATGTTCTTTAGAGTGACTAATAAATACAGTAATAATTAACTGCCAATAATTTTATAAATTATATTTAAAATCAAGTCACTGTTTATTTGACATTTAAAGTTTTGCTTCTTAAAGTCCAGTGTCAATTTTATTGTAAGAAGCAAAATGGAAAATTCCGATTCAGATAATGTACCAAGCGATATTGAAGAAGCCGCACATTACAAAGAAGCATCCGTTACTAACTAATTAATAAATGTTAAGTTTCTAAAATTTTCGTTTTTTCACAACCAGTTAAGTTTTATTTTTTTCATAACTAGTTACAAAATTATTTTTTTTCGTAACTAGTTATGAACAAATGAACGTTTTTAAACCTATGTCAATTAAGAAAAGCGACACTTTACATGTCAAAATTAGAAAAATAACTTTAGTGCAGAACTTTTAATAATTTTATAGAATAAATGTGCATTTTTACAAATTTCATACAATAAATTGGATTTCTAACAATTTTAAAAAAATGTATCAGACATATCAATGGTTTTCAAGAAAAGTGAAATAAATAATAAAATATAGTTTTGTAGTAAATCGCTTGTAAAATTAAGTAAACAGAATATTTAGAAGTAAATACATTTTGTGAAATAAATTAGGCAAAACATTAATTTTAGAGATACGCTTTTAGATGTTACGTTTTTCTTAACACAGAGCGTTATCTCTTCTTCTTTCCAGATACGCGTAGTTGCAATTCAATCGCTAGACAAAACGACAGCACTCTCTTAGTAACACTTAAAGTTTTAGATGAAGACACCTTTCTATATAAAAATATAGAAAATTTTTAGCAAAATCTTGTTTTTTTCAATTATATTACTTTTCTTAAAAACTATCAATATGGTTTTTTGTAAATTTTATGATGAGGTAAAATGATATTTAAGCAATTGTTTACTTAAATTATTATAAATTAGTTATCTGAGCAACTTGTGTTAAAATTTAAAGATAAAAAGTTACTGTATAAACTTAGAATTACATGTATACACTTTATAACTAAATACTATTTCATTTTGTAAAGGCGGATGCCGTAAATAAATAAACATTATTATTAAATAAAAAAAGTTTATTATAATTTTACAACATAAATGGATTTTCTATGCATGCTAATATTTCCGCACCACTTTTTAATAAATATTGTGCAATAAATAAGTTATTATATTTCATGGTATAAATTGTATATAATTGTTTCCTGTATGCAGTTTATAAAAAATGTCAGTAACTAGAATTTTGGTTCAATATTACATAATTGGTTAAAACAATTAAAAATTTTATTTAATTTTATAAGAGACACACACTACTTGACATCGCAATTAGCGATGCTGTATACCAAAAGAAATATTAAAAATAAAGTGTAGAAAGTGGAACACTTCCCAAAAGCGGTGCTATAATGATAAATAAAACTATAAAATTGAGACAATTTTCAAATAAATAAAAAAAGGAAAAACTTATAAAGCTGCTAATAGCTACCAGGCTAAACAAAAAACTTAAACAAAACAAAAACTTGACAAAAAATTAGATTGAATTAAAATGCTCCAAAAAAAAGTGAATACATAAAAAACACAAACTCAAACTAGATTCCAAGAAAAAGTTCTGTTAATAAAAAAAAAATAAAACAGAACAGTTTTCGATCCAAATAAAACCAAAAACATCAATTTTAATACCTGAGAGAACAAAAAATCTCATGTTTGGTCAGTATATAGTTAAAATAACTACAAACGCAGAAAAGATAACCAACCAACTGGAAAAAATCTTACCGAAAATAAGTAAATATTTTTTCTCTTTGCTTTCCTGGTAAACAAATAGAGAAAAAAAACTCACCTCGGCAGCACAAACAATTATCATGCATGCCTTGTATAAAAAAAACAGAAAAAACTTGACAACCTAGAAAAACCAGAGTTCAAAGTCTCAAAAGCTTACTAAACCACATCTACTAGTTGCAACCAGGTGCTAGCCTAAGCATTACTGTTTTAGCTACTCGTAGAAAAATAAAAAACATTAAAAATTAAAAAAAAAAACAAAAAAGCAAACGCCATAAAATCATGGCAAAAAAATAGAAAATAGTTTGGCTACACAGACTTACGCAAAAGCCCATGGTACAATAGTAAGAAAGGGAACATATATTACTGTCACACGTTCTGGCGGATACAGGTGCTTTTAGTATCTGGAGCGTTGCAACAAGGACAGACGCAAATAACCCATTCTCACTCTAGATACAACAAAACATACACTATTCTAGTGCAAAATTTTTAAAAAAGCAAGTCGGAATCTAATCTGATAAAAAACTACAAAAAACATGATTGTTTCTTCAAAATTTCAACGTTTGAAATTAAAAACTATTGGATCACAAGCAATATTTCATACATTAATTTATGAATTGCCTAAAAAAATCTAAAATTTAAAAAAAAAACGTTTGATTAATTTTTTTCTAAAGTAGAGTATTACTTCATTACACCGCAAATTTAGTAAAGTTTTTAAAATGTATAATAAAATGTAAAATCTGAAATTAAAATAATACTCTTAAAGTTTACACAAAAGTTTTTCTAAAAAGCTTTAGTTTAATAATTTAATGTTAAATATCAATAATCAATTAAAAAAATTAAATTTTCATATATTTCATGTCATTAGAAATTTCAGTCCATACACGTTACAAAAAGCTAATTTTAAAAAGAGTTGTACCCGAAGTTTTATGGTAGGTACTCAAAATATCTAGTATAAAAAACAATGATACAAAAAAAAACTTCCTCATTAAAAGCTTCTGATATTACCCAAAAGTTGTGTCAAACCTTTAAAAAAAGTGAAGATAACCATTTACACAACTACTAATCACATGCAAAGTGTAAATTATAATATATTATTAAGTTACCGCCGTCCAAACTAAAGTAGCAGCTCAATACCTCAATTTTGTAAACACAAGATCATATTTTAGTACATTTTATTTTTTATTTTGTATTCTTACATATTATATTGCAATTTTGTAGCAATGACTGATTTGATAAATTGTTATGTTATAACAAGAATCAATATCTATCTATTTATACATGCCATCGTTGTCGTAGATGAATAAAAGTACATACAGATTACTGAAAAAAAGATTAAAATTATCTTGACAATCTAAAATACTCTTGAAAGTTTATCAAAAATAAATTTCATAATATAGAAGCAGTACTTAAACAAGTTTGATAATAAATCAAATGTGAAATGATGTAATGAACACCAATGACAAAGTCAAATCAAAGACACCATATATAAATTAAATAATCAATTAATATTATATACAAATAATCTCTGTAAACTGTATCTCTATTGCAATCTATATTATAGTTATTACATGCATTACATTACTAATCATTAAATGAGTAATTTCTAAATAGTTAAAAACTATTTAATGTGTTCTAAAAGCCAGTACATTTAATGTAATTTTAATAATCAATTATACATTTTAGAATTAAATATGTCACGCTACATACCAAATTCATTGAGTCATATAAATCATTTAACAAATAAATTTTATAAACTAATTAACATGCATTTAATGGGGTAATTAATTTAATTTGTTAGAAATGGATTACTTATTAAATTGTATGGCAAAAGCATAACGTTATTTTTTAATATAAATCTTGATAACCATAAATTGTTAAACACTATAAACAAAAATTAAAACATTAATGCTTGAATATGTAAAAGTTGATCAACGTTAATGACGTTAAATATGACAACATCACTAAAAAAAAAGTGTTGATACTATTTTTATTAATTCAATAGAAATATTTGTTATTTACTTTGCGTTATTACCAATCTTATTTTCCTTTAAATTTTGTTTTAAATTTCAAAACGTGACATTTAAGAAAACAACATAAAAATATTTCTGAATTTAAACGCGTGAAACTATCACATTGAAGACTAGATTTAAGCTGCCTGTGAACATTGACCTTGAATATTTACGGATTATAAGCCCAAAAAAAATGAATTTAGAAGTTTATTTTATGTGGCAATAGTGCGGTTAAAAAATATCAATTATGCCAAACTTACTACCGTTACTTTAACTGGCTTTCATAAATTTCAACATAATAATTTTAGATTATTCTTTGAAAGTAGACGGACAAATTGACAGTTCATACAACTAATTTGTAAAAAAAAAATGACATTTTATATGTTAAGCAATTTAATTTATATGATAGAATTATGAAATTGTTGCTTTATAGACTTGACAGTTAGCAATTCATATGAGAAATTTGTGAAATAGGTAACAATTGCTTTGTCAAATTGACAGTTCACACGACAGATTCGTTGAGAATACAAATGGCAAGTCATAAATCAAGTTAACAGTTCATAAGATAAATTTGTTAAGAATAATGATAATTGTTTTTACAATAGACAACTCACATATAAGGTTTGTAAAGTAGTTGACAGTTCTTTTGTCACATTAATTGTTCATTTGGTAGACAGTACAAGCGGTTTTCCATTTGACAAAAAAGTCGCACTTGGTGGCACTAATTCAGTAATTAGACTGTCCCACAAATGCAAAGTATATTCTAGTGCGTTTGACAAGTGTGAGATTTAAAAATATAAAATGCAGTGCATAAAGCGCTCAAATGGAAAACATTTATAACAAATTTGTGGAAAGTAAAAATTAACAATTTATATGTTAAACAGTTTATTCAACAATCAATTAATTTACTTAAAAACTTTAAAATCTTTTGTTCTAAATTTTTAATTTTATTTTTTAGTTACTACGTAGTTTCAAACAGCTATTTTAGCTACTAATTTTGTTTAAATTTCAAATATATTTAATGAAATTTAAAAAAAATCAGCTTTGTTTATGAAATAATAAAACAATTTTAAATGTTTTTATTCTTACAAATACATTACTAGTTTTGACTCTAATAGAGCCTTCTTACAGATGAAATAAGTTTTTACCAGCTTTGTTGTCTCAAATTACTAATACTTAAATTTAAACTTTTCTTATTTTTGAATTTTTATTAAATAAAAACAATTATAAAATAAAAAGCCGGTTCTGGGCCTTACGGTATAAATAATTAAATTAGATTTAATAAATTACAAAGACAAGTTAACTGATATCATATTACAAAATGTCTACCGATATATTTTATAATACACATACAGGTATGTTTATTACAAAATGTATAACAATAAACTTATTAATATTGTATTCGAATCAAAAATAATATATTATTGAGATGTAATGTCCTCATGTTTACTGGCTGACGCACAATTCGCCCACATCTCCCACGCGTTAAACGAACATTGCGTGGGTATTAGTTTGTGCTTATAAAGTACGCAATTCTCTAGTATAAATATTGAATATTACATCTTTGACCAGTTAATATATATATTGAATATTATTAATTTATAATCCAACAATAATTTAAAACGGTTTTTTAAAGAAAATCAAATTGTAACACATAAAAATGTAATATTATATAAAAATAATACGTGGGGGTTTGTTGTCCCGATTGCATATGTCTTCTACGCTATAATTGAGCAACGTATTTTTCAGTTACAAAACTATACTAATATTATTACTAATACATTGATTGTGTATTATAATTCAAATAAATTGTCACTATACAAAATTCAATAGTAAAAAGATAGATTTGATTATACGTTGAGATCCGTTCAGTAAAGATGAATATTGTTTAATATTATCCAAGTACATAAAAACTGCAAAATTAATTAGAATGCGTTGTTAATTTAATTTAGCAAAGTATTTGAAATAATACAAAAAAGTGCTCAGCCTAGAACAAAAATTCTGTGGACAACAAATTTTGAAGGAAAATTTATCTGCTTTATCAGAAGATAAACATTTCTTCTATAAAATTGTACTGAGGATAAAACTTAAGTACACCACAAAACAAAAATCTATGTAATAGGTTCATAAAGATTCTTAACTATCCAAGAAAACGCAATTTTTTGTGCAAAAAATAATGACCACAGTTTTTTGAAAAGCGGAGAAAATTCTCGTAATACAATGACAAGAAATTTCTACAAAGACACAATTAAAAAAAACTCTTATACACAAAAATTACCCAACAATTAAGATCAGAACACTCTGCTTCAGTACAACATCTGCAAGGTGCATAAAACACAAATTATTTAAAAAAGAGTTAATGAATACTACTTACTACATCTACCTTACACCTTTTCTTTCAAAAGCATAGCATTACTGAAACAACGTTGGTATAAGTATGTTAGTGTTAATGGAACATACGTTAAATAATATATTTCTGTTTGTTCTATAACTCCTTGTAGTATCATAAAAATTCCTCTCGAATTATAAGACAAAATCAATTTATCAGCATAGATTTATAAAAAGTAGATCAATGTATACCAAATTATGTAATTTTTACAGCATTGTATCAAAAGCTTCAAATAACAAATTTCAAGTTGATTGTTTTTATACTGATTTTCCAAAGTTTTCGACTGTTTCAATCAATATTTTATAAGTAAGATCTATTTTATTGTTTATTGTTTTTAAAGCAAAACATTTATTTTGTTTAGTAAAGTTACATTCTATTATTTATCGTACTAAATCTGATGTTTTGCAGAGATCGAATTTAAAACCTCAGCTATTCAATATTTTTTATAATGAAATATTAAGTATATTCTTGTTAAGTGCACTAATGTACGTTAATAATTTACAAAATTATAGAATTATTACCTACACATCCTAAGTAAATGTTGACACCAAATATGGACTATATAACGGTTTTCTATACATGTTGTTTAATGCTTTTAGAGTAGTCATAAAGTTATAGACTTTGGTAAATGTCTTAAAAAAATTCATTAAAAAAATTGATTCTTTAAATTTCCTCCTAACCTCAAACATCAACTACCTGCTTAACGTAGCCGAAAAGAATAACTAAACACAAGAAAAAAATATTAAAAAAGCTCAATCAGAAACAAGAACTAATCATGAGACATAACATTGGTGCTTTGATAAACCAACAAGTGTAAATGTAGTCACGTGTGACCTTCACGTGTGAGTTCAAGGATTTGTCGTTTAGACTAAAAACGAGCTTCCAACCTTCCAGACGTTAATGTCTAAAATGCTAGCACTATAACAGAAGAACTCCGTCTTGCTTTATCTTCACAATCTCGTAGTATATTGGCATAACCACGACAACCATTTACAACATATTAGATAAGTCTTAAAAAAATCTTCAAAAGTACAGCTTAAGAGTACATTGAATAAGAGCACCATCCTTGGCTAGTGCGTAACTATCCACGGATCAATGAACTTCGTCAAAAAACAGCTATAGAATCCAACTATTATACAACTGTTACTATTCGTCTTATAGACCAACGCATGCAACACCAAAGTGATCGCGGTTTTTTACTAAGAAAATTAATCTCAAAAAAATAAAACGCTGTTATCATCGTAATAATTTCATATGCTGGGATAATAGTGTAAACATTTACTACTAATTTACAACTACTACTACATAGTACATCAGTCGCAACGAATAGAGAATCTGTAGTCCCAGAAAGTTCAATTAAAAATAATAAAGTTTATAAATGAAAACCTTGTGGTAATACTGTTCAATCGTATATACCGATCTAGTAAAACCCCAAAAGAATAGTTGTTAAAACGAACGTTTATCTCAAAAAGTACCAACCGCTTAATAAGCCTTATGAGTCATATTGTCACGCAAGGGTGACGGGGAGTACGGGATCACACATAAAGATTGTTTAAATTAAAATTACTTACATTTTTATTCTTTCATATATCACTATAACATTAATTATATTGAGAATGCTGACTATACTGAGAGCGCAAACAAGTTCTGCTGGCCTATTTATTTATTTTATTATGCCGACTCGCAACAATGCCAATAGCCGGAAATGTCGAGTATGTTTATTACAAAGTAAGTTAACTACTTACATTGCAATAACCACGCGCGATCATCGACTATCCGTACTATCCAATAGCATTGCACGGCGGCGATCTTAGACGGTAATCGGAGCTATTGCTTCCGACTTCTCATATGTACCTTCAGTAAGTATTCCAACAGGGCTAAAATGTAAGATAGACCTTTACTACACACCGTTCAGCTTTAGAAAAGGCCTTTAGCCTTAATGTCCTTTTACAAAAATCCCGTAACCAGATAGATTATGAAAATACTTTCTACAAAATTCAGCATAATTGACTAAATTAACTGCCACATCAAAAACTCGTCAACAGCAGCAATGAGTACACAAAGAGGAATCCAACTTTTATTTAACCAATACTCTGAAAGAATTTTTAAGCAAGCACTAGATAAAATAAAACTTAGCATAAAAATTTATTAGGTATGTATCAACACAATTAAGTGCGCAGAAAATACCGTCATCTTGAGCAAAAGCATTAAAGACCCCCAACTGCTTCTGGGTAAAATCAGCAATATCGGACACCAATTAGGATTACAAATCAATATACCTAACAAAATTCATGGTGTTAAGCAGGCAAAGAGCATTTCTCCATTCAGGTATAACACAAATAGAAAAGGTTAACAAATTTAAATATTTAGAATTCCTCATAACAACATATTAAGAGCCGGATACAGAAAAATAAATAAATCTTTAATTGCAACAAAAAATAGTAAAATGCTATGTCTGGTCTATTTCATGATATGAGATGGAAGCGTGGATAGGCCTATAAACATTTGAGATGTGGCTGCATAGAAGGATGCTCCAAACTTTGTAGGACAAATAATGAAGGGTTACAAAAAGCAAATGCACTTTATAAACTACTTTTTAACATAAACGCAAAAAAGTCAGCTAACTGGGGCCAATGTCGTAGCGGCGCGGCGCGCGCGAAAATTAAGTAGACTAGAATCCAAAAAAACAGGATAACTTTTTAGGCTGGCAGAGGACCAAAACGCATTTGTTAAAGTGATCGCCAACGTCAGAGTGTCCAGTAGCACATAGAAGAAAAATAATTCTATCAAAAGACGCAATATTTTGAATGTCATAAAACAAAACACGCAATTTAACTCCTTTTTAAATCGTTTTTAGCAACGTGTAAAGATAAAATTTCCACCAAAATAAAAAAAAATAAAATTATAATTGTTTATTAAATTTTGAAATAAATTTGTAAATTTGTAGTTGAAATTTTTGTCTAAACTATAATACCCTTATGCATAGTCATATTTAGTAGCTACTAAGGCGCCACTAGCTGAATATTACTATTGACCGTATGAATAGTTGTATTTAAAACGCTACTAAGCTTAGTTGTCAACTAAAACGTTCTTATCCAGATTGTCTTGTTTTGAATGTGATTAAATACATGGTAAATATAACTTACAACTGTCAGTTGCAAATATTGAGTATTTATCATCATTCAATGACATATTCCTTTATGTATTGCAATAGATGGTAATATTTAAATATTAGCACCAAAATGTAATTGTTGCTTCAAGTATAATTAATAAAATAAATTAATGTTATTCATTTTAATAATTAAATTAGTTTAGTGCAAGGCGGACCACCTCGTAACAGTGAGAACTCTAATTGAAAAGGCTGAAGAATACCATATTCCGCTCTACATAGCGTTCAATGATTATGAAAACGCGTTCGATACTGTAGAGCTATGGGCAGTAGAGAAAACAATGAACAACTGCAGAATAGACCATCGGTATAGGCAATTGATACACAACATACACAGACACGCCACAATGAAAATAAAACTAGCAAACAGCACAGAGTCTGTGCGTATAGATCGCGGAGTAAGACAGGAAAACGTTATATCACCAAAGCTTTTCACTCTGGCACTGGAAGACGTTTTCAAATCTCTCCACTGGGAAGAAAAAGGTCTAAATATTAACGGAAAAAAACAACTTAAGATTTGCTAACATTTTCCTAGTGACAGATAACCATAAAGACCTTAAAGTAATGATAAATGAACTTGCAGAAGCCTCTGAAAAAATAGGTCTAAAGATGAATATGTCCAAAACAAAAACGATGAACAACACAAATGACGACAGAAATATAACAGTCAAGAATGAGACGCTCAAACAAGTTCCCTATTACATCTACCTAGGCCAAATAATAAAAATGAGCAAAGAAAATCAAACAGCAGAGATTGATAAAAGAAAAAGATTTTCATGAGTGGCATTTGGAAAACTGAGCTACGTTAAAAACAAGAAAATACCCCAATACCTTAAAACCAGAGTCTTCAACCAATGCGTAATGCCAGTAATGACATATGACGCACTAACATTACATTAGTAAAAACCCAAAAAGCAATGCAACGCTCAATGTTGAACATTACTCTGAGAGACCAAAAGAGAAACACTTGGATTAAGCAAAAAATCAAGGTTATAGATGTTGCAAAACAGGTAGCAAAGCTCAAGTGAAGCTACGCTGGCCACAATGCAAGACACACCGACAATATATGGAATTGTGTGCTACAGCAGTGGAGGCCCTGGCTAGACAAACAAGGACGCGGACGGCCTATAATGAGATGAGGCGACGATCTAAAAAGAACAGCGGAATTCTGTTGGAAGCGTTTGGCGCAGAACAGATCAAAATGAAGGGAAATGAGGGAGGCCTATGTCCAAAGTTGGATAAATACAAGAGAAGAAGAAGAAGAAGAAGAAGAAGAAGAAAAAAAAGTGTTTTCCTGTAAGATGGCAGCACATCCAAAATCAAAATATAAAAATTAATATGGCAACAGCAAATACAACTGATGATGTGCATTTTGACAGTTTAAAAACTTGCTGTGACTAAACATAATAGCTGTTTATTAATTTTAATAAGTCTTTAATATTATTATAGCTTAAAACTAATTAATTGTGTGTAGCCTTATTTTTTTTTTCTTTTTCCTTTTCTTTTTATTTACAAGTTTTAAAATTATTATTAAATCTTTATTTTTTGTTTTTACCGTGCAAAAATTTGACATGAAAAAAACTTCATGTCACATAATGCTGTGCTGCCAAAGCAAAATGTTATTTTTAGTAGCAACTAAATTATACTAAAAATCAACTAAACATATCACACATTTAGTATGGTGTAAGTAGCTACTAGTTAGTAACGTTTTAGTAGCATACTAATTAAACAACTATGCATAAGGCTGTAAGAGTATTATTTCATAGCACCGCGAATTAAGTAGACTTTTTATTATGCTATAAATTATATTTCTAAAATAACAATTGTTATACTTCTGCTCAAAATTAAGAATATATAATAAAAGGTAAAATTTAAAATTCCCGCGTAAGGCATTCCACCACTTTGCGACTGCTTATTTCAAATTTTTAATTTTTTTTTTTTATTTAATTTATAATTTTACTTTGCAATATCGGCGTAATATTGAAAATTTTTGCAGTTTCAAGAAATAAATCCGAATCTTCAAAAAAATACAAAACATATTGCCATCTAAACAAATAATTACTCGAAATGTAAGGCTTGTTTGAACAATTATTCACTAACAGTGTGTAATTTTAATTACTGAATAGTATAAGTATACACAAAAAACTATATAATTTGAAAATACTATATTAATGCGCTTTTTTGAGCAGCAAAAAAACCCGCTCATTTGTAAATATTATTTATGCGCTCAAAATGCGCTCTTATGCGCCGTAAACATTTTTTATGAGTTCATCTGTAAATATAATTTTTAAACAACTTTAGGTGGGAAGGCAAACTTAATGATAATATATTAATATGGTATTTTCAAAATGCAATCTCATGCGTTACAAAAAAATTTTATGCACTATTTGAAAATATAATTTTTTAACAGTTTAAGGTAGAGAAGCAACTTAATGATTAACCGGCTCCATCCCTAAAAAAACTTTTGAGTTTAAAATTACCATATTATACTGCGGTTAAGATGCGCTTTTACGCGCTTATCTGTAAATATGATTTTTGAATAGTTTTAGATCAAAGGGGGAAGGTGACTTAATGATTAACTAACATCCAAATTTTTTTTTAAATTTTGAATATATTATAAAAATGCACTCGATATGCGCTCTTATGCGCTGCAAAAAATAATATAATTACAAAAAAAAAAATATAAATTTAAAAATGCAAATAAAATGTATATTTACAAATGAGACATAAACAAATTTGCGGCACATAAGAGCGCATTACTTTAGTATTTTCATATTTATACATTTTTAGTGAGGGGGGAGGGTGGAGGGGGCAACTTAATGAAGCTAGGAAAATATGATTTGCAGCACGCCGATATTTGGCAGACATTGTAGTCCTGTCCATTCTTTCTTTCCTGGTGTGCTTATTACTATTTTTTGCATGCCACAAAAAAAAACAATAAAATAGTTTTTATTTTGCTGCAAAAAAATTTTTTCTACACACATATTGTTTTTATTTTTAATATAGTTGCTATGGCAACCAACTTAATTTTTTTAATAGCAACATATATTTTTTAATTATTTTTTTGGAATCTATATAATATTTTCAATACAAACATATAAAATAATAACATACTTTTATAACAAAAATTTTTGATAAATTCAATTGTTTTTTTATTTAAAATGATCGTTAACTTAAAAAATTACGTTTTTTAAATTTAAAAAACAAATTTTTTTTTTTTTATTTTAAATACGTCAATTTTTTGTTACTATGTTATGCATAACACCGTAAAAACACAAAAAAAATAATTTTTATTTTTATTTTAAATTTATCAAAATTTTTTGTTATAAAAGTATATTATTATTTTACATGGTTGTATTAAGAATATCATAAAGATTCAAAAAATAAAATAAAATAAAATAAAAAACGTGTGTTGCTATTTAAAAAATTAAGTTGGTTGCCATAGCAACGATACTAAAAATAAAAACAAATATGTGTGTACCTGCCTTTATAATACTCAAAATACCATTGAAAATAGTTTTTAAATTGTATAAATCGGTTAAAAAACAACAAAGTTATTCAGCCGTACGTTTTTTGTCTAACACCCTGAATTTTACATCGGAAAGTGATGCTTTGCTGCTCAGGTAATAAAAACCATTACTATTCGCAAAAAAAATTATTTAGTTTGATTTAAAAAAAAAAAACAAATTTGCAAAAAAAATTATTAAATTTTAATTTTATTGTTAGATTTCAAAAAAAAAAACAATTTTTTTTTTTTTTTTATTTATATATTCACTATGAGCAGGCAAAAAATAGTCGTAGCACCACAAGCAAGAAAGCATTTGCAGCACTTTGATGTCTGGGCACTTTGCTCGTTACCCTTACCCTTTCACTGAAATAACTTCTTAAATCATAAAAGCAAAAGCTGGTTTAGACTAAATAAGCAAATTTGATTTCAAACAAACACAAAATTGAGCGGTAATAACCGTAAACAAAAGCTACTAAAAAGACCCAGTGATTTTTAGAAAACTCAAAAGATATTCTCTACCGTTAAAATCTTACAAAATAATTTAAAAAAAATGAAAGTGACAATAATTAAAAATTTCTTAATAAAATATTATCGTTTAATAAAACTATTTGGAGTTAAATTTATATTTTGGCTATAAATAAGTATAGTGCATATTAAAGCAGCACAAATGAGCAAAGCAAGAATTTAGGCACCAGTTGCATACGATATTTTGTTTTGTCTATCCCAAATAAATACAGCATTTAAAAAAAATTAAAGTTTATTATAATTTAATATAAAATAAAATAAATATAACTGAGCACCATTCAAAATAAACTCTAACTACAGTCAGAGTATGAGATGTGAAATCGTGGTTTGCAGCCTATTCAAATACCACAAAAGACATATTAACTTTATTACCTGCATCTACCAAACAATCTGTTTAAAAAATTACAATTTAGCTTCCTAGTGCTAAACTAATATGCGGTATTTGAGTAGGCTGTAAATCACAGTGACGTCATACCTTAAAATCTGACAGTAGTGACAGATTTTAATAAACTTTAAAATTTTCCAAAACCATGTTTTTATTTTAGGCTCGCTTCACTCCTTCGTGCTGCTAAAGCCTATTTTTAGCAGATTCCAGAAATTGAATTGATTTTTTGTTTGTTTTTTTAAGATTGTTAACAATCTCACACCATCATCAACGTTAACATCAAAAATAGATTCGCCGCGTAAGTTATGTAATAGTATTTTGTATAACAAAAGTGGATAGTATGCCCATATCGCACGAAGACAAATTTGGAGCACGACGCTGTAGGCGGAGTGCTCCAAACGTCTAAGTGCAATATGGGCATTCCACTCGAGTTGTACAGCTTACTTTTTCTACGACTGAAAAAAAACTAAAAATTATTTTAAAACTTTTCAATTAATCATTTAACATTATTTTGTATTGAAATATATAATTTAGGTTATGTATGACATCTGACGTTTCGCATAATTATCAAATTCAGAACTACCTATAATTTAGGTTAAATTATGCTGTTAAAATATTTAATTAAAAATGTTTTTAAGCTTTATTGTATAATAACAGTATTGTCTGTTGTAGATTTTTTCTTTGTTTGTCTCATTTTACGCCACTCTGTTTTAATTAATATTAACGTTAAAGTCGGGACTGTCGCTCTATCCTGCTAAATAACATAATTTTTAACAATTAACTTTTCAATACTCGGTAGCGGACTGTTTTGCAGCATTCACGGTACCATCAACAAATTCAAAGCATAATAATCTCAAAGCTATCACGCAGCCCCCAATAATTGTGAAAAGACATTTTAGTTAATAGAAATATTAAAAAACCTAACTTAAAACTAAGCCAACTATGTCAGTTTTAGTAAATGATAATTAGTTTCCAAAAATCAAAACTAAAAAAATTCATAAATTATGAAAAAAACTTATGTTATTACCTAACCTAACCTAATTTAATTTAAAACTAAGCCAACTATGTCAGTTTTAGTAAATGTTATAAAAATATTTAATTTGCAAAAATCAAAACTAAATTTATTTATAAGTCAAAAAAACTTATGTTATTTTTTGTCAATAAAAAATTTAAAGAATTAAACTTAAAAACAAAGCCAACTATGTTAATTTTAACAAATTAAAAACATGTCACAAAATTGAAAATAATTTTAAAATTTTACAAAATATAAAAAAAAATTATTAAAATATTTTTTTGCCAACATGACAATTTGTTTTTTTTTTAACTAAAATATAATGTATGATGAGAAAAATATATATAACACCCATATTCTACAACATAGTATACATTAAATATTTGGTACAGTCCTGGCCAACTAACAAAAACTGTGTTTTTAAAAAATATGCATAATATCATATATATAATCATACTAATAGAATTGTTGTGTTTTTGACAACTGCCATAAATAGTGTGTTTATAAAGACGGATAGTTAGAATCTATTAAAACTGTACTGTATACAACTAATAAAAACTTGTTTATTTAATTCATCATATGTATCCACTCAACCGAGAAATGTATAATTAAAAATAGCTACATTGCAAACGACTTTACAAAAATAGATGATAAGTGTGCATACTTTATCTAACCTATTTATAAACGGATAGGTCTGTTTAACAACTAAAAGTTTAATTTATAACAAGTCTTCAGTAGTATATATCTTTATTGCAATATTTGACTGTTACATTAATAAATTTCACATAACATCAATACAAGTTACATTTACATAAACACGAATTTTCATTTTTTGTTTTTTTTTTTTTTTAGTAAGTCTAAAAAGTAAAATTAAAATTAAAATAACATTTTAAAAGCTACATTATATACAACTTAGTCTAATAAAAATTATAAAATTTATATACAAGTCAATATAATAAAATCATTACAAATTACAGTATTTCTGGTGGCCGAGTATTGTTATTGCCACTTTTGTCTTGTGTGTGCCTTAATAAAATTTGAGAAGTTTGTGTGATGACACTATAGGCACATTTCCGCAATGTTGATTGTATGTCATAAGATGTAGCTCCAAGTTCTTTCATCAGTTTACCAAATTTTTTGTGTTCTTCCGTATTTACTATTTCCCCAAAACAGCCTATAATTAGCAAGCCCAGTTCGACATTGCATCGATGTTTGTGTTTTAGTTCATCTACCAGGTTTATATCTCGTCCGATCGTAAAATAGTTTTTGTGCGATATATCCGCGCACGAGTTGATGGTGTATTTAGTTTTTTTAATGTTTTCTTGTGTTCTGTAATTTTGCAAGTGTGGTATCGATACTTCAAACAAATAGGTTTTTGTCCTTGGTTGCACTAGTTGTACCATTATATCAGGCTTGTTGTGATGTAGTCTTTTTTCTGTTAATATGCTTTGTCCGGCACGTATTCTGAATTGTTGGTTGTTTACAGTATACTCCACGTTTAGGACCGCTTTACCAAACTGCAGGTTGTTTATTATTTCTTGGGGTGCCTTTGTTGTTTCAAGGATTGTTTTTATCGTCCAATACACAACTTGATCATGACGCGTGTTGTAATTGGTCTTCGCACAGCTTGAGGAAACATGGTAAGCAGTTTCACTTTCGTTACATCCAAGTCGGCATTTGCTGTCGCCGGTACTATTTGTAGCTCTTAGTTTAAAAAATTGTTCTTCTGAAGCTGCATTTATCAATGACAATTTTGAGGAGTCGGTTTTGTAATAAGATGCTGCTGGGAATGAGATTATGCTGTTGTCTTTCATGACTAGTTTCGGATAGTGCATTGATTTTGTCCAATCTTTCACTCTGTTATTATATTCCGATGTTTTAATTTGTTTAATTATATTGTTTGTTATAACTTTGTATTCTGATGAGTCATCTGCTGATATTTGCAAGTTATGTTTTAATTTAATGTGTTCAAACTCACCTATGGGGGTACGATAGCCAGCCGAGTGTAGTTTTTGGTATTTCAAATGGGTTTCGTTTAGTTCTGGGTGGGTTGATAGATACACGTACTTCCGGATCATTTGAATTTGCGTTTCTGCTTCAATTGTTCTAAACCCTAAGCCTCCAACTGATTGCGGTAGGTACGCACGTTGATTAGATGTTGGCCTTGTTTTAATATTTTCTACCATCATTTGTCGTCTGATCTTAATATCCAATTCTCTGCATTTTTTTAGTGTAGACTGAACTGATTCGTTTGGATAGATGTTTCCAGTTACGTAAACAGCGGCTGGTATTATTGTGGTATTAAATATCCGCCGTTTTTGGTACGTTGTTAGGTGAGAGGCCAATATGTGTTGTGACTTTTGTAAAATTTTTGATTCCAGTGTCTCGTAATTGTTTTCAGTGTCTCTCTCCAACTGTTGCAGTCCTAAATACTTGTAGCCGTTTCTAATTTTGGGTAGAAACATCTGGTCTTCGTTGTCTTCAGTTATGTGGGTAATTTTGCAATAGTGTCCACATTTAGTTTGGTTTAATTCCAAACCGATTTCTGCTGCATATTGTTCAATCATTATCGCTATTTTTTTTGTTGCCTGTAAAGTTGGAGCATGGCACTTAATGTCATCCATAAACGCAATTATTTCATGTTGCCCTTTGGTCGCGCGGTTGATTTCGCGGTCTGATTTGATTTTTGCTATTATTCCTGATGTTGCTAGGATAAATAATAGCGGACTCATTGAATCCCCTTGATAAACCCCTCGCTTAATTTTGATGTTTCGTGCAGGTTTATCTTTTCTAAGGAGATTAATGTTCCAAAGGTTGATTGTTTGTTTTAGAACCGATTTAATTTTGGCGTCTATTGGAAGTGCGTTTACTAGTAGTTTAATTTTGTTGTGGTGTATAGAATCGTAGGCTTTCCTAAAGTCAAACCAAGCAGTGTGGTGTTCTCTTCTTCGCATACGAGATGTTTGAGTAAGTGCCTTGTCGATTAGCATTCCTTGTACTGTTCCCCATGTATTTGGTCTGGCTAACTGTTCCTTTGGGATAAGCGTTGGATCAATTGATTTTTGAATGGTATTAGATATGATTTTGGTTAGGATTTTATAATCGGTGTTAAGGAGTGCTATCGGTCTATAATTTTGTGGGTCTTGTTTTTCGCCGGATTTATAGATTAATATGACAGCTGCTTTTACATCCTCTTCTGTCAGTGTATATGTATTGTTGAGGGTTTTGTAAATAAATGATGTTAAGTACTTCTTTGCTGCCGGGATGGTTTTGTATATAAAAGCGGGTATTTGATCTATTCCAGGAGCTTTCCATAGTGCCGTTGTTTTTAAGCACTCCCATACTGCGGAGTTAATAAATTCTGCATCTATATTTGTTGGATTGTTCTGCTGAGATGTTTCTATTTGTTGAATCCATTCATTGAACCATGGTGAAATCTGTTCATTTGTGGGCTCGTACAGTTTTGCGTAATATTCTTCTGCAATGTCCATATTTAGTTGTTCGCTGCTGGGTGGTGCGTGACTTATACATCTTACTGACGGTTGTTGGGTGAATTGATACCTTGTTTTGAGAACTTCATATCTTGACTTCTGTTCGTCCAGTTCTTTTTTCAAGATATCAATCCGGTCTTCAGTTGATTTTATGTATTGCGAAGGTTGCATTTTTAATTTCTTCATCATTTCTGTTTCGTTTTTAAATTCCTTAGTTATTGGACCATTTAAGTGTTGTTGTATTATTTTTGCATTGTTAACCCGTTTTTGAAGTTTTTCAATTTTTGTTTCTGTAGTTTTGTGTCTCGGTATTCGCATGTTTTTTCCAATTCCACCTGTAGTTAATTTTCTTAAAAGAAATCCTGCTGATAAGATTGCATTTTTTGCCAGTTTGTGAAGTTTTCCTGGTCTCTTAATTGTTCTTTCCAGCTCTAGTAGTTTTTCTTCTAAGACGGTGTTTACTTTATTGATGTTCTTATTTAGAGGATGTAAATTGAATTTTAATAATTTTTTTGGTTTGTTTTTGGATTGCGTCAGAATAATTATTCTTCTGTAATCTTTTCTTAGTTTATTTAATTCGGTGTCATTTGTGTTTGTTATTTCAGTGCTGGATGTCATGCTACTATTATTGTCCTCTGTTGAGATAAAGTTTTGTGAGATTTCCGTGGTATAGTGGTCTGCATCTTCGTCTGTCATCTGGGGGTCCGCAGTTCGATCCCCAGCCGGGAAGAAATTTTTGTTTACTGACATTTCTTGTGTGTTCAGTATTTTATCGACTTCAATTATTTGAGAATCAATTAATAAAGAATTCGTATGTGTGTCACTTAGGGTATCATTTTCAGGTGAATTATTACCTTGCGTTGTGTCATCATCAACTCGATTATTGAGTAGCGGTTCTGTAACTTGTAACTCCATTGATGGTTCTTCAGTAGCTAGTGGGCGTTCAGTAGATGTAGTGGCAGCATCTTTATCCACGGGCGGGTTTCTGCAGGTTGTTGTTGCGTTTTTCTTATAATATATGTCAGGGTAGTCCTCCCTCAGCTTGGTTTCCATCGCTTTTATTGTACGGTTTGGAAAGTGAGGAGATATTAGTTCCATCCTGGCACGTTTTGTTTTTAGGTGGATATTTTCCCGGTATTTTGTGGCTAATAATTGTGCTTCGTCATTCGTCCATTGCACATATTTGCTACTAGACGGTTTATTTGTTTTTACATCTAGATATTTTTTCTTGATTGCCGCTTGAGATCGGTTTGGCAATATAGCGTGGAGATTATCTAGGTCTTCTGCAGTTAATGTTTTTATGTCTGATTGTGTTACATACTGTTTTATTGCGTTGATTTCTTCTTCCCTCCATTTCGACATCTTGATGGTTATGTCTTCTTAATGATGTTGCATGTATTTTCAAAACTTCGTGTTTGTGCCAAGTGCTTTATTCCAATTGGTGGCTAGTTGGTTTATTGCACTTGTTCACTCTTGATTTAATCACTATTCACTAATAAACTGATAAATTTTTACTCGGTGGTAGCGACGTCCGTTCTCTAAGAGCGTTCCGTCAAGAGTAAGTATCCCCGCCTGTCACGCGGGAGACCGGGGTTCGATTCCCCGCTGGAGAGAATTTTTTTTTTATTAAATAATTTTAAAAACTTTATATAATATTAACAAAAATTTTATTTATTTTATTACGGATTATTTTGTATATAATTACATTTATGTCAACTTTACGACGCGACGGTATGATTTAAATTTAACTATGTATAATAAATATAAAAGATTAGTGTTTATATCAAAAGAACTCGTATATCCTTTAATTTTGGTTTAGGTAAAAAATATTCTAAAGACTAACTTTGGGTTTACTTTAAACCAACAGAAAACTTACGCCTATCAAATAAACTATATCTGGTGTTAATCAAGAAGTTAATTTGGAGCCTTGTGGGATACCTAAATTTTTTGGTACTACTCAATAATTCTAATTAATTAAAAAGTTTATAAAACTCCGCTTTAAACTAAGCCAACTATGTCAGTTTTAGTAAAAAAAAAATAATTTGCAAATTTTAAACTATTTTCAATTTTTTTGAAAATATCACAAAACTTTATAAAAGTATTTTTTGCTAATAAAACGTTCTATTTAATTAGAACTAAACCAACTAAGTCAGTAAAGTAGACTAAAAAAATAATAATTTGCAAATATCAAATTATGTTCAAAATTTCAAAAAATATAAAAAAATTAAATAAATGTAATTTTTACCAACATGACATTCTTGTTATTAACAGTTTAAAAAATTTAGCTTACTAAACCAACTATGTCAAATTTAGTAAATTAAATTAAATAAAACATTAATTTTTTTAACTTCAAATATTTTCAACACTTGACAAAATATTAATACTTTAAATAGTATAAATAAATATCTAAAAAAAATATCAGCAAAATTTAAGTTTTACACAATTAATACAAAATGTATACTTTGGCCTTATTGGCCCAGAGCCCAAATGCCTTACATCCACAGCACCCCCCTTGAAGCCGGCCTTCATTTAATTATCAATTAATTAATCTTCAAATTACTAAGTTTTATCAAACAATAATGGCTGTTTGCACTGCTTCCACTTATCTATTAAGTTCCACTTATGTGGACTTTATATTTTAAACGGTTTGCTCAGCACACAAAGTAGTACTCAAGTAACACCCAAGTTAAGAGTCAGAATAGTAAAGCTTAAGATGCACTTATGTACATAACCTATTATATAACCTATTATATAAAATGTCAGTTCAACAAATTCAAGAAATAGATTTTATTTTTGCACAATCTTCTTATTAACAATTAATTAAGTCAAATCGCTCCTCTAGTTGTCGTAAAACATTTAAGAAAACAAAATTTACACGTTCAAACCAATTTAAGATAAAGTGAACCATAAACTTAAATGTAACCTACAAAAATCACTAAAATTGATAATTATGAAACACTATTTTGACCGTGTAAATTATGGTTGTCTCAGTCAATTGTTAAATTTGGCATTTAGTGATTACTAAAACTAATTTGTCAACTCTTAAATTTAAATAGTAACTAAAAAGAAATTAAACAATAAATTTGCAACCTACCAATAATTAATTCTGCATTACATTTGACATTTGTTTAGCACTAAAATCATTTAATTTCCTATTAAAAACGTTCAGTAGTTTCTAAAAACAATTTATAATGTAAACCTGAAAGTCCATAGATTTAATTAAATTTGATTCCGGAAACCGCTCACCCCTACATTTTATAATTCATTACACAATCTATCTAAAAATAAATTTAATATATTGACCGCCAATATAAAATTATACCATACTTGGTTAAATAATTATGTCACGGCACACAAGATATAACAATTAATATTAACCAACAAAATGTATTTATAAGTTTATCTTAAAACAAAAATACATAATTTGTTTATTCCGTACAAATGCAATTCGAGTTTACTTGTTCTTTCCATAATCTTTTACAATATATTCATAAATTTTAAATGTGAAAACTGTTATATATCTGTGATTCAGGTCCTTTTAAGGATTTTAAGCATGCACCCGAAGCCCGCCATCATGAATACCAACTAACCACATAAATATCTCCCTTTAAATCTTAGATTAAGTCAAGTGACAACAAAAATAAGTCCTCCCGACGATGTAAAAGATTCATCCCCTGATACGTGTCTGATACTTTTAAATTTATATTTCATCTATTTATCATATATTCAGAAGGGAAAACTAGCACGGTTCATCACTAAAACAAAATATAAAAGAAGGGGCAAGGAGAAATATGGTCAATGGACTACCATAGTTGTAAATAACTAAACTATCAACAGAATATTTATAAGTTTTAAGATGTTGTTTCTCAAAAAGTATATTGCAGGGAAGATTATCAATAATCATCAATAATCAAATATCATTATAAATAAATTAAATTTAAATTGATTTTTACCCATTTAAATTTAATTTATTTAGTTCTATGTATTTCTGTTTATTTTATTTGTAGATTAAATATAGAAATGTTTTGTAAAATATATGAGAAAGCATGCGAACTATTCTTACAGGAATTTATTTTGCTGCTAGAATATGCTGCATTTGCTATTTCTATTGGCCTAAAGAGCTATGTTCATAGGGATGTTGTTTGTGTGTAAGGTATGATTAAGTAGGATATAAAATAAAAGACGTGACATATATGAACCTTGCGCAATGGATATATTTTAACTTAGATGCACACGTTTTGTTGACAGCATCTGAGAGAATTTATTAAGTCATTTGTCACATAAACAACTAAATGAAACTGTAGTAGGTATATATAAAAAGTTATAATATTTTTATTTTCGCATTTAGTAATTCTTAAAAATAATAGATAACTGATTCCAAATAATTATTATATTGTATAAAAATAACAACGTTACGTCGACTACCCAGATTTGTAAATGGCAAAGAGACGAGACATACCTAAAATTAAGTTAGAAAATGCGCGTTTAAACTTTAAAGAGCCCAACCGTTGACTTGCAGTGCAATTTGATTACTGTCAACCGTCAACAAGCATTCACTTAAATAACCTAAAATTTTACTGCCGACTGAAATAGTCAACTGTTGGATATCAACGCAACAATTAAAAAGTAAAAATTATGGCAGCAGTTGTCAGTGTATCAATATTATCAAAAAAATTAGGTTATGTGAGTGGCATTGCACTACAATTGTATAACAATTAATCCCAAACGTCAGATTAAACAATGTCAACATTTTTTTGTGCATGTGTGTGCATGCACAGACGCATATGTCAACCGATAACAATTTAATTATTATATTTTTAGGTTATATACATTCCTTAAACAATATTTTAAATGTAAATCAATATATAACTATTAACAAAACAAATATAAACATGTTTTGAGTTAACTACGCATACATTGAAACTCAACAATGTGCTAAAATGTCATTTCTTTCTTTCAATTGTCTTGTAGTTAATGTATGATATATTAATTGCAATACAACAGATTAAATGTCAACATCATTATATGTAGGAGCTGGCGTAGGTGCAAAACATTTTTAAAGAACCCAAAAAGTATTATCTAACGTTAAATGTAAAAAAAGTGTTTTGTTAAAAAAAAAGTAGACAATTATAAGTTAGACAGTTGAACATTTTTTCAAAAAGTTAACAATTAATTTGTCAAACTTACAGTTTATACAATAGATTAGTCACAAAAAAATTGACATTTCCTTATATAATACAGAAAATTAACCGCCATTTGTACAGTAAACTGTTGGCAACCTTGAAAAAAAAAACAATTTGACAGCTGAGAGTTTAGGGTTAGTAAAAATAAAGCCGTACACAATAGAACAACGTGCTTTCACTATTAAACAATGGCCGCGTTCAGAACGACTCATGCGTACGCGCTCGCTGACAACCTCTGAGTCATCGTTTGCTGGCAGCGCTTGTATTTTACTCATCATACATTGGTTGCTGACCAAGTAACTTATCATTCAGTGATTGATTGATGAGTCAGCGCTGGCAACTGATGAGTCGTTTTGAACGCAACCAATGGCCGCGTTCAGGACGACTCATCATGCGTACTGAACGAGCTTGATGACTATCGTTTGCTGGCAGCGCTTGTCATTTTACTCATCATACATCTAGGTTTGCTTTCATTTGAAAATAAATTCATCATGTCAAAACCAAACTACATAGCAGTTATATATGTTTTTAAACGGGAAAAGGAGCAACATAGGTAAATGAGATTGCAACGTAATATGAACGCTGTAATAACTTGAGTGAGAGATGTAAAAAATGATAAAGATAATCAATTGTCGTACTTCGTTGCCAACTTCAGGGTAATCTTATCCTACACCTTCACCTTAGATAGCATTACTTATTGAGAACATATTATATCTCGTTAGCGAACCTAGATGTATGATGAGTAAAATGACAAGCGCTGCCAGCAAACGATAGTCATCAAGCGCGTTCAGTACGCATGATGAGTCGTCCTGAACGCGGCCATTATCTCAAAAATAATGAAAGTTTGGCGCCCACTGTTCAAAAATTTCATACAAAATAGTGTTTTAAGTTCTTCAACTGTGAAAGATCAATTGAAAAATTCAAAGAGACTGGATCAGTTAGAGACGCTAAACACACTGGTCGTCCAAAAACAAGCCGTTCAAATGTCAATATCAAACCAGTGCGTAAACATCCATTCAGCATCGTAGACAAGAATTGCAAATTTCAAAAAGGTTTCTACAGCGTATTCAATTAACACAACAACTGAAGCTTAATGACCATGTACAGCAAAGATAGTTGATTAGATTATTAAACACCAACAAATGGATGTTGATTTATTTTTATCATGTAATTGTCGAAAAACAAATGCATCCACAACGTGTCACTGTTTGGTGGTGATTTTGAGGCTGGTCAAGCAGTGTCTGTTACTGGTGCTCAATATCGCAACATAATAACACAGTTCTTTGCGCCAAAATTAGATGATACTGATGTAGCCAATATGTGGTTTCAACAACAGGGTACCACATGCCATACAGTTTGTAAAACAACTCAATTACTCCATAAAACATTTCCTGTTGAGTACTCTCGTTTCGGTAATCAGAATTGACCCCTAGATCATGTGATTTAACACCATTAGATTTCTTTTTATAGTGTTATTTGAAGTCAAAAGTCTATGCCAACAAGCCCACAACCACCCGTGCATTACAGAAGAAAATTTAACGCTGCATCAACAAAATTCAGCCACATTTATACAGAATGGTCATAGAAAATTTCGACAAAAGAAAGCGTATGTACCAGCAAAGCCGTAGGCCATTTGCCCAATGTGTTATTCTATAAATAACCCTATCCTATGTACTTTATGATTCAATAAAAAAATAACAATCTAAAGACTAAAAACTGTGTTTTCTATTTAATTACAAAACTTGCATTTATTTTGAGACACCCTTTATAAAAGATTTGTTGACAAAAAAGTTATCAGAAGACAAAATTTTATCAAATGTTTTCTTAAATTTAAAATTAAATAGAAAAATAAACGTAGTTTATAAATTGCAGTAAGTATCTTGAATTCCAGAAAGATCTTATAACTAGTCCTTGTCAGTATCTACAGCGCCTCAATTTTTTTTTAATTTAAAAGCCTGACTAAATTTTAAGTTATTGCTAGACAAATATTTAAAAACACTTTCAGATAAAATAGAGTATGGCGAAGTACTTCGCATGCGCAAATTACTTCAGTTTGTAGCACTATTTATAATAATTTCCCTTAAATTAACTGCAGATTTCATTTTGTAGCACAATTTGTTGTGTTTTTTTCAAATAATTATTAACTTGATTTTGTAGCATAATTCATGAAAAATCCCATTTAAATTAACAGCAAACTTCATTTTCTAGCACAATTCAATTTTTCCCCTAGAATAATTACTAATTTCATTTCATCCAATTTTTTCATTTTTCCTGCGATTAAAAATGGCCGCCTGTCAAACCAAAAAATTGCGATTATTTTAACATTTTGCGATTTTTTTAAGAATGTACCTAACTTCATGTCATTGAATTTTTATTAATAATGTAATTAAATAAATTGTAATTAAGTATTATTATTAAAATAACTGTAAATTAAAAGTTTAAATGAGATTTTACAGTTATTAAATCAAACGCCAGTTCTGTAATGAAACAGTCAGATTGTAATTAAGTTTGTATTTGTAACTTCACTTCATTATACTCTTTGTTGAACCGACTTTACGGGCGCTGTTGCCAAACTTATGTACAATAATTTAAAACTAAAAACATTTTATTTATTAAGTACTGACAATCTCCAACGTTAATTATTAATTAAAACATCCAATAAAGTAAAATAATTTAACTCTAACAACATTACAAAAATATAAACATTTTTTACGCGTTTTGTAAGATATCTACATTTGTTTATGTGTTCTTGAACTTTAATAAAATTTATTTTTTTAAATTGTATTTTTAGAAGTCATTTTTGGTGATATTTTGTATTTCTATCAAACGGACAAAAGTTGAATCAATTTGTACATTGTGCGATTTTATTTTTAATGAATTGTAATTAAATATTATTATTAAAATAACTGTAATTGAAAGTTTCGCTAAATTTAAATCAGATTTTACAGTTATTAAATCAAACGCCAGTTCTGTAATGAAACAGATCAGATTGTGGTTATGTTTGTATTTGTAACACTTCATTATACTCTTTGTTGAACCGACGTTACGCGCGCTGTTGCCAAACTTACGTATAATAATTAAAAGCTAAAAACAATTTATTGATTAAATACTAACAATCTCCAATGTTAATTATTAATTAAAACATCAAATAAAGTAAAATAATTCAACTCCAACAATATAACAAAAATATTTAAAAAAAATGACGCGTTTTGTAACATATCTACATTTGTTTATGTGTTCTCGAGGTTAACTTTGATAAAATTTATTTTTTTAAATTGTATTTTTGAAAGTCATTTTTGATGATATTTTGTATTTTTATCAATCGGACAAAGTTGAATCAGTTTGAACATTGTGCGATTTTATTTTTAATAAAAATGCCTAACTTCATTTCATTTAAAGGTTGATATGTCATATAGGTTATGTATTTAAAAAAAATAATAATTTTACTGATTATTACAAATTACATAAAACTATGTTTACAAAAATAATTAGTTTTAAATATGTGGTGAAAATTGGTTGATATAAATACTAAAAATAAATAATTTTACTTTTAAACAATAAAATAATTATTGTTTAAAACAAGTATAATTAAATTGAAACATATTTTTAAGTTTTGAAAGGTATTATAGATCTAATTTTTAAATAAAATATTAGTATAAATATAAAAGTTACTAAAATAAAACATTTAAAAATTAGATCTATAATACCTTTCAAAACTTGAAAAAAAAGATGTTTATATTTTTGTAATATTGTTAGAGTTGAATTATTTTACTTTATTTGATGTTTTAATTAATAATTAACATTGAATATTGTCAGTACTGAATAAATAAATTGTTTTTAGCTTTAAATTATTGTACTTAAGTTTGGCAACAGCGCGCGTAACGTCGGTTAAAGGAAGAGTATAATGAAGTGAAGTTACAAATAAAAACATAACCTCAATCTAATCTGCTTCATTACAGACCTGGCGAGTGATTTAAAAACTGTAAAATCTCATTTAAATTTAGTTAAACTTCAAATCTACAGTTATTTTAATAATAATACTTATGCCCGTATTACACTGTCGATAATTATATCTTGAATTATATATATAAAAATATTTAAATCTTAAAAAGTCTGTAAAATGCACAAATGATCATCAATTGTATTATAGATTGAAATTTTAAGTACATTTTTAGAGTTTCTTTATAATTAACACATAAAATATAAGAAATAGCATTTATAATATAACCCAACTATTTTCTTAAAACTGTTAATGCGTACATTTTTTGTGTTAATTCTAAAGAAAAACTAAAAATATTCTTAAAATTTCAATCTACAATAAGATTGATGATTATTTGTGCATTTTAGAGACTTTTTAAGATTTAAATATTTTTATATACATAATTCAATAAAGAATTATAGATCAGTGTCATACGGGCATTAATTACAATTCATTTAATTACATTATTATTGAAAATTCAATGACATGAAGTTAGGTACATTCTTAAAAAAACCGCAAAATGTTAAAATAATCGCAATTTTTTTATTTGACAAGTGGCCATTTTGAATCGCAAAAAAATGAAAAAATCGGATGAGTATGAACGAGGCTTAACGCTTGGTGTGCTCACGTGATGTACACACTTGGTGTGCATACCACACACCAACGCTCCGGTTTTTCGAACGGACCCCTAATTAAATCATTTATTTAAATTCAAAACTCTGAGCTTTATGTTTATGTAGTTTACACAGTTGGCAACAGTGGCAAAATATACCGTTCAGACAGGCTCAGCGCTTATTGATTGATTGATGAGTCAGCGCTGGCAACTGATGAGTTGTACTGAACGCAATCATTGATAAGTCAGCGCTGGCAACTGATGAGTTGTACTGAACGCAACCAATGTCATATTATAAATTTATAGGTTATGGCAGATGGTGGCTTGATAATATAATATAATTCTGATTACAATAATATCAAGATGCCGTCCGCCATAATCTGTTAATTAAAGTGGCAGCAGTACCAAACTGTTAAAAAAATTAAGACACGCGGGAATTTTAAATTCCAAACTTAATCATACTTCACAACTACGAGCAGAACTGTAACAATTGTTATTTTAGAAAAATAACTTATAGCACAATAAAAAGTCTACTAAGTTTAATGTTCAATGAAGTATAACTCTTAAAGTTTAAGCAAATATTTTGACAAAAAAACTAGAAATAAATTTCAAAATTTAATAAACAATTGAATGTTTTGAATTTTTATATATTTCATTAGATTTGAAATTTCATTCTCTACAGGTTGCAAAAAACCGATTTTAAAAAGGAGTTAAATTACATGAGTACTGCTCGTAGTTTTATGACACTTATCAAACTGCTTCCTTAACAACTGTTTTGTAAAATTGGTAGTTAGCAGTTCATATAATGATTTGTAAACCAATTAACAACAGTTGCTTAACAAACTGATATTTTTAAATTTCTATTAGGAGAAACGTTGTGAAGGAGAGCTGTAATACAGTTAAATCCTACACAGGCAGGCAACAACATTTTTGATGCGTTTTATTTGAATCAAATGACCAAAGCAAATTTATCAAAATTAATAAATGATGTGTTTTATGTAAATTGCCTGTAGCATGCCAGGCACACTGTATTATGAGTAAAATGACAAGCGCTGCCAGCAAACGATAGTCAGCGAGCGCGTTTAGTACGCTTGATGAGTCGTTCTAAACGCCGCCAATAGTTTGTATGACAGATTGGTTCAAAATAAAAGTTTACAAATCATATGTTAGACGGTTCACATAACTAAAACAGTTAACAGCTGTTTTGAAAAATTGCCTGTTGGCACTTCATATGATAGAATTGTGAAACATTTAACAACAGTTCCTTTATCATATTGATATTTTACAGTTCAAATTTGTAAAACAGTTAATTCTTTGTCTAATCAATAGTTTATATAAGATTTGTTAAAAATAAAAATTAACAAATTATTTGTTATGCGGTTCACATAACTAAAACAACTGTTTTGTAAAACTCACAATTGCAGTTGGCAGTTTGTGAAATAAATAATTTATTCAGACTTGTACAGCAGTTGCTTTATTAAATTATTAATTAACAGATCATCTGACATAATTGTAAGACAACTGACAGTTCAGTTGATAGTATATAAGAAACTCATATGACAGATTTGTGAACCAGTTGACAACCTTTTATCAAATAGCAGTTGATAAATCTTAATGCAAGTTTAATAAAAGTTAAGATAATGAGTCAGCTATACCGTGTGTCCCAGGATAGATGTTACAAGAAGTATAATAAACACAAAATTTTTGAATTTTGGAATGGCATTTGGGAATCAAGTCCTGCTTAATAAAAAACTAAGACATACCAAAAATGAGTTGATTCAATTTTATACAGGGTGTTTTATAAACAATTTTGTAAAAATCATCAAGAATAAAATACCTTAATTTTTCAATATACAAAAAAAATTTACTAAGATGTATAGAATTTATACCACCATACCAAATTTCGGGAATATCAAAAATAACCATAAAAAATTGTACTTAAATAAATTGATAATAAATGCAAATTTTTCTTTCCAATTAGTGAATGTGGAGAGCTGTTTCTAGTCTTAAAACCCTCATAAGTACGTCTGTACACAATTAGTTGGAGAAAAACAATTTGCATGCGGATCGACAATCTCTGAAATCAATAGTAATTAAAAAAGTCAGTCTTTTATTTAATTAAATAAATTGTATTTTATTTAGAACGTTACAACAAAAACTAATAATAATAATCAACACATTTTTTTAAGTACTTATTTGATGTAATTACTACCTACATCTGCACATCTTTTTATCCTTTGCTTAAATCTGTTTGGAATGTGTTGTAATGACATTGAGTTTATAGCATTTATAATTCTGTTTTAATATTTCTGCATCGTTTGAAAGTGGTTCAGAGTAAACCAACTGTTTGACGCAACCCCATAAGAAAAAGTCCAATATTGATAAGTCCGGGAATCTTGGCAGCCACTAGGCAATTCAATTTTCTCCAAAATGTAAATTTATCTATTCATTAACTACTTGTGTAGAGTAGCTAAGGCAGCCATCATGTTGAAAATACAGTGTAAGCATTTCTCTTAAAATATCAAAATATTTATCACAAAATCTTTGAAAAAGTGTGCTGGTTTAATTTTCCCTGAATGAAATAAGGTCCAATAATTCCAAAGTGATAATAAACGGCACACTACACATTTACTTTTTTGTAATATTGTCTTCTATTATGAATTGTAAAGTTTAGGTTTTCAGAAACCCAATACCAACAGTTCTGAGATGAAACAACGCAATTTGTCGTAAGTGTAGATTCATCAGAAAAAATTACCAGATTTTCAAAAAATCTTTTTTTTATTTTTTCTCCAATAGTTAAACAAAAATCCAACATTCCTCCGTCATCTCCTTTTTTTTAAATTTGATTTATATTCCCTAATTTTTTTTGCTTTATAAACTCTCTAAAGTTCAGACTTATACTTACTTAGGCTAATATTAGTGATAACTAATCTCTCTCGTAGCGGCATCCTTGAATTTTCTGTGACTGAATCACGCGCTATAATAACTACAGCATCATCTTCATCATATTTTTTCTTTCTTTTTTATGTTAAAAACATTACCAGTAGTCAAAAATTATTATTATATCTCTTGTTACATCTATCCTGGAACACACGGTATAAAAGGTTTGTAAGACATCTAGTAGGCAGATGTTAAATTGACAGTTGACAGTTTATATGGCAGATTTGTGAGCCAGTTGCTTTGTAGAATTGACAACTATTAGATTGTAAAGTAATTAACAATTGTTTTGTTAAACTGGCAGTGTATGAAACAGATTTGTAAAATAGTTGACAATAATTTTGTTAAATTTACATTTGACACTCTGACAGTTGACATTTGCTTTGCAAAATTAATAGTTTTATAAAATAATTGACAATGTTTAGTCAAATTGACAATTAACGGTTCATATGACAGATTTATCAAAAACAAAAATGTTCATTTCTGAAATTTATAAAAAATGTAATTCAGACGACAAGATAAACGTAGTTATAAGTTGTAGTATGTATAAAAAATAGAATCGTACAACTTTAAATAAACTATAAAAACGAAATAAGTTCTAAGAAGTAAAAAAAAAGAAAGAATACACTACAAAGCAATGCTCTAGAGAAGGGGTTAGCAGCCTTGGGCAAAATCCATCTGTTTTTAATATTATTATATTTTATATCTAAACAAAAATTACGGCAGATATATTTTCTGAGCTTAAACTACAGTTTATTTAAGGCTTAAAATGTTTACAATCGGTACCTTTTCAAAAAAAGGTTGTAGACTCCTGGTCTAGAGTACAGATGCAAGCTATGATTTTTTTAGAGAACCAAAAAAATAATTTCATATCATTTTTTGTATCACCTAATAAACTATTATTAAGTTTTTCTTCTTCTAGTGAACAATTTTAAAAAGGCGGCATACTTAAAGTGATTACATAATCTCATTCTTTTATAAACTCCCTGTATATTGTTAATATGTATTAAATGTACTATCTATATTGTTAAAGACATGTAAGCGGAGTTATTACAAAAGGTAATCATATATAGTTAGTTAAAAAAAACATGTCGGGCACTAAAGTAGAAATCAAAAATTTTAAGTGAGAGAATAATAGAAAATAAATATTACATTATTAAAATAAATATTATATAATATTCAAGTTGTAGCGAATTAATATTGGTTGCTGCTACTAGAGTAGCAGCTTCTTCTTTTTCTTTTTTTCTTATAAACACAGGCAAAAGAAGAAAAAAAAGAAAAAGAAGCTGCTACTCCAGATCAAGTTCATCATCTGGATCCGTTTCTCAAGTACCGTTGAGTGAAAGAATAGAATAGAGGCGCAGATCGTATGAGTTTCTTCAAACATCATTCCTTCTCTTATAATCTGTTGCTTTCTCACTTTTATGGGTCTGTTGTGTGGCGTTCCTTACAACACAATTTCATACTATCAGCAAAGTTTTAAATCGGCAGACTCCCCAGCAAGATCGAGTGATAATTTCATGTTCTCCTGTCACTACCGCAAAGTAAATTTTGTAAACAGCGGATATTTATTTATTCCATTCTTCATTTTACGATATTATTATTAAATGTAATTTTATTTAAAAAAATATCATAATCTAGCAAATTCTCCAACAATTTTTTTACAAGCCAATATTTAATTAATAAGGTAGATAAATGACAAAATAAAGAAACAAAATGGAATTTAATTGTTTAATTTGATTGCAAAAATATAAATTTATAATATATCACCAATTATTTGTAAACAATACCACGCAATTGATCAATTGGATTGCAAAAAATATAAACATACAATATTTAATATATATCACCAGTTATTGCATAAAGAAAATACAAGCAGTTGTTTCATTTAATTGCAAAAATATAGACATACAATATAGAATATATCACCAGTTATTACATAAACAAACTGATTTCAAATATTGTATTTTGTTATTATGTTTTTGAATACTTCTAACCTTATATAAAGTCGTGGCCAAAATTAATTTAATTTAAAAATATTTACATCTATAAACATTTTTATTTAAATCAAGATAATATCATAACATATAATAGATAAAAATAATTATATTATAAATTAAAATAAAAAATAAAATTATTCTTTAATAATCTAAAAAAAATAAAAAAATTATTTACCTTATCCAAACCAAAAGCTCATTATCATTACAGAGTAACGAGTATAATAAAATTACCTTTTATATTTACATACAGTATATGTCTGCAGTCATTTCATTTTTGTATATGCATATCCAGAAAGTTAGAAATAGTAGTTTTCTAGATATAAAGTTGACACATTCATAAATTGATTGATGTTAATATGTCGTGAACAAATTATTTTAAAGTAAAAGGTCGCGTTTCCACTAATATTTTCAACACGTGCGCATAGATAATCAAACCAACATCCTTCACCTCCTGAAAATGTGTGGGAAACTCACTCAATCACATATTAAAGCTTATGAATTGATTAATCAATAATATAGATATAGTATTTCATATAATAAATTTATCTCTTTCAGTAAATAATGTATATATTAAGTTTTTGTTGCAGGTTTATTTGCGTTTGTCTGCTTTGGTAAAATCGATAGTTAGATAGTCGGTTTATAACCACAATTTTTTTATCATAAAAAATATCTAATTTTTGCCAAGTATTTTTATTATATTAAATTATACTTTCTCTGTAGTTCTATATTATTAAAAAATGACAATGTTGTCTGAAGTTAAATTTTAGAAGTAAATGTAACAAATAATTTAATCTATGAATGTTCAATAGTTTCTGTATTATGCCATTAAAATCAATGCTAAAAACACATTTTCCAAAAATAAATTTATGTTTTTAAGCAATTCCATTTCAAACGAACCAGAGCTGGGGGGGGGGGAGTTGCACATGTATTTTTGTCGTTTTTTTAACTTAATCGCATTTTTTGTTTAAAAACCGCAATTTTAACTAAAAAAAAAAAAATTACTAATAAAATCAATCAGAAATTTTCCGTACAATCCAAATCTGGCGCCATTTCAAGTCTATAAGCCGCAAAAGCCATAAAACCAGGTTTTTGTTCTCAGTGGGCTGAGCAAAAAGGAGCTTTTAAAAAAAAAATTTAACCGCCAAAGTTGAAGTGTTTTGATGTAAATTAATTGGAAAATGAAAATTTGTTCTGTGTATTTAGGTTTAAAGGGTCTAAAACTCAAAAAAATTGCAAAAATAAGCCTATTTTTCAACATAAACTTTTATAAATGCACATTTAGCAGTTTCCAGAGAAACTGTACACCAAATATTATTAAAAAACTGAGTTTTGCAAACAATTCTACATAAAAAATAGTCAGTGTCGTGCTTATCTGGCAAACCCATCTAGAAAAAAAAAATTGTTCAACATTTACTTAAAAAATAATATTTTTTTTATTTTTCTTAAAGATTATTTAGATTATATTTTTTAAGCTTATTTCAGAAGTTTAACAAAAACATCTTTTGTTGCTTGAACCAATTTTGGGCCAAATTACTCTTTGTTTGATAGTTTTTGCGCTTGCGGCACAAATTTCGACTCGATCTATCGGCGCGAAAATTAGAAAATATTATTATTTTTGGCATTCAAACATAAATCCTTCTGGTGCATATCAAAATTTGTTAAAAAAAAGTTTTAAACCACACCCTAGTGTGTTTATAATAGGTTTTCTAAATATAAAAAAATAATTAACTTTTAACGCATTTTTTGCCTGAAAATTTTGTAAACATTTGTTTCTAGATGGACTTTTGTATAGACGACGAGTACAATACTATTTTCCATGTAAAATTCAAATTTTTAATAATATTTGGTGTATTGTTCCTCTGAACGCGGCTAAACGTGCATTTGTAAGAGTATATGTTGAAGAATAGGCCTACTTTGCAGATTTTTTGAGTTTTAGACCCTTAAAACCCAAATACACAGAACATATTTATGTTTTTCAATTAATTTACATAAAAATACGTCAACTTTGGCGGTTTAAAAAAAATTAAAAAATGCTCCTTTTTGCACAGCCCACTGAGAACAAAAACATGGTTTTATGGCTTTTGCAGATTATAGACAAGGTATAGACTTGAAATAGCGCCAGATTTGGATTCTATAAAAAAATTCTGGTTGATTTCATTAGTAATTTTTTTTTTTTTAGTTAAAATTGCGGTTTTTAAACAAAAGATGCGATTAAGTTAAAATACTACAAAAAAAACTAAAAAAATCGTAGAATGTTTTTTTTATGGGTTTCATACCCTCATATACCGATCAAAAGACTACTAATAAGTTATAGCAACTAAGAAAAAAATACATAAGCAAGTTTCTCAATGCACCCCCCCCCCCCCAGCTCAGGTCCGTTTAAAACGGAATTGCCCATATACTTTTTCATATTTCAATTTTGATTGCTTCGGTAACAAACTTGACGTTATTTTTTTGGCTGCCTCAATAATTTCTTTCCATTTTTCACCATTTTATAAAAATAATCACAAACTGAATACACTTTCAAATATAATATAATTATATAATTATATTTTATAATGAAACATAAGCCATTGACAAAAATGTCAGTTTATTAAATTTTCAAGAAGCAAAAACCATGTAAGATAAATATTCTAAACGGCACTTGTTTTAAAAAAAATTGATTCAATTTGTAACATAGAAACTTTACTCGACACTAAATTCTCCATTTCATATGAAAACTTGATTAGCATAACTTAATACCAAAGCCAAATGTGTAAGTTGTTAAATGCACGTAATTTAGAGTTCTGCACGAGTAAGTATAGAATTACGCAATACGGATATAAATACTCATTTGGCAATTATAGTGATTCTTCTGGTGAAACGTAATTAATTATATTATGATAAATGTAAATAATTTTTTTAAACCATCAGTCTTCAAAAGAACAAATTTTTTAAAATAAAAAAAAAATGGTTTTATTTTTTTTACTTTTTAATAAAAAATTAATAAAAACCACTTTTGATTTTTTTTTTGTTTGCAGTTAGTCGACAAAATTAACGACAAATTTTCATAATTTTATCATTGTTATTACAAATGATTTCTCAATTTGTAAAGCAGGGCAGTTACAAACAAAGTAGTTTTGTATTCATTTACTTCAATATTTATAACTGGCATACATCAACTATAAAAGACATTAGCAGCCTTTAGACAAATGAATAAAATCAAAGTACTCTTTAAAATTTTATTAAATAATATTTGTCATTCTGATATTTTTCAAAACTTTATATTTATTGTAATATGCAATATAAGATCGGCAAGTGGTTATTTGACAAATCAAGAAAATATTAGAAAATGAGCCCCACAGGGTAAAGTTTTTTCAATCTTTTTTTTAAGAAGCACTTATTTGAGTATTGCATATTATTTTTTGCACAATCATTTTAACAAAAAAATAATTTCAATTTTTTTTTAAATGATCAAGTCGCTATATACATTTTGTAGCACACGTTGTCTTAGTAACAAAACGTAAATAAAATTCAAACGTCAAATTAATACAAATTGACAAATATTAATTCAATTGAAGTAAATTGGTGTGTATAATAGCCAAAGTGAGTAAGTGCAACAAACACGATTTAAACATCAAAGACAACGAGGAAGTAAGAATTATTAATTTACTAAACACAAAAACAAATATTCCCCGAGCGTTTACAATTCTTAATAAAACAAGCAACAAAAAAAATCATTTTTTTAGAAATCTTCAACAAGTTGTTAATTTTTGTCCAAAAAATTCCACATCTAAAATTTTTTTCACACATTTCGTTAAGCAAATACGTCAATCAATTAGTTGGTGTTAGTACAATGAACAAAATAAAAATTAGAATATTCTTAATCTTATACCGGCCACGCATTCGTAAATGCTAGAGTGGATGTATCAGGTTTTTCAATAGAGAATAAATTTAATTCTGATCTGTCAATAGCAAAAAGTCTGTCAAGGCTCAGATTTTTATCATGGTAAAGTTCACTACCAAAATTCTGAGTCTGTGGTCGCAACTCCATTAGTGCATATGATCCGTTTAAACGGACGTTGCAAATATTTATGTTTCTGCTGTACCTATCAGGGAGGGGGTTAAAATGTGCGGTTAGGCGTGTTGTCAACAGTCTGTTCACGACGTTTGCTGTAAATAACGTGTTATGTGTGTTGGATATAGTTTTATTGAATAAAAATGGACCCCAATTTGTATTCAACAAGAAATGGGAGGTAAGTATTAATTTTTGACATAGTAAATATAAATAAAAACAATAATTTCTTTCAAAATAGGCATTTAACATCTTTTTTTGTTAATTTCTATAAGTTATTTTTCACAACAGATAGTTATCGTTCTTATAATTTTGTGTTTTGTTTTGAATCCGTTTAAAAGGATCACATGCATAGAATGCATTTTATGTTCTTTTGTTGTCTATTTTAGATTATCGTTACATCAGCTACTTGCAATTCACGAAAATGATGATGATAGCACATATGATGACCCAAATAGCCATGACGACTTTAGAATTTATTTACAACCTCCTGTTGACCCTGTACTAGAAACTGAAGAAGATAGTAATCTTTCTGATCAAGGGGATGGTAACATAAACCATTTACCAAGAGGTATTCTAAAACAACCATGTCAAATTGTTAATAGACATGACAGCAGTAATGATGATGATGACAAGGAATATAATTTACCCTTGTCATTGTTGCAAAAAAAAATTAAAAGTACATTTGTTTCTCAACCTTCAAAAAGAAAAAAAAAAGAAAAACGTGAACATGTATGGTCCAATGGTCCTCTTCAAAACGTTGAAGTCAATACCGTGTATACTGGTAAGTTGCCTTCTGATAAGGCACATAAAGCGGAGAACCCTGTAAAAATTTTTAAACTTTTTTTTGTGAAGATGTTTTGCAAAATATTATTTTATGACTATAAATGAATTATATGTACTTCTTGGAGCAATATTGTTGTCTGGATATGCTAAATATCCAAATAAACGTATGTTTTGGAACAATACAGAAGACGTCCCAAAACTTTTATTAAATTCGATGAGGCTAAATAGATTTGAACAGCTTTTACGCCATATTCATTTTAATAATGTTAATCATAATTATGAAGACAAACTCTTTAAAATTCGGCCACTAATTGAAGAAAATTTAAGCATTGATGAAAGCATGATACCATACTATGGCAAACACTATCAAATAAAAAAAAGCAATTTGGTTTAAGTGAAGACGTTGTTATATCCCTTATAAAACAAGCTAATATTAGCGGAAACATGGGTTGTAAATTTTATTTTGACAATTATTTCACTGGTATTTCCTTATTGTCTTATCTGGCAGATAATAACATATATGCAACAGGAACTATTAGACAAAATCGCCTAGAAGGTTGTCCATTTTCAAACAAAACGGTCTGGAAGAATGAGAAAAGAGGCACGTATAGATTCCAATCAAATGGAAAAAATTAATTTACTCAATGGAAAAATAACAAAGTTGTAACACTAGCTACAAACTTTGAGAACCACTCTATTACTGGTAGCAAAACGTTGGTGTGGAGAATCAAAATCAAAACAAAATATTTTTCAGCCTCGAGTTATTGCAAATTACAATAAAAAAATGAGCGGTGTCGATAAAAAGGATGGCCTTGTGGCTGCTTACATATTAAGAATGCGTCAAAGAAAATGGTATTGGCCAATTTTTCAATACTTTATCGATGTAAGCGTGGTGAATGGTTGGCTCCTTATGAAGAAATTAAAAGCTTTAGATCCAAACTGTATTTCGTTACTGAACTTCAGACATTTTATTGCGCAAAGTTTATTGTTAACTTATGGAAAAAAACCCCTTTGATATAAATCAATCACATCAACAGAAAGTGTGAGATATGATAATATCGGTCATCTCGTAAGTTATACAGAAACAGATAAAAAATGTAAATTATATAACAAAAATTCAAATTTTTTTGTGTAAAATGTAACGTAAAAATTGTTCCTTACTGTACCATTCAAAATAAAACGTTAGTTTTCTTGATTGTGTGTGTTTTTGTCTATTATGCATAAGATCCTTTATAACGGATGTGCCATAAAACAATAACTAATTAACAAAAATTAAAAAAAAAAAATTAAAACATTAAGGCCCGTTTGCACCATGTTGGCTTAAATCTACCCTTAATTAAACTCTAGTTAACTTTAAGGGTAGTTTTAATTTTTATTGCATTGCACCAACACGTTTTAAGCTTAGTTTAACAAACTGTAGTTTAAAATAGATTACACATGGCAACATTGCACTTTTTTAGTTATTTTACGCAAACTGTTGGTATTTGTGTCTATTTCTATAATAAAAATGCTTAAATAACATAAAACCTAACCATTAATAGCGTATGTCAGTGCAGATTATATTAAATTTGTACATTTTAATTAATATTGATGCTTAGTAACAGAAATAAAGCCAGAATACCACTGCAAAAAAATAAATTTTGACGTTTAATTATATTTTTAGGTTAAGTTTTTACTAAGCCGACAATATTGACCGCTTAAGTTAAGGGTCCCTTAAATCGTTAAACTCCCTTAAATATGTGGTGCAACGAAATAAGCCACCCTTAACGTTTTAAGGGCAGTTTAAGATTTAAGCGATGTTGGTGCAAACGGGCCGAAGTAAATACTCAGTTGAAAGCATAATAATCAAAATATACAAAAATATTAAAAAAAAAAATTCTATGCACTAATGGGTTAAGAAAGCGTGCTATAGTACATAAATTCGAGTTAACATATTCATTATTGAATGTTCCTGTGCCAGTAAGACAACGCACCGGTCAAAGTACCAACAATATCGCAGCCGTAAAAGCTTCAGTTCAAAAGAGCCAAATCAGTTGATTCCACGCCGTTCACAAGAATTGGAAATTTCTCAGTCCCCTTTGTGGCAAATTTTGCTTAAAAACCTTTACCTGCATCTTTACAAGCTGAACAAATAAAGTCTCTTGATCATTTGAAGCGCCGAAACTTTTCCAATTGGTCTCTGCAAATATTTAAAGAAAATCCTAAACTTCATCAAAAAACTTTATTTAGCAATGAAGCTCATGTTTTGCTTAATGGCTTTGTCTATAAACAAAATTAGCGTTATTAGACAGCAACAAACCTACATGTGCTTCAAAAAACTCTATTGCATCCACAAAAAGTGACCGTGTGGTGTAGAATCCGTGCCAGGTGTAATTGGACCGTAGTTATTCGAGTATGAAAATGTTCGCCATATTACAGTAATTGGAGTTCGCTATCGTACCATGTTACAAGAGTATTTTTAGCCAGAATTGAATGGATGGACTTAACATCAGTAATATGTGGTTCCAACAAGATGGAGGCACCACATGTCACACAGTTGGTCAAACAATTGATCAAATAAAGAGAAAGTTCGGTAATCGTGTAATCTCAAAAAATGGTCCGGTCAAATGGCCATGCGATTTAATTTCTTTGTATGAAGTCACGTTAACGCTAGAGAACTGCTGTATGGAAAAATATTAAATCCTATCACATCTTCGAGAATATCGATGAACTTTTTTCTCTAAAAAAATATTGACACGGACAGCGCCATTTTTAAATTAAAACTACATATGTTAAACTACATACAATTTTCTATGTCTTCATGTTTTTGGTTAAAGGTTTGAAGTTATATTTAACGAGTAAAAAATTAATTAAAAACTCATTAAAAACGTAATTTTTTTTAAATTTATTGCAAAGTAACGACTTATTGCATCAAATTTCTACAAATTTGAGAACACAGATTGGACTTTCTTCTACAATGTCTGAAAATTTTATTCAATTATACTCAGGCGTTTTCTTGCTGAGTTGGATGCTGTGAACCCTTATAATAGCGCAACTATTCTCCCCTCTTAAGTGGTTGTTTATGCCAACAAGCCAACAACGTTAGAGTAACTCAAGAACTCCATGTGTGGAAGATTGGTAGAAAATTGGCTCCAAGGAACCGATCGCAGGCTATCGTGTTTGCGGTGATCAAATTCCATACTTAAAGGTATAATGCAATAAATTTCAGCCCAATATCTCAATTAATTTGATTTATTCATATACAAAACTGTTATGTCCTTATTGAAAAACCTTTAAAACTGATTGTAAGTCTTTTGCAGTTGCAGAAATCTACGTAAAAAACTCAATTCAAAATAAAATTAACTAAAGTTTTAATTGGTTATTAAAGAATATTTGATAGGTTAAAAAATATGTAGTAGTAAAAAATTAAAAACCGGTTTGACCCTATTACATTCTAAAAACAAGTTTAGCTATAATTAACAATGCATAACATAATATAAACCAAAGTTGGCAGAATAAAATGTTCAAGTCGACAGTTTATAATAAATTCTAACAATTCCTTAACTGCTTTCAATCTTGTTATTTCTACAGTAAACAAAATATAACTGGCTGGTAGTAAAAAATTACTTGCAGTTCTAAAAAAAACCTCTTGCCTGAATCAAAATTGCATAATGGAAAGTAGAAAACAATACACTTGAATACACAAACATTTAGCACATTTGTAGCAAAAAACAATTGGCCGAATGACACAAATTTATGTTTAATTTACTATACGAGTTCTATATTTTTGTAACTATACAGGATGTCCCAAATTAACTAGTCATAAAATAAATGCATCAAGCAAATTGAGTAATATTGACCTAATAAAGTAGTATATTATATTTAATAAATTCGGAATTATAGCTCTTTAAAGTTTACAAAAAATTTGGATTTTTTTTAATTAACCGCTTTAATTTTTAATATTTTCTAACAATTTTTTGTTTACATTAATCTGTTTTATAATTACAAAAACTGTTAAAGTTTGAATAAAAAAAGTCTTCGGGAAGATAGTTTTTTTAAGATTCTTTAGATGTTTAACCTTCTGGAACTTTTTAGTTTTTAAGTAAATCTATTATTTTGGTTATTTCACTTTGTGGAAAATTTAATTTGAAAACTGTTCTGTCTCTTGATAAATTTTGATTAGATACACGGTTTTTGAGAAAACCAAGTAAAACCAGAGATCATTATTTCTTAAAAATAATAAGAAATATAAAAACACCATTAGCCGTGGACGTCAAATTAAATTTCATAAACGTCACAAATTATTTGGGTGTAATTGTGCTTTTTTATTTTTATTTTTTTTTTGTAAATGTATCGGTACAGTAACACCGAGATGAGTAATATGCATCTAGTCGTTGGAGTGTTGTAAAAATGCAGCAGCAGATTGTTTTTGGAATTAAATTAGTAACTCCAAAATAGTATTAGGATGTATACAGAAAATAAGAAATATTATGTAATCATCAACTCAAAAAACGTTTATTTTAATAATTGTTCAAAGTGCCCGCCATTTTAATATATGCATTCTTTTGTTCGTTTTTGCATTGAAGATAGCACTTTTAGAAACACTTCAGCTAAATTTTTGATTTCATTAGAATACCGCATTATTCTTTCTTTCTTTTCTTCGATTGTGTTTATAGGAGTAGTATAAACTTTTTGTTTTAAATCTCCCCAAAAATAAAAGTCAATTAGATTTAGGTCTGGAGAACAAGTTGGCCAAGCTACAAATGCATCTCACCTCTTCCAATCCACCTTCGAGGATAATTCAATATTAGCCAATTTCTATCAACGCGCGCATAATGTGGCGGTGCACCATCGTGTAAATACTACATGTTCCTTCTTGTAGCAAGAGATACCTCTTCCAATAAAACCGGTAGATCTTCATTTAAAAAACGCAAATAATTTTCAGCATTTATACGCGGAGGAAAATAACCAGACCTATTAAACAAATGTTCACAATTCCTACCCAAACATTCAAACTAAATCCATATTGGTGATGTTTTTAGATAATTCCATGCGGTTTCTCTTGAGCTCAAATATGCATATTATGTTGATTAATAATACCATCTCGCGTAAAAGTTGCCTCGTCAGTAACCAACACTCTTTTCCAAAAACTAACATCTTCTGCGATTTTAGCAGAAAGCCAAGCACAAAAAAATGTTTCTGGCTATGAAATCAGTTGGTTCTAAAAGACCTTGCACTTTTTGTAAACGGTAAGGATGAAAGTTCTGTTCTTTTAAAATACGATGCACTACTCTACGTGAAATGTTAAGTCAATGTGCAATACTTCTAATGCTATCAATTGGATGGTAGAATATCCAGTTTAAAATTTGTTATTTTACTTCAGGATAAAAATTTGCATGTCCACAGTCTATTTTATGAGTGCAAAAGTACTACGTTTTCACACATACACGGTTCGTATCAATGTTTGCGTTTTTTTCGTACACAGGCTCAGTAATAATCATAATAGAGAAGTCAAGTTGTTGCCATGTTATTTCTCAATAGAAAAATTAAAAAAACGAAGATGAAATTCATATGGAGCACCTTCTTATCACTTTACAAGGGAGTGTTGGGTGCTATACTGTTTCTATTAAGTACCAAATAGAAACCAAAAATGAACCGAAAACAAACCAAAAACGAACCAAAAACAATTTTTTTTCAATCATATTTTGATCCCTGAAAATTTGAGCAAAATCAAAGAGGTCGACATTTTCAAATTAGACGAAAAGTAATAGAATTACCCATATACAAACAACCCCTCTTTACATGTACAAACCATTCAAATCTTATACAGTTAAATAAATTATTTTTCAAAATAACTGATCATAGTAATGGTGGCGCATAAACGTCATGTTTTGACAATGGTTGCGTTCAGTACAACTCATCAGTAGCCAGCGCTGACCTATTAAGCTGAGCCCGTCTGAACGGTATATTTTGCCACTGTTGCCAACCGTGTAAACTTTTATCAACTACATAAACATAAAGCTCAAAGTTTTAAATTTAAATAAATGATTTAATTAGTTTATGAAGCCGCTACTTAACAAGATTAATATATTCTCAATAAGTAATGCCATCTAAGGTGAAAGTGTAAGATAAAATTACCCTGAAGTTGGCAACGAAGTACGGAAATTGATTGTCTTTATCATTTTTTACTTCTCTCACCCAAGTTATTACATTAATATTACATTGTAATCTCATAGTTACCTATGTTGCTCCTTTTTCCGTTTAAAAACATATATAACTGCTATGTAGTTTGGTTTTGACATGATGAATTTACTTTTCAAATAACAGCGCGGACCAAGCAAACCTAGATGTATGATGAGTAAAATGACAAGCGCTGCCAGCAAACGATAGTCATCAAGCGCGTTCAGTACGCATGATGAGTCGTCCTGAACGCGGCCATTATAGTTAATGTTCTCGCATTTTAATCATGCTAAACAGTTTGATTTTGCACGCAAATCCAACCCAACCTATCTTTTTTGCATCCTGTAGAGTCACCAGCCAAGTTATGTTTGTTTTACTATAACTGTCATTTATGCTGTGATTATGTTTAAAAAAATGTTAAATGCTGTTAAAGACAGAATTGTCAGGAATGGTTCCGTGATAAACCACCGAGAGCGCTTCACTCGCACTGTAGTAAAATACCGATCATGGCGACAATCACCCAATAAAATCAAAATACCAATTTTGAAATAAAAACAGTACCGAACGTAATGGGCGGAGCCATCGGTGGGCTTATTGTTTACACCCAAAAGTATCCTCATCTTCGGTGCTACTTTTAAAACAAACAAATAATCATTTTGTGATCATTTTTGCGGCATAATTTTTTTTATATAAATATCATTAATATGAACTAAGTTTGAAATAAATTGAACAATTTTTACCACTAAACTTTTTTATTTATTAATATATTTTTACCAAAATAGCTTATTCAAATGTTGTTATTATACTCATAATAATGCCGAAAACGGAAATAAATTATCTTAATTAGCTTCCGAGAAAAACTGCACGATAGTTTTATGGGACAATTTTCCCACCTTAACTATTTTTATAAAATTTTATTTAGTCTGTTTGACAGTTTAATTTTATATAAACTACAATCAAGTTTAGGTTTGTCAGACAATGCTTTAACGTTTAGACAGTTTGATTTCGCATGCAAACCTAACCTAACTTACTATACAGGTTATGTTTATTTTCCTGTAATTGATAACATGTGATAATATTTTTTAAAACTGAATCAATTGATTAGTTTGACAGGTTAATACTATATAGATTACTATCAAGTTTAATTCTTTTTTACAGTTTTCTATTTTGAGTAAAAAACTCATGTTTTTTATGTAACTTTTTTTTTATTTAGTCATTGGTAGTAATAATTTTTATTGAAATTTAAAGTTGACTTTCAACTTTTATAAAATTTAAAAGTTATATCATTTCAGTTTTACATTTAAATCAATATATCAAAGCAGTTTTTGTCATTTTACAAAATCTAAAACTATGTCAAATTGTGTTTAATAAAATCTATAAATTTTGTCATCGCCTATTTTAAATTGTGACGTTTAACTGTCATAATATTTATCAATGCATTCCCATTTTTTGACAATGTTTGATTTTATACTATAACATTTCTAAATTATATAATTTTGATACAGTTTTCTGGTTACATTATGAGATTATATTTTTGTTACTTTCACGTAGTCTTTTGAAAGTTACATCTATACAAAGTATTGTCAATTTGAGATTAAAGTAAAATATAATATTTTGAGTTACATCAGATCCATAAACAGTTTTATGTTTAATCGTGTTAGTTCTGACTTCTAACATTTGAATACATTTTAAACAGTTTTTAAAAATTTAAAATGTCATGACTTGTTTAGGTTAAATTGTAACATTTTTGACACTTTTAATTAAATTAATAATAGTTGAATATCTTAGTCTAACAATAAAATTGCAAGTTAGCATTACATTTTTTTACTCCTTGTCATTGTGAACCCAAGCAGTTTTTGATTTATCTGCACAAATTTTGATAAATGTTATGCAGTAAACATGATTTCTAAGCAAATTTTATGCTGAAAAAAAACTTACTTCCAGTTCGTTCTTCATGTTATAAATATGTTTTTGTGTAATTTTATGGTTTTGTAAGCAAATTTAATATTAATCTGATTGGTCAAAGAGACAATTTACATTAACTATAATTCATTTTGCATATAAAAATATGTGAGAGATAGTAATGCAATGCAAATAAAAATACAAAACTTACAAAATTAAATTAGTTACAAATTTATTAAATCTAAATACCAAAAAAAAATCTGTATATGACATCAGGCACCATAATACTTATGTCACAATGTCATAGTATCAGTATTAATAGAAATAAACTTAGTTAAAAGAGCATGTAGGCCATAGTTGCATGGGGCAAACTTGTCATTGGTTGCGTTCAGTACAACTCATCAGTTGCCAGCGCTGACTCATCAATTGAAGATAAGCAATAATTTTTTTTTTTATATATTTGCCGATTAAGCGCTGGTGACTAATAAGTTGCTTTGTCAGCATAAAAGCGTACCTAAATGTATGATGAGTCAAATGACAAGCGTCGCCAGCAAACGATGATTCCCGCCGCCTTTTCAGGAATGAATCATCATTTAGCAGGTGTAAATTGGAGTAAACTTTTATGCAGCTGTAATATAGACGCAATGGTTCAATTATTTTATAATGTATTATATGATGCAATTCAAACTTATATTCCAGTTAAATGCACACGTCCATCAAAATATCCCCGATGGTTTAATTTAGATTTAATTAAATTAACAACTGCTAAAAAAGTTGCACACAAAAAATACAGAATAACTAGGAACATTGTAGATTATCATACTTTCCAAAATTTACGCGCTCAATGTAAAAATCTCAGCACAGAATTGTACAAGAGTTACATTCATAGAGTAGATTCTAATACTAGATCAGACCCAAAACAGTTTTAGAAATTTGTTGCTGACTCTAAGCAAACATCTAACTTTTCAAAACATATGATATATAAAAATGAAAACAGTAACAACGATGCAAGTTGTGTAAATTTATTTGTTTATTTGTATTTTGCTACTGTGTATGATAGTAGTATAGCTATTGTTCCGGAGTTTCATTATGAATATGCCGTCAACCATCTTGCGTTCTCTATATCATTGTCCGACATATATGATGCTATCTTAAACCTGAAAAGCAGCAATAGTTATGGACCCGATGAAGTACCCACATGTCTTCTTAAGCACTGCGTACATTCAATTTCATTGCCCATTTATTTACTCTTTACTGCTTCCTTGAAACAAAATGCATTTCCGTCGTTTTGGAAAAAAAGTTATATTACTCCTCTATTTAAAAGTGGTAATAGAGACAATATTGAAAACTACAGAGACATTTGCATTCAATCGGCAATACCAAAACTACTAGATCAACTATTATCAAAACAATTAAAATGGATGTGCAAAAACGTGCTTAATGAACACCAACATGGTTTCTGTGAAGACCGTTCAACATTAACCAACTTAATAGAATGCCAATCATCTTTGCTGAACTCTATCCAATTAAAACACCAGGTGGATTCTATTTATACAGACATTTCAAACGCATTTGATAGAGTAAATCATAATATATTGCTTTCAAAATTGCGTGCAATGGGATTTCATAAAACAGTTGTATATTGGTTCACAGATTTTTAAAAATCTCGTACACAGTGAGTTAGAATAAACAATTTTCTGTCAGATCTTATACCAGTTTCGTCAGGTATACCACAAGGCTCTCATTGTGGGCCAATTTTGTTCCTATTGTTTATAAATGATGTGGCTCAACACATCAAATACTCATCTTACCTTTTATATGCTGATGATTTGAAAATTTTTAGAACAATCTCTAATTATGGTGATAGTATTCTATTACAGAATGATCTAGATTCTTTAAACAAATGGTGCATAATTAATAATCTTTTCTTTAATGTAGGTAAATGTTGTAAGTTTAGTTTTTATCATACAAAACATTCACTTTCTTTTACTTACAATATTAATAACAAACCATTAAAGAATGAAGATCATGTAAAAGACCTTGGAATTATATTTGATGTAAAATTAAATTTTGTAATGCATATTGACAATATGTGTAATCGTGCTTCAAAAATGTAAGGTTTTATTTATCAACAATCTGCGGATTTGTCAATAAACGCTATCAAAACACTATATTGTGCACTAGTACCTTCAATATTAGATTATGCATCTCCAATATGGTCTCCTTTGTATAATGTTCATAAAAACTCTATTGAAAAAATTGCCGATTAATTTCATTTAAAATGAATATTCCGTCTCAAGACTACAGTTCGTCTGTAATTTTAAATCGGTTATCTTGCCGACATTGGAACATCGTCGCAATTGCACTGATCTTATAAGTCTGCATAGAATTGTTTCATTCACAATAGTCTGCTCCAACATAATTAGGCAATTGGATTTCTTTATTCCAATTTCCAATCGAAGAACAACACAAATTACATTGTTTCGTTTGCCACACCATGCAACAAACTATGGATTACATGCTCCCCTTATTAGGTTTATGCGCTATGCTAATTCTATGATATCCAAGTACCCTGGTATAGATTTTTTTATGATGTCATATACAAATTATTTTTCAAAAATCCGGTATTTAGATTTAACAAACTTGTAAATAATTGTATTTTGTAACCTTTATGTTTTAATTATAATCTGTAACTTTAACACTTTTGTGTATATTATATTGTGAGAATTTATTGTCATTTACTTTTAATTATATATGTATATTTTAATAAAATTTGTAATTACAATGGTTAATAAATTTCTGACAATTTGACATTTTTAAACAGTTTTTGATAACTTAAATGTTATGACTTATAGAGGATTTTTTAATATTTTAATAGTTTGTAGAAACATATTTGTTAGTTAAATATTGTTAGTTAGGTTTATCACATATTTAGTTTACAAAATAATATTTTGTCAAGTTTTTCAAAGTTATCCAAGATGTTTGAAATATTATAAAGTTATAAAATAATATTTTCTGACAATTGAAAGTTGTCATTACATTTTTGTTTTCTCCTGACATCATAATGTTTTATATACGCAAATTTTGATATTTTAAAATTATCACTTTAATCATATTTTGACACGGTAATTTTAAAATAAAAGTAAAATATAATATTTTAGGTTAAATGAGAAATAATTTTTAATTATATTACCATATCTTTGATAGTTTTTTAATCATATTTTAAATACTTTAAAATTACAAAACTACATGTTTTAACAGGTAACGCAGATACCGTGTAACATCTTTGACAATTTTATGACAAAAATTTTCAAGTTAAATCATAACATTTTTGACATTTTTTGTACAATTTAAAGTTTTTAAAAATTAAAAATGTCGGTAAGATTGTAACATTTTAAACACTCTTAAATGATTTTTTAATATATTGATAGTAAAATCTCTTCAGTTTATAGTTAGGTTATTACATCTTTAGTTTACAAAATAATATTACTAAGGTCTATGACAAAAAAAAAAGTTTTTAAAACTTTATAGTTATATTATACAATTTTGACAATTTTCTAAACATATTTTGAAAATTTGAAACTATGCCATAACACTTTAAAACTACAAAATTACAAATTTGACCGTATGACATCTTTAACAGTTTTATAAAATTTGTAAGTTAAACCGTGATATTTTTTGACATTTAACAATTTCGTAGTAATGTAAAAAACATAGTAAATTGTTTTATTATATCATAAACATTTTTCAATAAAAAATTCATGATTTGTTTAGGTGTAATTATGTTATCACATGTTTAGCTTATAAAATGATATTTTGTCATGTTTTTTAAAATTTATTCAAAATTTTCAATATATTTTTTAAGTTATAAAATGACATTTTCTAACAATTGCAAGTTGTTATTACATGTTTATTACTACCTGACATTATATTCTGATTAAAGAAGCTGCTACATATTCCTCTATGAGGCAAATGATATACTGATTACCGTGTGCTTCAAAAACATATAATATTGAATTTAAAAAAAAATCTAATTCTTAGTTATTATATTTTAATTTTAATTTTATTGTATAATATGATATCTTAGTTTAGTCTGGCTGGAGTAACAGCAAATATATTATAAATGTTTATATCTGTTCTTGACGTATTTTCATGTAAGAGCTGAATTTTTTGTATATATTGATTTATTCGTATGTCTAATTTTACTGTACGCCCACTGAAAATAAATGATATTATTTTTATTATTGTTATAAGGTTTTAACAAAACAGTTTTTGATATTTGAAAAATATCACTTTAACCATATTTTGATAATTTAACAGTTAAAATAACAAAATTATATTTTACACGTTTGGGCAGACAACTCGGCACTTAATTTGACTAAACGTAAAATTAATTAAAACAAAATATTGACATTTTGAGATTAAAATAAATATATTTTGAGTTAAATCAGATATGTGACATTTAAAAGTTTTTAAACTTTTTTAATTATATTATGACTTATTTGACATTTTTTTAATCATATTTTAACAATTTGAAGTTATGTGATATTTTCTGACAATTTTTGTTGTTCCTGACATTATAAGGTATTTAAAATAAAAAAAAATTTTAATGAAATATTTTACAGTTTTGCAGTTTAAAATCACTAAATTACATTTTACACATTGTGTCAGACAATATGTTAATCTAATCTAAACAAAACATTGATATTTTAAAATTAATGTAAAATATAATATTTCGGTTTAAATGAGGTCTATGAGATTTAAAAGTTTTTAAACATTTAACTTAACAGTTTTATCTATTTTGTAACTTAAACCGTGATATTTGACATTTTTGATAATTAAAAACGTCCTGATTTGTTTAGGTTAGATTTTAATACACTGGCAAGCAAAAAATAGACTTATTTTTGGAATTTTTTGTTTTAACTTCATGTTTGCAAATTGTAAACCAAAGTAGGCGTTTAATAATTCATTTCCTGACAAATGTTATCTATCTGTCAGTTATTATCATCGTGTTGCAGACTTTTATGAAACTGCATCCATTTCGCTCAAATTGAAAACCTACATTTCGTTGTATTTTTTTTTACTTAGGGTTGATTTTTCTCTGCAAAACCTGTCATTCACACGGTGTACTGTACTTACTAATAGATCATAATGCTTTTAAGCACTATTGTTGTGGCAAGAATTATAGTGTCGATTAAAGATAGGCGAGAAAAACGTAAAACTGCAAGAATTATTGCTAAAAGCATTTGTGCTGTACAAAAGGTGTATCAGCGTAACTTGGATAATGGCCTAATAGATCTGGACAAAAAAAATCACCACAAACAGAAATAACCGTTTTTTGGTGTCCACAAGTTTTAGGAATAAAACAGCTTCTGCAGTTCAACTACAAAATCAATTCCATAAAGTTAGAAATGTAAATTGTTAGTGAAAGACCGTTGAGAGAAGGCTTCGAGGTGCTGAATTGTCTTGTAGAAAGATAGCTATAGGTACACCTTTACAATGCCGACATCGTGATCAAGATTGACTTTTGCCCAAAATCACCGGGCATGGAATAATGACAACTGGAGCAGGGTACTGTATTTAGATGAGTCGCGCTTTGCCTCAATGGATCAGACACGGGAAAGTGTAGAGAAAACAAGGAGAAGATACGCTTCAGTTTGTATTGATAAGTGACTTCCATTTGGCGATGGGTCAGTTATGGTTTGAGCAGGAATTTCTACCGAAACACGCACAGAGTTGGTCTTTATAAAGAATGGCTCCTTGACAGCTCACAGATACATTATGAAGGTTCTCAAAAATCAAGTTATGCTCTTCATGACAACTATAGGCAAGAGCGGCATTTTCATGCAAGATAATGCTAGACCTCACGTAGTCAGAGTTGTCAAATTATCTGGATGAAGAAGAAATTTTGCGGTTCGATTGACCAGCACTCAGCCCAAACATAAATCCCATAAAACAGGTCTGGTGATAAGTTGGGACAACCTATCCAAAAGCATACACCTGCTCCAAAAACTGCTCAGGAGCTAAGACACTTTCTATTAAATTTTTAATAGTTTGATAGTTTGTAAAAAACAATTTTTATAGTTAAACATCTTCGGTTTCAAATTAAGTTATCACACGTTTAGCTTACAACATAAATGTGCAAAACTTAAACCTAACAAAAATTATATTGATAATTCTACAAAATAACACAAAGCTATTTGGGATGTGATAAATACAAAACAAACAACACCCTGTGATCATATTTGTGATATCTCTGCGTCTGACTTTAATGTGTATTTTAATGAAATAGTTAAACTTTTAATTGATACAATGCCATCCTCACATATACTATTTTTTATGTATAATTTTAACTGTATCAGTCCATGTTTTAAGTTTGATGAGGTCTCTATTAATGAAGTAAAGGATACTATAAGTTTTTTTAAATCCTCTAAAAGCAAAGACAAAAGGCTTTACAACAGAAGTAATTAAAACAATTAACGATTTAATTGTAGTACCCTTGACAAAATTAATAAATGACCTCATAGTAAATTCGGATTAACCAAATTTACTAAAAATAGCAGAGGTAATAAATGTATTTAAAAAAAGCAATCAAAGTGATAGAATCAATTGCAGGCCAATCTCCTTGTTACCCATTATTTCTAAAATCTATGAATAAATATTAAGCCGGCAATTAGCGGATTATTTTACAAAACACAATCTGTTTAGGAAAAAACAATACGGTTTTCGTAAAAATCTCTCAACAGCTAACGCTATTATGGAATTAGTTAATAATATCGGTATCTGCTTTGAAAAAAGCAAAATATCAATTGGAAGTTTTCTCGATCTGAGTAAAGCTTTTGATTGTATTTCCCATGTCATTTTGTTGCAAAAACTATATTGCTATAATCTGCACCCAAGTAGTTGTAGATTAATAATGTCATATTTGAGTAAAAGGCGGCAAGTAGTTTCATGTAATAGTACTGTATCACAAGAAAGAAGCTTGGGTTTTGGTGTCCCGCAAGAATCGATTATGGGTCCTCTTCTCTTTTTATTATATATTAATGATTTACCAGATTTAAGCTTAAAAGGTTCAGTAATATTATATGCTGATGACACTAGCATACTGACCATCAGAAAATAGCAAACTAAACAATTATCAGGTAGTACAATGGATGTTAAGTAACAAGCTGTCTCTGAATCAAAATAAAACAGAGACAATATTATTCTCGCTAAAAACTGACCATCAAAAATGTGTTGAGTCAATATTTACTTTGCGGTGTTTAAAACAATCTGTATCTGTGGTTTGTTTGAGATATGCTTATTTTGCTTTATGTCATAGCCATCTAAATTATGTAATATTTATTTGGGGCCATTCAGCAGTTTCCACTCGTTTATTTGCACTTCAGAAAAAATCAATCAGAATTATTAACGCCACTGGCTATCGTGAACTGCAAAGCTACTTTTATAGAACAACAAATACTGACTTTGCCGTCCATTTCTACATTTTTGAAAGCATTAAATTCATTATAAAACACCAAAATCAGTTCGACAAAAATAACAATCATAATCATTTAACAAAGCAAAAAAATGGAAAGTGAAAGTTACCACTTTAATAATATTTTGAGAATTTTACAGTTTAAAGTCACTAAATTAGATGTTACACATTTTGACAGATAGATAACACGGTACTTTATTTGACATAACATCAAATTAATCAAAACAAAATACTGACATTTTAAAATTAAAGTAAAACATATTTTCAATGTCATTTTAAAAGTTTTGAAAACTTATTAATTATATTATGACATCTTTGACAGTTTTTTAATCAAACGTCATTTAACGTTAACATTTTTGAATTACAAAATCACATCATGTTGCGACAAACAATTTTTTTTATATTAAAAAATCTATTACTTGTTTAGGTTAGATAGTAACATTTTTGGTACTCTTGATTAAATGTTGTTATAGTTTGTAGAAACAATATTGACAATTAAATATCTTCAGTTTGAGGTTAGGTTATTGCCATGTTGTAAGGTCCAAGATGTTCAATATGTTTAAAGTTATTAAATGATATGTTTTAGCAGTTGCAACGTTTCATTACTGATTTGTTTTTTTTTTTTTTCTGACTTTAATCCAAACAGTTTTTGATATACAAGTTATAATTTAATCAAATTTAGACAATTTGACTGATTAAAATCAGAAAAGTTTAAAGTAAAATATGATATGAGTTAAATTATATCTATAAAATTTAAAAGTTTATGAATGTTTTTTAATTATATTATGAAACGTTTGAGAGTTTTTCAATATTTTTAACACTTTAATTGCAATTATAAAATTGATATTTGACATTTTCTTACAATTGTTAGCTGCCACAGCATTTTTGTTTTTTCTAACATTATAAGGTTTATCCCAGCAATTTTTGATATTTAAAAGTTATTACTTTAATCAAATTTTGAAAGTTTGACAGTCTAAAATCAGAAAACTAGATTTAAAACGTTTTAACAAGCATTAATCAAAACAAAAACAAAATATTGACAATGTAAGACTAAAGTAAAATATATTATATTAAATTTAATCAGGTTATGACATTTAAAAGTTTTTGAAACAAATTATTTATTATGGCATCTGTCATTGTTTTAATTATATTTTGACAATTAAAAGCAATGCAATAGCTCTTTAAAATTTCAAAATATATTTTGTCAGACGAGTTATCGCTTTTTCATATTTTGACAATTTGGCAGTTTAAAAATTATATTTTATTAATGTTGACATACAATGCGGCGACTATTTTGAGATAATATTAAATGAATCAAAACAAAATATTAACATTTTAAAATTAACTTCAAATCATTTTTTTTTTAATTTTTTGTTTATATTTATAAGAAAATCTTTGGATTTTTAATCATATTTTAAATACATTAAAATCACAAAACTTTATGCTTTGACAGATAGCACAGATGTCGTGTAACATCTTTAACAATTTTTAAGTAACACTTTATTTCTGACTTTATTTACATTTTAAAAAGTTTTTCAAATTAAAAATGTCATGACTTGGTTAGGTTAGGTTAGTTTAAACGTTTTAACCAGCAGCTCCTTATTTGACATAACGTCAACGTAATCAAAACAAAATATTGACATTTTAGCTTAAAGTAAAATAAGATATTATGAGTTAAATTATGTACATAACATTTAAAGATTTTTGAATATTTGTGAATTATATTATGACACGTTTGACAGATTTTTTCACACTGATTGAAATTTAACATTTTCTAATAATTCCCATAATATTTAAGTTTTTTTGTGACATAAAATTTAATTCAAGCTGTTTGATAGTTTAAAATCACAAAACTAAGTTTTAAATGTTTTGACAAGCTTAGTTTTCATATCGGGGAATTATCAAAACCAAAATATTATATTTTTAACTATATTATGACATTTTTGATAGTTCATTCTTTAAAATAAATTACAAAATCTTTTGTTTTGACAGACAATACAGATACCGTGTGACATCTATAATATTTTTATGCCAAAGATTTTCAAGTTCAACCGTGACATTTTTGACATATGTTAGAAATTTTAAATAGTTTTTTATAATTAAAAATTTGTTTGATTTGTAACATTTTTGACACTGTTAAGTTTTTAATATTTTGATAGATTTTATGTTAAATATCTTCAGTTTGAGGTTAAGCACGTTTAACTTACAAAATAGTATTTTTTCATGTTTTTTTTTTTTAGTTTATCCAAAACGTTCGATAAATTTTAGTTACAAAACAACATTTTCTACAATTATAAAGTTTTTGATATTTAAAAAGTTACCGCTTTAAGGCATTTTACACACTATCACATTAAATACTAGATTTAAGCAGTCCGTAAACATTGACTTTAAATATTTGTGGCTTATAAGTCTCGGGAAATACTGTATTTGGAAGTTTATTCCATTTGTCGATAGTACGGTTAAAGAAAACTCTTTTAAAAGTTTTGGTTCTACATCTCTGAACTGTCAGTGAATATTTGTTAGAATTCCTAGCAAGCCTTATTATACTACAAGTAAATATTTGTTTAATTTGCAAAAATGTCTAGTATTTCGTTTGAACAATTTCCATTAAAATATCTATAGAAAATGCAAAGATCTGCAACATTACGCCTGTGTTGTAAAGTATCTAAGTCATTAGTCAATTTTAGAACGGCAATAATACAATTAGCTCGTTTCTGAATAGAGTTTAGAAGAGATAGTGTAGTTTCCAATGCTCCTCTCCATACTTGGAAACAACATTCAATACGGAACGAATATAAGTTTTATATATATGCAAAAGTTGAACAAAAAACCATTTATTCTAACTATAATTTTTTTATCAAGACCTATACGTTTGTGACAATTCCAAAGACACATAATGCAAAAGCATGCAGCAATTATAGAACCATCAGCTTAATGAGTCATATTTTAAAGGTATTCCTAAAGATCATCCATAACAGAATATATAGACAATGTGAAGATATAATATTAGCCCAACGCTTTGGTTTTAGAAATGCGTGATGTGTTCGCTTGCTTTATTGATTATCAGAAAGCGTTTGATAAGGTTCAACACCCAAAACTTATCAAAATTCTACAAAATATAGGATTGGACGAGAAAGATATTAGAGTGATTAGTAACCTATACTGGAACCAGCTGGCGTCCGTAAAAGTCGACGAACAAGATACCGAGTACATTAACATACAACGTGGTGTACGCCAAGGGTGCATACTATCGCCAATGCTCTTTAATCTATACTCTCAGGAAATATTTAGGAGGCGCTCCATGAGGTAAATTCTGGCATTCGGTTAAACGGTGAATATATCAATAATATCAGATATGCTGATGATACTGTGATGTGTGCGGATAGCATAGAGGGACTGCTTGAACTTATGAACAATGTCGTGAACGCAAGTAAAAACTACGGATTGACCCTGAATAAAAAAAAACAAAGTATATGGTCATCAGCAAAGTGCCAATTCAAAATATCCAGCACAAAGCAGAAAGTCGGGCAATACAACGGGTCTCAAAGTATACTTACCTAGGTACCACAATTAACGATCAGTGGGACAATTCGATAGAAATAAAACGCCGCATTGAAAAAGCCAGGGGAGTTTACATAAAGATGAAAGATGTGTTCTGTAGTCATGACTTAAATATAAAAACAAAAATGAGACTTGTCAGATGTTACGTGTATCCGGTTCTCTTATATGGAATAAAAGCATGGACCATGTCCAAAGATACCTGCAAAAAACTATCAGCCTTCGAAATGTGGATATACCGGAGAATCCTAAAAATTTCGTGGAAGGACCATATCACCAACGCAAGGATCCTTGAACGTTTCGGAAAAGAACTGAAGGTAGTTAATACTATTAAGGCGCACAAGTTGCCGTATTTCGGACACATTATGAGGAATGAAGAAAGATATGGATTATTACAATTGATTCTGCATGGAAAAGTGTTCAAAAAAAGAGGTCCTGGCAGAAGGCGTATATCCTGGCTCAAGAACCTAAAACAGTGGTTCGGGAGTACAACTACCGAACTCTTCCGCGCTGCTGTAAACAAAGTAAAAATAGCTATATTGATCGCCAACATTTGGTAATCGGATAGACACCTGAAGAAATTTGTGAAATACAGTGGAGCTTGTTGACAAGATTAGGATGCCATACCCTATAAAACGCTTTGGAAATGAAATAGAATTCCATTTGTGACTAACATAAGTCAGAAAATCTGGTGTCGAAAGTTTTGATCAAAACCCATATTGAGTATCTGAGATGAAGTTATTTTGTTCTAAGAACTTGACAATGTAAAAACTAATATATTTTTTAATATTTTTTTTAATAATTCGATAATAATGCAATAGGTCTATAATTTAAAGAATCAGACTTGTTTTTTAGAAATAGGTTAAACATTTGCAATTTTCCACAATTTACGATGTTTCATTTTTGTATGATAAGGCAAATATTTTGATCAAAATGTGGCTAACTCATTTGCAAATGTTTTAAGAATAATAAGTGGATTTTCATCTATACCTGATGCTTTTCTGGTATTTAATTTAAAAAGATATCTTTTGACAACCCGTTTCCTAAAATAAATTAGACCCATTATTTTTCCACTAGCCGGCATTGTAAGTACGGCAATGGAAGGATTTATTATAATAATAATAATAATAATAATAATAATAATAATAATAATAATAATAATAATAATAATAAACTTTTTTTCTATTACATATAAATTATACAAATAGAAAAAGGCGAAGTTCAGACTAGGTCTGTTCTCCCACTTAACCTTTTCAATTTTCACATTTATAATTTTGATCTAAATTGATTACAAGCTTCTTTTTCTTCTATCCCTGTTTCTTTGATCCATTTAATACACTGTTTAATGTTACATTTACTACTGTAGGTGTTGTAGGCACTCCAATTACTATATAATATAAACAGCAAAAAATTGTCAACTTGACATTATTTCTGACATGAATTATAATAGTAGAGTTAAGTGCAAATTAGTTTGCAAAAATATCTGCTTTTTCTTTTGGATTGGTAACTAGATTGTTTTATCATTTCGAACAGAAGGTATTGAATATTTTGTACTACCTTGCATTGACACAATAATTACGAGCTAAAGTATAATCCTTTTTAGTCTGTTCGGGACGATGTTTTTTGCTTGTTAATTATTGCTTGTTTTGTCTGTATTGAAAACAAGTACTTTTGTTTTAGTTTAATAACAGAGAATGGAACAAATTTTTCGATAACATTTTGAATAGTTTTTGTCAAATTTTCTGCTGCAGTATGTAGATCATTAGAATATAAAAATAAACATAATAAATATCAAAATTATTAAAAAATCTATTATTTTTACTATGTTCATCTTAGAATAATGATAGATGAGGCGCGGTTTAGGTTTGATGGTAATAGAGAGAAGTTTTAACAGCAGAAAGAATAAGTTAATGATCAGAATTTCGTAAAGCAGCCTCAACAGTCCTTCACGCGAAAAAAATTTAAAATTTTAATTTTAATATACATCTTTGACAGTTTTATAATAATGTTTAGGCGATTTAAAATTATGCCACACTTTAAATCTACAAAATTTGTTTTGACAAACAACATAAGTTCTGTCTGACATTTTTGACATATGATAAAAATTTTAAGCAATGTCATGACTTGATTAGGTTAGATTATGATATTTATAATATCCTTGTTAAAAAAATTTAGAATTTTAAATATTTTGTAGTAACAATTTTGATAGTTAAATATCTTTAGTTTGAAATTATTATTTATATTTTTGGCAGCAATAAATTGCCATTACTATTTTCTTTTCTGACATAAGATTTTAATCCATTTTTTTTTTATATTTAAAAAAAATTATTCATACTTAAAATAAAAATTACTTTTTAAACTTTTTGACAGACAACACTTAATTTAACATAATGTCAAAGAAATCAAAATATAATATTGACAAATATGATATTTTGAGTTTAAGTATGATATTTTAAAGTTCTTGAAAATTTCTTCACGTTTGGCAGTTTTAAAATATTTTAAACAATGTTAATTTTTTTCCTGACGTTATAAGGGTTTGTCCAATTAGTGTTTGATAAGTTATTACTAGTGACCAGATTATATGCATAAGCATTTGCATATTTCGACAATTTTTTTGCTACACCAATTTTTAGAAAAAAATTGCTGCAACAAAAATCCTTTTTCATTTTATTTTTTTTTAATATTATATTAATATTAAAAATAAATAATAATCATATTAATTATTTTATTATAATTTAAATAATAAACATTTATAAAATTGTATCTGTCTTCACTAACTGAAGTTTACCAACCGCCTTAAGAGTTAATGCGAGAATAGTTAACCAAATATAAAACAGTTATGATAATTATTGATAATTAACTTTATTAAAAATTTAAAAAAAAAATGAATTTTTATATTTTTTTTTTCGATAAAAGGATTAAACTATATTTGTTTTTATTTAGTTTGCATATAGCTGCACATTTTGGCATACTTTTATGCATATTTTGGGCTTTTTTATTGCATATTTGCATGCGTTATTACTTTACTCATATTTTAATAGTAGTATAAAATCACAAAATTACATTTAAAACGGTTTTGATTGGCACACACAGTACTTAATTTGACATAAGGTTAAATAAATCAAATCAAAATATTAACCTCTTCAAATTAAAGTAAAATATAATATACAAAATTAAATCAGGTAAATGACATTTAAAAAAAATATCTTTGACAGTGTTTTCATTATATTTTGACAATTAAGAGTTAGATAAGAGCTCTCCATGTGACATCTTTAACAATTTTAAATCAAAACAATTTTTGACATTTGATAAACATTTTAATTAGTTTTTGATAATTAAAAGTGGCATGACTTATTTAAGATAGATTTTTGACACCTTTGTTTTAATTTTTAATATATATTTTACTAGTAGAAACAATTTTATTAGTTAAATATCTTTAATTTAAGTTTAAGTTTAAGTTGTTATATAGTTTATTTAAATTTTATTACATTTTTCTAATAATTGCAAACATTTATTTTTCCTCACATTATAAAATTTGATCCAAACAGTTTTTAATACTCAAATGTTATCATTTTAATATTTTTTTTACAATTAGACAGTTTAAAATCTCAAAATTATATTAATCGTTTTAACAAGCAAACGGCACTTAATTAGATATGACGTCAAATTAATATAAAATGACAAAATTGCATTGGATACGTTTTGACAGACAACATGATACTTAATTTTAAGTTTTTGATCATTAAACGTCAAGAAATTTTTAGGTTAAATTGTGACATTGACAATATTGATACTCTTGGTAAATAAATCGAAGTGTCGGCCACACCGAGCCACAGAGAAAACATGTGTATAGTATACCCATATATATAGTGTCTTTACTAAATGGGCTTAAACAATCTCAACAAATTATATCATTATTATAACACTTCGATGTTCAACGGTAAAAATATTATATAAATATACAATACTTTCACCCTTGAATACTACCTCGGGTTTCAGGTATATAATACAAACATAATTGGTTGGTAATTAAATAATCCGCTAAGGTAATTTTAAGCCCATGTCGTTAAGACACTATATCTATGGTCATACTATATGTATGTTTAGGTGTCTATATAAGATAACGGATTCAATTGGAAAGAACGCTACACTCTGTATCTGTAGTAATTTTGATCAATTTTACATGTGATAACATTTTGACAGGTAGCGCAGAACTTAATTCAACATAACATTAAATTAATTAAAACAAAATATTAACATAAAATATTATATTTTAAATTTGATCAGGTCTATGACATTTAAAAATTTTGAATAATTAATAATTACCTTTTGACAACTTTTTGATATGAATTAATAATTTATTCAAAATCAGTCAATCGAATCACAGCGGCCAAGGGTCAAGCATAGACAATTGTTTCGGTTCTACAAACCTCGTCAGTATGCCTTGTACGACCACGGCATCGCATGATAGCGAAGACAATTTTGAATAAACATTTCTGTTCTTATGAACACAATTGATATTATAAATAATCAAACGAAAGACTGGTTTGCCATCTAGTTGCAATTTTTAATACTAAAATGTCCGCATTAATCGGTATCATTTTAGCATTTATGCAATTGGCAGTCATTTCGCGGCTATAACGATTTTGAATCGCCAATAAATTATGAAATGAATTAATAATTTATTCAAAATCAGTCAATCGAATCACAGCGGCCAAGGGTCAAGCATAGACAATTGTTTCGGTTCTACAAACCTCGTCAGTATGCCTTGTACGACCACGGCATCGCATGATAGCGAAGACAATTTTGAATAAACATTTTCGTTTGATTATTTATAATATCAATTGTGTTCATAAGAACAGAAATGTTTATTCAAAATTGTCTTCGCTATCATGCGATGCCGTGGTCGTACAAGGCATACTGACGAGGTTTGTAGAACCGAAACAATTGTCTATGCTTGACCCTTGGCCGCTGTGATTCGATTGACTGATTTTGAATAAATTATTAATTCATTTCATAATTTATTGGCGATTCAAAATCGTTATAGCCGCGAAATGACTGCCAATTGCATAAATGCTAAAATGATACCGATTAATGCGGACATTTTAGTATTAAAAATTGCAACTAGATGGCAAACCAGTCTTTCGTTTGATTATTTATAACTTTTTGATAATTAAAACTATCGTAATTTGTTTAAGTTAGATTGTGACACTTTAAACTGCAATAATTTTTATTTTCACATGTGATTTTAAGCAAATTTTATGGAAAGAATGAGTTTTCTGTGCGGTTTTCATGTACTAGGTATCTCTTTTTGCAATATTAATGTTTTTGAATCAAATTCTATCAAAAATCATCAAAAAACAATGGCGGGTGATAGTAACAGAAAGAAATCTTCCTCTGAAGTTTCTTGTAATATATGTAGTGTGAAAGTAAAAATTGATGTGACTTGTCATCTTTGCAAGAAGGACTATCATGCAAATTGTGCTTTAAAGATATGTGGCCTTTTCGTAGACAGTAATGGATTAATAAATTGTTGTAAACAAAAAGAAAACATAACCTATATAAATGGAAATGATGAGCTGGTTAATTCAAAAGATATTAATCATCTTAACATACCGGACACTGAAAATAGATCAACAGATGTAATAAAGATAAATAGCCCAGCAGAAGAAGTAGAATTAAATAAAGATAATGAAGATAAATTTATAAAAATTGTGGAATCATTGAAGATCAGTCATCTTAACTCATTAATTAATCATAAGGATGAATTTATTGAGAGATAAAATATCCATTCTCAAAAATCAAATAAAACTGCTAAATTTTGTCAATGTTAATAAAACAGATAAAATTCCAACTGAAATCGTAGAATTTATAGATCTTCAACCTTCAATTCAAGCAACCAAACCAACTGAAGATGAACAAATATTAATTGTTAAAAACGTAGTGCCATCTACATCTAAAACTACAAACAACAATTTAGCGGCATCTTTATCAACAAACAGAAAAATAACCAAACAAATAGAGAAACCTACTAGAAAAGAAGATTTGGTTTATAAGAAAAATAATAATAATAAAATTGTAGGAACTGCAAAATATGATGGAGTTCAACTCATTGCGCCGCCTAAGCGAGCATGGCTTTATATTGGAAACTGTTCTGAATCAGTAAATGAAGATTCTATATCCAATTATATCAAAGAAAAAATAGAAAGTATTGAGATATTTGAAATAACTCAATTAAAAACACTAGGAAAAACTAAATCTTTTAAATTAGGTGTAGATTTTATATTCTTGCAAGATTTTATGTGTCAAGATTTTTGGCCACAACGAATTACAGTAAGACGTTTCAATTTTAAATCTGTGGAAGATAAAAGTGACGGTAAAAAATTTAACAACAAACAAAATTTTCAACCACCAGCCAATCATCTCGACAAAAAATAATAAACATTGCAAGTAATAAGAAAACTTTAAATTTATTATATGCAAATATTGAAGGAGTAAAAAGCAAGATAAATGCAATAGAAACAGCAAATACTTACAACATAATATGCTTAAATGAACACTAGTTAACAGAAGCAGAATGCGATATGTTGATGATTGGTAACCTGTGGATGGCATAAAAATTTTCAAGAAAATTTTTTTTGCGTGGAGGATCTGTTATCTTAATTAATGATTTGATACCGCACTCTAATATTATAGATGCAGTCAATTTTTCAATAGAAAAAAACTGTGAAATTTCTTGTGTATTTTTAAATAATGTTAAATAATCGTTCGCCAAGTGACGATTTTTATATGTTTATTAGGGGTATATGCAAAGCATTGGATAAAATTGATTTTATAAATAAATATGTAGTGTTAACTGGCGATTTTAACGTAATTTTTATTGTAAATGTTAATGACAATAGAACAAAACAATTATGTGAAAAGCTTAGCGCTTATGGCTTATATAAAACGGTAAATTTCCGACAAGAAAAAAGAATTGTATTGACAATATTTTTATAAATTTTAACAATATGTAAATGTTACTTCAGTAAATACATGTCTATCAGATCATTTTGCTATTCATACAGAAATTACGTTAAAAGAGCAAGAAGATTCTGACTCAAATAAAACTAAAACTATCAGTTATCAACCAATTACTGAATTAGGCTTATACAAATTTTATAATTCTATAGAAAACATAACATGGGACTTTTTAAATTTGCCTATTACAGTCGAAGAACAGGTTATGCGTAATATAAAAACATCAATAGACGCATCTTTTCCTATTAAAAATACTAATGTGAGTGTGGCTAGAAATATTAAAATAAACTGGTATAACAATAATATCAAATTAATGAGAAACAAATTAGATTTTTTTTACCAAGTTAAGAATCAGTTTCCAACCGAAAATAACATTCGATTATATAAAAACCACAAATATCAATATTATAGAGAAATTAAAAATGCCAAAATAAAAGCAAACTCTTGAGTATATTCAAAATGCAGACAATCGTAGCAAAGTTGCCTGGGATATAATGAATGCACACAGAAATATAAGACGCTGTAAAAACAACAAATCAACATTAAACTCACAAGACCTAAATCAGTACTTTAGCCATATTGCAGAAAATATCCAAAATACAATGCCATTGCCAAACCACCATCTAATAGAATATTTAAAAACAAAACTAAATACTACTTTCAACTTCAGAGAAGTTACACTAATAGAAGTAAGAGATACTGTACATATGCTAAAAAACAAAAAAGTAAAGATATTTTTAATACAAATGCTAAAATGCTAAAGCAATTCAAAAACATTATTGCAAGTCCTCTAACTAAACTACTAAACATCTGTATATTAAATAAACACTACCCGGATGTTTTTAAAACTGCTCAAGTCATTCCTATATTAAAAAAAGGTTCGGCATATGATTGCAATAACTATCGACCGATATCGCTAATCTGCATAATATCAAAGGTCTTTGAAATGCTTTTAAAACCCCAGTTGCTTCAATACTTTGAAAACAACATTTTTAATAAAAAGCAATTTGGTTTTAGGAAACATAAATCTACTACAATGGCCATAAATAGCTTTATTGAGTATGTGGTTAAGGGCCATGAAAAAAAACAGCATGTTAGTTCTACTTTCTGTGATCTTAGCAAGGCTTTTTCTATGGCATACGTAAAAACAGTTTAGCGTTGCTGCAGTCATATTTGACAGGACAACCTCAGCAGACCTTTTTTGATGGCAATTTATCAGCTGTTAGTCATATTACCTGTGGTGTTCCTCAGATCTGTACTGGGTCCAGTTTTATTTTTAATCTATGTTAATGATATAACAGATGTGGTTCCAAATACACTACTCTACGCTGATGATACAACAATAACAAATCGGCATTTTGATTCCAATATATTGATAGTTTACATATATTATATTTATTAGTTTGACAGTTCAGCCAACAAGTTGACTACCTTACTCATAAAATTTTAATTTTAATTTAATTTATCTTTCATTTATTTCATTATATTATGTTTGGCAACTGTATATCCTCTATTCACACCTATTCGACAGTTTAGTTTGCCATAATACCTTTGATTTGTTGAGTTATTGTCTATTTAATGTCTCTATTGTTTGTATACATAATATTCTCTAACAATCCATAAATAAATGCCATATGAAGATGTATAGAAATGGAATAAAGAAACTATACTTTTACTATTTGACAAAATGAAAACAAAGTTTTATTGAACATATTATTGCAGAGAAATATTGTTACTTTTTTGCGTCAAAATAAATTTAACAAATTTGACAATATGAATTATGCAGATGTTTATTCTTTTAGATCATCTTGTCGATTTAACCACAAAACAACAACAATCATGAAGAAAAGATTAATAAATGTAATAATAATAGACAAAATTGATATTCATCATTTGTTGCCATATGTTTATTAGATAAATTATTTATTTGTCATATTATATTGTATATTGATAACCAAAAAAAAAGAAACTAGCATAAAGTTCACATATTAAAGTAATGTTTTGCATAGGCATCAGAGCTTTTGCCAAGACATAACCTTTTTTTTAACTAATCAACTAATTCAACTGAATTTGGCGTTAAATGTTGTCATTTAATATAGAAATATGTCACCGCTGTGAAGTTATCCATAACTATATCCATAAAGGTGATGTCAGTCAAAGTGCATTTTCTCGCTTATAATGCATCGGAGAGCAATTATATTTATACCGCTGGATAGCCGGAAGAACAGCGCTTTCAATGGTATATAACATGTTAATGCGCGCAATTAATTGCCTAATTAAAAATAGTGATTAGCAGTAATTAGCAACGGGTCACTCCGAAATTGTTATTTTTTTCTGAAAATATGCGCGTTAGTGAGATAAATCGATTCGTAAAAAAAAATTTGTTTGGGCCCATCATTTGCTCCTTCTACAGCTAATTGAAAATAGATAAAAAAAGTAAATTATCGTTAATTAATCGCTTATTAAGCATCGCATGGCAACGATACCAATACCATTGAAAAGACAATAAAATTCTGCATCGGTATCATATAACACATGCCATAAAAATGCAGCAAATTGCTAATTGCATTTATTATGCAGTTTGTTGTAACTGCACTTTATGCACTTTTTGGATCAATTTCAATATTATGGATGGGTGCAAAACAACATAATAAATCAGTTAAAACAATAATATGACTTTTGGACCCACTTAGTTTTCGAGATATATTGGTTTAAAGATAAATGCAAGCGTTATGCAGTTTCCTGTTATAGCACTTTTTGCATCACCTTAGATCAGTTTTAAGGCTTTGTATGCATTGGAAATAACGTAATAAAGAATTTAAAACTAACATTAGCTTTTTAGCGAAGTTTTTGAACAAGATATTGCAATTTAACGATAAATACCAAAATGCATTTATCTATTGCCGCGTAACCATAAATGTAGCGCCAGTTAAAGTGCGTTTTCTCGCTTATAGTGCATCGGAGAGCAATTATATTTATATCGCTGGATAGCCTAAAGAACAGCGCTTTCAATGGCATATAAGATAATAATGCGCGCAATTAATTATCTAATTAAAAATAATGATTATCAATAATTAGCAAAGGGTCACTCAAAAATAGTTATTTTTTCTGAAATGATGTGCGTTAGTGAGATAAATTGATTCGTAAAAAAAAATTGTTTGGGCTCATTATTTGCACTTTCTACAGCTAATTGAAAATAGATAAAAAAAGTGAATTATCCGTAATTAATCGCTTATTAAGCGTCGCATGGCAACGATACCGACACCATTGAAAAGGCAATAAAATTCTGCACCGATGTCATAGAAAAAATGCTAGAAATGCAGCGCGTCGTTAAATGCAATTATTATGCAGTTTTTTGTAAATGCACTTTGTGCACATTTTGGAGCAATTTTGACGTCATGGATAGATGTAGAATAACATATTAGATCAGTTTAAACAATAATATGACTTTTGGACCCACTTAGTTTTCGAGATATTTCCGTTTAAAGATAAATGCATTTATTACGCAGTTGATTGAAATTGCACTTTATGAACTTCAGGATCAATTTTGACATCGCGGAATGTTGTAGAATAACATGATACATCGTTAAAGTTGAAGTTTTAAAATATTTTGATTTAAAGATAAATGCATTTATTATGCAGTTGATTAGAACTGCTTTTTATGCATTTTGTGCAATTTTTGTATCAAGTTTGACTTTATAAATAGATGTAGAATAACATGATAGATCAGTTAAAACTATAATATGACTTTTGGACCCACTTAGTTTTCGAGATATTTCGGTTTAAAGATGAATGCATTTATTATGCAGTTGATTGTAACTGCTTTTTACGCACTTTAGGCACTTTACGGATCAATTTTGATATCACCCATAGACGTAGAACAACATAACACATTAGTTTATGTTGTTATTAGACCTTTGGACCCACTTAGTTTTTGAGATATTGCGGTTTAAAGTGCAAAATGCATTTATCTATTGCCGTGTATCCATAAAGGTAGGGTCAGATAAGTAGGATTTTCTCGCTTATTACGCATCGGAGAACAATTATATTTATACCGCTGGATAGCCCGAAGAACAGCGCTTTCAATGGTATATAACATGTTAATGCGCGCAATTAATTACCTAATTAAAAATAGTAATTATCATTAATTAGCAAAGGGACACTCAAAAATTGTTAATTTTTTCAGAAAATAAGCGCGTTAGTGAGATAAATTGATTGGTAAAAAAAATTTGTTTGGGCCCAATATTTGCACTTTCTACAGCTAATTGAAAATAGATAAAAAAGGGAATTATCTTTAATTAATCGCTTATTGAGCGTCGCATGGCAACGATACCAACAGCATTGAAAAGACAATAAAATTCTGACCCGGTATCATATAACAAATGCAATAGAATGGCAGCGCGTCGTTAAATGCATTTATTATGCAGTTTTTTGTAAATGCACTTTGTGCACATTTTGGAGCAATTTTGACGTCATGGATAGATGTAGAATATCATATTAGATCAGTTTAAACAATAATATGACTTTTGGACCCACTTAGTTTTTGAGATATTACCGTTTAAAGATAAATGCATTTATTACGCAGTTGATTGAAATTGTACTTTATGAACTTTCGGGATGAATTTTGACATCGCGGAATGTTGTAGAAAAACATGATACATCGTTAAAGTTAAAGTTTCAAAATATTTTGATTTATAGATAAATGCATTTATTATGCAGTTGATTAGAACTGCTTTTTATGCATTTTGTGCAATTTTTGTATCAAGTTTGACTTTATAAATAGATGTAGAATAACATGATAGATCAGTTAAAACTATAATATGACTTTTGGACCTACTTAGTTTTCGAGATATTACGGTTTAAAGATGAATGCATTTATTATGCAGTTGATTGTAACTGCTTTTTGTGCACTTTAGGCACGTTATGGATCAATTTTGATATCACCCATAGACGTGGAACAACATAACACATCAGTTAATGTTGTTATTAGACCTTTGGACCCACTTAGTTTTTGAGATATTGTGGTTTAAAGTGCAAAATGCATTTCTCTATTGCCGTGTATCCATAAAGGTAGGGTCAGATAAGTAGCATTTTCTCGCTTATTATGCATCGGAGAACAATTATATTTATACCGCTGGATAGCCCGAAGAACAGCGCTTTCAATGGTATATAACATGTTAATGCGCGCAATTAATTAACTAATTAAAAATAGTGATTATCAGTAATTAGCAACGGGTCACTCCGAAATTGTTATTTTTTTCTGAAAATATGCGCGTTAGTGAGATAAATCGATTCGTAAAAAAAAATTTGTTTTGGCTCATCATTTGCTCCTCCTACAGCTAATTGAAAATAGATAAAAAAAGTAAATTATTGTTAATTAATCGCTTATTAAGCGTCGCATGGCAACAATACCAATACCATTGAAAAGACAATAAAATTCTGCATCGGTATTATATAACACATGCCATAAAAATGCAGCGAGTCGCTAATTGCATTTTTTATGCAGTTTGTTGTAACTGCACTTTGCGCACATTTTGGAGCAAAATTGACGTCATGGATTGATGTAGAATAACATATTAGATCAGTTTAAACAAAAATATGACTTTTGGACCCACTTAGTTTTCGAGATATTACCGTTTAAAGATAAATGCATTTAATACGCAGTTGATTGAAATTGCACTTTATGAACTTTCGGGATCAATTTTGACATCGTGGAATGTTGTATAATAACATCATACATCGTTAAAGTGAAAATTTTGAAATATTTTGATTTAAAGATAAATGCATTTATTATGCAATTAGTTAGAACTGCTTTTTATGCATTTTGTACACTTTTTATATCAAGTTTGACTTCATAAATAGATGTAGAATATCATGATAAATCAGTTAAAACTATAATAAGACTTTTGGACCCACTTAGTTTTCGAGATATTACGGTTTAAAGATGAATGCATTTATTATGCAGTTGATTGTAACTGCTTTTTGTGCACTTTAGGCACGTTATGGATCAATTTTGATATCACCCATAGACGTAGAACAACATAACACATCACTTAATGTTGTTATTAGACCTTTGGACCCACTTAGTTTTTGAGATATTGTGGTTTAAAGTGCAAAATGCATTTATCTATTGCCGTGTATCCATAAAGGTAGGGTCAGATAAGTAACATTTTCTCGCTTATTATGCATCGGAGAACAATTATTATTATACCGCTGGATAGCCCGAAGAACAGCGCTTTCAATGGTATATAACATGTTAATGCGCGCAATTAATTAACTAATTAAAAATAGTGATTATCAGTAATTAGCAACGGGTCACACCGAAATTGTTATTTTTTTCTGAAAATATGCGCGTTAGTGAGATAAATCGATTCGTAAAAAAAAATTTGTTTTGGCTCATCATTTGCTCCTCCTACAGCTAATTGAAAATAGATAAAAAAAGTAAATTATTGTTAATTAATCGCTTATTAAGCGTCGCATGGCAACAATACCAATACCATTGAAAAGACAATAAAATTCTGCATCGGTATTATATAACACATGCCATAAAAATGCAGCGAGTCGCTAATTGCATTTTTTATGCAGTTTGTTGTAACTGCACTTTGCGCACATTTTGGAGCAAAATTGACGTCATGGATTGATGTAGAATAACATATTAGATCAGTTTAAACAAAAATATGACTTTTGGACCCACTTAGTTTTCGAGATATTACCGTTTAAAGATAAATGCATTTAATACGCAGTTGATTGAAATTGCACTTTATGAACTTTCGGGATCAATTTTGACATCGTGGAATGTTGTATAATAACATCATACATCGTTAAAGTGAAAATTTTGAAATATTTTGATTTAAAGATAAATGCATTTATTATGCAATTAGTTAGAACTGCTTTTTATGCATTTTGTACACTTTTTGTATCAAGTTTGACTTCATAAATAGATGTAGAATATCATGATAAATCAGTTAAAACTATAATAAGACTTTTGGACCCACTTAGTTTTCGAGATATTACGGTTTAAAGATGAATGCATTTATTATGCAGTTGATTGTAACTGCTTTTTGTGCACTTTAGGCACGTTATGGATCAAATTTGATATCACCCATAGACGTAGAACAACATAACACATCAGTTAATGTTGTTATTAGACCTTTGGACCCACTTAGTTTTCGAGATAATGCGCATTAAAGTGCAATATGCATTTATTTATTGCCCTGTATCCATAAAGGTAGGGTCAGATTAATAGCATTTTCTCGCTTATTATGCATCGGAGAGCAATTATATTTATACCGCCGGATAGCCCGAAGAACAGCGCTTTTAATGGTATATAACATGTTGATGCGCGCAATTAATTGCCTAATTAAAAATAGTGATTATCAGTAATTAGCAAAGGGTCACTCAAAAATTGTTAATTTTTTCTGAAAATATGCGCGTTAGTGAGATAAAATGATTCGTAAAAAAAAATGAGTTTGGGTCCATTATTTGCACCTTCTACAGCTAATTGAAAATAGATAAAAAAAGTGAATTATCTTTAATTAATCGCTTATTAAGCGTCGCACGGCAACGATACCTATACCATTGAAAAGACAATAAAATTCTGCACCGATATCATATAACAAATGCAATAGATTATGAAATGAATTAATAATTTATTCAAAATCAGTCAATCGAATCACAGCGGCCAAGGGTCAAGCATAGACAATTGTTTCGGTTCTACAAACCTCGTCAGTATGCCTTGTACGACCACGGCATCGCATGATAGCGAAGACAATTTTGAATAAATATTTCTGTGCTTATGAACACAATTGATATTATAAATAATCAAACGAAAGACTGGTTTGCCATCTAGTTGCAATTTTTAATACTAAAATGTCCGCATTAATCGGTATCATTTTTGCATTTATGCAATTGGCAGTCATTTCGCGGCTATAACGATTTTGAATCGCCAATAAATTATGAAATGAATTAATAATTTATTCAAAATCAGTCAATCGAATCACAGCGGCCAAGGGATTTTTGAATAAATTATTAATTCATTTCATAATTTATTGGCGATTCAAAATCGTTATAGCCGCGAAATGACTGCCAATTGCATAAATGCAAAAATGATACCGATTAATGCGGACATTTTAGTATTAAAAATTGCAACTAGATGGCAAACCAGTCTTTCGTTTGATTATTTATAAATGCAATAGAATTGCAGCGCGTCGTTAAATGCAATTACTATGCAGTTTTTTGTAACTGCACTTTGTGCACATTTTGGAGCAATTTTGACGTCATGGATAGATGTAGAATAACATATTAGATCAGTTTAAACAATAATATGACTTTTGGACCCACTTTGTTTTCGAGATATTACCGTTTAAAGATAAATGCATTTATTATGCAGTTGATTGAAATTGCACTTTATGAACTTTCGAAATCAATTTTGACATCGCGGATTGTTGTAGAATAACATGATACATCGTTAAAGTTAAAGTTTCGAAATATTTTGATTTATAGATAAATGCATTTATTATGCAGTTGGTTAGAACTGCTTTTTATGCATTTTATGCACATTTTCTATCAAGTTTGACTTCATAAATAGATGTAGGATAACATGATAGATCAGTTAAAACTATAATATGACTTTTGGACCCACTTAGTTTTCGAGATATTGTGGTTTAAAGTGCAAAATGCATTTATCTATTGCCGTGTATCCATAAAGGTAGAGTCAGATAAGTAGCATTTTCTCGCTTATTATGCATCGGAGAACAATTATAATTATACCGCTGGATAGCCCGAAGAACAGCGGTTTCAATGGTATATAACATGTTATTGCGCGCAATTAATTACCTATTTAAAAATAGTAATTATCATTAATTAGCAACAGGTCACTCAAAAATTGTTAATTTTTTTAGAAAATATTCGCGTTTGTAAGATAAATTGATTGGTAAAAAAAATTTGTTTGAGCCCATTATTTGCACTTTCTACAGCTAATTGAAAATAGATAAAAAAAGGAAATTATCTTTAATTAATCGCTTATTGAGCGGCGCATGGTAACGATACCGACACCATTGAAAAGACAATAAAATTCTGCACTGATACCATATAACAAATGCAATAGAAATGCAGCGCGTCGTTAAATGCAATTATTATGCAGTTTTTTGTAACTGCACTTTGTGCACATTTTGGAGCAATTTTGACGTCATGGATAGATGTAGAATAACATATTCGATCAGTTTAAACAATAATATGACTTTTGGACCCTCTTAGTTTTACTGCTGCGAAGTTGGAAACAAATTTTAAAAAACCTAGCAACAAATATACTCTCAGAAAAAAGGCATTATCTCCCTTATTATGAGAGCTAGGTCAATTATAAATACACCGTTAGATCGGCAAGAAAAAAACACATATTTCTATAGCAAATGCAAGCAATATTTAATAATTTTTGGGTGTAAACAATAAGCCCACCGATGGCTCCGCCCATTACGTTCGGTACTGTTTTTATTACACAATTGGTAGTTTGATTTTATTGGGTGATCGGCGCCATGGGCGGTATTTTACTACAGTGCGAGTGAAGCGCTCCCGGTGGTTTATCACGAAACCATTCCAGACAATTCTGTCCTTAAGGGAGTTTATGACTTTAAGGGACCCTTAACTTAAGCCGTCAATATTGTTGGCTTAGTAAAAACTTAACTTAAAAATATAATTCAACGTCAAGATTTATTTTTGTGCAGTGGTATTCTGGCTTTATTTCACCTAGCAACAAAATGAGCGTGCGATGACTGTTTTATATTAGCGCGCTTTTTATCCGTTCATATCTCAGTAATTAATTAAATTTGATTTCTGTCATTGATATATAATCATTTCACATGTTTTATCTATGGAATCCATTTTTCAAAATTCCATTTTTTTAATATCTACTACCCTTAAATCACCTAGCAACAAAATGAGCGTGGGATGACGCGCGCTAATAAGCGCGCACTTCATCCGCTCATATCTCAGTAATTAATTTAATTTGATTTCTGTCATTGATATATGATCATTTCACATATTTTATCTAAGGAATCCATTTTTCAAAATTCCATTTTTTCAATATCTACTACCCTTAAATCACCTAGCAACAAAATGAACGTGCGATGACTGTTTTATATTAGCGCGCACTTTATCCGTTCATATCTCAGTAATTAATTAAATTTGATTTCTGTCATTGATATATGATCATTTTACATGTTTTATCTATAGAATCCAATTATCAAAATTCAATTTTTTTAATATCTACTACCCTTAAATCACCTGGCAACAAAATGAGCGTGGGATGACGCGCGCTAATAAGCGCGCACTTCATCCGCTCATATCTCAGTAATTAATTAAATTTGATTTCTGTCATTGATATATGATCATTTCACATATTTTATCTAGGAAATCCATTTTTCAAAATTCCATTTTTTCAATATCTACTACCCTTAAATCACCTAGCAACAAAATGAACGTGCGATGACTGTTTTATATTAGCGCGCACTTTATCCGTTCATATCTCAGTAATTAATTAAAGTTGATTTCTGTCATTGATATATGATCATTTTACATGTTTTATCTATAGAATCCAATTATCAAAATTCAATTTTTTGTTGCTAGGTTTTTTAAAATTTGTTTCCAACTTCGCAGCAGTAAAACTAAGAGGGTCTAAAAGTCATATTATTGTTTAAACTGATCGAATATGTTATTCTACATCTATCCATGACGTCAAAATTGCTCCAAAATCTACACAAAGTGCAGTTACAAAAAACTGCATAATAATTGCATTTAACGACGCGCTGCATTTCTATTGCATTTGTTATATGGTATCAGTGCAGAATTTTATTGTCTTTTCAATGGTGTCGGTATCGTTACCATGCGACGCTCAATAAGCGATTAATTAAAGATAATTTCCTTTTTTTATCTATTTTCAAATAGCTGTAGAAAGTGCAAATAATGGGCTCAAACAAATTTTTTTTAACAATCAATTTATCTTACTAACGCGAATATTTTCTAAAAAAATTAACAATTTTTGAGTGACCTTTTGCTAATTAATGATAATTACTATTTTTAATTAGGTAATTAATTGCGCGCATTAACATGTTATATACCATTGAAAGCGCTGTTCTTCGGGCTATCCAGCGGTATAAATATAATTGTTCTCCGATGCATAATAAGCGAGAAAATGCTACTTATCTGACTCTACCTTTATGGATACACGGCAATAAATAAATGCATATTGCACTTTAAACCGCAATATCTCGAAAACTAAGTGGGTCCAAAGGTCTAATAACAACATTAACTGATGTGTTATGTTGTTCTACGTCTATGGGTGATATCAAAATTGATCCATAACGTGCCTAAAGTGCACAAAAAGCAGTTACAATCAACTGCATAATAAATGCATTCATCTTTAAACCGTAATATCTCGAAAACTAAGTGGGTCCAAAAGCCATATTATAGTTTTAACTGATCTATCATGTTATTCTACATCTATTTATAAAATCAAACTTGATAATAAAAGTGCACAAAATGCATAAAAAGCAGTTCTAACTAATTGCATAATAAATGCATTTATCTTTAAATCAAAATATTTCAAAATTTTCACTTTAACGATGTATGATGTTATTATACAACATTCCACGATGTCAAAATTGATCCCGAAAGTTCATAAAGTGCAATTTCAATCAACTGCGTATTAAATGCATTTATCTTTAAACGGTAATATCTCGAAAACTAAGTGGGTCCAAAAGTCATATTTTTGTTTAAACTGATCTAATATGTTATTCTACATCAATCCATGACGTCAATTTTGCTCCAAAATGTGAGCAAAGTGCAGTTACAACAAACTGCATAAAAAATGCAATTAGCGACTCGCTGCATTTTTATGGCATGTGTTATACGATACCGATGCAGAATTTTATTGTCTTTTCAATGGTATTGGTATTGTTGCCATGCGACGCTTAATAAGCGATTAATTAACAATAATTTACTTTTTTTATCTATTTTCAATTAGCTGTAGGAGGAGCAAATGATGAGCCAAAACAAATTTTTTTTTACGAATCGATTTATCTCACTAACGCGCATATTTTCAGAAAAAAATAACAATTTCGGAGTGACCCGTTGCTAATTACTGATAATCACTATTTTTAATTAGTTAATTAATTGCGCGCATTAACATGTTATATACCATTGAAAGCGCTGTTCTTCGGGCTATCCAGCGGTATAAATATAATTGTTCTCCGATGCATAATAAGCGAGAAAATGCTACTTATCTGACCCTACCTTTATGGATACACGGCAATAGATAAATGCATATTGCACTTTAAACCGCAATATCTCAAAAACTAAGTGGGTCCAAAGGTCTAATAACAACATTAACTGATGTGTTATGTTGTTCCACGTCTATGGGTGATATCAAAATTGATCCATAGCGTGCCTAAAGTGCACAAAAAGCAGTTACAATCAACTGCATAATAAATGCATTCATCTTTAAACCGTAATATCTCGAAAACTAAGTGGGTCCAAAAGTCATATTATAGTTTTAACTTATCTATCATAATATTCTACCTCTATATATAAAGTCAAACTTGATACAAAAAGTGGACAAAATGCATAAAAAGCAGTTCTAACCAACTGCATAATAAATGCATTTATCTATAAATCAAAATATTTTGAAACTTTAACTTTAACGATGTATCATGTTATTCTACAACATTCCGCGATGTCAAAATTTATCCCGAAAGTTCATTAAGTGCAATTTCAATCAACTGCGTAATAAATGCATTTATCATTAAACGGTAATATCTCGAAAACTAAGTAGGTCCAAAAGTCATATTATTGTTTAAACTGATCTAATATGATATTCTACATCTATCTATGACGTCAAAATGGCTCCAAAATGTGCACAAAATGCATTTACAAAAAACTGCATAATAAATGCATTTTACGACGCGCTGCCATTCTATTGCATTTGTTATATGATACCGATGCAGAATTTTATTGTCTTTTCAATGCTGTTGGTATCGTTGCCATGCGACGCTCAATAAGCGATTAATTAAAGATAATTCCCTTTTTTTATCTATTTTCAATTAGCTGTAGAAAGTGCAAATAATGGGCCCAAACAAATTTTTTTTTACCAATCAATTTATCTTACTAACGCGCTTATTTTCTGAAAAAAAAATAACAATTTCGGAGTGACCCGGTGCTAATTACTGATAATCACTATTTTTAATTAGGTAATTAATTGCGCGCATTAACATGTTATATACCATTGAAAGCGCTGTTCTTCGGGCTATCCAGCGGTATAATAATAATTGTTCTCCGATGCATAATAAGCGAGAAAATGTTACTTATCTGACCCTACCTTTATGGATACACGGCAATAGATAAATGCATTTTGCACTTTAAACCACAATATCTCAAAAACTAAGTGGGTCCAAAGGTCTAATAACAACATTAACTGATGTGTTATGTTGTTCTACGTCTATGGGTGATATCAAAATTGATCCATAACGTGCCTAAAGTGCACAAAAAGCAGTTACAATCAACTGCATAATAAATGCATTCATCTTTAAACCGTAATATCTCGAAAACTATAGTCTGTCCGCGTTAAGACTGCAGTTGCAGTTGTTGTAGCAACTGGAAAACAATGCTCTGATTGGCTTAGAGACCATCCCAATTTACAATAGACTATTTTTAATTCAAATCCATCATATTAAATTTGATTGCAGTTGAATTTATTTTGTACCTATTTGTAAAATATCGTTTTTTACGCTAATGTAAGTACAACTAATTTTATTTTATCTATTATTATATTTGCGTATTTGTAAATAAATATATGTATTTAAATTTAAAATACAAATTATTGACTTTGACGTAAAGTATAACCTAAAAAACTTGGAAACGTCATCTCAATGGCTTTTCAAATGTGAATTGAAATGTAAATTGAACAATATGTTCAATATTTTTTTGTAATTTCTTAAATGTTAACCATTATTTTAATAATAATAGTATGTCTTTATTTCTTGTTTAAATACAAAAAAAATCAGCTTGTAACTGTTTTTCCACTTAACCTTTTTTAATATTACGTAGCTGGCAATAATACTATTTTTAAAATGGCTGATGTTAAAAACCTATTTGAAAAGCTCATTTTCAAATAGAAGTAACACCAGAAAAATGGACCAATTGTATACGGCATGTTATTGAAGAAGAGCAGCAAATGTATTGTTTGGATAATATTATTGAAAACATACAACTAAATTTTACAGTTAACACCTGCTCTTCTGACGATTTCTTTGAAGAATTTTCATCAGAAGAAAACAAAACCTAAATTATTGTTACTATTTTTTTAATTTTAAAATGTTTTATTTAGGAATTACTTAATATGTCACAACAACATAAAAATAACTTTAAATTTCAACGAGAGGAACCACACTTGCTGAAACTATCACACTGAAGACTAGATTCTCTCTTAACAAAAATTGATATTACATTAAAAAAAGGTTAACTTTTATAATTTAATTCAAAATGAATAATTAAAAAAAATATAAATATGCTTAATTCTTTAAGTATTGATATTATCATAAATAAATTTAAACAAATAATTTTTAAGTGTATACAAGCAGAATTGGTGTATTTTTTAACATTATACACGTAAGTATAAAATTTTCTTTTTAATTCAGACAGATATTTATTCAGTTTGTTATGCTCAGAATGATTGAGCCATATGCTCGATAGTAAAAAAGAATCAAAATTAATCTTATTTGATTAAATTAATGTACAAATAAAATAAAGCAATATAAAATATTAATACCAAATCTATGTTAATTTCGCAAGTCTGGCAACTTTGTTTTTTAACTGCTTTACTTATTGACGCAAAGTGACTTTTTATTTAATTTTAGGTTAATGTAAATAAAGAGCTGTGTGATACTGACTTAATAAACCACTCCCATTACTGCAGTCTTAACGCGAACAGACTATAAGTAGGTCCAAAAGTCATATTATAGTTTTAACTGATCTATCATGTTATTCTACATCTATTTATAAAGTCAAACTTGATACAAAAATTGCACAAAATGCATAAAAAGCAGTTCTAATCAACTGCATAATAAATGCATTTATCTATAAATCAAAATATTTTGAAACTTTAACTTTAACGATGTATCATGTTTTTCTACAACATTCCGCGATGTCAAAATTCATCCCGAAAGTTCATAAAGTACAATTTCAATCAACTGCGTAATAAATGCATTTATCTTTAAACGGTAATATCTCGAAAACTAAGTGGGTCCAAAAGTCATATTATTGTTTAAACTGATCTAATATGATATTCTACATCTATCCATGACGTCAAAATTGCTCCAAAATGTGCACAAAGTGCATTTACAAAAAACTGCATAATAAATGCATTTAATGACGCGCTGCCATTCTATTGCATTTGTTATATGATACCGAAGCAGAATTTTATTGTCTTTTCAATGCTGTTGGTATCGTTGCCATGCGACGCTCAATAAGCGATTAATTAAAGATAATTCCCTTTTTTTATCTATTTTCAATTAGCTGTAGAAAGTGCAAATAATGGGCCCAAACAAATTTTTTTACCAATCAATTTATCTCACTAACGCGCTTATTTTCTGAAAAAATTAACAATTTTTGAGTGTCCCTTTGCTAATTAATGATAATTACTATTTTTAATTAGTTAATTAATTGCGCGCATTAACATGTTATATACCATTGAAAGCGCTGTTCTTCGGGCTATCCAGCGGTATAAATATAATTGCTCTCCGATGCACTATAAGCGAGAAAACGCACTTTAACTGGCGCTACATTTATAGTTACGCGGCAATAGATAAATGCATTTTGGTATTTATCGTTAAATTGCAATATCTTGTTCAAAAACTACGCTAAAAAGCTAATGTTAGTTTTAAATTCTTTATTACGTTATTTCCAATGCATACAAAGCCTTAAAACTGATCTAAGGTGATGCAAAAAGTGCTATAACAGGAAACTGCATAACGCTTGCATTTATCTTTAAACCGATATATCTCGAAAACTAAGTGGGTCCAAAAGTCATATTATTGTTTTAACTGATTTATTATGTTGTTTTGCACCCATCCATAATATTGAAATTGATCCAAAAAGTGCATAAAGTGCAGTTACAACAAACTGCATAATAAATGCAATTAGCAATTTGCTGCATTTTTATGGCATGTGTTATATGATACCGATGCAGAATTTTATTGTCTTTTCAATGGTATTGGTATCGTTGCCATGCGACGCTGAATAAGCGATTAATTAACGATAATTTACTTTTTTTATCTATTTTCAATTAGCTGTAGAAGGAGCAAATGATGGGCCCAAACAAATTTTTTTTTACGAATCGATTTATCTCACTAACGCGCATATTTTCAGAAAAAAATTAACAATTTCGGAGTGACCCGTTGCTAATTACTGCTAATCACTATTTTTAATTAGGCAATTAATTGCGCGCATTAACATGTTATATACCATTGAAAGCGCTGTTCTTCCGGCTATCCAGCGGTATAAATATAATTGCTCTCCGATGCATTATAAGCGAGAAAATGCACTTTGACTGACATCACCTTTATGGATATAGTTATGGATAACTTCACAGCGGTAAATATGTCAACCAGACTGTCTAATAGGTGTGAATGAATAATAGTTATTTATTTAATCAAATTTGACAGCTAATTCAAAATATTTAAAAGTCAATTAAGTTATATATTAGATTTATTACAATGAATTGTCACAAATCAAATATGATTATCGTGTTCTATGCAAGTGAGATATGTGCTACCAAAAGGAAGTTTTAATTGATCGTTCATCTAAATTATTTAACTTTACTTAAATGCGGATAAAACTGTATTGTATTACTTTATTTACAAAATATTTTGTGATGTTTACGTTGTTATTTCTTGGTTCATTTCTATAAAGATTACACTGCATTGCAGAAGAGAGTTAAAAATAATTAACTTTATCCAACTTGAAAATTTCATACAATAACAATAAAACCGTGTAAATATATCAAAATTAACAATTAATAAGTGTTCCTAATATTCCTAAATAACCAATATTTAAATTTTATAGAACAATTAAAGTTTCATTCAAAATTAACGTGTGTTCTATACTGTATAACTTATATCTACATGAACAAAAATTATGATGTTATTTATTCTACTGATTGTTTTTTATATTTTTTTTATATTTTATTGTATTCTAAGATAAAATGCTGAAGAGTTTTCAAGACTGGTCAAAACTTAATCGTATTTTTTGTGTATATCAGTAAATAAATTATTCAATATAATATTGATATTTACATCACATGAACATTATATTCTATAACCTAATTTTAAGAGATAATATAACATAATGTCAACTCTACTAATGTCAACCTTATGCTGTTTTCGACCCATAATGCTTTGTTGGATACCGTAGCCTTGTTAGAAAGGTGGGAACGTGTAATCTCAACAAAAAAAAACACTTTTTTCTATTGCTCATCGATATAGACATAATTCCAATGGAAATTACATGTCTTTAAAATGTTAAAGGTTGATCTTTCATATAGGGTGTGATTGATATCAATGTTTAGGATTTATTAATTGTTTTATTATTGGTTACAAACTAAATAATGAAATAGAATTTGAATTAAGCCTGTGAATGGCTGTCAAATTGTCTTAAATAAAATTGCTGATTGCGTTTGCCGGAGGATAACAATGCGATCGTGTTTTGAGTCGATTGTGTTTGTGGAATGATTGTTTTCTAATTGTAAAATTGCGTGTGGTTGCGAATACTGTCGCGTGTGCCATAGCAAGATAGATAATGGCGATGCACATCTATGTATGTACACACATTTTGACCGTCGATTTGTTTTGTATTTCGTATATCGGTGGCTGTTGGTGTGTCGTGTGGTGTTTGAGCTGACCTCAAGATTTCTTGTTCACGTTCCTCCTCCTGTTTCTGTCTCATCATAACAGACTCGATGATGGCCCTCTCCTCGGCTGTGAGGTGCGACAGGTCGGGTCCTTCTTCCATATTTTCTTCTCTACCCGCTAACGGGGGTCATATCACTAAAACTATCATTCATACATTGCTGATGCACCGCACTGAACGCACACACTACCTCTTGTACTATCTTAAATCATAAATGTATTGTTTATATTCGCGATTGTCTTTGCCGCGGCGGTCCGGCCAAATATCACAGTTTGCTATTATCCATTCATACAGGACTTAATAAATTATGGGATGAGATCGGATTCGACCAATGATGGGTTTCGTTTGCCGTTACGTCACGTGTACTTTGTATTGATTTCAGGACGCGAGCACGCGCGGATCTCTTAGTTCTTCACCATATTCAGCCTGCAGAGACACCTGCGGGAATGCGGCCGCAGTAAATAAACCACCCACCTGATTCTGTTGGTTCGGAACTGTGTACTAATATGATTACAAATATCAGCAAATGCGAAAACTGATAATATATTATTCACAACAAAACTACCTTTATTAAGTATAAATATTATAATATATGAATATATTTAATTAATTAATTCACATTTTTTTACTGACGTTACTGTTCAATATATATGAATGAATGAAATAAATCACAAATGTATTTTTTAACTAATATAATGTGTACAATTAGGTTAATTCCGCTTAATCGGAACAGAAACGTTTTTGTTTAATTGAGCGGCTGGCTCAATATAAGTTTCTTACAAAAAAAAAATGTTTTATTAAGTTTTCGTAAAAATGTAAATTACCAAAAAAAAAATACATTCTCAAAAAGATATTTTAGTATAAAATATATAGAGAAAAAGCACTATATATTTATGTATTAAACACAGTAAGGATTTTTCATTTGTAAAATTGCAATTGAATCGCTTATTATTAGATTATAATTTTACTTTTTTCTAGTTTTTCTTTTTAGCCTTCAGTTAATCCATTGTTATATATAGGCCTCTTCTTTCCATGTTTGTCCATCGTTTGCAGTCTTCATCCACTTTCTTCCCGCTATGGTCTTGATGATCATTGATCCATTTTTTTTTTCCATTTCGATAAACTACGTAAGAATTAGGCAAACATAGTTCTTATTAAACCAAAATCTTGGTTTTTATACGATTAAGCGGATTTTGTTAAATAAATTTGGTTTCTGTTTTTTACTTAACTTGGCTGCTGTTCCAATTAGCTGGTAATTATATAAAGTTTTATTTAAGCAAAAAAACTTATATGAATATGAAAAAGCTATGTCCATAGTGTATGATGATAGTGGCAAGAACATTATAAGTTAGTAGTATATATTGAATAGTAAAAGAATAGAGGCTTTCTTTTCACTGTTCTGGACGGTTCCGAACAATTCTGTGCTTGACGCCCCATGTACGTTTACACAAAGAGCGCAATGCCCCAACTTGTTCCGAGTTTCCTTCCCCTGTCCCCTCATGCACCAAGAGAGTGTTGCTCTTGAAAGGAAAGCAGTAAATATGGCCAAATATGAATTTAGATGTAACAGTAACGTATCTAAAATTTTTGGGCCCCGATGCAAAATATTGAGAAAACTTTTCTAAGGAAAAATGTATTATTTTAGTTTTTTTTTATTTCCACAAAACCATAATCACAAGTATTGTATTAAATTGTTAGAAAAAAAAAACTCAATCTAACCCATAAAAGTAATCTCAAGTTTTAATTGTCAAAAACTGTAAAATGTCTGATATACGTCAAAAATGTGACGATTTAACTATTTATTTTTTACAAAACTCGTAATACAGTTTATGTATATAATACGGAGAACAACTTAGTTTACAAACCTTTTTGTTAAAGTAAAAAAGCTCGCAGTGAACAACTAACTGCTTTTACTACTGCGCCGTTTACTAATGATACGGTGCAATTGATTCAGCTTGCAGTTTTTCCTTCTTGGCAAGCTCTGTTGTTAAGAGAAAAACTAATAAAAAAACTCAGCTAAGAACTGAAACTATCGTTGGTTGCGGCCCAACCAATCAGAAACTGCAGGCTTATGTGCCTACTTCCTACGTACACGTTTTTAAACTTAGACGTAAAACAAAAAAAACTGATATAGTAAATCATATTAAATCTAATTTTCTCTCTATATCAGTTGATGTTGTTTATTTACCTGTAAAATCTGAAAGCTACTGCAGCTTTAAAATTTCTATTCCAACTAATCATGCTCGATCCATCCTTTGTAAGAATTTTTGGCCTGCAAATATAACGGTCAAGAAATTTATTAATTATGGGCAAGTCCATAATGTTCCTGCTTCATCTTTGGTGGGTTTACGGAATCTGAAGTCCAGTCCAAACCGGTCACCAGAAACACCAGCGGAATCAATCTAGTTCCAAAACGTCGGGGAAATAAAAACTAAGCTCAAAAAACTGCTGGATGTAGCTGTATCTAACTACGATATTATTGTTTTGACTAAAACCTGGCTTAATCATAACATCAGAAAAGCTACAATTAACTAGTTATAGTTTTTTTAGATGTGATCGTTCTACGTTAACAAGCCCTAAGCTGGACAAAGGTGGAGTCTTAATTGCTACTAAAACTTGTTTTAATAATATATTATTATAACCTGCTTTTCTAAGTGTTTAAACATTTGTTTTTAACTATTAAGTTTATGTTTGTGTCGTATATTATTAATGCAGTTTACTTACCATTTAACTTGGCATGTGATAAATATTTAGATCATTGTTATTCTTTTGAATCTATCGCTGACAAATATTCAAACAGTAAACTAATTTTACTGAGCAATTATAATCTACCCGCAGCAGCATAGGTAAACGGTGAGTTAGGCAAAAATGTTATTTGTAATGAATGACAGTTATCCTGCTCACTTCGCTGCCAACTGTGTTAGAGTTCTAAACTGTGCAATATGTATTTCTATACTTAATAATGATGGTGAGTTTTTAGATTTATGTTTTTCTAATATCTGTGATTAATGCTGAAAATATTTTAAAATGTGATTTTTTTATAATTGTGATTTTGATAATTGCGTTAATTTATTTTAGTCTGTGTTGCATTTTGCTATTGACTGTTTTGTCCTCAAAAACTGTGGCGTGAAAACAATTTTCCAGTTTGGTTCAATAAAGAATTGATATCACTTACTAGACTCAAAAAAACTGCTTATAAACGTTATAAATTTTCAAGTCTTTTATCCGATTATAACGAGTTTCAATCAATTTGTACTTCATGTAAAAGTTTCAGTACATGTCTATACAAGCAATATATTACTCAAACAGAAATAAACATTCAAATTAACCCAAAACACTTTTGAAAATTTGTTAGTAATGTTAAAGCAATCTATACGTACATTACAGAGAACTGTAATGGCCCTCTATGTATTACCTGATGTACTATCATATGTTCTTACTTCAATATATACTCACTTACTCGTTATACGCTTTGTTAACAGGTTATGGGCCTTCGATCGCGAAAAGAAATCTGATTTAATCTGTGTAATCATTGCGGGAAAATTAACGAATTAATGCTATTCAAGTAATCCACAAGTGTGTTAAATAAGAAAAACCAGACTTTTTGTCGAACGTGTTGTTTTTGGTCAATTTGTGTAAAATCACGTGTAACCGGTCGTCTTTGAGGTTAGACCATGCATCGCTCAGAAGAAGAACGTTATCGAATACCCGTATTCAACGGAAAGAATTTCGATAATTGGAAATTCCGAATCGATGTATTATTGGAGGAATATGGCTTTTCAGAATGCCTTGAACCAATAAAGGAAGATGACTACAAGCCTGAAGAAGGTGCTACAGAAGCGCAAAAATCTGCACTTATTGATCGAAAGAATAAACGACACGAGAAGGATAGGAAGTGTAAGTCGCTGATCATTCAAAGTATTGCCGATAGTCACTTAGAGTATGTAAGAGATAAGAAAACGCCGAGCGATATTTGGAAGTCGTTGAAAGCGGTGTTTGAAAGGAAGGGTATTGCAAGTCAAATTATCATAAGAAAGGAATTGCTAACACTCAAATTAAAAAGTTCAAGTTTGGAAGAGCACTTTCTTAAATTCGACAACTTAATACGCCAACTGACTGAAGCAGGTGCTCAGATGCCTGCAGAAGACAAAATTTGTCACTTATTTCTTACATTGCCGGCAGCGTATGATGTCATAATCACTGCGATAGAAACTATGTCGCAAGACAAGTTGACAATGGAGTTCGTCAAGAATAAGTTGCTTGATGAAGAAACCAAACTGAAACACAATAAAAGTGATGAAAAATAACTAAAACAAGGTGAACAGTCAGTTGCTTTCGCAACTGGAGTACCGTTTAAGTATCGCTGTAATAACTGCGGTAAACGTGGGCATAGAAAAGCTGACTGCAGAATCAAAAAATCATCAACGTTTGGGACATGTATCCGGAAGTGCGTTGCAAAAAATGGTGCGAGAAGAGATGGGGCATGGACTCAGTGGACTGAAGGTCGACGGCAAATTCGACTGTACAACATGTTACGAAGGGAAGCAGACCAAGTTACCACACAACAGATCGAGACCATCATCAAAACGCCCACTCGAGATAGTGCACAGCGACGTATGCGGACCGATCAACCCAACATCATGGAATAACAAAAGATACGTATTAACCTTTATTGACGATTTTACTCATTTCAATGTTGTGTATTTACTTGAGAAAAAGTCTGAGGTTTTTTCGTGTTTTAGAGAATACATCGCAATGGCTACCGCACACTTCAACGTAAAGCTATCGCGTTTCCGATGCGATGGAGGCAAAGAGTATTGCTCTAATGAAATGGCCAACTACTGTAAGCAGAAAGGCATCCTGCTGGAAACAACAGTGCCATACACTCCCGAACAAAATGGAGTAGCGGAGCGTATGAATCGTACCTTGGTTGACACCGCAAGGACAATGCTGCTGGGATCCAAATTGAGGAAAGTAATGTGGTCCGAAAGTATCTACACCGCATGTTACGCAATCAATAGAAGACCTACTGACTGTTTAGAAGATAAGACGCCTGCACAAATGTGGTTCAATGTTAAACCAGATCTGTCAAAGTTTAGAATTTTTGGATGTATTGGTTTCCTACATGTTCCAAAAATGTTCAAGAAGAAATTTGATAAAAAATCAAAGAACGTATATTTAGTAGGATATTCACGAAATGGATATCGTCTGTGGGACGATGAAAAGAAACGCATCATTGTTGGACATGATGTGGTGTTCCAAGAGAACAAGTTCGTGCACAGTAAAGAAACTCTTAATGAAAAAGATCGGAGTAACGAAGAAATAACTCGTGACGAGAACGACTCCGAAACAATCCTCATACATACCAACAACGAAAATGTATCCGATGAAAATCTGGAAAGCGTTTCCGATGATGATAAGGATGACACCGATTCGGAAGAAGATGTAACCAATTCCACACCACCGACCGAAAAACGTAAAACAAAGCCACCAGTCTGGATGAAGGACTATACCTCCTGTCTCGCACTCCATGCTAAAGCCTACGTAGAAAATCTACCACGTGACATTGATGACATGGATGGTCGAGAGGACGAACTGGACTGGAAAAATGCTGTTAATGAGGAACTTACAGCATTAGAAATTAACAACACTTGGACGCTTACAAAATTACCAGAAGGAAGTAAAGCTCTGAAAACAAGGTGGGTGTTTAGAATTAAACGAAATGAATTTGGAGACATATGCAAATACAAAGCCCGACTTGTTGTGAAAGGCTTTGCACAAATTCACGGTATGGATTATGAGGAGACGTATGCTCCTGTAGCGCGCTTGACTACCATAAGAACTATGCTATCTATAATTTGTAACAAACATTTGTTTGCTAGACAATTGGATGTCAAAAATGCGTTTTTGCATGGAGAGTTGAAAGAAAATATTTATATTGAACCTCCAAAATGTACAACACATGAAAAGAACAATGTCAATAAATTAAATAAAACTTTATACGGGTTGAAGCAATCACCTAAAGAGTGGAATGCAACCTTAATAAGTTTGTAAAGCAATATGGTCTAGAACAATCAAAGAATGATTATTGTCTTTTTTATAAAAATCAGAAAGGCACTTGTATGTATTTACTTTTGTATGTAGACGACATAATAATTACAAGCAATAAGAAAGATGAGATTGAAAAATTAGTTGAAGCGTTGAAAATGCAATTTGCAGTAACAGATCAAGGGAATTTGAATGTATTTTTAGGGATTAAAATTATAAGGACTAATGATAAAATGTATCTAAGTCAGGAAAGTTATTTAAAAAAACTATTAATCAGATTCAGAATGGAAGACTGCAACATTGCTAGAACGCCTATTGAAAGCAAACCACCGGAAAGTGATGATCCACAAAATGTTATTGAAAAACCATTCAGGGAACTAATAGGATGTTTAATGTATGTAATGCTCACTACTCGACCAGATATTGGAATAGCAGTTAGCTATTACAGTCAGTTCCAATCTAATCCAAATGAAGCTCATTGGAATGGGTTAAAACGTATACTAAGATATATTAAGGGAACATTGGATCTTGGTTTGGTTTATAACAGGCAAAAGGCAGATATAATAACGTGCTATGCAGATGCCGATTGGGCAGGAAGCTCCAAAGACAGAAAGTCAACATCTGGTTTCATGATTGAAGTATATGGAAACATTGTCCATTGGACTATCAGAAAACAGAAAACAGTAGCGTTGTCCTCAACTGAGGCTGAATATGTGTCATTGGCAACAGCTACAACTGAAGTCATGTGGATGAAACAGTTACTTTGTGACCTAATATCACTTGTAATCAACCAATTAAAATGTTTGAAGATAATCAGTCATGTATCACTTCACTAAAAAGGCAAGAACATCAACGTTTGAAGCACGTTGATATTAAATACAATTTTATTAAGGATTTGTATCAAAAGAAGGAAATTGATGTTATATATATTGCTACGCAAAGGCAAAAGGCCGATATATTAACAAAGGGTATATCCCATAAAAAGTTTGTAAAACTTAGAGATTTATTAAGTATTGTTTCATGTAATATTTAAGTGTTAACCATTATTGTAATGTTTATAATATGTACTATATGTACCCATAAATTGGGAAGAAGTGTTAAAGCAATCTATACGTACATTACAGAGAACTGTAATGGCCCTCTATGTATTACCTGATGTACTATCATATGTTCTTACTTCAATATATACTCACTTACTCGTTATACGCTTTGTTAACAAGTAACACTAGAAAAACTAATGATTTTCCATCTACAATGTATTATAAGCATCAAACTTGCAGTAAAGGAGGTGACTATGTTAATAGTTTTGCTGAATTCTTTTCTTCTGTTTACGATAAACAAATTTGTCCAACTCGAGTTTATAAAAACGTATTACATAGCACATTTTCAATTAGTCTGTTAAATGTATTTAAAGGGATTAAGAACCTTAAACGTAATTTTAGCACTGAACCGAACGGCGTTCCAGCAATGCTGTTAAAACAATGTATTTATTCCATTTCTACGCCATTGCATTTGCTGTTTGAAGCTTCTCTTAATGAAGTTAAATTTCCTCAAACTTGGAAACAAAACATTATGCCTTTGCATAAATCTGAAGCTAAGGAAGATATTACTAATTAAAGAGGTATATGCATCCAATCTGCCAGTTGTTTGATCAAATTGTTACTAGCCACATACAATGGATGTGCAAAAGCATTATAGTAGAACAGCAACATGGGTTGCTTACAAACCTTCTTTGTAACGAAAATAATCTTTTAAGTGCTTTTGAATCAAGAGTTCAAGTTCATTCTATTTACACAGATTTTTTAAAAGCTTTTGATCTTGTTAACCATATAATTTGATTGCTACGCTTTGGAATTTGGATTTTTATGACTCTGTTATTGCATGGTTGTCGAGCTTTTAAGAAAATTGTACTCAGTGTGTGCCAACTATAACTTTTTATCACAGCCAATTATTGTTTCATCTGGTGTTCCTCAAATATCTCATTACGAACAAATTCTGTTTTTAATCTTTATTAATGATTTTAATTATTTTTTTAATTTTTCGTTTTTTCTTTTATTAGCTATCGATAGTTTGAAAATTGACTTGAATTCTGTTTATTTATGGTGTCTTATTAATAACTTGTTGTTTAATCTAAATAAAGGTTTTTCTATAAGCTTCAACAAAACTTTAAGTAAAGTATCGTATGATTATACTATTGACAATAAAGTATTAGAATATGTTACACAAATAAAGAATTTGGGCGTAGTTTTTAACCCAAAACTAACTTTTGTTAAGCACATAAACTGTAACCGTGCTATGAAAAGGTTAGGATTTGTTTACAGAATGTCTACTTATCTATCTCCAAGCACACTCAAACTACTTTATATACAGCATTCATATACGCAATACAAAACGCATTCAAAACAATACGTTTTGTTTATTGTCGTACAAATTGGGCATTTTCTCTGAAAACTACGATTTCAACCATATTGCATTGCAATATAATCTTCCAACGCTGAAACTTAGGCGCAAAAGAACCAACTTTTCATTTTTACGTAGACTTATAACGTCTAAGATTGATTGCCAAGAGCTACTTGTATCTTTTCCGGTTTAGGATCGAACCAGGGCCGTCGCAAGAAGTATGGTTGCCTGTGTACAAAACATAAATATGCCGCTTTTTATAGCTTATAAAGTAAAACTTATGGGTGTTGCTAAAATGATTCAAAATTATTTTAGAATTTTTGAGACTTACCGCAAAGTATTCAGAGCGTACAATTCCATCAGTGCTTTATCTTACAATTGAATATACTGTCTAACTAGCCCTCTCCCAAATGATAAACCTAAAAATTCTAAAAATGCTTATACCCAAACATACATGTTTAAAGATGTAATCACCAGCGTATATACAACGTTTTAGTTTTGTTGGCAAATATGTATGTGTTACGGTAACAAATCAAGACACTTGATGCCCAGTCCACACGTATTGGGAAAATGTGTAGGATCTATATTAAAGTTGCAGAACTTGTCAACAAAAACAGCTAAAGCTTTAAATCATTAACCGCTTTTTTCATGAGTTTACTGTAACTTTTTTTGCATAAAATCACATTTTTATTACTTTTTAGTATAAAAAACAGTATTTTTTTAAAACTTTAATCCAAAATTGCTTTATTTTGTTTAAATGTTAGTCTATAACAGTATCTTTTAGTGTATTTTTTATATTAACTTTTTTTGTAAAAATCACATTTTTTTTAATTACTTTTTAGTTTAAAAAGTTTTTTTTATTAAATTTTTTGTCAAAATCAGCATCTTTTAACACTTTTTAGTTTAAAATTATTTTTTGTTTAATTTTTAAGCTGAAACAGTATTTTTATGAGTTTTCTGTAACTTTTTTGCACAAAATCACGTTTTCTTGTTACTTTTTCTTTTAAATGCAGTTTTTATTACGATTTTAATCAAAAACATCATTTTTTAACACGTTTTAGTCAAATATTAATTTTTTTGTTTAATTTTTAGTTTTTTTTAGATTTCTGTAACTTGTTTGCACAAAATCACATTTTTTATTACTTTTTTTTTTATTTAAAAACAGCATTTTTGAACATGTTTTAGTAAAAGATTGTTTTATTTAGTTTAATTTTAGTCCAAAAGCAGTCTTCTCTATAAAATTTGTGTAACTGTGTTGGCACAAAATACAATTATTATTACTTTTTGGTCTAAAAGGTTATCACATTCTAGGAAGGAGGAACGTTTTACTCAAAAACAGCATTTCTAAAAACATTTTAGTCCAAAATTGCTTGCTTTGTTTCATTTTTAGTTGAAAACAGTATTTTTATGAGTTTTCTATAACTTTTTGCACAAAATTTCATTTTTTTTTAATTTATAATTTTAATTTTTATTATTATAAACACTTTAATCCAAATTTTTTTTTTATTTATAGATCAAAACAGTATTTTTTATGAGTTTTCTTATACAAAAACACATTTTTAATTATTTTTTGGTTTACTAAAAATTTAATAGAAAAAGCTTTCTACTTTTTCTATTAAATTTGTAGTCAACAACAACGTTTTTTAAACACTTCAAAATTGCTTATTTTGATTAATTTTTAATTCAAAACATTATTTCTGATAAGCTTTCTTTAACTTTCTAGCACAAAATTACATTATTTTATTAATTTTTGGTCTAGAAAGCATGTTCTATTAAGTTTTTAGTCAAAAAGAACGTTTTTTACACACTTTAGTCCAACATTGTTTTTTTGTTTAATTTTGAGTTCAAAACAGTATTTTCTAATGAATTTGTTGTACTTTTTTTGTATAAAATCACATGTTTAATTACTTTTTGGTCTAGAAAGCATTTTTTATTAAATTTGTAGTCAAAAACAACGTTTTCTAAAAATTTAATTCCATCAGCTTTTTGGAACTGCATCAACATATTTTTTTCATTATCAGATCACCATGCACAAATAATAAACGCTTATCTTAATATGTCATCATGCGTTACTACAACTAATATAAATAAAAAAGTAAGACTGTTTAAACAAGAAAATTTAAATGAACTTAAACATCATCTAAGCAAAGTAAATTGGCAGATAATCAAAACTGAAAATGCAAATACAGCATTTGAAATATTTGTGAATGAGTTCTTATACTGTGTTAACATTTCATGCCCATTAAAACAAAAACAAAATATGCATCACAAAAACAAATGGTTAAATGCTGATGTAAAAATATCAAGCTGCAATCTAAGGATACTGCATTCTCTTATGGTCAAAACACAATTAATTTAATCAAAAGAACACTATAAAAATAAGAAACAAAAGCATATTACACTTGTAAAAAATACGAAACATGAATTTTATGACAAACAAATAATAAATAGTGACAACAAACAAAAAATATTATGGAAATTGGTACTTGAAGAACTTGGTGATCAGAAAAAAACATGAGACAATAAACATAAAAGAGGAAAATGGACACATAGTAACAAACTCCAACAAAGTAGCTAACATTTTTGCAGAATATTTCTCAAGTATAATAAAATTATTGAACACTTAGGATATAACGTGTCCAGTGCATGCACGACGTCTACAAACAAAACACACACCTTATTCCTAACTCCGGTAAGTGAAACCGAAATAAGTAATGTCATTCACCATCTTAGAAATAGTGCAAGTTCTGGCAGAAATAAAATACCACCACTATTAGTTGAAAGTACAGTAAATGAGATAATAAAACCACTACATTACCTAATAAATCTATCATTCAGCACTGTTATTTTTCCGAGCATACTAAAAACATCCAAGATTGTGCCAATACACAAAAAAGGTGACAAGAAAGATAAGAATAATTACCGTTCTATAGCACTTCTGGATATATTCTCAAAAGTGTACGACAAAATCATTACTCTAAAATTGCAGAGTTTTCTTGAAAACTACAACTTAATTAATAAAGTGTAGAGTTGATAGAGCACATATCAAAAAATGTTGATGCGGGTAAGTGCGTTGCAAGTCTCTTCTATGACTTCTCGCAAGCTTTTGACACTGTGGAAGTGAAATTTATCAGTGATAAACTTAATGCGCTTGGCATACGAGGAACAGCGTTAAAACTTGTGCAATCATGTATGTGCAAATCGGACAACACGCCTCAAAAACATGTAATCTAAGTAAAGGAATTGTGCAAGGTTCAACCTTAGATCCAATATTATTCCTTCTATTTATTAATGATCTTAGTGAGTCTATTAGCACAGGATACATGATCATCTTTGCCGATGACACCGCAATAGTTTTACCAGCTGACAACCAGGAAGACATGGTATCTAAAATAAATACTACAAATGTAGAAGTAAGTGATTGGTGTTTTAAAAATAAACTTATTTTAAATAAAGAAAAAACAACTTTTATTCAATTCTATAATCGAAAGCCTCCTGAAAAACCTATAGAAAATAATTCAAAGTTTGTCAAATACGTAGGGAGCCTAATTGATGACAAGCTGTCATGAGATAAGCAAGTTGATCACGTAACCAGTAAACTAAATAGCGCATATTATGCCATATTAAAACTGAAATGTAATTTTAGCATTAAATCATTGATCGATATGTACTACGCACTTGTATACTCGCATATGTCATTCAATGTACTAGTCTGGGGCAGGAGCGACACAAATAGAGTCTTTGATGCACAAAAGAGAATCATTCACTTAATATTTGGTATAAGAAGTACTGAATCTTGCCGTCCAGTATTTACTAAATATAAAGTTTTGACTTTCATTAATATATATTTATACAAGTGCGGAATATATGTTTATAAAAATAAAAGTAACTTCGTTAAAAATTGTAACGTCCATCATTATCCAACGCAACATGGATCTAATATAAGAACCATCGCACATAGCAGCACCATGTACGAGAAAACAGCTAAATATTTATGCAACTGATATACAACAAACTGCCAGAGTATATCAATATCTCTAAAACTATAAAAACGTGCAAAACTGCTTTTACACCTTTAATGAGTTTATTGCTCACTAATTTTAATATGTTTTTGTAATAACTAAATGTATTATATTTTAATTAATTTAAGTATGTATGCGTATATAGTATTAGGTTTGACATCCACATCCGCTTCAATGTACATGAAAACATTGTAATGTATTTGTAAAAAGTAGCTTAAGTAAAAATAAAGATTATTATTATTATTATAAATTGCTTCTTTTGTTTATTTTTTTTTAAACAGTATTTTTTGTTTAGTTTTCTTCAACATTCTTGCACAAAATAACATTATTTCATTAATTTTGGTTTAAAAAGCATGTTCTATAAGGATTTTAGTCAAAAATGTCATTTTCTTCAATCTCTTAAAATTGTTTTTTTTTTTAAGTGGTACGTCTAACGTTCCTGCACTGCAACCCCTTCTTTTTATTGTACACCTTTGATTGTTACTCTTTTGGTAGAAGCATTTACTTCATTTGGCAGTTCTGTTGTGGTTCATTGTATCTACATGGTCCTCTGTTGCCATCTTTGTGATTTGACTAATCTAGCTAGTATCTAGTTCTTCTTTGATAGCGCTGCTTCTAATATTATTATGTAGTTTACTGCTTTTATTGTTCTAAGACTTTTAATTTCCGTGCTCCTTATTAGTTTTTTTAATTTCAAATGTTTCTGCATTGGCCTTAGCGGCGTAGGTTAGAATCGGCCGCACACAAATTTTATAGATTCTAACTTTGCCCTGTTACTCTAATCTTTTAAAATACAGATTACCAAATGTGCTCCTAATGTTCGACTACAAAACATTAAACAAGAAACTAACAACAAAGTCTAACCATCATTGAGACAGAGAGCTATCTACGACAAAACAAGTCTAAAATGACAGAAATAATATTTTGATAAAGCGACTACATATGCCACAGAAACAATAACTTAGTCACAGATACAAATTTAAAAAAAAAATTATACATGATCTTAATTCAATATTCAGTTCAAATACATTTTTAGCCGCTTTATTTATTTGGCCGCTGTGTGCACCGCACACACCGCACAATATGTAGCGATGGCCCTGTATCCAACAATAATTGCCAAACTAGGCAGTCTCCATTATTTAGAGAATTTATTCATTCTAACTATGGATTCAATAAACCAATTTTAAGAATGTGTAGAATTGCAAATAGCTTTTCTTATAACATCGATTTGTTTCTAAATGTACATTTAAAAACCGATTAAAATGTGTGAATGAATAATTTTATATTTTGTCTTTATATGTATACATTTTCTGTTTATTTTGTATTTTTTATATTCTTTGTCTAATTTTAATTAATTAATTAATACTTAAGTATTACAAATTGTTTGTATTATTCATCATTATTTATAAGCAGGATGATGTAGATGTAGTAACATTTATTTTTTTTGTTATTTAAAAAAAACTGACAGTACTGCAAGTAGTATTTCAGTTCTTTTGAAGCATATGCATTTTTATAGATTGTAATTTTATCTGCTTAAGATTTATGTTGACTGTTTGAAGTTGAAATTCTGAGTCGATCAAAAACATGATTGTGTTGAAGCTATTGATTGATCCTTTAAAATACTTCTATTCCAATATGTTTTGTAATATTTATTTTTTAATACTTTATCTAGTATGTTATGATTTTTTTTTCTAGTTCTTTATTGTTGTTACATTTTTTGTAACCAATATTTTTTTGTTGTCTTTGTGTCCTTGCGGATTTCTTTGTGCATTTCCCAGTATTTATTTTTACCTACGTTTTTTTAATAATCTTCTCTGATTCATCAGATCAGAAAATCTCAAACGTTATCCTCATCTCCTTTGTTAGTATTTTTGTGCTTTTAAGTCATTTGTTGTGGTTTCTTGTAGCTCCCCTTTATTAATCTTCATTGTTTGTTGATGTCATCTTTTGTACCTGTTGTTTAAAAAAATAAGTGTTCTGTTTATATTTGCCTGTACTGTTTCTGTCTTTGATTTTGTCAATGCAATTGTTAGATTTTGTTTAAGCCATTTTTTATTTTTTTTTTAGTTTCTATCAAAATGTCTATTACAACATAAAAATACCTTTGAATTAGATTAAAGACTAGATTTGAGCAGTCTGTGAACATTGTTGCTTATAAGTCTCGGGAAATACTGAATTTCAAAGTTTATTTCAATATGATGATGATGATGATGATGTTATGTCTGTACCAGGCTGAGTCTTTGGACGTTGAATACTTGATTTAAATCTCTGGTTTATTACTATGATATCTATTTAGTTTCTAACTATGCTAACTATTATCTAAGAGCAATTTCCAGCTGAAGAGACGTCTCTTTGGCTGTTTGAAGCATGTATTAGAGATTGTTTATTCTTTTTTGTTGCAGAATTCTAGTAGGTGTCTTCTTTTGTACGTCTAAGCCGTACTTGCCCACAATATCATTGACTTTTTCTTTCTCTACTTTAGCGTAAAAATTGCCGAGGATGATGTTAATATGATGCTTTTATGTTAGCGTTGTTAGTTCCTTATTTAGTAAAATTATTTTACTTCTTTCTTACTTTTGTCGCCAGTTGGTGAGTAGACTGTAATTATATTCATTTTCGTTTTATTACCTTTTGTTTTATTTTTAGCAACCTCATATCGTTAAAATGGTTGGTTTTGCTTTCTGAGTAGTATAGGATGTAGTCGTTCTAGAATGTTTATTTTAGATTTGGTTCATTTCTTCTATTAGTTTTGCATTTTTCTTGCATTTAAGAACTGTTTTTTTAAAAAGTTTGTAACCCAGATAGTTTTTCAAGTAGTCTTAGTTTACCGAGGGTTTTAGACGCTGCAGTTGACTACGACGCAGTTGGTTCTACCGCTGTCATATAGAATGATAGCCTACAGTGATAGCATCTGACCTGAACTATCTATTCTTGGAATATGTCCAAGTAATCAGTTCGGGCCCTTGCATTTAATTTAACTAATTAATTATTTTTTGTAAATTGACAGTTCAGTTTTTATTTGTAAGTCTTTAATTTTTGTAATTGTCAAATTTGTTATTTCAAAAGAGTTTATAAGTATAGAAATAACTATTAATTGTTCTTATAATATATAAAATTTGCAGATAGTTTTGATGTTGTTTTTAGTATTAAATCCACAAACAGTTTTATAAAACATGTCTGAAAGAAGCTATAATACTCAGCAAAGCCAAAGTGTACTTAATAAATCACTTTCATATATTCCTTAATTGTATATATAGCAGTAGTTAAGAATTTCATAAGAATTTAAAGTTTTTAAGAATCTTATCAAGCAGTTATTATTATTTTTTTATTTGTAAGATTGCAATTACAAAAAAAGATCTATTTATATACTTTTTTTTGTAAAAAAGTATTTTACGTTCATAATATCGTCACAACAAGTTGGGTACAGCTTTTAAAAAAACTAGATTTCATTATTTAAAGCTTGTGGTAATAAAGTGTTTCCCCTACATTTAAAGATTGGTAATAAAAAAAAACAAATAAACTAATTGATACATGTCAACTAGTAAAATAAATCATCAATATTAAAAAAACAGCGGAACTCGTCCACATTGTCTAACGATGTAGAAGCCGACAGCTGCCCGATAAGTTTTAGTCTAACAACTCTTAATAATGCATCTAATAAACTATTAGCTGAATAACCTAATTGTTTTTAAACTTTAATTTGATTTATTTCTGTTAGACTTCTGAGCGGCTTATAAATTATATGCTTAATGTTTTTATTTGTTATAAATGTATATGTTAAACATATATTTAATTGGCTGTTTCTAGGTTATAATAAAATAAATAAAATTAAAAGTTAGGTTATTCAGCTAATAGTTTATTAGATGCTTTATTAAGAGTTGGATATTACAGCCTTAAATTAAATACAATTTTTATTGCTAAAACTCACTAATTTTATTATTTACTTAAGCTAATAAATATTATTTTACCAAGTACTGTGATGGCTCCCATAAATCCAAGCCAATAGCCTTAAGATGAAAAAAAAAATTTAAAAAAAAACATCCTTCCGTACCACCGGCAACAGGCTGTTTGCTATGTTGCAAAACTACAAAAAGAGAATTGCTGTTTTTGAGAAAAAACCGCAAGTACATAAACAGAAACCAACTACCAGCAAAGATACCGCTATTTCTCATGCCATGCTTCGGGTAGAAACCACCAACTCCGCCTGCAAAGCGAAAGCAGAAAATGATAATAAAAAAATTAGGTCTGGTACAGGAAAAAGACTACTACTAATGTCTTTAGACGTCCGGTCCCGGGAGAAGATTCCAATAACAATTCTGTCACCGAGGCAGATTTAAAGACAAAAGGCACGTGACGCCACCACTACCGTAAATTTCATTGAAACTACCATATCTATCACTTCTGCCGCCGCCACCTTCGACCCCGACAGATTAATCTTGATGAATCCAGAAGAAAACTAGAAAATTGCAGAGTTAGTTTTTTTCCGTCACTTAATAAGTATGTCAACATGCCCTTTATCTCTCTCAAAAGTATGTCAATAGCACCATAAAAACAAGCCAATTGTACCCTAGCTGGAATCAATGCCATCATTGCCCCCAATCAATTGTTATCAAACAAAAAGCAAAACTCCCAAAGATTTTAAAAACGTTAAAAAACGCAAAAAATAATTGAACTTGCACCACCCATGCATTGAAGGGTATAAAAATATCTCCGGTGTTAATAACCAATCACAGAAAACAATAGTCTACTTGGTAGAAAACAATAAATTTTACTATACTTGGCAGACAACGCATAAGAAATGCCTGAAAACCAAATTCAAGAACGTTTCTAAATGTTTAACTGATGACAACCTAGGTTGCAAGTTAGAAAGGTTGGGGTACAACCTCAAACAGTAGTATAGCGCAGTGCACGCGTTTTCAGAAGCAACGTCATCCTGCAACAAGGTGCAAAAAGTATGCCAAATCTCATAAACTATTGGAATGTCGCTAGAGCACACAACCAAAGTGTGCTCTATGCTCAAGACCTCACCCTGCTAACTTTTAGGCTGCATGGTCTACCATAGATTACGAGCAACCCAACACAACTCGCAACCGATTTTAACCGCCAAGGTTCCATCACAAAATTGCAAAGTACCGTCTTGTAACAATTTTTGTAACAAAAAATTTGCGCATTTTTTTTTTGCAAAAGTTGCAAATCTTTCAAAAAAGAACAATGACGCAAAGCTTGCTATTTTTTGTATAATTTTTTTTAAATTTTAAAATACAACTTTTTCAGTTATCAAAGAATTCAAATAATGATCTTATTAACTTTATTCTTAAATTATGATTCTGAAATGCTAATAACATATCAGATAAAATGGGAAAGTAAAAGAGTTCCTTGAGCAACCACTTGATGTTATGCCAGTCTCGAGGCAATTATTGCTAAAGTGTCTGTGCTAAGAACACTTACAATTCTTCTTATTCTTCTTTTTTAGCCAATCATCAATCATCCAATGTTGAATAAAGGCCTTTTCTAAGTCTTTCCATGTTGTCCTATTTCTGGCAGTCTTCATTCAATTCTTTTCGGCAATACAAGTGATATAGTCTCTCCAACGCTTTTGTGATCTCCATATTCTTCTTTTGCTTCCCCTTAATCTCTAGGCTGCTATCCTTTGAGTTTGCCTAACATTCAGCGTTCTTCCAATGTTACCCGCTCATTACCAGCTTAGACTTAATACTAAAAATAATTCTAAGTTACCTTATTTGCTTTCATTTGATACCCACAATTGATTTATATAATATTTGTACCTTTAATTTGTTTAGCAAAGAGCACAATTTTTTGGAGCACTATGAAATAGTTGTTTGTTACCTTATTTTGTTTAACAGAAGAGCAGTAGGGTACAATGTTCTGTGATACACTACAATAATTGTATGTTACCATATTTACTTATATTTGATACACATATTACATTTAAGCAATAATTGTTCCCTTAATTTGCTTAGCAGGAAGGACGATAGGGTACAATATTCTGGGGTACTCTGAATGTTTGTTACCATATTTGCTTTTAATTGATACCCATATTACATTTATGCAATATTTGTACCCTTAATTTGCTTAGCAGGAAGGACAATAGGGTACAATGTTTTGGGGTAGTCTACAATAAATGTATGTTACCATATTTGCTATCATTTGATACACGTATTACATTATGCAATAATTGTACCCTTAATTTGCTTAGCAGACGGGACGATAGAATACAATATTCTGGGGTATTCTACAATAATAAGTATTAAATTTTTGGCTTAATATAATAATTATATTAAGCCAAAAATTCACAAAAAAATGTACTCAATAATAAAAAATACGCCACTTTAACATCTAAAATATCAACACTAAAATACAAATTAAATAAATTGAAATAAAAAATAAGAATATTAAATGATATTTTTATTTGTGACAGTGATCAAACACTAAAACATTAAGAGTAGCTTTTAAGTGCAAAATTTAAAAAAATTAAATTTGTCCAACGTGTGCTGGCTCAAGTTGCTAAATAATTGAATTACGGTTGTACAAACTTGCTCGCGCAGAATAACATAACTTACTCAAGCTATCATATCTGATTATATAGGGTTTTTCAATAAGAAGTTTCATTTTGATATTTAAAAAAAAAGGTAATTTTTAAGAAAAATTAATAAATGTTTATTTCATTGTAAAGAGGAAGGTATGCCATTAACATTTGAAAACGATATCAGTCAAATGGCCGCCACGGTTACGATTGCAGTACCACATTCTTTTAATGAAATTATTCATGACCAATTTGCGCATTTGCGGCTGTTGTCCTCGATAACTTCACGAATTCCATCTTTAAGGTCTTGAATCGATTGTGGAGCACTGGCATAGACCTTGTCTTTCACGTGGCCCCAAATAAAAAAGTCTAAAGATGTTAAATCACAAGATCTCGGTGGCCAATTGTGATCATCTCTTCAAGAAATAACACGGCCAGGAAACTTTTCTTGCAAAATTGCGATTGTTTCGTTGCACGTAGCGCCGTCTTGCTGATAATAAACGTCGTTCACATCAATATCTTCAAATTTTGGCCATAAAAAATCATTAATCATAGCTCAGTAGCGCCATCAATTCACCGTAACAGTTGCACCAACCTCATTTTCAAAAACCAAACCAAACAGTGACACGTTGAGGATGCAAAAACTTTTCAACAATCATTCTTAGATTTTCTGAGCTTCAAATGCAACAAATCTGTTTATTAACGTAGCCTCCGAGGTGAAAATGGGCCTCATCACTGAAGAAGATTTTTCAATAAAATTTCGATCATTTTAATTCATTTGAAGGACCCAATCAGCAAAGATACGACGTTTATGGTGATTGGCCGGCTTGAGTTCTTGTGTTAACTGAACTTTAAAAGCCTTAACACTTAAGTCTTTATGCAAAATACGGTGTAATGTCGTTTGTGAAATGTCTAATTACAAAGATCGACAAACCTGGGTTTTCTTCAACACTACGGGCTATCAGCAATATTCTCATGTGTTTTTGAGCGATGCACATGTTTTTGATTCTTCACACAACAAACTTGTCCCAATAGCTCAAATTTTTTCAGTTTTTAATCACTATATAAACAATTATTTGTCTCCATCTATTGTGTTTTCAAGTCAAGAATTATTCATATAAACATTATAAACAATATAAACTTTATAAATATATACAAAGTTAGTTAGTTTTGAACAAAAAAAGATAAGTCATGAAATTAAATCAAAGTGTGTAAAAGAGCTAATCATCTGCATATAAAGCAAACCAATTTTAGTCATTTTTATTAGAGATGGATTTAATTGTTTGATAATATAGAATGAAGTTAACATTCTGTAAAACAAAGTTAATAACTTAGATTTATTTCCGATCTCTGGATTTAGTACTTTTGTATTTTAAAAGTATTTTGATTGGAAATAATAGTCAAGTTTATAAATACGTGAAATTATAATAGATATACTGCATACCCGATTTGCATTCGTAAGGTAACGCAAATTATGTTATGGCAACTATGTTTTGTAATCGGTGAATCCGTAAATAAATAAATTGGTAGCAGTAATAATACAAAAAAAAAACAATTAAAACAATTTGACTTATAATTGATAAATTGTTAACTTAATCAATTAAATTAAAATTAACAAAAATTTGTAATTTTGCTAGTTTTGAAATTAAGAGTTAGAACGTTTTTCTGGACAAGCACCTTTTTCTAACAAAACAGCGCTCCAATATTCTTATAATTTTGCAAATAAATTGTACTTTAAAGTTAGAATTGAAATTACTCTAAAAGCTCAAATTTGTGAACAAATCAAATTTTTTTAATTTAATATTTCAATTATCACCAACACCACAATACCATTAATTAGTGACAATATACTAATTCAATATGACAGCAAAACAGGAAAATTCTGTTTTACATAAATAAGTAGTTGGGAATTGCAGTTTACAAATAGTTTTGCTCAAAACTAGTGTGAGTAGTAGCGCAGCTAGGATTTTTGGGCATTAATACAAATTATTTTGGAAAAAATGGTACACAATTTTGTTTTTTTAGTTTATTCATAAACTATTAAAAAGTGCAAAACTCAATTCATAAAAAGTCAAAAACAACAAAATTTTAGTATAAAATATTAAAATATTTTCAGAAAATACTAAAATCCGGCCAAAAACGGTTGAAAAGTGCAAAAATATTTATAAAACCTAAAATAAAAATACAAAATCCGGCTATAAAATATTAATGTATTGTAAAAAAAAGTGGAAAAGTGACAAAATCCAGCATTGAAACAAAAAAATATAGTCAAAAACACAACATTTAGCCACAAACTATGTAAACAGTGTAAAAATGTTTATAAAATTAAAAAAAAACAAAATCCGGCTATAAAAAATTAATGTATTGTCAAAAAAACACCAAAATCAACCAACCAAAATATAAAACTGTTGAAAATGTAAAATTCTATTTATAAAATGTCAAAATTAACAAAATCCGGCCTTGAAACATCAAAATCCGGACTTCAAAATAATCAAAAAGCACTAAAATTTTGTCTTAAAATGTTAAAAATGCAAATTTCTATTACAATGTCAAAAATAATTAAATGCGATTATAAAACATTAAAATTCGGTTTTTAAATATCAAAATATTGTTGTAAATCAAAAAAAAGTGTTCGGCCATAAACTATTTAAAATCGTAAAAATTTGTATCAAATCCTAAAACTACCAAAATCTGCTGATAAAATATCAAAATAATGTTAAAAAGCACTAAAACCCGGCCATAAACTTTTAAAATGTGTAAAGTTATGTTTATAAAACGTCAAAAATAACAACCGGTCATAAAATAATAAAATTAAAACGTGCAAAATTTTAGTAATAAACAAATTTATTGTCAGAAAGTACAACATCCGACAATAAACTGTTAAAAACTACAACATTTTTTTTATGAAATGTCTATGTAAAAAAATCCGGTTATAATAAAAACAAAAATATTAATCTAAAAATAGCAAAAAGCTTTGAAGTTTCAAAAATAGCAAAATCCAGCAATAAATTATGTAAAACATTGTTAAAAAGAACAAAAACCCGGCATAAACTGTAAAAAAAATTGTTTACGGAACTTCAAAAGCAAAACCTTTGCAGACTCGTGAAACTCATTCTGCCATTTTTTTTTTTAAATTCATCACTTAATTTTTCTTTTAATTTATGGGCAATTCTATTTCAAACGGACCAGAGCTAGGGGGGGGTGCGATGAGAAACTTGCTTATGTATTTTTTTTTTAGTTTCTATAACTTATTAGTAGTCTTTTGATCGATATATGAGAGTATGAAACCTATAAAAAAAAATTCTACGATTTTTTTAAGTTTTTTTGACGTTTTTTAACTTAATCACATTTTTTGTTTAAAAACCGCAATTTTAACACAAAAAAATAAATTTACTAATGAAATCAATCAGAAATTTTCCGTAGAATCCAAATCTGGCGCCATTTCAAGTTTATACCCTGTCTATAAGCCGCAAAAGCCATAAAACCATGTTTTTGTTCTTAGTGGGCTGTGCAAAAAGGAGCATTTTTTTAATTTTTTTTAACCGCCATAGTTGACGTATTTTGATGTAAATTAATTGAAAAATATAAATTTGTTCTGTGTATTTGGGTTTTAAGCGTCTAAAACTCAAAAAATCTTCAACATAAACTCTTACAAATGCACGTTTAGCCGCGCTCAGAGGAACAATACACCAAATATTATTAAAAAATTGAATTCTGAGGACAATTTTACATAGAAAATTGTCAGTGTTGTACTCATCGTCTATAGAAAAGTTCATCTAGAAAAAAATGTTTACAAAATTTTTATGCAAAAAATGCGTTAAAAATTAATTTTTTTTTTATTTACAAAAAATATTATAAACACACTAGGGTGTGGTTTAAAACTTTTTTTTAACAAATTTTAACAAACGACAGGCAGATTTATGTTTGAATGCCAAAAATAATAAAAATTTTAAATTTTTGCGCCGATAGATCGAGTCTAAATTTGTGCCGCGGGCGCAAAAACTATCAAACAAAGAGTAAAATGGCCAAAAATTGGTTCAAGCGACAAAAAATGTCTTTGTTAAACTTCTGAAATCAACTTAAAAAAATATAATCCAAATAATCTTTAAAAAAAATTAAAAAAAAAAAATTTTAAGTAAATTTTTCTTTGCCAGATAAGCACGACACTGACTATTTTCTATGTAGAATTGTTTGCAAAACTGAATTTTTTAATAATATTTGGTGTATAGTTTCTCTGAAAACTGTTAAATGTGCATTTGTAAAAGTTTATGTTGAAAAATAGGCTTATTTCTGCAGTTTTTTTGAGTTTTAGACGCTTAAAACCCAAATACACAGAACAAATTTATATTTTCTAATTAATTTACATCAAAACACGTCAACTTTAGCGGTTAAAAAAAATTTAAAAAATGCTCCTTTTTGCCCAGCCCACTGAGAACAAAAACATGGTTTTACGGCTTATAGACAAAGTATAAACTTAAAATGGCGCCAGATTTGGATTCTACGGAAAATTTTTGATTGATTTCATTAGTAAATTTATTTTTTTGAGTTAAAATTGCGGTTTTTTAACAAAAAATGCGATTAAGTCAAAAAACGTCAAAAATACTTAAAAAATCGTAGAATTTCTTATTATGGGTTTTATACCCTCATATACCGATCAAAGGACTACTAATAAGTTATAGAAACTAAAAAAAATACATAAGCAAGTTTCTCAATGCACCCCCCCCCCCCCCCCTAGCTCTGGTCCGTTTGAAATGGAATTGCCCTTATCTGAATTACTAATTTTAACACTCATTACATCTACTTCAAATGAGTTTCTAACCTAATTATATTTTTTTATATGGACATTTTCAGTTTTTATATAGTATTTATATTCTAAAAAATAGACATGGTCTCTATCAAAATATTTTTGTACTACAGTCTACAGTACTATTTTGGCTTTAAATTTCAGTGTTCAACTAATTTGAGTAGTAGAAAATATCACTCAAATATGCCGCCAATTTTGAAATCCACTTGTTGCCATTGACGCAATCAGCACATTTGTGTTTTTAGTCTGTCAATACAATAAACATCATATTCAGTGCGTAGAAACGCAACATCAATATGATTTAAGCTCACGTTTGCCCTGATTAACAATTCCACCAAAATACCCTTAGTAAAATATAACAAAAACACCAAACAAAAAAATAATCATATGCTACCAAAATACTCTAATAAAATTAAGAAAAATTATTTTCATTTTTTGTTTTGCAGATTAGGAAATTTGCAAGTTTTTGTTCTGTAAAAATTACTGCATTAGCATTGTTGAATATAATAATTTAAAAGGAACAAACTAGTATAAGTTTTACAAAATTTGGCATGTTTGTTAAATTATTATTAATAATTATTAAAAAAACAGTTTTGGTTTTTGAATGATACACATTGGTTTAAAACAACTGTACGAATGAATTTAGTCTTACTCTTACACCTTGTATATTGTATTGGTAATTATAATAAATATACAGCAATATACTGTATAATATTACTTATAATATTTATTATAATTGACAATTCTATAATATACTTTTTCTATATTTTGCCATAAAAGTAAATAGCAATTTAATAAACACATGAGACAACTTGCCCCTCTATGACCAAAAGCCCAAACTGTAATCGGTCGTTTGCATAAGAAGTTGCCTAAAAATTCAATTATTTTATAATAAAAATTATTGAAAAGATGTTTTCAGGTTTATTTAAAAAATACAGGCTACATTTTAATGAAAATAAGTTTAATTAAAAGATATGTCACTGACGTCGAGTTTTGCATTAGTTTAGGTATAATAAATCAATAATTACAATAATTAATTAAAAAAATCTTGTATTATTACGCTGCTGAATGCATTTTATATAGTTGAGAGTATAAATAATGTAGGTATTTATTAGTTACCAACTATAGCTAAATGATCGAAGCAAAAATCATATACTGGCCGCCAAAAGTATAAACACCAAGAACCTATAGATCAATATTTATGAAAATTTAAGATAATATGTAATTTTTTTTTTTCAAAATGAATTGCCCATCGACAATTTCTCTAACATTCGGCAACTCGCTTAGTCATGCTAGAAATCAAATTGTCAATTTAACTTATGGATTAAATTTTAAGCTTTCTGAATACACATCCAAATATTAAATAAACTAAGTGGCTGAAGCCCAGTTGTGTTCAATAAGGTCTGAAAAACAAAAAAACTTTGGAAGTAAATCTACATGAGTTAGTTTAAAAACTTTCATAGTAACCCCTTGTTTTAACCTGTTGGAAAATGAGGGTTTCCAACCTTCCCAGATAAGGTATTAATGTTGGTTCTAGAATCGTGTTAATGTAGTAATTTAAGTCTAATGTTTCTGAAATGAAAACTAGAGAAAACTCACTTCTATAAATGATTGCTATAAACCCCGCGGGTATGAACTGTATGTCGTTTCACAACAAACTAAAATTTCTCTTAGTTCTTCTCGGCAAAGTCTAACGACCTTACAATAATCGTAGGTATACAAACAAAATCTTTTATAGCTAAAGGTAACTTGTTTCCATTATTGACCTATTGTAGTTTTTCATTGCACCATTTTAGACAGCATTGCTTATGAGGAGTTAAGGGCAAACAAAGAAAAAAACGATACGACTTAACAGTAACTGATTAAATTTTCCGGTAAACTGATTAAACAAAAATTCTCTCCAATTGCGTTATTGAAAATTGGTCCCAAACAACAACAAGCCAAAGAACCCAATCTTCACGTTTTGTAGTGTTTCTATTGATGGATTACACTATTGCTCCAGTCCCTCAACCCATCTACGCCAACATTGAGCTATTCTTCTAACGTTTTTGCCAACTGGGCAATACCACGAATTGACAAATCTCATTCTCTAAGCTCAATTACTCTACCTCGTTTAAAATTCTCAATTATTAAAAAAGCCACGCTGACATGACAAACTTAGAGCATATTTTAATATAAATAAGGAACTAATCAACTGATTTCTACAATAAAATTATAATGTCACTGCACAATTAATCTGGAAAAATAACATTAAATTGTATTTAATGTTTATACTCTAATATAAATTGCTAAAAACTTGATGATTTTTTGTTAATATTTTAATCATTATTTAGTGTAAATAATTTACATATTATCCAAAACTTTGATAAAAATTGGGTTACATATTCATAGTGTTCTTTTACTTTTAGCAGGTAATACACCAGAACAGAAAAGAATTATACTATTAGTGGCTAGTAACATATGTATATGTCGTAGCCGGTTTTTTAGCATGTAACTAGAATCAATTACTGTATTTTAAAATGATATAAAAATATAAAACTAGTATCTGTAGATAGTATATTGTACAAAGAGCACAAAATAAATTCATTTTCCAGAATTTATAAAAGTAGAAAATTTGTGCAATTTGTGCACTATAATTATTATAACAGAAATTACAAATTTATTAAATAAGATGTCATATTTGATTTCAATAGAAACGTGTAAAATAGCACTGTATCCTTATTAATACAGTTTCATAGATATTACAGAAAATAGTAGCAAATGCTATTTTGTACAACAAACGCAGTATGATGCCTATTTATTGAACAATTCGCACAAGTGAAAAAAAAACACGCAAGTTGCAATACAAAATGCTTTTATTACGCATAAAATATGTAAGAAAAGCTATAGTACTGTTAAATCCTTACACAACCAGGCAACAGCATTTGAATCAAATGATTGAAACAAGTTTATTAATTAAATGTAATAAACTAAATTAAAACTATCAATTCTAACTATAATGTTTCTGTTGTTAAGAAAGTTATTGAAAAAATTTACAAATTTGTGATCAAGACTTACACCAAAGCCTGATTAAGATGTCATATTCTAAAAAATGTTTTCAAAGCATTTGGAACTACTGCAAGATTTTCTCCTTCTTTATCTAAAATACAATTCCATTTGTGACTAACATAAGTCAGAAGATCTGTCGTCAAACGTTTTGATCAAAATCCATAAATGAGTATAATATATAAAAAAAGTTATTTTGTTCTAAAACTCAAATATTTTTCAAAAATTGTTGGTCATATAAATTGGACTTGTTTTCCTTTTTAGATATAAGTTGAATATTTCTCAAAAATTTAGAAACGTCTCTTTTTTATATGATAAAGCAAACATTTTGATCAGAATAAAAGCTAATTCATTTGCAAATGTTTTAAGAATAATAAAACTTCATCTGTCGTGATGCACTTCTGGCATTAAGTACGTACTACAATAGAAGGGTTTAAGATAGTAGGCTTAGATTCAAGCTTGATGATAATGCTTAAATCATCAAAACTAATATTAACATATAATTAAATATATTTAAAAACAAATTTGAAAAGTTTTACTCAATTCTCAATTTGAAATACTCTAAAACACTACGAATTTATTTGTTTAATTAAATAATAGCATTTATAATATTAGTTATATAATAATATTACATTTGCTAGACTTTATTAGCAATTATCAGTAGAAATAATTATTTGACTTATTAATCAGGTTCGCAATGTAATAATTACTACTAACCGTATTTATTACATTAACTGTATGTTACTGTTATTACATCTATAAAAAAGAAAAGAAAAATACACATTGTAAAAAAACAAATGAGCCAATCTTTATTAAACTTACCCATGCAATTTTATGCGAATGATATTTTTATATTCCAACTTATTGAAATGCACATCGAATACTAGAAATACTTACTAAAATATGTATGCCATATAAGTGTGGCTCAATCCAATTATCAAATTGAATGGATTTCAATTTATTAGGACAATATTTGTTTCTAACCAAATTATTAAATACTTTTTTTAATTTGAATACATAAATAAAACTAAATACATAATAATACTGTGTATTAATAATTAATGACCTTAATCTAGTAAAATAATACGATTTCTGAAACAAAATTTCATTCGTAAAATGTTTACGAATAAATATCTTGTATGGATATAAAATAAAGCATCACTATTGTTATATACCTAATTTAATTGATATAGAGGTTGCACTCAACATAGTTTTGTAGTTCATTTTTAAAACCTAACATAAAAATAAAAAAAAATGTGAATGGATATAATATTTAATATTGTGGTTTATAGTATACCCATAGATATAGTGTCTTTACGACATGGGCTTAATTTATCTCGGCTGGTTATTTCATTACCAACCAATTATGTTTGTATTATATACCTGGAACCCAAAGTAGTTTTCAAAGATGAAAATATTGTATATTTATATAATCTTTTCACCCTTGAATATCAAAGTGTTATAAGTTATTTAGGGCATATAATACAAACATAACTGTCTCCTCAAGAGGATTGGTAATTAAATAATCCGCTCAGAAAATTTAAGCCCATATCGTAAAGAGTCATAAATATGTGTAACAAGAGCAAAACCAGTTTATTTTTATTTTTATTTAAAAAAAATTATTTGTTTACATTTTATGTTTGTTCAGAAAATACGATTTGCAGTATAAGACCTCTTTCACACGCAGATTCAGAATCTCGAATTCAGGTGATACATACGTTTAAATGGAACTTTCAAGCCTATTTTCGCGACGCATTTCGAATCGAGATTCTGAATGCCTGCATCGGGATAGCGATTCCGAATCTGGGATTCACGTTATACCGTTGATTGAAAGAGTATATATACTCTTTCAATCAACGTTATACATTGCGTTATAGTATTTCAGACAAGGATACTTTTCATTGGCGCAAATTTATTATTACATACTGCACTGCACTGCACTCGTAAAAAAATGCGGGCGGCTGTATACATATTCAAAATCTTGCATTCAGAATCTTTCTTAATTACATTTAAGTAAAAACCGCCATTTATTAATCTTTTTTCTACCTGCTTAATCTGTTTTTTTTTTTTTCATTTTGTATTATTGTGTGTAATTCATAATCATTTTAATCATAATAACTTCAATGTAATTTTCCATCTCTCTGTACATTTTATGTTTTACTGTCGTAAACATGCTTTGTAATTTGCTTTTATATTCATACTTGTTTGTACCACCGTCTGATGATAGCCTTGTAAAATGTTGAAACATGTTACGGTTTTTAAATATATTCGTGATATAGTATGTACATAGAGAATGTGTTTTATTTATCAACATAGTAATATTTTAAATACTTTAAAATATGTCAATTGTGACGATATTTCTGACGCATATTATATTCGATACATTTTTTGTTTAAAATTTTAAAAAAATATATTAAAAAATGTTTTACTCAAACTCCGTTTTAGAAAAGGTCTGTCTATAATCTTAATCGTGGTTAACCCACTATATTAGATTTAAAATTCATTCTGCTATAAAAACTCTGCGTCCCCATTTTTTATCACTAGTTATACGTACAATAACAATTAATTTCTATATATATTAACACTACTATTAAGCCAAATTTCAACTGTCTGAAATTGACTCTCTTTTGTTTGTCGTGTTTCAGTACGACCGGTTGTAAACTCTCTGCACCACTTGCAAGCTCACAATAAATTTTGCACTTGGTAGCTTTCAACAAATATATGTACCGTTAATTGTTTGTTTCGTAGATATAATCATCTTCTTCAAATTCAATAATTGCGTTTTACTAGTCAAAATCGGCAACCCATTGTTTGAGTTTATCGATTATCCGCGGCTAAAACTTAATAAAACTTTTTTTAAATAAAAGGATTCAAAAAATATCTTACACATGCAGATTTTTGATTTGATTTTGTTTTCATTTTTGCCTATAGCTCGATTTATAACCTCCCAAAGTTGACCAATTTTTTTGTATAAAAAACAATAATGGTATTTTTTTCAAATTTTTAAATGTCAGATTTGTGTTTTTGAAATTTAAATTAGTCAGTAAACTAATTTTCATTATAATTAGTGAAGATAATTCATATATATTCAATAACTTCTTAATACCGTTAGGTGTCGAGGTGTCAGACACACCGAGCCACAAAGAAGACATATGTATGTATAGATGACTATTTGAGGTAACGGACCCATATTGGGAAGAACGCTGCGCTTCATGTTAATGAAATAATAATCTTATTTCATCTGTAGAAGGCTTTTGTAAAGCAGAAACTAGTAATGTATTCGTAAGAATAAATTTTTGATAAAAAACATAGTAAATTGTTTTATTATTTTAATACACTGGCAAGCAAAAAATAAAGGTTCTTTTAAAAATATGACTTATTTTTAGAATTTTTTGTTTTAACTTTATGTTTGCAAATTGTAAATCAAAGTAGGCGTTTAATAATTCATTTCCTGGCAAATGTTATTTATCTGTCAGATATTATCATCGTGTTACAGACTTTTATAAAACAGCATCTATTTCGTTCAAATTGAAAAACTACATTTTGTTGTGGCTTTTTTACTTCTCTGCAAAACTTGTCATTCACACGGTGTACTGTACTTAACAGGTCATAATGCCTTTAAGGCCTATTGGTGTGGCAAATATTATAGCGTCGATTGAAGATGAGCAAGAAAAACGTGAAACTGCAATGATTTATGGTAAAAGCCTTTGTGCTGTATAAAAGGTGTACCATCGCTACTTGGATACTGGCCTGATAACCAGAAGATCAGAATCCGGGCAAAAAAAGTCACCACAAACAAAGATGACCGTTTTTTGGTGTCCACAAGTTTGCGGAATAGAACAGCTTTTGCAGTTTATCTACAAAATCAACTCCATAAAGTAAGTAATGTAAATGTTAGTAAATAGACCGTTAGGAGAATGCTTCAAGCTGCTGGATTGTCTTATAAAAAGATCACAGATCCACCTTTACAAGGCCGACATCGTGTTGCAAGATTGGCTTTTGTCCAAAATCACCGGGCATGGAATAATGTGGTCTGGAGCAGAATACTGTTTTCAGATTCGCGTTTTTGCCTCAATGAATCAGACGAACGTCGGAAAGTGTGGACGCGGCAAAAGATTTGCTTCAGTTTGTATTAATGAGCAACTTCCATTTGGTGGTGGGTCCATTATGGTTTAGGCAGCAATTTCTACCCAAGCACGCACAGAGTTGGTCTTTATAGAGAATGGCTCCTTGACAACTCACAGATACATTATGAAAGTTCTCAAAGATTATGTTATGCCCTTCATGACAACTATAGGCAAGCGCAAAATTTTTATTCAAGATAATCCTAGACCTCACGTAGCCAGAGTTGTCAGAGATTATCTGAATAAAATGAAAATTTTGCGAGCTTAGACATAAATCCCATAGAACATGTCTGAGATGAGTTAGGACGACGTATCCGAAAGCTCCAAGAATTGCTCAGGAGCTAAGGCAGTTGCTATTGCAGGAGTACTCGTCGACTTCAAGCAGCTATTAATGCAAGAGAGAATAATACGCGTTATCAATGATAAGTTTTTTTTTTTCATATTTTTTCTTCCATATTAGTCCTAAGAACAAAATTCAAACTTCGTCTGAACTGTAAATTTGTGATATTTCCAAAAGACACAATAAAAACAATAAATATGCTTTATGATTCAACATTAAATTTTTAATTTAGTGTGCAAAATACAGTACAATTGTTTACAATTTGCTAACATAAGTGTATTTTAAATTAAAACTAAAAACAATTAGTATTATTATCTTCAGAAAGGTGTAATCTATCTAACTATGCAGTTTTGTATACCCTTACTCTTAAAATAAAACCTGAAACTCACAGCTGCACATTCTAAATGGTTCAACTCTTTTCAAATTTTGCGCTGAATAAGGTTCATCACAAGTTTTTCAATATATAATAATAAGCAAATCTTTTTAACCCAAACAAAATATTTTCATCTATTTTCACTAAAAACAAAGTTTTAGATACTGGATTTAAGTTAGGGACAAATATAAAATGAAGAGAGGTAAAGCGGAGCACCGCAAGGCTTCCCTGTCAGACGCATTACTCCTCCCTTCCTCAAACAATCTAGCCCCGCCAGGACAGGCAAAAAAACACTATATCCAAGCCATATTTATGGTTTTAATATTAAATTATTAACTTCATTTTGTAACATAACTATTCTTATATTAACTGCAAACTTTATTTATAATAATTAATGTTTTCTATTTGAGCGCTTCATGCACCCGGTGCGTTAGAGGTTAAGTGCAACAATTTTCAAATTTTGAAGGTTTCACACTTGACAAACAAAAAGTATTTAGCGTTTGTGGGACGTTCTCTACCTCAAAAATGTAAGATGCGTTTGACAAATGAATTCTAAAATCACTGAATTAGTGCCACCAAGTGCGACTATTTCGTCAAACAAAAAACAGTTTTTATGTTGTAGCACAATTTATTGTGTTTTATTAAAATAATTACTAATTTTATTTTGTAGCATTAAGCCTCGTTCATACTCATCCGATTTTTTCATTTTTTTTGCGATTAAAAATGGCCGCCTGTCGAAAACAAAAATTGCGATTATTTTAACTTTTTGCGATTTTTTTAAGAATGTACCTAACTTCATGCCATTGAATTTTTATTAATAATGTAATTAAATGAATTGTAATTAAATATTATTGTTAAAATAACTGTAATTGAAAGTTTCGCTAAATTTAAATCAGATTTTACAGTTATTAAATCAAACGCCAGTTCTGTAATGAAACAGATCAGATTGTGGTTATGTTTGTATTTGTAACTTCACTTCATTATACTTTTTGTTGAACCGACGTTTCGCGCGCTGTTGCCAAACTTACGTACAATAATTTAATGCTAAAAACAATTTATTTATTAAATACTAACAATCTCCAATGTTAATTATTAATTAAAACACCAAATAAAGTAAAATAATTCAACTCCAACAGTATAACAAAAATATTTTAAAAAAATGACGCGTTTTGTAACATATCTACATTTGTTTATGTGTTCTCGAGGTTAACTTTGATAAAATTAATTTTTTTAAATTGTTTTTTCGAAAGTCATTTTTGATGATATTTTGTATTTTTATCAATCGGACAAAGTTGAATCAGTTTGAACATTGTGCGATTTTATTTTTAATAAAAATGCCTAACTTCATTTCATTTAAAGGTTGATATGTCATATAGGTTATGTATTTAAAAAAATAATAATTTTACTGATTATTACAAATTACATAAAACTATGTTTACAAAAGTAATTAGTTTTAAATATGTGGTGAAAATTGGTTCATATAAATACTAAAAATAAATAATTTTACTTTTAAACTTTAAATAATGTTTAAATACAATAAAATAATTATTGTTTAAAACAAGTATAATTAAATTAAAACATATTTTTAAGTTTTGAAAGGTATTATAGATCTAATTTTTAAATCAAATATTAGTATAAATATAAAAGTTACTAAAATAAAAACAAAATGTCACTAGAAAAAATCGCAATAAAAAAATCGGATCAGTATGAACGAGATTTTGCGAGAAATATTTTGTTACAATAAAAAAAATCGCATATCGCAAATCGGATGAGTATGAACGAGGCTTAAAGCCTCGTTCATACTCATCCGATTTTTTCATTTTTTTTGCGATTAAAAATGGCCGCCTGTGGAAAACAAAAATTGCGATTATTTTAACTTTTTGCGATATTTTTAAGAATGTACCTAACTTCATGCCATTGAATTTTTATTAATAATGTAATTAAATGAATTGTAATTAAATATTATTGTTAAAATAACTGTAATTGAAAGTTTCGCTAAATTTAAATCAGATTTTACAGTTATTAAATCAAACGCCAGTTCTGCAATGAAACAGATCAGATTGTGGTTATGTTTGTATTTGTAACTTCACTTCATTATACTTTTTGTTGAACCGACGTTTCGCGCGCTGTTGCCAAACTTACGTACAATAATTTAATGCTAAAAACAATTTATTTATTAAATACTAACAATCTCCAATGTTAATTATTAATTAAAACATCAAATAAAGTAAAATAATTCAACTCCAACAATATAACAAAAATATTTTAAAAAAATGACGCGTTTTGTAACATATCTACATTTGTTTATGTGTTCTCGAGGTTAACTTTGATAAAATTAATTTTTTTAAATTGTATTTTCGAAAGTAATTTTTGATGATATTTTGTATTTTTATCAATCGGACAAAGTTGAATCAGTTTGAACATTGTCCGATTTTATTTTTAATAAAAGTGTCTAACTTCATTTCATTTAAAGGTTGATATGTCATATAGGTTATGTATTTAAAAAAATAATAATTTTACTGATTATTACAAATTACATAAAACTATGTTTACAAAAGTAATTAGTTTTAAATATGTGGTGAAAATTGGTTCATATAAATACTAAAAATAAATAATTTTACTTTTAAACTTTAAATAATGTTTAAATACAATAAAATAATTATTGTTTAAAACAAGTATAATTAAATTAAAACATATTTTTAAGTTTTGAAAGGTATTATAGATCTAATTTTTAAATCAAATATTAGTATAAATATAAAAGTTACTAAAATAAAAACAAAATGTCACTAGAAATAATCGCAATAAAAAAATCGGATCAGTATGAACGAGATTTTGCGAGAAATATTTTGTTACAATAAAAAAAATCGCATATCGCAAATCGGATGAGTATGAACGAGGCTTTATGAATTAAGTTACAAAATGAAGTTAGCAGTTATTTTGAGGGTAACATAATAAAGTGTCCTACAAAATAAAGATTGCAGTTACTTTTTAAATTTTAAGAATTTATTATGAAATATGCTACAAAATGAAATTAGTAATTTTTTTTAGGAGAAACCCAATGAATTGTTCTACTAAATGAAGTTTGCAGTTAATTAAAAAAGAATCATTGGATTTCCCTAAAATAACTACTAATTTCATTGTGTAGCATAATTCACAATAATTCCCCTTAAATTAACTGCAGACTTCAATTTGTAGCACACTTCATTGTGTTTCCATTAAAATAATTGATAACTTCATTTTGTAACTCAATTTATAATAGTTTCCCTAAAATAATTGCTAACTTTACTTTGTAGCTTAATTTATAATAGTTTCACTTAAATTAAATGCAATCTTCTTTTGTAGTACAATCAATTGTGTTTTTCCCAAGAATGTTATACTATACACCAAATTCGTACCACCGTATATGAACAGATGTTTTCTTTTTGCCAAGTAAAGTAAGCCACAACAAGCCAAAATACTCGCAGTACCTTACAAACATTAGGGTGTCAAAAAGAACGTTTACTTATTTGGCAGTTAAATATCATAACCAACTTATTTATAAAAATATTGTTAATACAATGACAAAACATATAATACAAGTACGGAAGCATAAATAAAACCACTTAAATATACCCTCACTATCAAGTTAGCTAAGCTTGGTACCGTCATTGGCCGCCAGGGGAAATAAAATTCTTACTTTGGCTTACTTGCCAAATGCTACGCTCTATTAAAGGTGTTTTCTATTTGAGCACTTCATGCACCCGGTGTTTAAAATTTTTTTAAATTTTGTAGACAAAAGCGTCTTATACTTGATAAACTAGAAAATATTTGGCGTTTGTAGGACGTTTTCTGCCTCAAAAACAAATCAAAAATGTAAGACGAGTTTTACAAACAAATTCAAAAATTACTAAATTAGTGCCACCAAGTGCGACTATTTAGTCAAAAGGAAAACCTTTAATAACTGCTGTAATATTTTTTTATGTGAATACCATTAATAATATGAGTGACTAACTCGGGTGTCTCTTTACTTTTTGTTTCCGCGAAGCTCGTGATTAGAACGAGATGCGCATAAACAAACTAATACATAATACCTTAATACACTACATCTCCTCCTGCTTAAATTAGAAGTACACTTTTACAACATTATTTTAATATTGAAGTCTACTAAGAGGAGCGCGTTTTCGCTGCGGTCGCTTTAGTAAAGATTCACAAAACAAAGCATCTGTATCGGCGTTGGAAAATAAACCTGGCTGATTTGACGTGCTTGCCACAACTGATTCTTGTTCAACATTTAAGTCAATTTGAGAATCAGATTCTAATACAACTTTGCTATTTTCTGATTCACTGTTTTCACAGCAAATTATCTACCTTGACTTGATATGTATGAACACCCATACTTACTACTTCGGTAGTCTCGCGCTAAAACCTGTTCACCCTTTATCAAATTTACTTTTTTTCCCTTAAAATGTTTTTTGTTACAATTTTGGCTTAATATTAGGTTCTTTTTCACTAAGACCAAACTTTTGTAGGTCTTGAGTTGTCATTAGGTTTGATCAAATCTAGACGTGTCCTTAAGGAACGCCCTAACATTAGCCTAGCTGGAGATTCTCCTGTGCTCAGTATTCCGATAATGAATTAAATACCTGCTTACAATTACTTCTGCGTCAATATTACTATTTAATTTAAACTCATTCAATAAATGATTTTTCAAAAACTTAACACTATTTTCTGCCACGCTATTTGAAGAAGGATTATAATTAATAAACTTGATGTTATTCATTTTTAAGAAAAAATTAAATTTATCTGACACTAATTGATGTCCATTATCAGACACAATCATCTTTGGAATTCCAAACCTTGCAAACAATTCTCTAAGTTTTAGAATAGTTTGTTGTGACGTAATCTTTTTAAGAGGAAATACCCTTAACCATTTGGATAAAGCATCGGTTACCACTAAATAATTCAAGTTATGCAACGGTCCTAAAAAATCTATACTTTTCAGAAATTTGCCAATTACATCTAAATTGTTGACAAATATCACAAGTTTTACATATTTTTTCAAGGTCTTTATTGAGCAATGGCCACCACACATATGATCAAGCTAAATATTTTGTCTTGACAATTCCCATATGAGTGCTATGCAATTCACTTAATATGATTTCTTGCAATTTAGTAGGTATAATTACCCTGTATCAAATTTTATTTTTATTTTTTTTTTTGGTTGAAAATGGTTTCAATTTCACATCACATTTATCTGGAAACCCCTCTACTACACATTTATAAACTTTTTGTAATAATGAATCATTTTGTGATTCAACTCTGATATTCACTACGTTTAAAGGAATATCTTTACATTCGGATATAAAATGTAATTGGTTATATTCTTCCTCTTCAATTTCACAATTTTCAATAAGCTTTCTTGATCAAAAATCCGCATAATTATCTTTAGATATAACTAATATTAAAGTCAAATGCAGTTAAAAATAAAGCATATCTTGTAGCAAAGCATTGTCGTTAGGAGAGTACGAGGTAAGGATGAAAACGTCCAATTCCGTATTGATGTTTATTGTATCAAATAAGTAGCACATACAAGATAGTATACGCGCCACCAGCAAAACCCTGAAGTACCTAACACCACGTGCTGAATAAATTCTGTTAAGCAAACACTTTATTAACGCACTGATTACAAATGATTGAGAGAACCTGTGGCAGGACGCACGATGATTGAATTAATTATCGGGTTAATCCAGGAGCACACACAATTTATAGAGCCGGTGATATTATTCTCCGGCGACACGCGGTTGTTCAAGCCGTACGCAGAAAGTTCCTCAAATCCGCAGAGCACTTAAGTAATGCATGCGCAGAATGTATGCAAATAAGGTTGCATACATTCACATCCTAAAATTCTGCCTCAATCTTTGAAGCCTATTTGCTGCCATTATAGGTATGTCATGTTTAGGTCCAAATATAGAAACCAATATTTTATGATCAGTTAACAGATCAAAGTGTCCATACAAATATTGATAAAACTTTTTAACTCCGAACATTATCGCTAATGCCTCCTGGTCAATTTGGGAATACATAGATTCCGACGACGATAACGTTCGAGATGCATAAGCAATTAATCGATCTTCGCCATTTGCATACACGTGAGTTAAAACTGCCCCTAAACCATACCGTGATGCATCTACCGCAAATTGTACCTTCAAATCTGAATTATAATGAACTAGAAATTTATTTGAAGCTAATATTGTTTTAATATTTTCAAAAGCAATGTTACAATCGTTAGACCACGACCAAGGATCATCCTTCTTGATTAACCTATAAACTACAGGACCATCTAATAATATAAATTCAATACCAAACTTCAAGTTAAATGCATTTTTAAAAGTCAATAAGTATTATTAATTATAAATTTATTAATTAAATGTCACCTTTGACGCGATATCAAAATGAGTGTAGACCCCCTGAAGTTCATTGCAGCAACAAGATTCACGCCAGTCTGATAAAAACGTGTCAACCAACCAAGAAACAAAAAATATCCACCTGTTAAAATACAAAAAACTTCCATTGACCTCACAGAAGATACAACGACTCATTCTTCAACAAAAACTATGAAATCAAGCCAACACCCACAATCACTAGATTTGTAATACATCGAATCTTACTGACACAGTCACGTCTAAGCCAGGACAACACTTTTCTAAAAGAAAGTCAAAAAGTAGCTGACAGACGAAACTGTCGCGTCCAGTATTAGCAAATAATGCTCCCCAATAGTAAAACCTCAAACTACTAGCATTTAAACACTCCGATAACAAGATCCAATATTTGTCAAGGCAATACTATTGGGGTTGAACAATTTTCCCAGTTCACTTTCAAAAGCTAATAAAGATGGCATGGTTTACCTCTACAATATTGTCATTAACACTTACCTTAATATGATACTCCAAAAATTACACAAGCAAAAAGTAGAATCTGAAAATGGTAAATAGAGCACTTATACCAAATATGTGACAAAAGATATCCATAAAAAAGTAGAAAAAATAACGCTGTTAATTTATTGTCATGTAACAAAAAAGACAATTCTCTAGAATTTTTTTTATGTCGTTATGTTTTTACTAGCATTTGCTCTTTTTTGACGTACGACATATTAAAGTAACCTGGCACGGCAGTAGTGAAGCGAAAGCAGTTCTAGAGTGCGATTCTGATCACTGTTTTTTTTTTGTCATCAATGATCTTACTAATAGAAATGACGTATATCAGTAAAATAAGACCAAATGCTACTTAGATATCACTAAAATTACTCACCTATGGCAAAAGTTACCGAGATCAAAATTGACCCTCTGATGCGTTGTTCGGTGGCAAAATACAATAATAATTGTATGAGAACGCCCACTGCAACTACATGATATTAGATTAGTTATGGTACACAGCAATGTAGGCAAAATCTACGTCGCCTCGCAGCAGTCGTTTCTGTGAACGCTAAGCCTTATTGATAAAAGCGATGTTTCGGCGGCTTGTTGGCGCTAACGACGCAATGCGCTCACTCAGCCAACCAAGAGCAAGCTTAGTGCATAAATAAAATTCGTTTTTCAATTCTGAACATCTTAATCAAGACCAGAGTTCTGTCTACAGCTAAGCTCTAACAGCTCAAAAGACGCGGAAAGTGAAAGAAATATCCAGACATTTTAGAACAATTTGTAACCTACCCTACGGATCCAACCAAATCCATTGACATTATAAAGCAACATCCATCATCCTAGATGCTAACAACGTCTGGTAAAATACTACCCTATTCTGAGAAACGACAAAGCAGTATAAGACACCATCAACCTGACTGCTTACCTTGAAGATAGTGTCATGAACATCTTAACTTCGCACCACAAGTCTACGTTTGAAAGCATTTATAGTAGTTTGCCAGAATACGCGCATTGGATAGACACAAAGAACAAAACGACTGGAAACATGCCCTCGGCAGCCGAACTCTAGGTGCTAAGAGATAACAAAGTAAACTCCGGCAAATATGGAAGAAAGATGAAGCGGAGCAACGCTTCACATAATGCTTATCACCAAACAGACTACCAAGTGCAAAGTGACCGGCAAACATTTCTTTGCACTGTTTTATCGTTCTTTAGCCTGAAAAAGGGGGAAATCTTCTACTACTTCCAATATGTGGCCCTAACAGCAAACAGAGCGACATCATACTCGAGACCGCAGTTCCGTCTTCAGAAAGGCTGTAAACACGGCTGAGAATCATCCTTGATACATCAACCCCAATCGAGTGGTAGAGAAGACTAATAAATATTCGGTCAGTGAGCTACAACCACTAGATGCATCAAACGCAAACTACGCCAATCAACAAATACATAATCATCTCAGAACAATGTTCATTTATTCCAACAAATTATGTGATAACTTTATGGCAAAATCACCAATCGTATCAATACTTTTCTTCCGTTGGCATTTGACTTGACAATAATTTCGCGTACTTGATTATAGCTGCAATGTATATATTGGAGTAAATCTCTAATGCTTACAAGCTCATTCTTTTCAACGTACCACATCATTAATGATCTCAATTAGTTCCAAAAAACGTTATAGGCATATCATATAAAAAGTTAATACATAATTTATTTTATTATATAACATATACTTGGTAATGTAATTAGTCTTATAAATCATATCTTAAAAATACGTATGTACAACCATAAAAGTATCACTTATCACTACAAGTTAAATAAATATTATTTATAAAATAGTATAAAGGAAGTATACAATCACACTGATAAATTAATTACCTGACTATTTGATATAACATATTTCGGCAATATACTCGTATTATATAGGTACTTATATAAACCTAAAGCATTTCTGTTTGTCGTGTGGTATCCGAGTTTTAAATAGAATCGAATCTGCCCTGTATTGAGTATTTAATAAAGGCATATAACCAAATACCTAAAATACAATAAAAAATTATTTAAATTAAAATCATTATTGAAATTTAAACTTACTTGTGCAAAAAAATTGATGCATTTGTGCCTTTCTTGGAAATGTGTATCATCCTCGCTAAGACTCTGAGGACAACCTGGACATCTAAAAGTCCATCTTGAAGTTACTTTAACTGGTGGCTGCCTTGTTACATGACTGACTAAAAAGTTCATAGCAATATCCTCGCAATTCATATATTCATCAACCTTGTCTCTTATAGCTTGGGGCAACCACTTCCAATAGAGATGTAAGTAATGTCTATGGACAAATGCCGCTCCAGTTAGAACCATACTTAATTCACAACTGTAATTGGAATTGTACAACCAGCTATTTTGTGTATTTATATCCCAAGCATGATAACGTCCTGGAAAACCAACAATACGATCTCTGTGCTCCCTCCACACGCGGAATCCGAATAAAATTTCATCATGTCGTAAATGTGCATCATCGTCAACTGATAATATTGCTTCTGTTTGAAGATTGTCTAAAGGTAGGAACCTATTATTTAATGAATTTCGTGCTGCTTTTATTACGTGTAATGGGGCTCCTATATCAGGCCATCTTAATTCTGCGCTGGGAGGTTTTGGTGAATTCCAAATTACAACTACTGAATTTAAATATGGCAGTCCACGTAAACGTGCAATTGAATCGAGTAAGACTTGTTCACGCTCGTATGTTAGCAATAATACAGTGAATTGTTCTCTGGGATTGTTTCCTCCTAATGATTCAGAGAATTCCTTTCCAGCACCTAAAATATGAATTATGTTGAATTCAAGATATACAAAAAAATACAAATTAAAAAATACTGAACAAATCTTCTTTTAAGGTACCTGCTTAACAGATATTATTACAATAATAAAACGTGAGCGCATACGCAATTTATTTGTATTTCATTGTTTCGGTGTACAGGAATTGTACATGAGTACTACGCAAAATGAAAAAATGCCAAAGTCTTACAATTTTGTAAAAAAGTATATGATGGGTCTGCTCAAAAATACCAGCCTTCTGAAAAGTTCTTCGGGCAAATTCGTATAGAATGACATCACATCCGCACACAAGGATCGATATAATTATGTCAATAATGGAACGTGAATAGTCTTATGGCCGATCTCACCGGCACATCTTAAAATTTAAGCCCGAGTCAAATTGCCAAGGTAGCGAATTGCACCTACATAATAAAATGTTGAAGCTTAACTATTGGTGAAGGCAAAATTTATATTTAACCAATAGTTAAGCTTTAACTCCGCGTTTATATTGTCGGTGCAACGTGCTAATATAAAGCAATTTAACTCGAGTTTAAATTTTAAAATGTGTCGGTGAGATCAGCCATTAGTCATCCCAACCAATCAAACAAAATAACACTTAATATTAAATAAAAAGAGATAAGTAATGGTTCAAGTAATTTCACGTAGAAAAACTGAAAAAAACAAGTTTGTCTAACAGCTCAGACCGAGTGGCACTGTTTTCACATAATGTCCCTCGTCATATTTTATCTATAATTGTAACACATGTATTGCAATACAGGTCTTTTGTTCAAGGATCTGACAGTTTCTGTTCTTTCAAAGCCTATCATGAAGATTACGGAAATCACTTTGTACTTAGCTTGAAGTCTCTCAGTAAATTTCGTCTTTACTTCCGTTTAATTTTTGCCTTTGTCTCTACCATATATTTTTAAGATAAACAACCGGAAAATAGAGTAATCCAAGTTAAAGTTTCCCTATTCCACTTCTGTCTATTTGCGCTGTCAAATTAATGAAAAACAGTTATTTTGGTAAACACTCCAAGAAACTGAGAACTTGTCTAGTAAAGATATTCTCAGAACAGATAACGGAGGTGATCCAATAGTTCTTTTCCTGCAGCAGTCTAAAATGCACCCACATGGTAAGCCCGACTATCAAATAGCAAGAAAGAATTGCAAAAAGTCTTAAGAATAGAACCTTCATAAGTTTGAAGTAACGACTCCCTCGAAGAGCTTCCAAACGTGGAACCACCGTCAGGCAAAACGCATCTTCAAAACCCAACCAAAATAGTGCTGTGCAAGCCACCAAGCTTATCTTACATTACCCAACACCGGAGTTGACATTTTTCAAGATGACTATTGGACATGATTTCAATGAGGCATTTTTACCATATTTATGCAGTTTCTCGAGTTTTTGGACAGCTAAAACCCAAATACATAAAATTATATTTTTCATCTAATTTACATCAAAATACGTCAACTGCGGCGGTAAAAAATTACAAAAATGCCTCTTTTTGCACAGCCCTTTAAATTTAAAAATAGCTTGCTTTTTTATTTCGTGTTGGTAGATGGTTTGTTGCTTTTTCTTACTAATATTGAAGCACTTATTGACACATGGCGAGATGATGGCGTGGAATTTGGTAACCCATACTATATCTGGTAGCATTTGTAGGTGATAGAAGTAAAGTAAATGTTCTTTGAAGGTTTTTTTGTCTGGTACTCATACGAAGATTATTATAATATAATAATTCAGATACGAGCGCGTTGTTCAAAAACTGCCTAAAACATTACAGACATAACAAACTGAGGGCATATCAGATGCCAACCAATGCCTGCTAGTCCATCGACAGTGACCGTGATAATAACCTCTTCCATACGCTTCGGCTTGCGGTACAGTAACGCTTTTAGTACATAGCAGCTTCTTGTCTTGAATAGCAAACCACTTTGTCTGCCAGTTAGACAACATCAATTGTTGAAACAAAATACAAATATCCGTATCACAAGCTTTGTCTTTAACATTTTCAGCGCTAGTTATTGCCAACTTGGGAAGCCATCAGCTTTTTCATTGCCACTAATAGCTACATGACTGGAGATTCAGACAGTGACATTTATTTCAGACACCTCAAACAAATTTGCCTTAAAAAGTAGGATCAGGATATAAGTCATCTATGGCGTTTAATGCACTCAACGAGTCGGTATATATAACATAAGATGTACCTGCACTTAGTTGAATGTAGAGAAAAGCCTGATAGGTAGCATACAGTTCTGCAGTATAGATACTGCCAACACTTAGCAAGCCAAATGTAAACTATAGTCTACCAGAAAAGCACAACTCACACGGTTGCTACTTTTTGAAACAACGGTAAAAAAATGTGATAGCTGCTTCGCATAAAAGACTAGCAATAGGAGTAGTTGTTAAACAAATTTCTGTATGGTAGACAGAATCTGCAATACATAATGTAGATGCAGCTGCAGAGGCATAGATTATGGATCCATAATCCAGTTTTGAACAAACCAAAGTGCGATGCAAAATTGGCATTGCTCCCCATGACTTCCCACTCTAACGACCTGCGCAAGTTTAATAAATAGAAACGTCAGAAAAGTGAGACCACGGTCAAATGTGACAGAGAAATAGAACACTTTCTTGTCGGGAATAGGTTCTCCGCCTACATATAACTGGTCACCTTGTGAAATTGGCTTTCTACAAAAAAAAATAAGTAACGTTTTGCTTGTAGAAAAAATAAATCCATTGCTCCACTTTAAGTTGGCGCTCCTCGATGCAAGTACAACAGATAGCCACGTCATCAACATACATCCGCCCACCGGCCCATGCCGCTAATAGCTATCACAAATAATATCACGCTCAAAATAAACCCTTCAGGAACACAAATGCCCGAGATGCCATCACTACACGTTAATGAATATTAAATAATGGTCATCATTACAAAGATGTTCCGAAACCTCCCAATCCAACAATGCTGGAGAAAATATTGCAAGGTCATCAGCCAAAAATGATCTAATGGCCACAAAAAAGTAAGCACTGCTACCTCTACTTAAGATAACCAAATCCATTTCCGGAAACGGGCTAGCCAAGTTCAACCTTGCACACCGGTTTTACTTGAGCCCCACACAGCGTTGTGACCACTAAAGTCACAAGCAGGAATGGGAATAAAGTGCCGATACGGGGCTCTCCACCGAAAACTGTATAACAAACCAACAAGGCCTCTCCATCCTGAGCACAACCAACACCTACACAATCTTTGCCACAGAACAGAATAACCACTAAGATTAACTGAACGTTCCACCTCAAAACCAGGTTCCTGCGAAAGAAACATAATTGAATTTTCGACTAACCTAACTTTAAAAAATTTGCAATGTGCATTATATTCCTTGCATTGTGCAATAGTTGAAATCATTTTTAGAACCACGATAAAAGCGTAATTTGAAATCTTTGTTTATTTGCGTTTTTCTATTTTTCTTGAAAAGTATCATTTGGAGAACTCCCACTACTTAAGTAGGTGGCCCGGAAACATCTTGGACATGTCGTCTGTGGACTCAAAATCGTTAAGAGCCTGCATTTCAGAACGGTAGCCTAGATTGGAATCCGTCTTTGACTCAGATTGAATAGTATTAGCCTGTTGAGGCTTTGGAATGAGTCACCGCCACTGGAATATTTGAGCAACATCAAAAAATTATCCTCTTAATGAAATTTTATTTAAAAAAAATAATTTTAATTACCCTGAAGATGTAAACATTAACTGTTTAATAGTTTCTGTGATTTTATGTAAATTTGTCTCTTCGACCAGTGAGATGCCAGGCACACTGATGATGGGTGCATACCCTAAAACACAAGTGTAAGTGTCTCTTACTAGATAAAAAGGAAATTTACATAAAATACATCATTTATTAATTTTAAATTTTAATTACAGTAAGTTTATGTACTGGCAGATTTTAAAAAAGAAAAAAATAAACAACTAACCTATTATGCATAGAATTATAATTTCTATCAAATAACAATAAAGGAATTATTTGCGATTTCATGTAATACTGTAGGCCACGGATTAGAATTAATTGCCGCTCGCCGAGAAACTGTAACGCTAAGTTCAATGTTCAACATCGTGTAATTTTTTTTTTTTTGTAATGTTATCATCAGTCCATTAAAAATAAGTGGCACAATTGAGATCGAGAGAATGCCTAGAATTGGAAAACCAGCCTTCTGTCGTGCTTCGTTTAGTATTCCTTACGATAAGCAAAAAACAATGTACTCGTGTAACACACAATGCATACGAGGGACACTGCGAAAGTTCGCAGAAAATATAAAGCAAAACACAAATTACGTTATGTAAATCGCTTTATTGCTTCTCAGAATATTCTCCTTTAAAATCTATACACTTTTGCATCCGATGAAACCAATCTTCAAAACAATTTTGCCACGCAGAGATAGGTACCTCAAAAACAAGTGATTTAAATGCTTCAACGGCCTCTTCAGGTGATGAAAAACGCTCGCCAAGCATTTTATTATTGATAAACAAATTGAAGTATACTAGTCAGCATTAACTGTCCTTTGCAACATGACCCGTTTTTCCGAAAAAACAAGCAATCATTCTTTTCGAAACGCTTCGTGAACGCACTACTTTTGTGGGTTTAGGTTCATTTTGAAACACCCATACAGTCGATTGCTGTTTAGTTTCAGGCTCATAGATATATATTCAAGATTCGTCACCTGTTACGATGTTATATACCGAATTTTAACGACTCCCTTCAAATTTCTTTAGCATTTCCTTGCACCACTTGACACGGGCCTGTTTTTGTTCTTCTTTCAAATTGTGTGGGATCCAACGATTGCAAAGCTTCCTGACATGCAAATGATCGTGCAAAATGTGTGTATTTGTTTCGCTGCAATGCCTTATCATGCCTCTATCTCGCTATAGGTCACATGCCGATCTGACAAAATCATTCAATATTTTTCGCGACAACAGAGGTGCATAGACAACCTTCGCAAAGATCGTCATCAAACGTTGGTCTTCCACGCTTGAATTCTGCGAACCATAGTTTTGGATGGTGCATCATCCCCAAATAACAAACTAAGTTTTCCACACATTGCTGCAGTGTTAAACCGTATTGAAAATCATAAAAAATCATCACTCGGAAGTCACGATTCAAAATTTCCATTTTTCACACAATTATTACTCTTGTTAAATTTTGTTGAAACGAAACCGAGCAGTTTAATATCGAACTGTCAACTGAATTATAGATGAAAACCGTCAAATTTTATGAATATGACAATCGCAGAACGCTGGCAATACATGCAGTACTTGATTCCGCAAACTTTAGCAGTGCCCCTCGTAATTATAGTTTCTTAACCCTGAAACTAGCCGCAGTAATAAGTCTACATTGATAACCCAAAGTTCATGTATAAAATCGACCGCCACACGTTACCCTCAGACAACCAAGTTTTGTCTTTGATTTTGAAAACATTCTCGGTCCTGCTCGCACTCGTTGCTTTCACCTTTGACCATAAAAAGGTTTCTTTCCTAAACTGGGATTGAACTCTGTAGTAAATTTCGGCTGATTTCAAAAAACTTTATATTTGAGCATTGCGTAATTTTGCTCACCTCCACTGTCATTAGAGCTACAAAACAAAACACGGAAAAAGCCAGATGGTATAATTTCCCACTCTGGGTATCTACAACCCCAACTGCGTTATGAAGGCTCATTCAACAAGTAAAACTAAACATAAATGATCAATCTGCATGTAGTAATATTCTGCAATCACACATCGGCATCCATCAGGGAAGTATTGCAGGGCCATTACTATTTATAATATACATCAATGATCTGCCACAAGTCACAACAGATGCAAAATCTAAAATTATAAACTATGCCGATGACACCAATCTGATAGTAGTAGGAAAAGGGTATGAAAATACGTGTGCACAGACAGACAGTAGCCTGAAATCGATTGGCACTTGGTTAAACGAAAACAAATTAATCTTAAATACAAACAAAACAAATTGTATTATTTTTAAAACAAAAAACAACCGATACGAATATCCCAAAGACATTCAACTAAATAACGAACTGTATCAATACACAGAAACCTGTAAATTTCTTGGAATCCATGTAGATAGTACTCTGGACTGGACATTTCACATGAATGAAGCACAAAAAACTCTTTCAAAAGTTCTGTTTAAATTACGCATATTAAAAAAAAATGTAAATCAGTCAACATTAATGACAGTATATTATGCGTGTTTCTACTCAAGAGCACGTTATGGTATTATTTTTTGGGGAAATGCTTCCCAGAGTAAAAAAATCTTTCAGCTCCAAAAATCGGCAATAAGAATTATTTGTAATTTAAGTTATCAAACATCTTGCAGAGGCATTTTTAAAACTCGACGCTTGTTAACCATACCTGCTCTATACATAATGGAATGCTTAATTTTTATCTTTACTAACAAAAACTTATTTGCACCAAATCTTCAACAGCATCAAATTAATACAAGAAATGTAAATACCATGTATATATACCCAAAACATAATCTTACTATGGTAGAAAAAACACCACTCTATGCTAGCATTAAATTTTATAATGCACTGCCACAGAATTTAAAAACGGATAGATCAATAAACTTCAAAAGCGAAATCAAGAAATTATTAATAGAAATAGAGCCGTACAATTCAAATGAGTTTTTCGATTACTTCTGAGTATTTTAACTTGACATTTTTTTCTACTATATGCAATATCTATTTATATGTAATACTTACTGTTACCATATTAGACAAACTGTATATCTTAGAAAAATAAATTTATTATTATTATATTATTATTATTATTATTATTTGATTGGCCCTTGTTCAACTATAACTACATCATTTTTTTGTGTTTATATATTGTAATTATGTAAATATTTATTAACAAAACTAATCTATTAGTAATTATTTAGAAATCAAAACATAACTAACCTCCTTGTCCTTGACCTATAGGTCTGAATCCTCTGCCTGAACCATCAAACTTAGCATCAGAAGGTAGCAATGGGTCCATAGGAAGAGCTGGATATAACCTAAATGGATCTCCCCAATCATTCCAAATTTCATGACCCTGAGTTAACAATAAACTATAATTTCTTTTAAAAGAAGGGCTATTATAAGGTGGTTCCAACGGACCCAAACTCTCATCCTGTTCTGTATCCAATCCAACTATAACTTGTATAGGTTGAAAAGTATCATTAAAAACAGAAATTGCAGAAACAGTATCAACAGGTAATGGAGGTATATTCAACCTATCTCTCAATACTGCAACTACAGTATCCAAGGTACTTTGCACAGAAGCTAGATATCTTTCCCAAATCAGTCTTCCTTGTCGTCTTAATAATAATATATCATTATCGGGTATTGTACGTAATAAAAAGTGCAGTTCAGTTACTCTAGCTCTTGGTAAAAATATGGCAACACGTCTCCATTGAATAACTTCATCATACGCTAAACGTATTTGATCACCACCTAAAATAACAGGTATTGAACCTGATCTTAAAGCCTCGTAAACTCTTCCTTGTACTAATGTTGTTGATATTAAATCTGATGTACCAGGTGCAAAAATTAATGTAAAAGTAGAATCCTTTAATATGGCACGTCTTGAACTATCAGTTCCGCATAATCCCCAATCTTGAGGACCAGTATTAAAATTATCATCACTTGCTGGAATGCATTCAAATTCAAAAAAGAATTTATCAGATGTAGTCCCTGTAGTCATTTCTCTTAAATGATCAACAATAAATTTATCTAGTTCCAAATATTGCAGTGGTTTATTTGCATCAGTATCATCTCCATATCCTATTGTCGTTTGGGTTGATTTTATTTTCATTTCTCCTTGAAAGGAAAGTAAGTACTTTCTACGAGCTGGCAGCATTTTTGTACATTCTTGCCAGACATCTCCACCGGGAGGTCCCAGTACTGGTGAGACTATGAGATCAAATCCCGGACGGAATAGTTTGTACGTAAACGTTGATTGTACAAGGATTGCCCTTCCTGTAAAAATAATACAATAAATCAACAAAAATGTTTGTATCAATTTTCGCGACTGTATTTATACGCAAAAAAATGATGATTATTTTTTTTTTTCAATTTGAAAAAATGAACGCAAATGATCTTTTTAGAGCGGTACTTTGTGCTTCCGGAAATAAACAACAAAATGTCAGCTCACCGCTGCCGATTTGTGACGGAGGGTCGCTATTTTGAAGAGCTTCCATTTTTGCGCTCGTTTAGTAGCGGCGGGAATCAGGTGTTAATTTACAAACAACAGTTATTGCGACTTCAACATGACTTTTTTGGAAAAAATTAAAATAATATTATTGAATAAATAATTTTTTACATAAACTAAAAATGCAACCAATAATCAGGTGTTCCCATACATTTACCCAACCCTGTATAATGTAGTAGATAGTAAGAAAAATCCACTACAATTACAAGGTAAATATTATATAAATATAATTTATTGATTGTTTACATAGTTGATAATACTGTAAAAAGCCGTTTAGGAAAGCAATGCCGATCGGAAGCAAACCGCTCTCTAAAAAGCGATCCGCTCACGTGTTCCTGTACGTATCCATTATAACACTTGAAAATGCTTGCTTTATACAACATTATTATAAGGTATGCGGCTCAAGATCCATACAATGCCCGTACTAATAGTCGGAGATTAAATCTCGGATTGATCCTGGATTCATGAATCCAGATTCATTTTAATAGTCGTTGATTGGCTCTAAGCTAATTCACGGATATTGTGGCGATACGGAACGAGTTGAAAACTATGCAACCGTCAATATAATCCTAGATTCAAATAATCTTGGGACCACCCAAGATTATTTGAATATTGATGGTTGCATAGATTTCAACTCGATCCGAGAATTAAGCGAGGAATACATTGACCAAATGCAACTAAAGTTGCCGTCACAATATACGTGAATTGGCTTAGAACCAATCAACGACTATCAAAATGAATCTCGGATTCATGAATCCAGAATTAATCCGAGATTTAATCTCCGACTATTAGTACGGGCATAAATTAACTATGAACTTCATCTAATACATTTCATTGTTTTCTTAAAATAATTACTACATTCATAGTGTAGCATAAAGCCTCGTTCATACTCATCCGATATTTTAATTTTTTCTGCGATTAAATATGGCCGCCTGTCAAACCAAAAAATTGCAATTTAAACATTTTGCAATTTTTTTAAGAATGTACCTAACTTCATGTCATTGAATTTTTATTAATAATGTAATTAAATGAATTGTAATTAAGTATTATTATTAAAATAACTGTAAATTAAAAGTTTTGCTAAATTTAAATGAGATTTTACAGTTATTAAATCAAACGCCAGTTCTGTAATGAAACAGTCAGATTGTGGTTAGGTTTGTATTCATAACTTCACTTCATTATACTCTTCGTTTAACCGACGTTACGCGCGCTGTTGCCAAACTTAAGTACAATAATTTAAAGCTAAAAACAATTTATTCAGTACTGACAATATCCAATGTTAATTATTAATTAAAACATCAAATAAAGTAAAATAATTTAACTCTAACAACATTACAAATATATAAACATTTTTTTACGTGTTATGTAACATATCTACATTTGTTTATGTGTTCTCGAGGTTAACTTTAATAAAATTTATTTTTTTCGGAAGTCATTTTTGATGATATATTGTATTTTTATCAAACAGACAAAGTTGAATCAATTTGAACATTGTGCGATTTTATTTTTTATAAAAGTGCCTAACTTCATATCATTTAAAGGTTGATATGTCATATAGGTTATGTATTTAAAAAAATAATAATTTTACTGATTATTACATAAAACTATGGTTTACACAAATAATTAGATTTTAATATGTGGTAAAAATTGGTTCATATAAATACTAAAAAAAATAATTTTACTTTTAAACTTTACATACAATACAATAAAATATAGAATATTTGTCAGATTGACATATTGACATATTATAATTTTTGTCCTATATAAATAGTAAGATTATCAAGATTATACAGAATAATAAACTCAACGGCTTGTTATTATTACAAAGCATAATTTCTGAAGTGTATACAAATAAATGTACGTGCCCGTTAGGGTACAAACAATAAAATGAATGGAAAAGAAGACAACGCTGAAAATAAATCAGTTTTAATATCAGACGAAGCGCGAGAGGCAGATTCAATTACAGAAGAATCACAGACAGATACAGAATATGAAACAAAGAAACAAGGTCGACCAAAAAAAGAAAATATTATTTTTAAAATACCTACAAATTAAAATAATACACCAACAAATAATAATGCAACAACGTTATCTACAACTTCGATGGTCACGCAAAATGTAATATCGGTACCATTAAAACCTGCAGAACAAACAACCAACAACAAATTAAATCTACGCATATACAAAGAAATAATACTTACAAAAATGTATATTATATAGAAACCAGCAAGAAATACACACGCACACAATTATCTGACTTATGGTGTCATGATAACCAAAATTTAAACGACACAATTCTTGTTACAAAAACAGGCTTTGTAATAAAATCCAACAGCAAAGAATTAACCATTTCTATGTTAAAAGAATTAAAACAAAATAACGTTTTAACATGCTTTAAAGAATGACCAACATCTACACCATTAAACAAAGAAATGCCAACTGATTCTTACTCCGCCGTAATTACGTCGGTGGTTCAAGATCTAACAGACGAAGAAATTTCAAACGTTTTAAAACGAAATAATATTGAGGACCGATATTGCAAAAGAATTATTTCAAGAACAACAGGAGAAGCTACTTTCAAAATAAGAATAATTACTGGTAATGTAAACTCCTACCAACGACTTTTAATCCAAGAAGTATTTTACAAAAGCAAACAAATCACAGTCCAGGAAAGTTTTGCTCCTTCACCAATTCCAACAACATGTGGAAAATGCAACTCTTTTGAGCATACTACAGAAAACTGCATGTCAAGTCCTAAATGCGAAAGATGTGTCGGAGACCACCATACATCACGTTGCATCACCACCCGCCCTGTAATATGTTTAGCATGTAAAAAAAGACCAACACAACCAATTGAAGGTATTCCCAACGTTAAAATTAAATCTGCAAATAAACGATCTGATTGACATTGACAAACAAATTACAAAATCATCTAGAATTCATACTCCCGTTACCATACACGATCACATCATTGACACATTTATACACAAAATTAATTCAACTAAAACAATTGACCGACAAGAATTTATTAAAAAATTAAAAACAAAATTCATAGAGACTTATCATATAGACACACTCGTATCATTTTCAGGAAATCGTATGTTTATTGTAATGTTAGACTTAAACAACCTAGACGAATCCTAGAAAATCGCGCCACCTCCAACAATTTCTGGCAAACTCTGGGGTCCGTTCGAAAAACCGGAGCGTTGGTGTGTGGTGTGCACACCAAGTGTGTAGATCACGTGAGCACACCAAGCGTCAATTCTCGAACGATTCGGAGTGACACCAAAGAGTGATTTTTATTAATCTTTCGTAGATAATTTGTAATTGTTTATATCAGTTTTATTTAATTATAATCAAATTGCACTGCAATTCATCGGTTACGTTCCCTAAATACCTATTCATTTATTGAACATAAGTTTCAACATAATGAACCTAATATTATTTGAGTACGCTATTATAATGACTGTAACCCTCAAATTATACTGAAAGAATAAGGCAGTTATGTTCTTAGTAGTTTTATTTCTGTTCTAGAAAATGTGTGCAACATTTTTACTTATTTTTTATCCATATCTATTAAAACTGCTAGTTTTAATTGTTATTTGTGTTAATTAAATGTATTTTGTCCAGACTTGTCCCTGTTACGTTTTTTGTTTCAAATGTTAATGTGAAAGTACACATTTCGCGCGTAAATCTCAGAGTAAAATCCACCCAGCTCTAGACTTTTGTAGACAAGAGCGCGCTCTCGGTGCGACGCTCTCTAATTTCGAACGCTTTGGGATGTCACACCTAGAGTGACACTCCGATTTTTCGAACGACATAGAGTGCGCTCTTTACCAACGCTCCGGTTTTTCGAACACCCCCCTGATTTCACAAAAATTATTACTCTACCCACATTCATTATGAATGAAACTCAGAGTACCACCCCCGATATTATCCTTTGTTCGTCAAGTATAAAATCCTTAATTCACTCTATAATATTGCATAGGTTTTGATTATAATGCCCGTACTAATAGTCAGAGATTAAATCTCGGATTCATGAATCCAAGATTTATTTCGCTAATCGTTGATTGGCTCTAAGCCAATTCACGGATATGGTGATGGTGAATATAGTTGCGATCGGCCAATGTAACACACTAATAAACAATCTTGGGTGGACCCAAAATTATTTGAATCTAGGATTTTATTGACGCTTCCATAGTTTTCAACTCGATCCGAGAATTAAGCAAGCAATGCATTGGTCAATTGCGAGTAATAATATCCGTGAATTGGCTTACAGCCAATCCTGCCAATCAATAATTAGCAAAATGAATCTCAGATTCATGAATCTAGGATCAATCCGAGATTTAATCTCCAACTATTAGTACGGGCATAAGTGTACTCTTTATTAAAATTTAATTTTTGAACGTTAATTTCAAAATAAAGCGCCATATCCGAACATAAATCTGGGTTAAAGTTCCCAGATTTATGTTCGGATAATGGCGCTTTATTTTGAAATTAACGTTCAAAAATTAAATTTATAATCTAAACCTATGCAATATTATAGCACTTAATCAAGACATGGAGTCATTTATAAACTCTAATCCAAATATATCAAAAAATATAATTTCGTGAATAGATGATGAAAGTGATTTTGAAACTTTCATCATCTATTCACCAACATTCACCTATATTTTTAAAATCATATTACAATTATCCACTCCCACCATTCATTCTAAGACTTATTAAATATATACGATAACTTTATAGAGTTTAAAATGACAGAAGACAGATTATTAAAAGGACAATTCAATGACCTAAACAAAAACATTCATAACTTAATATTACAATTCAGACATGACAAATATATAATCGCTTGTAATAAGATTAACAAAAAAATGAGAAATTTTTTTTTCAAGAAATTAAGAAACTTACTAATTATAGACAATCATCACAAGGCTGCTCTATAACAGGCCCTGACACTAATGACAATTTTTCTAAAAGTACTGATGTTGCTAAAATATTCAGTAAACATTTTAATAACTCATATTCTTTTTCAAACAACAATAATTTTGACAAACATCATTTAGAAGACATAAACAATTGGTATGAGACATTTTGTAAACAGACGTATATCACTCCGGAAGACGATAAAATTGACGAAGACACATATTATAACGTATTATCTAACGGCAAAAACACAGCACCAGGACACGACTTAGTTACACGAAAAATTTTAAGACAGTTAAATTATAACATCCATGACTACATAATACAAATTTTAACTTTTGCTTTACTAATCAATATTTTCCAGACGTATGGAAAAAGGGAACCATTATTTGTATTCCTAAAAATGACTGTAATGCATCCCATCCAGCTAACTATCGCACAATTACACTGCTTCCTGTTATAAGGAAAATATTTGAATCCATTCTGCAAAATAAACTCATTTCCCATGTAAATAACAAAATTCCTATCACACGGTTTTATGAAAAATAAATCAACCACCCATCCATAAATAATAATGATATCAAATATACAAACATCTCATCTTGAGGGCCGGTATTCGAGCGTCTTGTTTATGGACATAAATAAGGCATTTGATTCGGTCTGGCACAAAGGTCTTATTTTTAAATTGTCTACTTTAAAGTTACCAAATCATCTCATAATTATTATTAAACATTTTCTAACTGACAGATCTCTTAATATACGTATAGGTTCAACATATTCTGATTCTTTTACTCCTCAGCAAGGTGTTCCGCAAGGATCACCGCTGTCTCCTCTTCTTTACAATATATTATGTTACAATATTTAAATCCAGATTTATACATTCTACAATATGCTGACGATACTACGTTAATATCCCACGCTGCTTCATTAAAAAATTCAATTAAACAATTGCAATATTTATTAAATAATACGCAGACGTGGTTTAATAAATGGCGTCTTTATGCAAATCCCTCCAAAACTAAACTGCTAATTCCGTATCATAAAATACTAGAAAATTCTGTTACACTTAAAATGAATCAGGAAACTATAAAACCTTCTCAAGTATGTAAATACCTAGGAGTAAGTTTTGACTCTAAACTCAGTTTCAATCCACATACTCGTTTCCTCAAAACCAAAACTGTATCCCATGCAAAACATTTCCGATCCCAAACATACAAAAACAATGGAATAGATATAAAATGTGCTACTCATATTTACAAACAATTTTTCGACCTATCCTCGATTATGCATCAATATTTTTTTTTAAATTCTAGTAAATTAACAATAAATAATTTATATGTTGCCGAAAGGGCTTCCCTTCGCTCTATTTCCAAAATTCGACATCCAAATAATCCTCTTCACAAGCCTTCTAATGACCTCCTGTACGAAAAAACAAACTTACTTCCTTTATCAGAGCGACTTCATAAAAAATTTACAAATAATCCAACTAATCCGGAACTTATAAATTACCTCTTAGTTCGCAGAAACTCATTAATTTTTGCTAGATACAATAAACCAAACATCCCGCTATATGAAATTATACTCTCACTTATAAACGACAATGACAATCAATGACAATGACTGACTAACAAATCATATTCTTTTTTGCGCTTATTATCATAATAAAATATTAATTTCTCAGGCTAAAAGACTTTGGTCAATTGCCTATTCAATAAAATATAGAATTATATTATCTTTAATTGTAAATTATGCCATTGCATGTACTTTTTTTTATTGAATAAAAATGATATATATATATTAGACTGGTTCTTAAATTATTTTTGTTGGATTTTCTTAAAATAATTCATTTCATATTTAATTAATAAAATTTATTTATTTCGTTTCATAAGCACAAATATTGCCAAAGCAGCAGCAAGTTCCGTTTGGCCAGACCATACAAAAATGGACAACAGGCAAAGAAATTTCAGAAACTTCTCAAGCAACTTAGCCACGATGAAACCCATCATGCCAGTCGTCAAAAACATGACTATTGACGCATCGACCAACGCCAAATTCAGATCTTCTCTTCCACAGAAACCAATGGAGTCAACTTTCATTCCGACAAAAAGTCTCTTCACAGAGACGTCCATTCTGAGGATTCCCAGAACAAAAACCACTTGGAGAAAAACGATGGGTTCATTACCAAGCTTTCCAAGAAGCACAAGAAATAACTGGCTCATTCATAACTTCATAACTTTAACTAATAATTCAAATTGTAGTAACGCTGTAAGACAACTCGGCAGCCCATTGCTTCTGGCTCACAGAGTATTCAGAAACACCCATTTAAATCCGGGTTCAGTGCCAGTTGCGACAACTATTAACAAAGGAAAAACCTCCTTAACTTATATAACTAATAAAACACAATATCTAATAAAATGTTCTGTATTTCACGCTAAATGCATATTTATGCTTCCAGAAAAGAATTCAACATTTCTCTTACCAAATCAAAGACAAAAACCCTCAAGGTGGTCCTTAGGGACATTCCCAACTGTTTTACGGAAGAAGATGCTAAGAGCCAACTTGCAAGTAAGGGTTTTAAAATTATATCAGTCTCCAGAACGGTGAGAAAGAACAGGGTCATTCACATGTTGCAACCTCAAAATCAAAGCAGAGGTTAAACGTAAATCGGGTATCGTCAGCCAAAGTCATTGATGTGAAAAGTTGGAACATTCGGCAAATTAAGAACAAAGCCAATATCCGAGTCTCGAAATAAAAATCTTTAGCCCAGACAGCGGGTTCTGGCACCCTATTTAGGTAGAAAAAAAACCTGGTAAAATATCAGCATACGCCCAAAAACAAACTCCTGGGAAGATTTAATGATGGCAAACAAAAAAGAATTCACAAAATTGTATCTCAGTTCACTCAGTATAGTAGTTTCATAATAGCTGACACCCAAAAACATTCTGCATCGTATCTGCTTTTGAAATGGCAAAAGAATATATCAAACAAAAAAAAACTAAAAGCGTTCTTCTTAAAAAATAACATTATCTGAAAACCTCTCACCTCCAGGAAAAGTCCCAAACACTTTCACATATCTGAGGAACACGTTTGGCGCACAAGTAGAAGTAGAACTGCAATCCTCGTCAAAAGACCAACTGTGTACTCGTCCCACAGCTCCAACTGTTGGAGGCTGAAGATGTTGACAGCGCTGTCGTTGACTTGCTAACAAGGAAAAAACCTACTAAGACTTTGCCAAAAATAGGATCAAATAGATTGAGGGAGACAACAGAGCTCATCTGATCTCAAAACCGTGCTAGACACAAATAGGAAACCAAATCGAGCTAAACCAGCTCAATGGTGAAGTAAAAAATGCAATCAAGGAGTACAAAATAAACTAACAAGAAGTCATTCTCGGCAAACTGAGCTTAATAAAATTATACCAATAGATCATAACAACGGATTTCGAAGAAAAACAATAAACAATATTATTACTATGAAAGAGTATAGCCTCACTATGCAGTTAATTTATCAAAAATCATGGAACCCATGAAATGTATTTCAATAACTTATTTTGGTAAGTTCTCCGAAAAAATAGAAAATATTCTCAGTAAATTTAATTATAAAGTAGCGTTTAAAAGTCAAAATAAGTTATCAAACATTTTATTCAATGCTAAAGACCGTACAGATACAATTTTAACTTCAGGAGTGTATTAGTTAAGTTGTCCCACATGTAGTGCACGATATATAGAACAAACAGGAAGAAACTTCGAAACTAGATTTAAAGAACATTACCGCTCCTTCAGACTACAGCATTCAGATACTTTTACAAATCATATTTTAGAAAATAATCACATATTCCCAGATATCAATAAACTTAAAATTATTCACAACTGTTCTAAAGGTAGAAAATTAAATTTATTAGAAGCCCTTAAAATTACTAAATAAAAAAATAATCAAACCGACTTATATAAATCTCCTTTGTTTGAAATAATTTAATCCTCCCCCTTTTTGCACAATGTTATGTGTCATAATTATCTTTAAGTAAAAACCGTCATTCATTAATCTTCTCTCTACCTGTTTGGGGCCGCTTTACAATCCCCAGTTAAAGCATAGTTAAGGTTTGGAAGGAGATAAACCGGGAACAACTTATCCCGTGCTCGGAGCAGTAGTTATACCTAGTATAACGCTCATAACCTCATAAGCGCCGTACATATATTTGTGAAAATGACTAAGGAAAAAAGTAAGATTTGTTGCTCAATTTTTTGTCTTTTTTTTGTCACTATCTAATTTAAACACATTTACGTTTTGTAAATTTACTTATAAATAACTTACGTCAATATTGACGTTTCATTAGGTTTTCTAGAAATAAACTAACCTAACATTTGTAAAATGCATTGCGTGTTAAACCAGGTTTAACTATCGAATAGTTTATCCGACAATTGTAAAAACGGCCCTTAATCTATTTAATCTGTTTTGTCCGATTTGTATTATTGTATGTAATTCATAATAATTTCAATGTAATTTTCCACCTCTTCATATACTTTATGTTTTACTGTATGCTATGTAAATTCTCTTTTATATTCATACTTGTTTGTATCATAGTCAGATGATGGCCTTGTAAAAAAGTTGAAACTATTCACGGTTTAAATATATTTTTGATATAGTACATAATAATTGTGTGTGTGTTATTTATTTTCTACATAGACTTAAACTTGAACCACGTGGAAAGGATCCACAAAGAAGTAAGACTGTCTGCAGCGCACTGATATTGCTTAAATTCTTGAATCGGTTCAACAGTCTAGAGTAAAAGATAACTTATCTCAAACCCAAATCGGCATCAGGTCCTGATTGCATTTCAAAGAAAGCTTTAAGAGCATTTACTCACAAAGCTGTAATGTTCCTCAAACATTACAAATCCAATGCAAAGAACATCGCATTTTCCGTCTTCATGGAAGAGGTCTTATGTCTTTCCTCTCATAAAGATTGAAAAGGAAAAACATTTTACACAAAATTACAGCCCAATTAGTCTTCTGTCGACCTTAAGTAAGGTGACAAAAACTGTAATCTTGGATAGAATCTGAGATCACATGGCGGCTAAAAACCTGTTCCCAATTCATCAACATGGTTTCGGACATGGGCTCCACAGCCCATCAACTAACCAGAGTCACAAATAAAATCAAAACTGGTTTTCGTATAAAACAGGCCACTGGTGTCATATTCTTCAATTTGATGAGGTCTGGCACTAGAGTCAAGTCTTGAAACTGCAGCGGTTCTGGTTCAATCCGAAATTGTTTGCTTCCTATCTGAAAGGAATTAAGTAAAGTTGTTGTGCACGTGTCTACTCCCCGCACAATCGATACAGTAGTGCCTCAAGGTTCAGTACTATCTCCTATGCTTTTAAACTTATATGTATCAAATATATCATGCACCACGCCTGGTGTCAAAACCGTACGCTAATAATACGACACTTGAGAAGAGCAAGGTCATACTTTTCCTCAAGAATTATTCTTAACTCTTCACGAGAACGTTTATCTCAATCCGATTCAATAGATAGGTACTGCAAAGTACCTAAAAATTGAGTTAGATAGAAGCTTTCAGATTGCAACTGCCATACTAGCTAAGATCAAGATGGCAAACAATCTTTTAACTCCGCTGCTACGGAAGAACAGGAACATGAGTATACCAGAAAAAAGTTGCTACTATTCAAAACAATCATTCGCAATACTAATATAGCAAGTCCAGCGTAGGGTATAGCTGATTCTTCCTACCTTAACAGGATATAATTATTTCAAAGTAAGACTATGAGAAAGATTCTCAAAGCTCCTTACTACATTCGTAACACCCAACCGAATGTTAATACAGAACTTAAATCAATCAAAAATCACATATTGGTCTGATGAAAAAACATCTTCAATAAAACCGCAAATCACTCCGAGTTATCTCGTCTTGCCGAACAAGACAAACAGATTCCAAAATACAAGCGACCAAAAAAACATGCTTGGTGTATAAGGAAAATACGAGGCTCTTCAATAAAGCATAGTCAGATAGCCAGGTTATACACAGAAATATGTAAATATGTAAAACTTTATGATGTTTACACCAAGAAAAAGAGAGAGGAGGAGGTAGGCGCTTCCATACTTTTGTAAAGTGAATCCAACACGTCTTTTAAAGATTTCCCTCCCAGCAACCAAAAAAAAAAACAAAACCGCAGGTTGGCCACTTCTAAACTAGTTGAATAATTGTTTTATCCACAAAGCACAACTCCTCCACACTCACAGCTTACTTAAAAAGACGACATTCACTTAAATACTGAGTTTGTTAAAAGAACGTACTGGCGCATGTCACCGCGCAAGAACCAGTGGGAACTGGAATGCTTGCAACCGCAAAACTAACAAAAAGTATTGTAGGCTCCCAAAAAGCGATAGACCGATCAAAGAAAAAAAGAAAAACTGCACTCCTCGTCGCTACCATCAATCTACGATAAACGGAGCATTTAATAACTGTAAATTAAGCGTAACCCAACCTTAACTAACCTTTTTAATCAAATATAATCGACACCATTGCGCGAGCGGCAAGTTCTGCAATATTTGAACACCAACCATCCCCCACTTGAAGAATACCTATAAAACCACACCTGGACTGATCCCAAAACAAGACACCTGTCTCAGTTTCCACCATGAGTCTAAAAACTTCTCAACACTGAACTTCCCCTGTAACCTCAACACCGTCAAACCTCACCAACAATTAAAAAAAGGCCCAACGCTACCCTAGTCTCCACCTGGACCTCCAAACCTAAATCTATTCTACCAACAAAACTCTGGCAGCATCTGAGATGACATTTCTACATAACTCAGACCACTGAATAAAAAAAAAAACAGCAAATAAGAAGATAAAAGAAATCTTCAAAACTTCAAAACCGTGTCAAGTTTTGATTTCAAATTAAATGATTGATAAGTGACAGATATACATTTTTGCAATTCTCCATTTTCCTAATTAATAATAAACAGATAAACAGGTGTCAATTATACTATACCATATTCAATAGCGAATGTTACACTTATTGTTTGATAAGTGCAAAACTTTGTGATTGGCTAGTGTCAAATTGAGTGATCAATATGTGTCAAAGTTTAGTAATTTGCAGTTCCCAGTTTTGATTCATTAGTGCCTTACAAAATTCGATTTCGTCAAATTTATTGAATAACAATAGATTCCAAATTGAATGATTGACAGGTGTCAACTTTACTTATTAATAACTGTCAAATTTACTGGTAGATGTAACAATTATTGAATAACAGATGTAAAACTTAGAGATTACCAGGTGTTTCGAGTGAGCAAACTGTGTCAAACTTTTGTGATTTACAAAATTGTTTATTGTAAAATTTAGTGTATAATAGATTTCAAATCAAATGATTGATAGGTGTCAGCTTCAATAATTGATAAGTGGTAGACATACATTTTGCAGTAAATATTAAATTGTATTGTCAAAGTTAGTGAACAACAAATTGCAGATTGAATGATTGGCTGTTTTTTAATTTTACTATTTGATAATGGTCAGTGACAACTGTATATTCAATAGTAGATAACAAAATTATTATTTGATAGATACCAACTTTCATATTGACCTGCGAGAGAAGATGTACCAATTGTCTCCCTTCTCTTTCGTCCGCCCTTGCATAACCCTTTGGTCTGCTCTTGGCCCATCTTTCGGTTAACAACGCTATTAGGTATCAAAGGCTAGGTAACCTACTATTTATACTCTCTCTCTATCTATAGTGGAACCCCACTTTAAACCAAAGGAGCAAGGCTGCCAACAGCCCAAAAATGCAATGGCTACCATTGGATTAAAATAAATAATAAAAAGTTTGAACCAACATATTTTCCCCAAGGAGAATCGCGTTAACTCAGAGAAATTCCTCCACTGAAACCAGTGAGCTGCTCCAAGAAATCTGGAAGGAACAACCTAAACTTATAAAACACTGAAGACAACCTTGACAATGAAATGGAAAATGAGACGGTTACAACAGAAGAGAAAAGATAAGTAAATAATATTCGGCAGAGACAAAAGCTTAATGCGGCCAAGAACGCAGTCAACTTCAGAAATGCGGCGAAAAAAACAAACACAAAAGCGCAAGAGAATTAATAACTATTCGATAAAGACTATAGACAATACAGTAACAGGAAAAAATTTCAAAGCTACACTGGTAGGAATATGTGAACAAATCCAAAAGCTAAAAAAAAATGAACAACCCCAAAAAAAATCAGGTATCTATAACCAAACAAATTAAAAGAAAAGTTAAAGAAGTAATTCGAAGAAATGACAAGTGATCAAGAAAACAACCAAATAGAGAAACAAAAAACTAAACATATGAAAACACAAACCAGCTGTGATAAAACTACTATTGGTACCCAAACCAAAGTCCCAAGAAGTGGCGATAGGAACGCAAACAATAAAACTGAGATGGCTTTCCAAATAAAGCAAAATATGCAAAACATAGCAAATAATACGTTAGAAACAAATGAAGCTGCGGCGCGGTTGATACTTAAGGCGGGACAACTAAATATTAGATGGATTAGCTGTCAAGTGATAGAAAGGGTTATTTTAGTCAAATGCCATAGGTACCAAAAAAACAAACACGTAGAGCGTGAGTGTAATAGCCCTGAATGAGAGGAAAGGTGTAGAGATGTAGAGAAACAAGGCATAAAGTAAAATAATGTAGAAATGGGGAACACTGCCCAAGCTGTAAAGAAGGTCAGAGAATAGACAACATGAAGTGTCCAACCTGTAGAAAGCTTAAATCAACTACAAACACTACTACTTTACGACTCATGTTGAACATTATTGGCTTTTGCCAATAATGTTCAACATGAGTCGTAAAACCAAAAAAGAAAAACCAGCAACATTAAATATATGCAAGACGGCACACAACCTGCTATTGAAAACAACTAAAAAAACAATACAGATACATTGCTTATAAGTGAACTGAATAAGAACGTAGCAACAAAACAAAACTGGTATGTGGATCAAAATCAAGTGTGAGGTATAGGAAACAAGATCCGGATCTAGAGTTCTCACACCAACCTAAAACCAGTATCAGAAATGAAATTACAAGAGAAGATTTTAATGCAAAAGCAACTATATGCGGCTCGCTAAAAAACAATAGTAAGGCTTCAGAACTAGACCCACCCCCCCCCCTCTGCAGAAAGCAAAGTAAATCTTTGATAGAAGTTATCGTTACTAATAACACCATAACAGCCAGATAATAAAATAAAGAGTGTAAGAATAAGAATACTTCTCGGACCATAATAATATAACCTTTATGATCCGGAAAAAGACAGGAATAGAAAGAACCACACAATAACATAAAAAAATGAAAACTAGATAACACAAAGATGGAGCTACTTGCAAAGAAACTTAAACAAAGAATGTAAAAAAAAACAAAGAAGCACAAAAAACCCGCAACTACTTACTAAACTAATTAGTAATACGTGTAATAAGCTGTTAAAAACAGAGATAGTATGCGTGGTAACAGAAATTCGATCTACAAGTGTAACTAGTGAACGCCCAGAAAAAGTAAAAATTAATACAAAACGTCAAAATAAAAAAAAATCAAAATGGCCAGAAAAGCAAACTGCAGAAGAAAAGTATAAAGAATCAAAGTAGCAACTCAATAAAGTTCAATATGGTCAAGCAAAGTGCCTAGGACAAAGTCACTAAGGAAAAGTAGAAGATGATATTTTGGGAAAAAGCTATCAGACATCTACCACCTCACTATATATAAGGCCACATAGTAATACACCGGACGAGATAGCAATCAAACAAGCAAAAGAACTCTTTCCAGAAGATCAGGAAATATGGTGGGTACGCACAGCACTTAACTCAAGAGATTCCCCTTTTTACTGAATAGGGGATAATCAAAAGGACTAACAAAATCAAGACCAAAAAGGCACCAAAACCAGACAATATACCTCCTAAAATTGTTAAAATGGTGGTCTAAACAACAACAAAAGAATGTTTGAAAATAATAAACAATCTGCTTAAGTACAGCAAATTCCCATAAACATAGAAAGTAACCATGCTGGTAAAAAAACCGCAAACAAAAACAAGATTTCATGTAAACCACTTTCTCTTTTAGACTGTATTGAGAAATTGCTCAAGCAAATGCTAAAAGGTGTCGCAGGAGGCACTAGAAGTAATTGCGGCAACACTACATGATGGAAGAAAGATTAGGTATAAAGAAAATGGTAAATGAAAGAACTAGTAAGCAAGAAGCAAAAAGACGAGCAAGAGAGAATATAATAAAATGATAGCAAAGATAGTGGAAAGAAGGAGAAAAAAAAGAATAAACAAGGGAACTAATACCAGAAATAAAAAAATGGATAGAAAAAAAACCGGAGACTTACAAAAAATAAATAAGATAAATTAAAATGTAAATATTTATATTTATTTGATAGATTATCTAACCTTTAAATTTGTAACGTCTAATAAATGACAAAATCAAAATTCAAGTCAGAAATTTAAATAAATAAAAAACGGATATCAGGGTAGCGGAAAAAAACAATTTTTTAAATAATAATAAATCAGTTTGAAATATTATATACAATAAATACATTGAAAATGATGATCTCACTCATCGAAACATGTATGTAAAAATAAAATAAAATAAATAAATAAAATAAAATCATTACCTTATTAATATGAATAATATAAAAGGATTTTATAAAATAAAAATAGAAAATATAAAAAATAAGATAAAGAAAAAAAAATGTATATTTTGTCAAGAAAACACGCATGACTACGCAGAACATACGAACAACAACAACAACAACAACAAATGGAGAGCACTAAGAAACTAAGGTTTAGGTAAACCAAAATGAGATAAAATACACAAATAAAAAGCCACAGAAGACAAAAGAAGAAGGAGCGAGAAGCTAAATGAAAACAAAAGAATATGAAAAAAGTAATAAAGAGGAAAGAAACAAAAAAGGTCAAAACAACTATGCCTGCCAAGGAATAGAAAGTAAACAGAAAGAAAGAGAAGAACATATACTGAAACATTAGTACCAACAAAAATTGCAGAAATAAGAAGGAAAAGAAGAGAACTGCTCAAGGAAAATAAGTTAACGGAATTGACTAAGCAATTTCCGAACGGAAGATCTCGTGGTTGACAAAAAATGCAACTTTTGAAATGGTCACAGTATATCTGGCAACCAGGGGACACGAAGAACTAATCCCAAATGAAGATTCAAGAATCTCACTAGAAATTAAACTGGCAAATGTAGGACTACCATACCACAAGCACAAAATATTTATGAAATAAAGAGAATACGACGAGAAAGAAGTTAATGAAGATATAGAAAAACTAAGAAGATACCTAAGAACAATGCAAATATCTAGGCTGAATAACACAATAGGAAAAAAGAGAGTGGGATGCCAGTCAAGCCTCGCAATAATTTTTTTTCTTTCTCACTCTACTACAATTTAAAAACTTTTCACAAATAATGAACAACGTTCATAATATTCTATTTAGCGCCACGTTGTTTTGCTCTAAGTGACGCCAACTTATAAACAAAAGAAGGCTGACGATTTAATGTGCTTAGCAAAACACGCGGCTTTCAAAAAGAGCGTAGTAGCGTTATCCGCCGAACACACAAATATGTACCGAGAGCATCCCAGTGCCCAGAGTTTGATTCATTAATGCTGTACAAAATTAGATATTGTCGTTTTATAATTTTTAACTATTATACAATAACTAAGAATATTTGGATTTAATAAAAAAAAAGTAGCATTTGTACCTTCAAAACTGTGTTAAATTTTACTACCAAATTGTTAATCCTGCATTTTAACTAGAAATCCGGTTATTAAAAGTGAAAATCTGCCATTCAAAGAGTTATATTTTATTGTCAAACTTAATTCGGTTTTCAAATTATAATCCGACATTTAAAACTATACATCCAACTATTACTAAAAATTTAAAGTGTCAAATTCTACTACTAAATTATTAATACTTTAAAACTGTAAATCCATTCTTTACAGTGTTTTTACTGTCAAACTGAAAACCGACCTTTAAATTATAAATCCAGCTGTTAAATCTGTAAATCCTCTTTTTAAATCTGTAAACCCGGCCATTATATAATAAATACGGCATTTAAAAGTGTAAATCCGATCATTGTTAAATTCAACTGCCAAATTGTTAATCCGGTCTCTAAATACAACCTTTAATCTGCAAATCCAGCTTTACACTTTTAAATAAGGTCTCCAAAAATCAAAATCTGGCCACCAATGTGTTCAATCTACTAAACTGTAAATCCGGCCTCTAAATACTATATAAGCCCCAACCATGTGTTATTATGTTGTAAAAAACAACATTTTGCTCAAAACAACTAAAACCTGTCAGTAAATAACAAAAGTATCAACATTTTGCTTTAAAATAGTTAATCCGTTCATTAAAAGTTGTAAAAATTCTGGCATAAAATGTTAAACAGTACTAGCCCAAGCTAGATGGACTCTACGTTTTATTTCGGCAGTTTGGTTTTCTTTGCCTTTCGTAATTGAGTGGCCAAGATATATGTATTTTTCCACATTTTCTATTTTGATGTTATCTATGACAACTTTCCGTTGGCTATTACTCATGATTTTCTTTAGGTTCATTTTTAGCCCCACATTTCTAGATGCATGTTTACAAGTTCTTCGATGTTAGTACTTTTTATGATTATATCATCGGCGAATCTTAAGTGGTTAAGGTATGAGCCGTCAATGTTCAGGCCAATCTTGTCCCATGTCAAATGTTTAAAGACATTTTCTAAAGCCAAAGTCAATAATTTGGGAGAGTTTGTGTCCCCTTGCCGTACACCTTTACCAAGCGATATTTGATCGGTGTTTAGATCGTCGTCTATTTTAATGTAGACGGTCGCATCTTTGTATATATCCTTTATTAGCGTGGAGTACCTCAAGTCAATTCTCGTAACTTCCATGGCTGTCAGGAATGACCAAGTCTCAATACTATCGAACGCCTTCTGATAGTCTATGGGAATATAATACTCTGTTGTCTTTTCTATTATTGTTCTGATTGTTTGCAGATAATCCGTTGTTCCAAACCGTTTTCGGAACCCTGCTTGTTCCACCGGTTGGTAGGAGTCCATTTTTGTTGTCAGTCTGTTGTTGATGATTCTACTCATAGGCTTGTATAAGTGTGATAGAAGACTCATTAGGCGGTAGTTGCCTATATTTGTGTATAATAATGAGTTCTGCGTTTTTCCATGCTTTTGGTATTTGCCCTTCCTGTAAACATTTATTTAATAGTACTTTCAGAGTTTAAAGTAGAGGATCGCCCCCCATTTTAAGCACCTCCGTGTTATTTGGTCCTCTCCTGGGCCCTTCCAATTTTTCATTTGCTGTAGTGTATGTTTAATTTCGGGTCTAGTAAATTCCCGTAGGTCTTCTAAGCCAGAATTTAGTATGTACTTCCTTGAGTCCCCTGTCGGGCTAAGTATAGATGCTGTATACAAGTTATCGTAGAATTTCTGTATCGCCGAAGCGATTTCTGCTTTACTATAAACTATGGTTCCTTCGAAGTCTCTTATTTTTGTAATGCCCTTTTTCCCCTTAGACAGTTTTGATATAAGCACTTTCATGTTTTTGTTTAGCTCTTTCGTTTGAGAATGTGTTTGGTTTTATACGCTCTTATGCCTGTGCGTACTTTTCTTCTTTAATGTGTTGTTTAGTGTTTTATAGTTTATTGCATTTTTCTTCTCTCTTGTAGTAGTTTTAGTGTATCCGTTGTCAGTTTTGTTTCCTTCTGGATTCTTATTTTGCAACAGATCATTTTTGTAGCCGTTTCTATGCTTACCGATATGTTTGTTATGATATCATCTATATTCATTTCCTGCAGTGCTATTCCTGTTTTCAACCTCCTTTAGATTTCTGCATCGTATTCCATTTGGTTTTGGGCCAGGACCTCTGTTGTTGGAAATTTCTTCTTGTTCATTAGCCTCCTTCTTTCTGCTTTTGTGTTAATCCGTATATGTGCGCGGATCATTCTGTGGTCGCTTCCGGTGTTTATTCTGTTTAGAACAGATATATCCTTACATATATTCTTGCCGTTACATAGTATGTAGTCTATTTCGTTTCTTGCACGACCGTCTGGGCTGCGCCAAGTCCATCTTTTTGGGCTTTATTTTTTGAAGTATGTATTTAGGCAGAATAATTCTCTGTCGTTTCTGTTTCCCAGTCCGTTTTGTTTTACACCTATTTTGCCGATTAGGTCTCCCGTAATAATTGTAAAGTAGGTGTTTTCCAAGTTTTTGGCGTAACTGATTTCTTCGTAGAGTTGTTCTAGAGATTCGTCGCTTGCACTGCTAGTTGCTGCATAGCAGTCTATCACTTGGATGTTATATCAACTGTTTAGTTTAACTACAAGAGTTATATCTTTCTGAAATTGCGTGATATTTGATTATTGGATGTTGTATTTTACGGTTTACAATGAAAGCAACACCCCCGATGCTGTTTTCGGTTTCTGAGTTGTTGTGGTATAGTGTGTCCCGATTTTAGAGTTGTCTTTTGTTCTCCCTTGTGTCGTGTCTCGCACAGTCCCACAATATCCCATTTTATGTTTTCTAGTTCTTGTTCAAGTTGTTAGGTGGTTTTCTAAGCTCATTGTTCTTACGTTGTATGTGGCAATGAACATTTCGTGGGTATGTTTTTCGATTAAGTTGTGTAGTCGTTGTCGATTTTTTGCTTCCCCCAGAATCCTTGAAGCTGTTCGAAAAAACTTCGAAGTGGTATTCTGAATCTAATGTTCTACCCACCTGGGTATTATAGATTTTAAATTCGACATTTACCATTTCATATTTAGAAGGTTTTGGCAGTTAAAACGTCGCGCTTGCCCTGCGTGTTGACAAGTTTTGTAGTTCGGCCGATCCTCTAGATGCTGAAGCAGTCTGCAGCCGCCCATTCTGGGTACAGACGCTGCGTTTCGCCATATCTGGCTACCCTTACTCAGTTCGGCCTGCGGGAGTCATGAGTAAGAGTTCGGCACCCCGCGAGGACCAATCTTAGAAATACATCCCCGTCTATGACGCTCGATGTGACCTATTTCTATTAGAATAAAATGTTATAATGTTTGAAAAAACGTGTAACTTTCAATCTCTTGATGACAAACACATGAGCAGGTGGGCGGGCACTCTAGTTTAAATTACTTTATAGTAATTATGAATTAAGAGCTTAACTTGACTATCCGGTAAAATAACAATATTTCGGAAAAAAAAACCACCGAAGAAGACGTTTCGGCAATTAGGAATTCATCAGATCATGGAAAACCATAATAATAAATGAAAACAAAAAAATACTCAAAAACATTATTTATTTTAAAAGATAAAACTAAAATCCTGCTAAAAACGTTTGAATAGTATAAAACTATATTTATAAAACGTTAAAAATAACAAAATTCGATCTTACAACATCAAAATATTGTCAGAAAACACCAAATCCGGACATAAACTTTTGAAAAACGTAAACTTTTTCATAAAATCTTAAAAATAGCAAAATTCGGCTGAAACATCAAAATATAGTTAGAAAGTAACAAAATTGGGCTATAAACAATTGACAATTGCAAAATTCTTTTCATGAAATGTCAAAAATTTAAGAAGTAACTGTTAATAAGTGCAAAATTCTACCATAAAAAGTCAAAAATAACTAAATCATTACAATATTTTTAAATAGAATCAATACTCGGCCAAAAATGGTTAAACAAACCAAAATTATATTCATAAAATAGTAAATTCTGGCTATAAATCTTTGTCAAAAAAAATTAAAATCCAGTCATAAACTATCAAAAAGTGCAAAACTCTATTCATTGAATGTCCAAAATGCAACCATAAAGTATAAAAGTATTGTAAAAATGTTCCAAAAATCATCATAAACTGTTAAAAACTGCAATATTCTAGTTATAAAAAGTCAAAAATAGCAAAAATTCTGTCCTAAAATATAAAAATTTTTTGATTAGAAATTACAAACAATTTTCAAAATACACCAAAATCTTAAGAACTGCACAATATAGCAATAAAATATTAAAAAAATTGTCAGAATGAACCAAATTACAACAATAACGATTGAAAAGTGCAAAACTCAATTAATGAATTGTCAAAAATAGTAACATCCGGCCAAAAAGTATGAAAATATTATCAAAAAACACCAAAATTTTATCATTAACTGTTCTGGCTAAAAACAATTAAAAAGTTTTCTTCATAAAATGTCAAAAATAGAAAAAATATTGTTAGAAAGCATCAAGCTCCGGCCATAAACTGTTTCATGAAATCCCAAAAATAGCAAAACCCGACTAAAATATCAAAACATTGTGAGAAAGATTCAATCCGGTTATATAAAATTTAATTCATAGAATGTCAAAAATTGCAAAATCCAGCCATAAAGTATAAAAATATTGTCAGAAAGTACCAAAACTCACCATAAACTGTTAAAAACTACAACATTCTATTTATAAAACAGTGAAAAATGGTAAAATTCTGTCATAAAATATTTTAATATTCTACTAATTCTAATTTTTTTAAATAATGGCAATATAGATGCGGGTGTACATTTCAAATCCTACACGCCAATATAGTTAGTCAGTCGTTGGAGTACAGTTTATCTGAAACTGATTTAGTGTAGATGAGTTGAGTTAAGATTTTAAGAGTAGAAAAAAGCATCTTATACATATTACATATTACATTATTACATGTAAAAATCTGGTCAAAAATAAATTCAATAAAATTAATTGATTGATAAATGCAAAATTTAGTTGCAGTATTGTAAAATTTAGTAAATAACATATTTTAGATAAAATGATTGACAACTGTCAAGTAACTTAGTAAGTTTAATGACAGGTATTTAATTCAATGATAGACAGAAGTTAAACTTTCAGCTGTGTCACTCTTTGCGCACTGGGGTGCTCTTAGTGAATATTTTTGTGTTCTGCTGACAATGTCAAAGCCAAAAACGCCATTAGTGATTAAAAAGTGGCAAATATAATGTTAGACATTTCCTAAAATTAATAATTAATTTGACACTTATTAAATTTAATAAGACAAGTGTCAAGAGTGGTGTTTAATATCTATCAAATTTAGTGATTAGCATATTATGTCAATATTAGTGATTGGATAAAATTTAGTGATTCACATATCTCATATTCAACATCTAATTTAGTGAAAAACATCAAATTAAGTGTTTTTCAATTGAATAATTGACTACAGCCAACTTTAATTGTTGAAGAGTAATTATTAACTATAGTAGTTGCCATGTGTCAAATTTAGTAATCACAACTGACATTTGTAAAAAATGAAAATAATTACAAATAAAATTTAGTAATTGATAATTTCTTAAAATCATGCAAAATTAAGAATTCCTAAAACACTTGTGCAATTACTTATAATAATTTACCTGTATCAATTGATGAAAACAAGTCTCCAGCTGTAGCAGACAAATCACGTCTGGCCAAATTTAATAAAACATGATTCCGACCATCTCCACCCCAATAAAGTAACCTTTTCAAAGCCCTCGAATCCAGTGGTGGCAAATTCATATGATTTCCAACGTTTTCACTGACATCATCCGTATCTTTTAAAGCTTCACCTACAAGCACTAAAAAAATACACGCCTCTTTGGGATCATTCGTTAAATGTGGATTATAACCCAATACTTGTTTCAATGTGGTCTTTAAAAACCCGTCAACATCCCAGCCCTCGTTCATCACTGGAAACTGATCAGGATCGTATAAATAAACAGGAAACCCAGATGTTAAAGAACAACGGGAATGATCAAAACAAGAAAACATTCTGCATTCTTTGGCAATGTTACGTGATATAGGAGGATTAATTATTGGCAATTGATTTATGGTAAGACGTTTAGGTAATGCTAATTCAGGGGTATTTTGTTGAAGAGCCTCTCTTTGTGCAACCTGTGCCTGTTCAACAGAAATTTTCAATCGATTCAGTTCTGTTTGCTGATGAAGCAATTCAGCTTTGAGTTGATCTATCGTTCGTGTATATGATTGAATTTCCAATTGAATTTTCTGTCGTTTATATTCCATATCACGTAATTCACTAGATACTGAACCTTTGATTCGGTATAATTCCTTAACACGATCCTGTAAGTCTCCATTTTTTAATGATATTGATTCTTCTGGAAGATCCAAATGAGAGTGTGCACTGTGTACTATGTTATTTAAATCCTTTTCAAAATTCCATAAATAATTATGAGTGATAATTGTCACGGCTACCAGTGATATAATTACCAATGCTATTATTTTTGTTAATTTAATATGAACCAACCATTGGCAAAACTCACGATTTAGTATTTCTTTTGTTATTACCATTTTATTTAAATTTTAATTTAACATAACCTCAATGTTTTGCTTGTTTTTCGTATTCGAGTCTTACTTTATCTGCCCTGTCTCTATGTACACTATTCTCATACCCATTTTAGCATGAATAATCATTTTACTTCATCTAATGAGAGGAGGTTACTGTTTTTACTCACATAATAACCAATAGGCAATTATTTTAGTGACATCTATGCAAGACATATGGATACACTTGGCTTGTGATTGTTGATGATTGCATTTAATTCTAACTACACTACCTCCACTAACTACTAAGCTACGCTCTGCAAGCCAAGTGTAGAAGATTGAATTAAAAATTCTTTTTTCTTACATTTGGATAATTTATTATATTAAGTACCTACGTAAAATTACAAATAAAAAATATTACAAAATCATTTTTTTTATAGTATAAAGAAGTCAAATGTTAGGAAAATGATTTCATTAGTTTGCCTTGACAAAAAAAGTGTAGTTGTTGCTGTGGAAATAAAATAATTATTATTTTTATAAATGTCAGAAAATAAAATAGAAAAACGATTATAATTTTGACGACAATAAAATTGAGAAAAGATAAAACAAATCCATAAACATTTTATATCAAAACTTTATTCATTACACTAATAAAATTAGAAAATTTCGAACCAAATCTTTATGAATTTATCAAGGAAATAACACAAATATAGCAAATTCTTTAATAACCAAGGACGACGAGAAGTCTTGAACTAATACCACCTGAGGACCAAGGTTAATTTTATCAAGACCATCACACAATACCCAAACGATTATAATACCATTTCCATTACCATGCTTTGGAGCCGAACAAAACTGCAAAAGCTTACAAAACTTATAATTGGACAATGTGGCCTGAACAAACACATGCATAGAATAGGAATGTATAGAGAAGAATAAAACTGCTTTATCCTGCGGAGCGAGTTCAAAGTTAACAATACGCCTTTTGGCAAAAGTTTCTGGACTTTATTACAAAAAAACGGAACTACTAAAGAAACAACAACCAGATATAGACAATAAGACCTACATCTCGCAGTTCAGAGACGCTAGACGTACCACCTTAAAAAGAAGAAAAGGTTAGCATATTACTATTTTGACACAAAAAAAAAAGACTAAGCTGGATGCGCTGACATTTAACACTTTTTAGTTGCTTAAAAGTATATAAAAAACTTGAAAATTAATAGTTGATGAGCTTTATCTTAATGAATCAAAGTCTAAATTTGTGAAAATTAGTGTAATACATGTTAGGTTGTTTTGTTTTTTTTAAGATGTGCTGATAACTAGAATGATATAAGGGCAATTCCATTTCAAACGGACAGGAACTGGGGGGGGGGGGGGGGGGGAGTGGTTCATTGAGAAACTTGCTTATGTATTTTTTTTAGTTTCTATAACTTATTAGTAGTCCTTTGATTGGTATATGAAGCTATGAAACCCATAAAAAAATCTACGTTTCTTTTTAGTTTTTTTTTGTCATTTTTTAACTTAATCGCATTTTTTGTTTAAAAACCGCAATTTTAACTCAAAAAAAATCAACGCCGCAAAAGCCATAAAACCATGTTTTTGTTCTCAGTGGGCTGGGCATAAAGGAGCATTTTTTAAATTCGTTTTAACCGCCAAAGTTGACGTATTTTGATGTAATTTAATTGGAAAATATAAATTTGTTCTGTGTATTTGGGTTTTAAGGGTCTAAAACTCAATAAATCTGCAAAGTAGGCCTATTCTTCAACATAAACTCTTACAAATGCACGTTTAGCCGCGCTCAGAAGAACAATACACCAAATATTATTAAAAATTTGAATTCTGGGGACAATTTTACATGGAAAATAGTCAGTGTTGTACTCATCGTCCATAGAAAAGTCCATCTAAAAAGAAATGTTTACAAAACTTTCAGGCAAAAAATGCGTTAAAAATTAATTATTATTATATATTTACAAAAAAATATTATAAACATACTAGAGTGTGGTTTAAATTTTTTTACACAAAACAAATTTATATTTTCCAATTAATTTACATTAAAACACGTCAACTTTGGCGGTTAAAAAAAATAAAAAAATGCTCCCTTTTGCACAGCCCACTGAGAACAAAAACATGGTTTTATGGCTTTTGCGGCTTATAGACAGAGTATAGACTTGAAATGGCAGATTTAGATTCTACGGAAAATTTCTGATTGATTTCATTAGTAAATTTATTTTTTTGAGTTAAAATTGCGGTTTTTAAACAAAAAATGCGATAAAGTTAAAAAACGACAAAAAACTTTAAAAAATCGTAGAATTATTTTTTATGTTTTCAAACCCTCATATACCGATCAAAGGACATCTAATAAGTTATAGAAACTAAAAAAATACATAAGCAAGTTCTCAATGCACCTTCCCCAGCTCTGGTCCGTTTGAAATGGAATTGCCCATAAATTAATTTAAAAAATCAACATAGAAACCATGATCAGTAGAACCAAAAAATGTTATAATAAAAATTCTAATTTTACTGAAAACAAAACAAAAGTTTTTTTTTATTTTACGATTATTTCTAGAAATTAAAAAGTTTTTGTTTTGAACAATGCTTTTTTTTACTACAGGAACTCTGAAAAATAACATCTCACCGTTTGAGGCCAGTCGATCTGCTTGCTGTAGTCACTCTCAATCACAACAGCTTCACCAATTGATAGTGAATGTTTAGTGACTTCAATCCTTCAAACAAAACCCAAGAGTGGCATGTCTACGTCAGCCTCAATGTCAGATCATAGATAGATACAATTCAAATTAAAACATAAACACGAAATAAAACGTAATTCCAACAAAACGTTGGACTGACCAAACAAAACTGCTTTTGAGACAAGCTATCGCATAATTTAAGTTTTTATTTTTAGTAAGTACACCTGTAAGTGTGGATGAAATAGAATATACTACCTAAGTAAGTTGGAATATTTTCTATCACAGCTCACTTAGGTCGGCCCTCAACTCTGCCATACTATTGGGGTGTGTAAATCTTGAACGACTAAAAGCGGACGCAAAAAAATCTGTAATTTGACGCAGGATCTTAATATAATTCAAAATTAATGCACAAACCGTAAAGATCAATCCTCAAAAATGCAAACTGTTTTTTTTACAAAAAACTGTCAACTAAACCTACCAAAATTCTTAAACATTCTATTAACGTTGCCAACCAAAGTAAAATACCAAGGTGTGATTTTTGTCAACAAGTTTACCACGCCACATTTAAATATGAGATACAAAAACGTATATGTGTTCTTCTGGCAATGTAGAAGAGCTAGTAAACATAGAGGCTGTTTCTAAAGATAGAATTATGGATTTACACAGCCTTGATAAGACCTATGCTTATCTATAAAGTATTAGTGTAATGGCGGTGTCGCAAGAAGCGCTAGAGGTAATCGCGGCGACACTACCCGCAGACTTAATGATAGAAGAAAGATTAAACATAAAGAAACTGGTAAATGAAGGAAATAGTAAACAAGAAGCAAAGAGACAAGCAAAAGATAATACAATGTAAAAATGGCAGACACAGTGGAAAGACGGAGAAAAAGGTGAATGGACAAGAGAGTTAATACCAGAAATAAAGGAATGGGTAGAGAATAAACCGAAGACGTGTTACTTTACAACACAACTACTCAACGGACATGGAGCCTTTGGAAAGTATTTACAAAATATAAATAAAATGGAGAAAGAAGAGAAATGTATATTCTGCCAAGAAGACACGTATGATGACGCAAAACATACGCTAATAGAGTGCGAAGCGTGGGAGAATGATAGGATAGAGTTAGAGAATGTATTGGAAAACAAAATTGATAAATCTTTAATAATAATTAATATTTGCCTGAATGACGAAAACAAATGGAGAGCATTAAGAAACTATGCAACGGCAGTAATGAGAAAAAAGGTAGAAGAGTTTGAAAACTCAAGATATAGATAAACAAAAATGGAAGTAAACACACACATCAAAAACCACAAAAGACAAAGGAAGGAGGAAAGAGAAGCTAAGTGGAAGCAAAAGAACATAGAAACAAGCATTGAAGAGAAAAAATACAAAGAAGGTCAAGACAACTATGCCTACCAAGGGATGGAAGAGGAGAAAGTAGACAAGAAAAGAATATACAATAAAACATTAGTACCAACCAAAATTGCAGAAACAAGGAAAAAAAGAAAAGAGCTGCTGAAAGAAAGCAAACTGACGAAACTGACCAGAGAATTTCCAAATAGTAGATACGCCATTTTGAGGTTGACTGACAATATAACCTTTGAAATGGTCAGAGTATACTTGGCAACCAGGGGGTACGAAGAAATAATTCCAAATGGAGACTCAAGAATATCCTTAGAAGTTAAATTGGCAAATTTAGAATTACCAAAGGGGGTACACCTAATGGAACTCCATAAAATGTTCATGAAAGAGAGAGGATACGCCGACAAAGAAGTAAATGAAGACTTAAAGAAACTAAGAAGACATCTAAGGACAAATCAAAGAACTAAGCTGAATAACAATAAAATAGCAGAAAGGAGAGATAAACGTCAATATAGGACATACAACAAATAGGGTATAGGGAGAGATGAGCCGGGGACAGCATGTGTTGCCGCAGCAGCCTGTGTGAATCTCACAAGGCCAAAACCAGCTCATCTCAAACTAATAATAGACTAGAGACAGACATGATAAAGACAAAATGACAACAGAACTAACGTAGAGAAGAAAACCGAAAAATATTGCCCTGCGTTAGTTATTCTCAAGGGCCACTTGCTGAGGCTAAGTCACTACGTCCTTAAAAAAAATAAGAACAAAAAAAAAATGTAATGGCCAAAAACTAAAGAAAAAACATCTACAAACAAACTTAATTAACTGCAACAAATGGCATTTCTAAGTACAACAAGCGGCATGCAAACAGCACAAACTGCAGCCATAAAAGCAATGTAGTGCTTGACATTTACGTTAAAAGAGTAGCGACAGCGGCTGCATAGCGCCTGAATGCAAGAACATTGGTACTGACTAGAATGATGTTTGCCAGTAGACTGTATTTTAATTTTTTGTGAATGCTCTTTTTTGACTGTTCTCATTTATATTATTTATTTACTATTAATTACATAGATATATTGATTTAATACCGATCCTCAACATACCCCGCCTTAAAACGACTTAGTTTCAATTTAATGGTAAGAGTAAAAGTTATGAAATAAGGCGTTTAACACTACTGACACTAGTTTGCACTGTGGATGAATGTGATGCAACCCTTCTTCTAATTTAAAGATGTCGTGTTATCTTCCTTAATTATTAACAATTTATCGATTTTCAATTTGGGTTCTTGTACCATTTATGATGTTGTTGTAAGTTATGCAAATAATCATTAGACCAACGCTATTAGTTGATTTTAAACAATAACCTTATACAGGGAGTTTATAAATGAATGGGATTATGTAATCACTTTAAATGTGCCGCTTTTTTTAAATTGTTCACTAAACTATTTGTTTTGACAAATCTACTTTGACAGCTGTCAAGCAAACATATGAAAACATATGTAGTATAGTGAACGATTTTAAAAAAGCGGCATATTTAAAGTGATTACATAATCCCATTCATTTATAAACTCCCTGTATCTAAAGCAGATGTGACATGCATGTACTATTTTTCGGACAACGCTTCTTGCGTTTATAGGCCAGTTTTCTTGTCTTAGACTGCATAATGAGGCTCGAGTATTTGCGTGTAACAACCATACATGATTTCTTTGTATAATTAGCTTCCTAACTTTATGACTACTTGGCAATATTATCTGATGCTTTTGGGAGTAAGGTATTGATGCATTTACTAATCTACCTCCTACTCGTGTCCTCCCTAGCCAAACGGCCCGGGTAACCCGCTGAACCTCCTTCGTGCTAGGGATTGGGGCTTGCAATTGTTCCCCATAAACAAGGAATTCCCAGTAAGCGCAAGTCATAAGCTCGCCTTGATTACGTCCCTGTCCTTTGTACACACCGCCCGTTGCTACTACCGATTGAACAATTTAGTGAGGTTGTGAGTTCAGTAATTGTGTTGGAGCCGGTTAATAAATCATCCATATAAAAATCTCTTTGGATAATTTCTGCGGCTAATTTAAATTTAATTTCTTGATTTAATATTATTATAGTATTTAATATCATCGTGCATTTGTATTTGACGATACATTTTCTCTATTTGGTCCTACTATTAAAACATCATTGAGTGATAACTCTAAGCTAGTTTTGGCTGAGCCACCAAATACTACTCTGACTTTGGTGAATAATCTTGAATTTTTAACTACTGGGTGGTTTGGTAAAAATATCTTTGATTAATTGAGATTTCTTGCGGTTCCGTATCTAATACCACATGTCCCAATCGTTTGTATTTGTCCAAAAATTGTATATATTGTTGTTTCAATTCATTGTCCTTTTGTAACCTTTTCTCGGTATTTTTGAAACGTTTTAATGAGGAATTATATGAATCTCCTAAGTCTTGTAAATTGCCTTTGAACAGAAATAGTACTATAAATCGGCCTGATTCGTCTCTAGTCGTTGTATCGTTGTAATAATATTCACATGCCTTTTCTTCCGTTGAATAATAAATTTTTAGTGGATAATGTTCTATATTCCAAAATTGACTTATTTGATTGCTAATATCAACTGATGAGTGACAAGTTGTCTGTTTTGTAACTGGGTTCTGCAATTTGCTTGATAGAGCCCATCCTAAATGAGTATTTTGTAATACGGGTAATCCGTATCCTGTTCTGATATTTGTTCTGGACATAAGATTTCCCAAAAATTGCTGGAACCTATAAGCATATCTATTTTTCCGTTTGAGTTGAATGTTGGATCTGCTAATGGTTTATTCCTTGGAATCCATAACAACTTGTGATCAAATGAAATATTAGGCATTCTTTCGGTAATTTTAGCTAAGACTAAACATGACATTAAAACTTGATATTTGTTGTAACGTTATTGAATAGTTGCGACAGTTAGTTTGTTGATATTGGTTTGGCTTTACTAAGTCCTGCTACTAATATATCAATGTTTCTGATATGTAAACCTATTTTTTCACATAGTTTATTAGCAATAAAGTTGGATTGTGATCTAAAATCAAGTGACGCTCTGCATTCGAATTTGTTTCCATGTTTGTCTATTATGTGTATTATTCAGGAGTGTGGAGTCGTTACAAAATTGTAGAAACTCCGACTTCGACTCCTTAATTTTTTTGTTTCGACTCCGACTCCGACTCAATATCCTAAAATTGAGCAAAATAGTGCGTGGGCTGTTTTTAAATGATTTATTTATTTTATTTTTTGTAAAAATTACCTTATAAATATGTATAATTTTTTGAAGTAGTGTGTTATGCTTGGAATTACATCTTTTGTAATTTTGTGATTGCTTTCGAAACAATTGAAACTAAGTCGCAATGATTGTATAGCTTTTCTTCTTTGAAGTACTTCTTGCTCTAAAAACTTTTTGCATTGATTAATTTTATAATCAGCATTATGACACATTTTACAATTTGAAAATATTTGTGGGTTTGATGATTTGGTGGTTTCTGATACATGATGCGTATAACTGTTGAACTTGTGCTTTGGCTTGTCTTTTATGACATGTGCATTATCCCAATCCTCCCAAACAAAACATCTTTGCTCCAAAAATTTGAATAATTGTTTTAATATTGGTAACTGACCTCTGGGCCGTGCACTGTATATATGACTACTGCGTCCCAATGTTTAACTGGTAATCCAAGTGATTCAAAATTTCTTATGAGCAAAACATGTTTGTAATTAACTTTCAAAGTTCAGTAACATTTTTGCTAACTGGTGCTGCTTCAAATAATGCTTTCATGTGTACATTAATCATGTGATCTTTGTTGTCAAATCTATCTGTTAATATTTGAACTGCTATTGGATTTTCAGCTGTTACTGTGATTGCGTCTACTTCTTGTAGTGTTTGTAGCGACTTTAAATAATAAAACTTTTGTATATCGGATAATAATTGATTTTCAAGTATTAATTATGTAAATAAGTCGATAAAGCTTTTCCAATTTTCATAATCGCCACTGAATTGTGGTATAGTAATTTCTGGTAACGTAACTAATCCCTTTAAATTTAATAAATTTTGTTGTAAAACTTGTAAATTTAAATTTTGTTGATTTGTGTATAGAATAACTTGCGTTTGTTTGATTCTGTTAAATAAAATGCATTTTCAAATTCTTCTCTATTGTTTTCATATGCTTCTAGGTCTATACATTCTAATTCCGATTGTATTAATTCATCTATTCCAAAACTATCGTAGTTTATTTGCTCTACTTTTCAATGCATGGATATCTACAAATTCTGCTAACTTATTGGTTACGAGTTGGTTTATGAATGTTTGAATTCTTGTTATGATACCTTTTATTACTGCTCGTGATTGTAACAAATTTACATTTTTTCTGCCATTTTGTGTTGTTATGTGTTGACGATGCCGCTCGGAAATCTTGAGTCCCGAACGTTCGAATCCGACTATGCTGCGTCGCTTGCTCTGCTTTGCTTGCTACGTACGTACTGATTAAATGCTGGATCTTATCAGGTTTAAAAGACCATGAATAGAATGATGATTGCCAGTGGACTGTATTTTGATTTATTACGAATGCACTTTTTTACTGTTGTCATTATTTTATTTATTTACTATTATTTACATGAATATATTAATTTAATACCAATCTTTAACAGGTACACTGCTGGAAAAACTGACCGACACTATTCTCTCCTAGAAAAAGTAAAAAAAAACACGTCTGCAAAAAGTACAAACAAACACAACGCTACTCTGTATTGTTTTTCAAAGACTCTACAATGTACGAATGCAGAAACAACAAAATCAAAATGTAAACAAAAATAAACTTTTATAAATTTACACCAATAGTTCAAAAACATTCCATTAGAGCAAGAATCTATTTGCAAGATATCAAGATATAAATTATTCTCCTCCAAACAAAAATATTCGGAATCATTTCTAGGGCAATAAAAATAGTTCTCTATAAATGTATTGTTTCTGTAATTTGTTTTCACTTGACAATGGCTTTTAAAAGTCGAAACTCGAGTCGTAAACTGTTGTACTGTTTGTATTGATATGTATTCTTTAGTAATATATATTTATATCAATAAAGTATTTGTGGTAAAAAGCTTAGATAATTAATAGAAATAGTAACCCAAAAAATGACTGTCAAACATGTACAAATCCTAACAGTAAAGCAGCAATCCTAGCTATAAACAAACTTAAGATAACATCAAACCATGGATCGCAAAAGAAGCAATAAATACCCTAAACCCTAAGATAGCCGACTATTATCTACGACTCTCTAGAAAAAAATTGCAAATATTAACAGAAGTCTTGACAAGACATTGCAAATTAAAAATACGCCAACATATAGAGAATGCAAAATTGATAACGAGACCATCAAGCATGTGTTCTGCACATTCCCGGTCTTCTCCTATGTAAGTGGGTTGATATTGAAAAAAAGCTAGCTCAACATGGCCAGTATCAAAGAAACTTCTTCAAGCAGTGTCTTGGCATACATCAACCATATGGGTTGATTGTACGTCAAAGCAACGAAGTAAGGTTACCACTATACGCGCAAAAATATTAAATCTTAAGTGCAGTAAAATTTGTTTCACCTTCCACCCAAAATCCAGAACCCAAAAAACAAGAATAAATATCTTTAATTAATCTTTACCAGTTTAATCTTCTATTAAAATTTGAACTGTTAACGGCGTTACAATCAAGAGCCCCAAAAATCATGACAAAGTTAATGCATTAACTAGGAGTAGAGTTATTAGCAATATAAGTTGTTGGTTTTAACTACCGCTTCACAGTCGCACATAATGATTATAAACTTTGTGTAGTTTAAGCAAAATTGTTTTGCATTAGTTGCTTCAATAAACGTACAAAAAGCTCCCACCATCCGCCCTAAACGTTTAAAGATTAAACTTCTACTGTATTTTACGCACACCAACATGTTTTTAGATTGCGTGCATGTTTAGTTTATTAAAAGTGTTTGTTCTACAAACAAAATCACTATAAACAATACTTAGATGACACGACTTGATAGGTTTTGAATAAAACTCACAATAGATAACAAGGTAATAAGTTTAAAATGCAGCCTAATACACAACACACGTAAATAATACAATCCAACCCATTTGATTGCTTTTCAAAAAAATTAAATCAGTTAGGTCAATTTCTATTAGTTTTTTTACACAGTTGGCCAGCAATAAAGGTAACTACTGTTTTCTACAAATAACACTTTTAGTTAAAACTGTTTATTTTTTGAATATTAAATATATCCAATACTGCTTGCGCAAATAACTTATTAAACTTTGAATGCCAACATTACATGCTTGAACATGATTTTCTTGAACCAATTTCGTAATTACTAAATATCGAGCAGGCAACACAATTGGTTGGCAAAATTCTCTAATATTTAGTTTGTTAGATGTTTTGGTTTGCAGCAAAGTATTTCAAATTGGCAACAAATGGTTTGAACAAAAAATTTATACGTTTTCTACACCTTCAAACATTTCTTTTGTTATCATTTTAACAAAAAAATTCTTTGTTTTCTTTATAGTTTTTTTTTTACAGTGCTCAGTCTCCAACCTAACATCATTTTTATGGCTATAAGACCACTTTTTAGATTTTTTTAACACCTGCCGGTAAATTTCATATATTAAATTTCAGTAGACCAATTGCCCTTGGTTATAATAAGAAATAGTTATTTAGTCCAGTGTTTTTTATCTAGTGTGGGTATTATAATCTAACAACCATTACGTTGCTCAGCTGTATTCGTTCCTCCAAAAAGTAAATAGACAATTATTACTTTTTCTTTTCCGGAAGCTTTAATTCTTTTACCGTCGATTTTAGAATATAAAGTTTTTTTATAATGTTTGCCAATAACCTCTGGACGTTAGTCTAAAATCTATTTTTTTAAATTTTTATATTTTAATCTTTTTTTTATTTTGTGAGTACTCTATGCTTTCTGTTTAGATACGGGTTTTAAATGCCCGCAGCAAACATGTTAGTAACTTTATTGTCTAATGAATAACATCTTCTGCGCACTAAAATACTCACTATTGATTAAGCACTTGCAAAACACACATCGCAGTTGGTTGGCTGGATATAAGAATATCCCACCGTTCTGTCGGCCTAAGACTAAATGTATCACATACTGTGATATGGAGAACCTGACAGTGATGCTTAAAAAGTGGTACACTAAATTATAAATATGGAGGATACGCAAGAAAGAAAACTACAGCAAATCAAGACAGGTTTTTAAGTTTACTTATCAAAATAGGCTCAAAATGCAACTCAGCTAAGTGATGGCTTTTAAAATGCTACAAGTGTTAAAATCTCGACTTAAACAAATTGCGCAAAAATATTTTGAAACCCAGATTTCCAAAACTAACAATTCCGTATAAAAGAAATCGTTTTAGATGGTCTCAAGAACATGGTTTTCTTGTTTATTTACAGATGAATCTAAATTCACAGTATTTTCTACAGACAGACGTATGCAAAAATGGCCTAATCCTAGACGTTACAGAAAAAAAAAATAGTTTTTACCGTTGCCTTTGGAGGAAGTTTGGTAACCGTATAGAGAAAAATAAGTTTAGAGAAAAGAAAAACAAATTTAGTAACATTTAAAAAAGTCTGTACATGCAAAACGGTACTTAAATCATATTTTACCACATGTTCAAATAAAGGTACATAGCATGAACCCTTATCTTATTATTATTATCTGGGAATGTAACTTAAATATTGCCAAAACCCACTACACACTTTAGACATGCTCGAAAAAAAGAAGGACAATATTCTTCAAATATTAATAGCATACTGCATTCAAAGTATGCCAAATTGTTGCCACAAAGTTTTAAACGCTTGAGAAGGCCCAACACGCTATTAATTGATTATATTTATATGGTTAAGTTGATATATGAGTATAGTGCATTTAATAAACATATGCAACTAGTCCAGTTCATTTGTTAAACAGTATATTTTATAACTAGATTAAAGAATCTTTAAAGCGTGTTTTTTGTATATTACATTATTGAATAATTTTATTTTTAAATAAGTCGTTAATACACCTACTTTATTAACCTACTTATATGCAGATGGCCATGGTATTACAAACCACAACAAACAAACAAATCTTAATAAACATAAGTTGTCATAGGTTTCGGATTCCTTCATATTGTATGTTTGGAAAAATTCACCAAAGGTTAAAAGATACCGGTTCACTTCAAAAACAGTGCTATCTATCCGGCAGACCAAAGTCGGCATCTACTCCTAGAGCAGAACAAAAAATTATAGCACGGATAGAGCATAGCCCAAAAACGAGTGTGCGGAGAATACCAGCCAAAGTAGGAATGGGTACTACTTTTGTTTGGGGAACTGTCTACAAGCAGCTGCACTATTCATACCATGTACAACAAGTACAAGCCTTAACTTTAACTGATCATTAGGCACGTTTGGTTTTTTTGTTGCTGGTTTCTACGTAAAGATGCTAAAGACCCGCAGTTTCTTGCCAAAGTTCTTTTTACGGATAAAGCTGGGTTCACACGAAATAGAGTTGTTAATTTTCATAACACATCGTTGGGCCGACAAAAATCCCCATGCTGTAATTGAATGTAGACATCAGACACGTTTTTTATTAAACATTTGGATGGGTATCGTAGGCTACATGTTTCTAGGTCTTGTTGTTTACCAAACCGATTAACAGAAGCTGCTTATCTCAACTTTCTGCAAACACAATGTTTTATGGCCAGCAAAACCGCCTGATTTAAACCCTCTTGATTTTTTTCTTTGGGGATATTTGAAATCATTAGTGTATGCTACTCCTGTAAATAGCCTCAAGGAGCTGCTGTTAAAAATTAATGAAAAGTGCCAAGAAATCCGAGCAACGAGGCGGTTTTTTTAGAAAGAGTACGAATGTCCTTCAGACAAAGATGTCGTGCATGTTTGAAAATGGAAGGAAGGCACTTCCATATCTCCAAAACCGTTGCTATGACAACCCAGGTTTATTAAAACTTTTTTGTTTGTTATGGTTCGTACTACCACAACCTTAAATATTTTACATTCTTTTTTAAACACTCTGTATATAGAGCACATTACATTAGTAATAAGCAGCTACAAGGAGTTTATAAATGAATGGGATTATGTAATCACTTTAAATGTGCCGCTTTTTTAAATTGTCCACTATACTATTTGTTTTGACAGATCAACTTTGACAGCTGTCAAGCAAACATATGAAAACATATGTAATATATAGCAATTTTTCGCGATATACTACTATGTTACCAGTGGTATGATGTGGTAAGAGTAGTGGGAGTAACATCACTTTTGATACAACTTCATTGCTCTAGTAACAAAAATTGTCGCTAAAATGGGGTGGTTACATATACTAAAATTATAGACCAATCATTCTTTTTAAATTCTCTGGTTCTAAGAAATCTCAAACAAATAAAATAAATAATTTTAAATTAAACAACTTTGTTAACAAATTTTATTTTTTATTCTCTATATAATAATAAAATGTAATTAACAAATTATATTTTGTACCTACTAAACATCAATTTAGATGTAATTAAAGTAATTTAATGACATCCATCAAGTTTAAATATAACCTAAATCGTCTGTCAACGTCATACTATAAGCAGTAACCTACGTCGAAGCTAGGTAAGGCGTAGTATGTCGTGGTATGAAACAATGACGTTTTAACATACGTCATTGATTTCCCCTCCGTTACTAAATGCTCGCAAAAATGCAGTGGTATGTCTGTCAATACTAACCACCTTACTATTAGTAAGTAATAGTATCTCGCAAAAAATCGCTAATAGTGAACAACTTTAAAAAGGCGGCATATTTAAAATGATTACATAATCCCATTCATTTATAAACTCCCTTATATAAACGCACGTATATTATAGTACACCTTGAGATTGTGTTAATTCAATAATGCTTTGGTGATATACTTTCACTATAAAAACAATAATAATAATAGAAATATTATTCTTATTAATAAATATTATTAATGCTACTAACATGACACGAGTCAAGTCATTTGGTTTTGAATTAACTGAAAAAATATACAATAAAACATTCAAGCAAGAACGTATGTTACTAAAAAAGCAATAAAAATAAAATAAAATTGGCATTAGTATTCATCTCTTGTAGTTGTATGATTGACATTTTGAAATTATGTCTTAACAATTATGGGCCTAAATATTTGCTAATTGTAAACAAATATATTAATAATTATGTACAGGTTTGATTAATAAAAACGCGTAGCTGCAAAAACACAAGATTAACTCGACCGACTTAAACAAAAAGCAGTAAAAGAAGTGCAAAAAAAGAAAACAGTTTTTTTGTAGAGTATTGCTGCAGTTGCATAAATTAGCAGCAAACAACAAACCAAAAGTGTGTATTAATGTAATTAATGTAAATTAATTAACCCGTAACCGTAGACCTAAGGTCAAAATAACTCCTTCCATGTTGTGAATTCTTGGTATTTCCCCACCCCTGCTAGATATACGCCTGTATGTTCCAGTACCTTCCTAACTCTTAGTATAAAGTTGTCTGCCAAAGCAGTAAGTTGCCCCTTTGAAAAATTTTCTGTTTATAGCTTGTTGAAATTTTTTAGGTGTCAAAAAGACGTCAGGTCTGTATTTAAGTGATAATATTTGTTTTAGCACAAAATTGATTTATGTGTTTTTTTAAGATTATAACAATGAGTAAAGAAGTAATGCCTGGGCTATCAAAGAAAATAAAGTATGGGTGATAAAAATTTTGAAGAAACATTGCTGCAGTCGATGGAAGAAGTGAGTTCTGGCGAAAGTGATGAATCTGTTGCTGATTATGTTGTAAGTGATCATGACACCGAGTCTGAGATAGAAGCAAATGAAGATTTTAAAAATGATATAAATGAATTACAAGTTGAGAAAGCAAATGAAGATATTGAGATTAATATAAATGAATTACAACTTGAGAAAGCAAATCCCTCTCCTAAGACAAAATATTTCTATGACAAGAATCGCTACAAATGGTCGAAGGTACCTCGATGTAGTAAAACCACTCGTATTTCCAAAGACAATATTGTTATAAAATGTCCAAGATTAAAAAATCGTTCTGTTCACAAAAAAGAGCCAAAAAAAATGTGTGGCTAGAATACGATTGAAATATAAAAATAAAGCTAAAAGTGACCTCCGTGATTTGGATGTCTTAGAGCTTAGAGCTTTCTTAGGTTTGCTATTGTTCACTTCAATATTTAAGTCTAATCATGAAGATTTACGATCCCTATTTGTTACCGATGGATCAGGTCGTGACATATATTCAAGAGCGTTACAAATGCCAATAGATTTGCATTGATTCTTTTAGCTTTAAGGTTTGACGATCTTGAAACTAGGCTTGAACGTAAAAATAAGCATATTCTGGGTCCAATTTCAGAAATTTTTAATGCATTTATTTCTAATTGTCAGAAAGTTTACACAATAGGTTTTTGTGCATGTGTAGACGAGATGTTAGTTTCATTTAGAGGCCGTTCAAAATTCAAAATGTACATGCCTCAAAAGCCCTGCAAATATGGATTAACCAACCCAAGCTGTACTTAAGCTCGCAAAACCAATTATTGGTACAAATCGAAATATAACTGCCAATAATTGGTTTTCTTCCATCGAAGTGGTAGATGCACTAAGGGATTTAAATCTTACTCATGTCGGAACACTAAAGGAAAACAAGAAAAAGATTTTTCCACAGTTTCTTCCTAAACAAACGAGACATGTAAGCTCATCTATATATGGATATACTAGTTACATTACGATGATTTCTTACGCGACAAAGAAAAATAAAGCTGTCATACTAGTTTCTTCGGTTCATCACAATAAAGGCACTTACAATGGTAAACCAGAAATAATCTCCTATTATAATAATACAAAAGGAGGTGTGGATAGTCTGGATGAATAATGTAGTGTTTATTCAACAGGTCAAAGGACAAGGCGATGGCCGATGGCTATATTTTACAGAATGCTAGACATTTCTTCTGTGAATTCTTATATACTTTATAAATCATATAGAGATAATTCAAAACTGACTAGATATAACTTTGTTAAAGAATTAGCAATGCAATTAGTCAAACCTGAAATGAAACGCAGGTTACTAAATCAACGCATTACACGTGATGTTAAGATTTGTTTTCGAAGAGTGTTACAAATAAAAGAAGAAAATAATGTTGGTGACGATGAAAAACTTGAAGTAAGAACTACTTGTAGAAGATGTCCTGCAAGTAAAAGAAGAAACACTTTCAGTTTATGCGTTATGTCTAAAATACCTATTTGCATGGAATGCACAAAAAGACTATGTATAGACTGCGCTCTTTGAAAAACCTGTCACAAAACCGGTTGCAGTTTTTTTTTATTATAAGCTGTTTTTATGTTATTTCTTGTTTTTTATTTTTATTTATATTTAAACTTATCTATTATATTACAAAATAAGAATAATTTTCATCACTTTTCTCTGTGCAATTTTTATAGTGAGACTATGTCAAAACCGATGAAAAAATGTATTTAAAATAAATTTGCATAAAAGTACATTGTTTTAATATAAATCTGATAAAACCTGTAGACATTTAATAATTAATGCTCAAATAATACTATTATGTTGCAAGAGTTGCAAATGTTTTGATTTTTTTACATTATTTTGCTCATTTCACGTCTGTGGTTACGGGTTAATATACGATGTAGATGTTTAGTGAGTAGTAGGAAAACCAAGTGTTATGTAATTTATTAAAAAAAAAACAACAAAATAAAAAGTCAGGTTTTTTCTTCCTTTTGTTGTCGTCCAAGCAAAAACCTGCAATGCAAAGAAACCAATAATCACAGCTCTCCTGCGTTTGTTTATTAAAAATAGATACGTTTTGTTTCTAAAACCATCAAAAAATCCTAGATCCAAACCGGCAATTAAATAAACTAGATCTTAAAAATTGAAGGTGTGAAAGGTTTTTTGTTAGCTGTAAATTTGGGATCAATACTAATTCAAGTATTTTATAGTAAAGTTTTATGTTTTTTTGTCATTGCCTCTTTAGTTAAACATTTGTTTTTGTGTAATAACAGTGTTTCCATAGCAGCTGTTGGCGTTGTTCTCATTTTTGTAATTTATCTATTTTGGTTGCCTATTTTTTCACGCCATACAAATGCTCCGTACGTGATAATAAGTCTAGTTACAACAGTGTATAACAATTTGGTTATATCGGGTGTTAATCCTAATGTCTGTCCAACCACCAATTTGCTTGCAAAAAGCACCCACACAGATGATCTTTGTAGTCACATTTTCCAAAAAATATCGTGGTTTTTCGTTGTCTGGTAAAAAGAATAATTGCCGTTTTGGTTGAATTCACTAAATGTCTGTTCTTCTTGCACCGCTTGTTGACAGTGTTCAGTGCATTATGCATAATGAAAGATACTCCAGACTTTCAGCTTATGTTGTTCAATGTCTGCAATAACCTTTCCATGACAAGGCACCGCAGTAGAGATAATAACGGACCGCTTTGTCGGCACCTGCCAGCAGCTTTAGCTCCTACAATCTTAAATATACTGTCCACATTTAGAATGGCAGAATGCTTCAACACGCCTAGTCCAATTACATAAACCAAATAATAATGTAATTGAAACTGCAGAGGCTTGATTTACAGCTAACCAGCTTAAATTTTATTTACTATGGCATTTGTCTTCGCCTAGTGCTATTTTGGTTTGCATATCAACTTCTTTTGATTAGAAGCTTCTGCCATCGTATAGCCTGGAAAATGTGTCTACAGTAGTTTTTGCAAAATTCCTTTGACCGTCTCTGTACAACCACCTTCTTTTGTGTAAAGAAATTTAATGTTTGCAGTGAGATTATTGCTCAAAAGTTTCTGAAAACAAGAACATGTAAGTTTGCTTTGTACACTCTCGCAGTATCATTGTTTTATGTTTTATATAAAGCTCAGTCACTATTTCTCTTGGTTTTGTTGAACAGTTTCCTAGTACTAGCCCTTGCCAGGGGCGTAAAGGGTTAAACCAACAGCTTATCAACTCAAAAGTCATCCTCACCTGCACGTGGTGCACCCTGCTAGAGAACGAACGAGGCTCTGGCGACCGAGACACGGCGGAATAACCGTTCCAACAAAAATTAAGAAAATGTAATTTTCACCCAAACTGGCCAACACTTTCGAAAAGCGTGGCCTTTAAAAATGCCAAAACTTTCAAATGCAAGAAATGTTTATAAAGAAAATACCCCAGGCAAGTAGAGTACATCAAAACCTCGCCACATCGGTCAGCCACACGGATTCTAGAGGGGGGGGGGGGCAAAAACTTAAACAACAAGGGAGTGAAACATACAAAAATCAGAGTAGCACTGGAGAACAGGCAACCACCCTCAAATCAAGCCACCTCCTATACCACAAAAATGCCGATACAAACCACCACAACAGAGGGGTGGCAATTCTTATCAACAAAAAACTAAAACATCAAGTAACAAAAATGGAAGATATTTCGAACAGAGTAATATACATCGTCATACAACTAAATTGAAAACTTGTACGAAAACATATCAAAAGCTCAAGAACTAGGAAAAACCAAATTCCAAATAGTAATACAAGACTTCAACGCCAAAGTTGGGGGAAAACTGAGAGACGATCCACAAAATATAGGGACTTTCGGACTGGGAAACAGAAACAAAAGAAGGAAAATGCTCGTAGATTACCTGCAAAAACAAGGTATGTACTGCCATAAACCTTCTTTAAAAAAGCCCGCCAAAGGAAATGGCTTGGAGATGGCCACACTAAAATTGAGATCGACTACATAATGTCAAATAGACGAGAAATATGCAGCGATGTAACAGTACTAAACCGATTCAGCACAGGCAGCAATCACAGACTAGTTCGGGCAACTATTACCATGAACACCAAGTTGGAAAGAAACAGAATGATCCAAAACAAGAAATACCCAACAACATAAACCCTAAAGAAAAATGAGATCAAATATAAAGACAGCGTGAAGAAAACCCTACCAAAAGTAAGAAACCTAGAACAAATGGACATTGACCATCTATCAGAAAGCATAACAATCAGCATAAGAACCGCAGTAAAGAAAATAAATTACAGGAAAGGTCCCAAAACAAGAAAGCTCAGCTCCAACACCCTGAAATTACTAAAACAAAGAAGAAACACAGACAGAGAATGTTGTCAATACAATGTCCTAAGTAAAATAATAAGCAAGGAAACGCGAAGAAACATAAGAACATATAACACCCAACTTATACAGAAGGTTATTGAAGACAACGCAAATATAAAAATACTAAGAAGAAACAGATCAAAAGGAAAGAAAAAATTGTACAGGATCAAAAACCAACACGGAGAAGTCACCGCAAATAAACAAGAAACTATAAACGTCATCCAAAATTTTTACCAAGGCCTTTACACCTCACACATAGCAAAACCAAACAAGGGTAGATATACAATCCGTAACGTAGACTCGAAAGAAATACCAAAGATTACGAAAACAGAATTACGGGCCACGCTAAAACAAATAAAAAACAGAAAAGCCCCAGGAGAAGACTGGGTTACTTCAGAAATGCTAAAAATAGAAGGGGCAACATTAGAACAAGCCATCTGCACCCTACTAAACAAATGCTTAAGCAAGAGAAAAGTTCCTAAAGCCTGGCTGAATTCGGAAGTAATTCTGATCTTCAAGAAAGGCAACACCAACAACATCGGCAACTACCGACCAATTAGCCTTCTAAATCACATATACAAACTGCTATCCAAGATAATAACAAACCGCCTAACGATTAAGCTCGACCAATACCAACCATGCGAGCAGGTAGGGTTCCAAAAAGGATTCGGCACAAACGATCACCTCCAAACGATACGTAGTCTGATAGAAAAGTGCACGGAGTACAATGTCCCTATAAAATTAGCGTTTGTGGACTATGAAAAGGCTATTGACTCGATGGAGACATGGGCAATAACAAAAGCAATGAATGGTGCAAGAATCAATTCACAATACACAAGGATCATGAATCACATACACGACAAAGCTACAATGCACATAACCATAGACAAAGACATGGTAACAGATAAAATAAAGATCCGGAAAGGATTAAGACAGGGCAATGTCATATCACCAAAACTCTTCACAGCGGCCCTAGAAGACATATTTAAAAACCTAGCCTAGGAAACCAAAGGAATAAATATAAACGGAACTTGACTAAACAACCTCCGCTTCGTAGATGACATCGTGCTGATCAGCAATGATAACAACGAATTAAAATCTATGCTAGAAGAATTTAAAGCAGAATCAGAACAAATCGGACTAAAAATGAACCTAGCAAAAACAAAAACAATAACAAATGAGGACGCTAGAATAACCATTAATGGAGAACCAGTAGAGGCGGTAAAAGAATACACATACCTAGGCCACAATATCAAACTGGGCAAACAAAATCAAACAGCAAAAATAACTAGAAAGATAAAGATGAGCTGGGCTGCATTCAGCAAAGTAGATTACATTCTAAAATCTAAAACCATTCCAATCAACCGTAAAAGAAAGGTATACAACAGTTGCATACTACCTGTCACAACCTACGTAATGGAAACCGCAACCCTGAAGCTAGAAAGCGCAAACCGACTCATCGTAACGCAAAGATCAATGGAAAGAGCAATGCTAGGTATAAGACTGCGTCAAAAACAAAGAAATCAGAAGCAGAACAAAAGACGTCACCAGGAAAATAGCAGAATTGAAGTGAAGATGGGCAGGCCACCTGCCAAGACAAGATGAAACCAAATAGATTAAAAAAATCATAGAATGGCGCCCAAGAACAACAAAAAGAAGCGTGGGCCGGCCGGCAACAAGATGGCAAGATGATATACAAAAAATAGCAGGAAAAAACTGGATCCAAACCGCCCAATCCAGAGAAACATAAAAAAAACGTTAGAAGAGGCCTACATCCAGGAGTGAATAAAAACAGGCTGAAGAAGAAGCCCTTGCTCCGTCAAACTCCCTATTTCACCAAGTAATCATGTTAAAAGTGTGTTTGACAGTGCTTAAGCTATTTTCAAAAAGTGTCTTTATAAAGTTAACAAACATGTCCGTCATTACCTCCAGCTTGTAACTTGTTCTTGCTGCCTTAGGACAACCACCAATTTGAACAACTATTATGTTGTTATATACATCCCAGTCAATATTTCTTAAGTTTCTATATACCTGTAAAAACTTTTTCTGATTCAATGTTAAATAGAATGTATGCGCGGTCTGACAGCAAAAGATTATTTGACACGTCACTTAATCGTTTCACTCGCTTTGTCAGTTGCTAATGTCAGGTCAATAACGTAAGCAAATTACTTTTGTTTATAATGTTAATATTAGTTTCTAAAAGTTTATCACCTTTTGAGTTGATATCGATGCTCCACAAAGCAATATTGTGTGCGTTTACATTGCACTCAAAAATTAGCAATGTTTTAAGTATGCTAATAATTATTCTTTGAATTCCTTCTAATGACAGAGGACACTTCTGATCGTAGAGAAGGTATCCTGATCTAAGATTGATCTTAAGATCACCTTTCCCATTATAGTCACTTTGACTGTTACTTGATCGCTGAAACAAAAATTCTAAAATGCGATTAGGTTTAGTTTATATTTTGCTATGATACATTTACGTAGATTGCATGAGAGTTTGTGTGATAAGAGCCATCTACCTAAAATACTTAGAAATGTATATTTCTCTTGTTGATCCAGAATTCCTAAACAAAAGCAATAAAATGTTATGTTTCATAATGTAGGCATTGAGGACCGCGGAGGCTACCCTGCAATAATGTACATTGATCTGCACAACTTTCAACATTTTACTTACCGTCATTTTTCTCTTTTTCACCTCTTTGACAAGACACTCTTCCGGTTTGTCTCTATCCTTTTTAGAACAGTACCCGGAGCAATATTCTGAAGAAACCTACTTGCAATTGTTCGGTCCCTTTGAAATCTGGTTTAGAGTTGAGGCCGCTTACCAACACGGTGGATTGCCTAGATTTTAAATAGATTACTCTAATTGACTTACGAAAACATCAAATAGAAATTTTGAAAGTACTGATATGTTACAAACAATGGAAGATTGTCTGGTCAACTGTATTTTGTTTAATTAGTCACGTATAGTCACCTCAATTAAAAAAAATAATTTTAATATGCAATTTATATAAAATAAAAAGTATCAATCAGTTATAGTCCGGAAGCCAGCAACCGTTTACTGTTAGTCATTTTACAAAAGCTGAAAATTTTTCTCAAGCTTTATTTGGTATCACTGGTAAGTGAATGGAACTCCAGCTGACGCAACTCCGGGGAGGTGTAGCTTTGGCAGCCTCCCACACACGTAAAATAATAATTTAAAAAAACTAATACCGCAAAAGCTGAAACTTTGTTCACATGTTGATCATGCTATAAATAAAAGAAAAAACGTATCCAGTCAAATTTAGAGTGGAGGATTATGCCCCAGCTTTTCAAGTAAAGAAGCAAAAATTATGCGCTGGGTAAACTGATACCGCAAAAGCTGAAATTTGGTAAACTAATAGTTACATTAATAACTTAAACAAAAAAACATCCAGCTGTACATTTAGTGGGGGAAAAGTGTCCAGCTGATGCAGTGAAGAGCGCTGCGCATGGGTATGCGCTCAGGCGCGTCGTACCTTTGACTGTATCAGCTGGACACTTTCCCTTCAATAAACATAAAGCTGGATATTATTTTCAGTTAACTATTGAATTGCCAAATTTCAGCTCTTGCGGTATCAGATATCTATACTTTTCTCATTAAACCGTCCATGCAATTATTATACTAACTCACCTTGTTTTTGAATTTAAAGTAAATATTTACACATTTAAATATTTATACATAACATAAACAGTAAATATGTAGACATAAAAGTGCAAATAGAAAATATTTGGAAAGCCACTTTGTATAAAATTGAGCCAAGATTTAATACTGCAGTCTCATGATATACCGAATAGTTCAAGCAACCAAAATTTCTAGATACAAACCGCGTAGCGGTCGGTTTATTATATTTAGCATAAAAGGCTCCTTTCTCCCCACCACACCGTCCTCAGATCCGGCATCGAATATACTACATACGTGCAGATGAAATGCCGTGAACCGACCCTGTCCCCTCTCCTACTAAAATGTCGCGTCTCTCTGCTCCGAATATACCAGAGTGACGCCAAGCTATCTATACGGTTTTCAAATCCACGCTGGACTAAAAGTATGTAAACAAAACAGCGTGATAAGCACGTGAACACACGCAAGCCTGAATGCGATTGGTCGTCAGTATGGGGCTTGGCTGCTCCAGATCCTATTAAGTGAGATTTTATACATTTACGGTTGTTAGAAAATATTTATAATCATAGGTACCTGGACTTGGACTCTAATTATAAATGTAATCTCTGTACTTGCATAATCATTAATATGCCTGAACCTATACCGAATAAATATCTTTTTAATTAGTGTCAGTGTTTTTAAAAATGTTCTAAATTACTACAGCAAAAAACAAACTTTTAGAATTTTTTTAAAGTTTTGAAGTGGTTTTGAAAAGGTTTGAGATATCTTCTAGAACTGTTTCCAACTTTTTTGAGATTTCCAGGAAAAGCTTGAAAAGGTTTTAAAATACTATAATAAACAAGAAGAAATGTTAAAAAATTTTTGGAACTTAAAAAAAATGAGAAAATTAGAAAGATACTTAAAACTTAAAAAAAATAATCTAAAATACTACATTAGAAACGAAGAATGTTTGGAGCGCATACCCATGCGCAGCGCTCTTTACTGCATCAGCTGGACACTTTTCTCCTACTAAATGTACAGCTGGTTGTTTTGTTTTGTTTAAGTTATTAATTTAACTAATAGTTTAGAAAAGCTGGGGCATAATCCCTCACTCTAAATTTGGTTTGATACGTTTCTTCTTTTATTTATAGCATGATCAACATGTGAACAAAGTTTCAGCTTTTGCAATATTAGTTTTTTTTTATTATTATTTTACGTGTGTGGGAGGCTGCCAAAGCTACACCCCCCGGAGGTGTGCCAGCTGGAGGTCCATTCACCTACCAGTGATACCAAATAAAAGTTAGGAAAAATTTTCAGCTTTTGTGAAATGACTAACTCTAAACGGTCGCTGGCTCCCGGACTATTAATAAGTAGATATTGTAATCCTTTTTTATTCTAATCATAATCTTGATTCAGTACGATATATAAGAACACTGTATGTAATTCTTTATTTCATATTTATTGTTGTTGCATCCATGCGCTCGTATCAGTCGCCAGTAGTTTTACTCGGAAATTCTTTATGGCAACACCGTCGTCGGGCTATGAGCGGAGAAATTTGTGGGTAACCCATCCAAGTCGTGACCGGAACGGGCATTGCTTAACTCTAACAAAAGTAATCATTTTTGAATGATAAATCATTTTAAAATTACCTACTTTAATTTTAGCAATTGCATTTTTAAACTTTATCATGTAACTTAACATTTTACAATTGTCAATTTTACTGTCACAAATTTGTTTACACATTATTTATACCAAATATGGTTAAACCAAAACCGGTTTGTTTGAAATAAAAAGACAATAAAGCATATATAAGTATTTTTTTATAAATATAATTTTAAAATATATACAATTATATTATATATATAAACAAAGTTTTTTTATTGTTTTGTGATTTAAAAACTGAGTCAATAATTTTTTTTATATAATAAAAAATTTGGTCATATTATGACTAAACACCATCAAATAATGTTTCTTTAGAAGAGATTCTTTCAGGCAGCATTTACTTAGAAAATAATCATGAAACTAAAGTTATTAATTTGGATACATCAACGGTCGTAGAAATGATGGACATGAGATGCATGAGTTACTTTACCAAAACTTTTTACTTGTGAGTATATAGAATACATTGTTGTATATATTTACAATTATTTACAAAGAAAGTTAAAATATTGACCAATAACAACCATTTTCAACTGATTAAATGTTAACATGGTGTTTATGAGCAAAAAACTAAACTCAACATGTTATTCAATACGTTTTTTAAGTAAATATCTTAATAATTCAGCACTTCGTCTGATATATAGTATGCCCATAGATATAATGTCTTTACAACATGGGCTTAATTTATCTCAACGGATTATTTCTTCAGCAATCTATTATGATTGTATTATATACCTGGAAGCCAAGGTAATTTTTAAGGGTAAAAATATTTATATTTATATAATATATTCACCGTTGAACATCGAGGTGTTATAGTTGTGACTTTTTTGAGATATGTATTAAATAATTTAGAGCTAGGTAATCATTGCTTAGGAGTATTTCTTGACTTAAGCAAAGCATTTGACTTAGAAAATCATGATATTTTGTTAAAAAAATTGCAGAAGTATGGCATACGTGGGATAGCACTGAATTGGTTTCAGAGTTACCTTCAGAGTAGATATCATTATGTTAAAATAGGAAACTTTGATTCATCTCCATTAAATATGAAGAGAGGTGTGCCACAATGTTCTGTACTTGAGCCACTTCTCTTTATTATATATACAAATAATTTTAATTTTAAAAATTCTATAATGTATGCAGATGATACCTCTTTCCTGGTGACTTCCAACCAAGGTATACAACATCTGGTATCATCGGCAAACAACACATTACTAGAAATAAAACAATGGTTTGAAAAAAATAATCTTGTATTAAATACTAATAAGACCGTTTGTCTTAGATTCTTTGCCAATAATTTGCAACATGATCATAGCTTGTTTATAAAATGTGATCATCAATCAGTAGTAGAAGCTAACACATTTCCTTTCTGGGAATTAAAATAGATTCAAATTGTAATTTTAATTTTCATGTTGACTACCTTTGTAATAAACTATCGTCTTATTGTTTTGTGATGTGCAACTTAAGACATCAGGTAAATCGAGACTTATTTATTTTATTTTATAACAGACATGTGCAATCAATACTATCATATGGTATACGTATTTGGGGAACATGTAGCCAGTTAAATAGAGTATTCATATTGCAAAAAAAAATCGTGCAATCAATTCTAGGACTACATCCTCGCATATCATACAGACAATCATTTAAAAAACTAAATATTTTAACGGTACCTTCTTTGTTCATATTTCAAGTATTGATATATGTTAAAAATAATATTCATCAATTCACTTTTTTAAGTAGTTACCATAATTACAACACAAGAAATCAGAACATATTAAAAATTCCTAAGTGTAAATTAAATTAAAAATTACAAAAAGAAGCATAGACACAGTAGGTGTCAAATAGTTTAATCATCTACCCGAAGTTATCAAGAAGTGTTTAATAAATATTTACAAACAAAATATAAAAAAGTTTCTTATTGAAAAAGCTTATTATTCAATACGATGAAAATGAAACGTGGCAATAGCATCTGTATCTGGTTAATTCTAATTCTGTTTTTAATTTGTTTTTTTTTATAAGTCATAGTTTACTTTTTACATATAGTTTTATACTTTTAAATGTTTATATTGTTCTATATTTTAATATGTTTTTAAATTTTATTTATTGTATTTTATACCTGTGTGTGTTTAAATTATTATTTGACTTTTCTTATCCTTTTTGTATATTTGGCTACATGAATAAACGTATCATAAGCTATTTATGGTATATAATACAAACATAATTGTCTCCCCAAAGCGATTAGTAATGAAGTAATCCGCTGAGATAATTTAAAGCCATGTCGTAAAGACACTATATCTATGAGCATACTATACCATTCAACATTTATATCAGCAGTTCGATATGGAATACTATTTTGGGAAAGCAGTCCTGAAATAAAAAAACATTTTTATAATCCAAAAACGGACATAGAACTAAATCCATATGAAAGCTGCAGAGGACATTTTAAAACCAATGGACTTACCATTCCAGGAATATACGTTTTCAATGTTTACTATACATACATAAAGACAAAATAGATTTTAAAGAAAATATAATTAGTCATCAACACAACACCAGGGCTAACAACATAGGATACAATCTACCAAAACACCGCCAAACTATGACCTCACGCGGACCAACATATGCTGCTATAAAAATGTTCAACCAACTGCCAGAAATTATCAAAAAGACTAAAAATCTCTTTTTTGTACATTAGTTAGAAATTTATGTAATTAGTTTCCAAATAAACATATATTATTATTATTAATATTATTATTACCAATTATTTTATAACATCTGTTAAATTAATCATATTGAGTAAGCGATCCTACCAATATTACTGTATGTAAGGTTTATTCACTGTCAACTTAACTACAGATAACTGCAGATACTTTATTATTAATTTTTAACTGATTATCAAAACTGTGGATTTGAACTAAACAACATGTCATCTATAACATTTTGATTTATAAAATTACGAACTTAAATAACATAGTATTCCAATGTCCAAAGCAAGCTGCTATACAACTAATTAAGCAAGCAAAATTTAAGTATTACAGTATCAATAGCAACAGCTTTACAATGATTATTTCCATCATCTGTTAAATCAAACAATCAGATTGCGTAATCTATCCGAAATCTCATCGATTATACGACTCCAAATTGAATTTTACCGATCAACTGCTCAATACGTTCCAATATTTTCATTTATTTGACGAGTTGAAAAGTATACGTCAGAAATAACTAATAAAAATGATATATTTTGATGTATTATTATGTTACATTAAATATGTCAAATTTTAGGTTTTGTAATTTAGTGCCGGTCTTTTTGGAACTTTTACTAGATGACAAATTAATTGATTTAGTTGATATTGTTAATCGTAAACGTAAGCCATATTCTGTAAAACCCTAAGCAGACAATATGAATTTGTGAGACGATAATGAGTTTATTAGACTACTCAAGAAAAGTGTAAATACTATTTTAGATCAACTTCAGCAATTGCTCCTAACATTTTTTTGGCATCTGGTAGTTTTTACATTGGTATTGTTAATTTTAGTGTAATTCATAAATTTACTTCTGAAAAAATAAATCAACGTGCAAGTCTTGGACCTGATAATATACATTGGTAGATTTTTGTAAAATATCACGTTTCCCAAAAGTAATAGGAACCATTGATTGCACGCCCATTAAATTGCAATTACTAGGTATATATCAGTAAAACTGAGATACATTAAAATATGTTGAGTAACACAAATCTTGTATCAAGGTGGGGATTTTGCAGAAAATTTCAGAAACAAAAAGGTTAGTTTTCACTAAATGTTCTAGTAGTATGCAATGCAAAAAAATTTATTACAGACATTCTAGCACGATGGCCTAGTGCAATTCATGACAGTTACATTTTTAATAATTCATCTATTATGATGTGTTTTAAAACAGGTCAAATAAAAAATTTAATATTGTTGGGTGATACTGGCTATCCTCTGATTTTATTATAAACACTGACACACAATTGACAAATCTACGCGCAAAACCGCCTTAAAAATGTAGGGTTGTGGAGTTATGTATACGGACAGGCTTAATGTTCTCTATAATCTTACAAATAAATTTATCTTTTTTATAGTAAATGTAGAAAAAAATTGGTTTCCTATAGGCACACGAACTCCAGGCATTAGACATTTTTTTAAATCTATTTTAAATAGTGGTCAATATGAACCACTTGCTAGTTCTATTAATAATTTAAATGTGATGAAAGAGGAAAAAAATTAAATAAATTGCAAATTTATCAAATATGCCAGATAATAAAGGTAATTACTACTGAGTCAAATAAAACAGAATTAATGGAAGTAAATGCAGCTATTGTATTAGGCTCAGTTCTGTTTGTATTGGGTATACACAATGCAAAAAACTGCTTTATATATCCGCAAAGAAGAAGTAGGTGTTATAATACGGGAAACTGCTTCAGAAACTATGAAATTGTCAGATAAAGAAGAACATTATATTGTTACTGAGTTTGGGGAAGTACTATGGTCCCAGCGTTCACAAATGAGACAAATTACAGTACTCTTTCTGATGTTTTATACCTAGACATAAAATCAATATATTGTTGTATTTGTGACAATGACAATGCTTTCTCTTAAACCTAATCATACTTGCTACAAAAACAACAAAGAAATTTCTACAAGTATGGAAAGCAATATTATTATAGACACATTTGTATGTAACATAGATAAGCATAGACTAAAATATATGCAAATAGTAGGAGATGGCAATAGTTTAGTGTATAATATTTTTTTTAATATCTTGTTTATATAGAACTGATTTAGTACAAAAAGTAGAATGTTGAAATCATTTGTATAGAAGTTTTTTTAATCATTTAAAAGATATATCAGACAACTATGTTTTTTTTTAATTCTACAATTATCTAATATCAATTTTAGATCGCAATCGTAGTAGAAGTTCAAATGACATAGTCCTATTTTCGCTTTGCAGATTGGTAAAATCTAATCTGCTTAGATTAAAATAAGAAAACAAATGTAGTAGATTATGTTCTATTAAATGAATATTTAAAGCAAAAATTTAACTACAATAAAATATTGTTATTATTATTATTTATTATTGACTATAAATCATTTAATGGCCGATCTCACCGACACTACTTAAAAGTTAACCACTAGTTAAATAGCTAAGCTCTGGTTAGCGCGTTGCACCGTCCATTTAAACGCAATCTTAACCCGTAACTAATGGTTAAATATAAGCCGCCAATATCGAGGGCTTACCGTGTACTTAACCCCAAATTTGTAATTTTTATAGCAAGTGTCAAGTAAAAAAATATTAATATAAGATGGAAAATATAATAATTACACAGGATGATATTTCATTTGATATTATTATTATTATGAATACAATTAATAATGTCATTCCAAGACAAGTTTACTATAATATCAAGTTTCATTTTTATTTATTACAATATAAAAACGCAATTTTAACAAAAATATAGTTTGTTATTGCAGTAACTTAAATAAATTCATTTTCTTTTCATTGTTTTATTTCCAGAAACCGATAAACAACCTCAAATGTCAAACAATTTAATTTTATGGTTATATTAATATTAAGTTGTACACACAATACAACGAAAGCGCACGCCAAGTTTAGAGTCAATATAAGGTGTTTTCTATTTGAGCGCTTCATGCACTCGGTGCGTTAGAGAATTTTTAAATTTTGCTGGCAAGGGCGTCTCGCATTGGTTTAACTAGAACTACAAAATATCTGGCGTTTGTAAAACGTTTTATACCTCGAAAACAAATCAAATATGTAAGACGCGTTTTACAAATAAATTCAAAAATTACTGAATTAGTACCACCAAGTGCGACTATTTTGTCAAATGGAACACAGCTATAATGTATATTGGCTGATATCTGATGTGCCGCTCGATAATCAGAAACTCAACTATACTTAGCGTAAGTATCTGTTTTAAATGACCGGTGAGACGCATATAAAATTTATGTAATAGTTAGCTGTAAGCAAAACCTACGTAAGTATTAATTTAAGAAGTGTCGGTGAGATCGGCCATTAAACGTATATAACATTTTGTTTTATTATTTTAATAAATATTTTAAAAACCGTAAATCGTATACCAATAAAACCTTATACCATTGTAATTGTTAAAAAGTTTTTTTTCTAAAAATTAAAAAAAAAATAGGATGTTCCATTTAAAAAAAAACTGATAATGAAGTCATACCGCACAAAACAAGGCACGCATTAAAAATTAAAATACTTCACCATAGATTAAAAAATATACAAAACCTTTTATTAAGGTAATTTTTGAAATAAATTGATAATGCAATCAGAAATTAGGTGTTTCCATACGTTTACCCAACCGTGTATATTATTAGCCTGTATTAGATAATAATAAAATATATAGCTAGGATAACGATATACGATTATTTAGCTTATAGTTAATTTAAGCTAATGTATCCATAACGTTAGCTATTAAAACAACAATTGTGAGCTAGTTAATAGTATATCATTATTCTCCAAACTCAAAAATCAATGAAAAAGAACATTACAACAAAAACGAACTAAAATGCATTTTTTATTAATTTATGAATAAATTATTATTTATTATATTATTATATAATAATCAGAAATAAATTAATAATTCGATACTTCAATTAAAAAATCTTCTGCGCTCGAGTTCTCCTGTATACATAAATATAAAAAGCAGTGTTGCTAGTTGTAAACTGAAGTAAGCACAATAGAAGCACGGATATAATTGAGCAAAGAGCTCAACCCGATACGTCCTTGCCGAATGCACAGGTAGTGGATAGCGCCGTTTATACCGCATGTGAAGTCATTTTCGGATAAAATGTATGTACGCGCGGGTTAGACCAAGTTGTGACCTCGGTACCTATATGAAAATTCTTTCGAGTTTAGTTCCTTCAACTCAGTAGATGTTACTTTAGAACCACGTTGTAGGTGCATTCCAAAAAACGTGGTAATGCATTCCATTCTTTAACTTATCAAACCTGCCCAAAATAAAAGATTTGATAAATTCTGCTTTATTGAAGTTGAGTGAACAATCGGAGTACCCTTTTGGTGCAATCTCCAAAAGAGAAAGTTTATCTTGTAGACCTCTCATTTTCCTTGCTCCTTTATAATAGTCGTTTGTTGTGACGCCTGTGTGGTATTGTTAGACAAGTTCTGTTCTCCTGTCGTGCCGCCTGCAAGTGATGTTGAGTGTTGCTGTAGCGTTTTAGGCTTGTCCACCTTTGTATACATTTGCGTAGGGTCCTTTGTTTTTTGAGCTTTCTTTTGGTTGCCCCCAAGAGCTTAAAATTCTTAGTTGCTATTGAGGAATTGTTACAATCCTAGAATCCTAGCCAAAATAAAATTCTGCATTTTTAGTTCTACCCACTCACCTAGGGGTGTTATGCTTTTATCCTCCAACATTATGATTTTATTTTTATTTTGTGCTTACTGGCAGGCTTGTAGATACAATTTTTTTTAGTTCCCTACTAACATTGATGGCCTAACAAGGGTTAGACAAAAAAGTTTTACCAAGCAAGATCAACAGTTTATAGAAAAATGTAGTCTTATTGCCAAAGTAAAACAACCATGCAATAGTGTGGGTCTGAGTATGCAATCCACTATCCGCCACTCGGTACGCGCCTGGAAGAGGTTATCACTATTATATGCCCTTTGATTACCCTTTAGCAATTTTGTCTAAAACCTTGTTTATAAAATTTCTGCAATATTCAATTGCTTTGTTGTTATTTATAGTGGTATTTATAGACAAAACTCAATCACCGACTCGACGCGTTCTCAGTCAAATACGCATACAGATAAATTTAATTTTTTTATTGCTACCTTCTGGTTGATACAAAAAAATCATACGTCTAACCCATATGTTTTTTCAAAGCCCTTGCTAAGATGTAAATTTTGATTCCATACCGACATTTTTCCTCCCTTTAATAATGGAAAAATCAATAAAATTAAAAATTATATCTTTATTAGTACATATAAGATTATTTTAAAATTCTTACAGCATATAGACAAATCCAATCGCAGAAGATTCATAGTTCCACAATATTAAGTTGTCGTTTTTGTTTCGTAAATATAACCATCTTTACAAATTGTGTTTGCAAAAAATGCCGCAAATTTATTTTACCATAGCTCCACCACACCAACCTCATAAAAATTATCCAATGCATTAATTTTGATCTTTTGGCTTAGGATTGAAGTTACTTAACATTAGGGCAAATTGCAAATAATTGATCCACTGTTATTTAAAAAAAAAATTGTAATTTTATTTTTATGTCATAATTCTACTTACAATGAGCGAGTTTACTATTTTTTTCGGTATGGTTTGTCGTATGGAACAACTTGGCGTATTTTACATAAGAACCTTGGTTTAAAAACATACAAAATTTAACTCATGCAAGAATTAAAGCCGGCCAACTTTCCAAATCGTCACTGTTGAAAAGCTTTAAGAAGATCTACTGTTTTTAACAAAAATTTTGTTCAGCGATGAGGCCTACTTTTGGCTTAATGGCTACGTCAATAGGCAAAATTGCCCTATTTGAGCTGCCATTACATACAAACAAAACAACGGTTTGGTGTGGTTTATGGTTGGTTCAACATTTCTTTAAAAGTAAGGCCGGCCGGAACGTAATTCTGAATGGCGCCTGTTATCGCACAATAAGAACAGACTATTTGCTGCTTCAAATTGAAACCGGTGATCTCGACGACATTTGATTCTAACAAAACGGGCGCTGCTTGTAACATTTGGCTTTATTGCAAGAACGATTCGGTAAACAGTTAATTTCACCTCTAGGATCGGTGAATTGCCCGCCTAGATAATGTAATATGTCACCTATAGACTTTATTTTGAGACATATTAGCCGTAGTTACAACCAACATTTGAAAAAATAATCTCTAAAAAAAAAATTTACAAAATGGTTAATAAAAATGTATTCTTTTTTTTAATTTTTTTTATAAGTACCTCTAAATGAACCTTTTATAAGATAAAATTTAACTCTAACTGATTAAAACAAATCAAATTATGCTAAATATTAAATACTTACTTAAAAAACCTTTTCTATTCGAGTTAATACCTTCTCAGTGGCTTTGAAACGCTAAACATAAATTAGCTAATAGTTTTACAGTAGCCACAACTTTTTTTTAATTCTTGCCTGTAATATTTCTGTGCATTAATTTAAATAGCGCTAAAGTAACTATCGACGCGTCCAGTTGTCAATAATCTGTAATACTTTAATGTGAAAGCAATTGTCACTAAGGTACACACATTGAACAAAATTTATAATGTTACATAGTTTATTTGTTACATTTTTTTATGTTATTATTAAAAATATTACTGTAATATTATTTTTATCACCGGTTATTACCTGTTATCAATTAATTTATCAAATACTTGATGGTTCCAATTTAATTTAATAGATTCAAATAATAAATCTTCTTTTTGCTGCTTGTCTAATACATATTTGATCAAATTAATAAAATTCTTATGATGTTTTTCACCGTTATTATTCATAATATACGTTTTTGCATTTTTGTCAACAGAACGTTATTAACAACACCTAGATGTGGTAATGACTTATTACGTTGTTAATAATATTATGACGTACATCAACATAAAATACACAATTTGGCTAAACAAAAATAATAGCCACAGATTCATCATTATCTAGCAGCAATATTTATATTTATTATTGATTCCAACTTGTTTTATCTAAAGTTGTATAGTTTCCACATTTCTAATTTTAGTCAATCTTCAATTGAATCTTTAATATTGACATCAATATTTAATTTTAAATGTTCTTCTACAATTGCGGTTTCTTGATCTGCTTCAAAAAAAATTTAACTTTAGCTAATAGTTTGCTTCAAATTAGCTTTAATTTTAGTAATCTTCTTAATTCCTTCCTTGCATTTTTTATTTGTGCAATTTAACAATAATTTATCGAGTTGCTCACTAATAGATTATCACTAACATCTACCTGGTTATGAAGATAATCATTTATAGTCCCGCAATTCTTGCAATGGTTAGAAATTTTTATTCACAGGTAACAGAATTCATTCCAATTTAGCTGTAATTTAAACAATTATTTATTTTTTGTTATTCTTCACCAACTGTATAAATACCTTAGGTGTGGTTACTACATGACGTTAAAAACCAATTGATATAATATATAGCTCATATAGCTCTTATCTTATCAATTAAATGATAATACTGCAACGCTATTTGTTTAAATATTTTATCAATAAAAGTTTAAAATCTCGCCATGCTCACCGGAATATTACTGCGTAATAAATTCTTATCGACTTAAAACCTCTAAATATTCAATATATTTACTTACATACTTTACATAACTAAACTCAATGAAAGTAAGCAATTGTGTTGAGTTAATGTTTTTATTGAAACGTTGATACAATACACAGTTTAACACTTTCGGAATAAGAACTGAACTTTCTAATAGTGTACAGTAAAATATGTATACAAAGTCGGTGAAAGAAAGGTTTAATGTTGTTTGATTAATAAAGAATGATAATTGACTTGAATGTTTAAATAGGATAAATTTACTATACTTAATCTTTTCTTCCATTTCGTTATATATATATGTTATAAATGGCATGTGCTTATAGTGATCTTTGTTGTGTTCTAGGTTTTAGAGCACACAAATTTGTTTGTGTATTTTAAGTTAATTATTACAGCGGCCAATCTGTGTTTGTAGTAATATAATCGTAGGTAGTATCAGGTATTTTAAAATTTTAAGTTACGTTATTTGAGTTTTTTTCAAAAACAAATAATTAAACTAAAAACTCAAAGATAATATAAATAATTAGAACACCAACAGCACAGTTTACCAGTACATTTCAGGAAGGTACGCCGGCAAACCAAAAAGAGTCAAAGAAACTACACAATCAACGTGTAGCAATAAAAACTAGAAGAAACTATTCAAAAACAATAATACACCAAACTACAGACAATTTTACGCGACATACTATTGCTTACTATAGTCACTACTACTTACGACAACAAACTGCATTGTTAAAAATGTAATTACTCCATGAATTCATAGTTAAAGGCTAAAACGTAAGAAAGGTGGTTATCCTTTCTTGCGCATCTATCACTGCCAATAAGACCAACAAGAAACAAGCAATGTTGATTGTTTTCTTAAATTTCTTAACTTGGACACTATTCAGACCAGACTAGATGCAAAAATCTGATAGGACCTAAAATCTAGATCTAGACATTGTATAAAATTTAGTTATTTTCGTTATTGTTATTCTTAGTTAGATTTTTTTTTATCCTTTATTTAGTTTTATTACTTGGTAGGTCCTTTGATGATGCAAAAACAGCCAACTATTTTGAGAGAATCTGCTGTAATTCACGACAGATTTAAGACAACCAAGTTAAAAATTCAACTGATGTTGACGTTGACCCCACCAAATCAGCAAACCGAGACAAAGCAGAAGTTGCCACAACTAATGTGTACAAGCAACACTTGTGTTAATTATTTGGCAGTCCTCGAGCATCATTTGACACTTAATCTTAAATCTATTTAGGTTGGATTTGTTTACAGATTAACTACAATCACGCAACTAACAACTAGAGACTCGGCAGCAACCACTTTAAGGACTTTTTAAAAAGTGAACCCACAAAAATTAGCACCTAACAATGGGCTATTTCAAAAACAAAAAAATCATTGATGACGCATAGTTTTGACGGTAAATTTCCAATCAAAAGATTTATATAAATATTTTTTATTGTGTAAAATTTTGTTAAACTTTCAAGAAAACAAAATTTACTGTTGATCACTATCTCGTACAGTGATTTTAAATACGACTACTGAAAGTCCCCATTAAAAGTTTCTTTGAAAAACAAAAAACTTAACACAAGCGACACTGATTTTAGACCACAGACTCACGGTAATATGATTTTTTTAGAAACATTTACAATCACTAGATTTTTTTAAACCACGTAGCGGTAAAGCAAGTCCACTACTCAAAGATGAATAAAATCTTGATGACACTTGTCAGTAGAAAAAAAAAAGTTGAATAGCCCCTGTATTAATGTCCGACGTCAAGCTTTGTACTAATTTTTTTTTACAGAGGCACCTGTAGCACTTTTATAAACTAAAAATGACAAAAAATACCACCGGACCCCTGCCAAGATAAGAAGAAAACTCGAAATCAAAACCGATTCTAAAAAACTTCAACAAAAAACACATAAGCCAACTCAAATCCAGAAATCAACCTCCAATAAATGCCAAAAAATTTCTAAAACGCCAGGTCAGTATAGATACAAACAATCAAAAAAAAAAATATTAAAAAATACGTTAGCAACACGCCCAATAAAGACGACTTTGTCTCAGTACTAAGCAAACAAAAATAGAAAAGCTTTATCGTAAATGACAAACCACAGTACCAGGGCTCCTTGTAATATTTTAGCAATAACAACATCGCAATAGTCTCATTCCAAAACACCCACAACAAGATTCGGATGATCCGGTCTACAAAAAACAACTGCTTTCCCAAAATCCAAAAAGGCCAAGCACACGTGGGTCACCCCTGAAGAACGTTGTCTAAAAGTGGTTGTTCGGGACATCCCGGAAAATTTAACAGAAGCAGACGTAGGGCAGGCGCTAGAATAGTTGGAATTCGTGCCATCTAACGTCCATCAAATAGAAAACAAATTAGTCCGTTTCCCACTATTGCAACTCCAGAAAGAAGGCAAAAGCGCGGAGATCAAAAAGTTGACCAAACTCTTAAACCTCACAATCTCGGTTGAGGCAAAAAAAGAGCGGCGGCAATCCAAACGATGCTTGAAATTGATCGTTTGCTAGCTTGGTCTGGTCATCCCACCAGCACCACTTCAGGCAAAAGCAAATGCAAATGCGCAAATGCAACAAATTCCAAACAAAAATGATTTCAAAACTCATGTCCTTCCAAAATAATACGCCAGAAGTACTATTAGGAAAATGCTTCTAGAATGCCAACTCGCATCTGGGTATGTCAACGCAACCAACCAAATCAAAACTGCGGATTTCAAAACGGTTTTTTTGTCTCACTTCCCCACCATAATTGCTGAAGATATTAATTCAAAACACCCGGCGTAAAACAGTCTTACAACCAACGTGAAAGGTCAAGCATTGCAAGACTACGTTAAAACAAAAGATGATCGAGTCATGGGTCCGGTACAACTCACTCATTACAACTTCGCTGGTTATTGAAAAAACGTCTTGAATGTAACAATACTAAAAAACAACAACTCGCAAACCAAAATTAGAACAATCAATAACCTGAGCTCCGACCATAACCCGGTACATTAAAATTTTATGTAAGAGTATCTAACTGGAAGAGAAGACCATTCGTTACCCACACATATTGAATTCTTTTCTCGAGATACCTGAAAGAAAGCACAGTCAAACTAGTCCCAATACAAACAGTTGCGGAAATCGAAAGAGCCGTCAAATAGCTAATACAACTAACTCACAAAGCCACGGAAAAGACTTCTCAAACCTTTTAGGTTTGTGCTGATAACCCTCTAAGATTATCACGCGTTAAAAAAGCATTGATTCGCAAAAGAAATGCCGCCAAACGTCAAAACATCGCAACTCCTTAGATCGTAAAATCCTTAATACGCTTCATAAGAAAGTTAAATCAACAATAAGATTGCACAAAAAACAAGCTCTATCTAGGAAAAAGCCGATGCATTCGCTGTCAGCTTCAAATGACAAAAAACACGGATCTGGAGCACATCGAAAGGATCCACCAAGAAGTCAACAACTTCTTAGAGAGCACTGATGACAACACACTGCCAAAAACCTAAACTAAACTAACTGCTGAACAATGTTCAACCATTTCTCATTAGAGGAATTATATCAAAGCTCAAATGTCGGTCCGTGCCAAGCCCGAACGGTATCCCAAACAAAGCACTTAAATCTTTCTTGTACAAAACAATAAAGATTTTCACCAATATTGCTAATGCCATCCTACTTACAAAGCACTTTCCAAAAGTTTGGAAAGACCCAACATCCCAAAAGTAGAAAAAACCAAAAGTCTCCCCAAAACTACCGGCCAATCAGTCTCCTATGCACTTTGAGCAAAGTCATAGAAAAAAATAATCCTGGATAATATCTAAGAGCACGCGGAAGTAAATTCGTTCACCAGCGTAACAGATCACATTATCAAAAGTTTTAGACTAAAAAAAACCACAAGGGTAGTCTTTTTCAACGTCAAAAAGCCTTCAATACAATCTGGCACAAAAGTTTACTACTAAAACTGCATGGACATAATTTCTGTCCTCCGTTAGCTGTTAGCTTCATACTTAAGATTCAGAAAACTATCAGTAAAAGTCGCTTCTGTACAACTCAAGGTCACCAAATGAGGTTAGCACAAGGCTTCAAAAAGCTACTAGCAACCTCCAAGACTGGCTAAACGACTGGCAAATCAAAGTAAACCCAGAAAACAGTAAAGCTGTCCTCTTACAGCGGCACACCACAGAATGTCCTTCTCAATAAAGTACCTATCCAATGATCAGACTCTACAAAGTAACAAAATATCTGGCAATCACATTTCATAAAGGGCTGACGTCCAGTACATCTTAAGACAAAACCAAGTTGGCAAAAAACTTGCTAGTTACAATACTCCGCCAGAACAGCGGGCTGTCGATCCGGAATAAACTTCGGATTTATACAAGCATCGTCAGACCTCAAATCACGGTTGCATCTCCAACAGGAACAGCGGCAAACACTCGCACAAGCAAATACAAATTCCAAACGAAAATGATTTCAAAACTCATGTCATCCAAAATAATAAATAATACGCCAGACGTACTATTAGGAAAATGCTTCTAGAATGCCAACTCGCATCTAGGTATGTCAACGCTACCAACCAAATTAGAACTGCGGGGGACTTTAATTCAAAACACCCGGCGTGGAATAGTCTTACAAACAACGTGAAAGGTCAAGCATTGCAAAACTACGTTAAAACAAAAGAATATCGAGTCATGAATGCGGTACAACCCACTTATTACAGCTTCGCTGGTTATTGAGAGAACGTCCTGGATGTAGCAATACTAAAGAACGTCAACTCGCAAATTAAGATTAGGACAATCAATGACCCGACCACAACTCGGTAAACTGAAATTTTATAGAAGGGAAACTAACGGGACAAGAGAACAATTTCTTACCCTCACAAATTGAACTCTGTTCTCAAGAAAAAAGCACAGTCGAAATTAAAAAAGTCGTCAAACAGCTAATTGAACTGACTCACAAAGCCACAGAGAAAACTTCTAAAACCTTTTAAGTTCGTGCTGATAACCCTCTAAGATTATCCCACGCTCAAAAGACATTGATTCGCAGAAGAAATGCCGGTAAAAGTCAATGACAAAAGCATCGCGACCCCTTAGAACGTAAAATCTTAATACTCTTAATACTCTTCATCTTCTTCTTCTTATCGAAAGCCGTTCGGCTTATGGTGACGCTTTGTCAATCCTGGTTCCGCTGTTCCTAAAATATCGATGTCCATCTGTCTCTCCATCTCTTTGGTGGTCTTCCGAGAGGTCTTTTTGTGTTTGTTTTGCCATCTCTTGCAGTCTTTGCTAGGCGATCATCATCCATTCGTGAGATGTTGACTTTGCGATGTCCGGTGTGTTACATTCGCCCCTAATTTCTTTGTTGTGTTTGCGGTCCATCAATGTGTGACCAGTTATCGTTTGTAGGGTTTTCATTTCTATGGTTCTCAACCACCTTTTTGTCTTTGCGGTGTCAGCTCTTGTTTCCGCTGCATAGGTAAGTATTGGCCTGATACATGATTTGTATATCCTGGACTTACTCTGTACTGATATGTGTTTATTCTTCCATATCGGTTTGCACAGGGCGCTTGATATTCTTACCGCCTTGTTGGCCTGCTTCATAACGCTGTCTTTGAGATCTCCGTACGAGTTAATCTCTACCCCAAGATATTCGAATGCGGAGACTTGTTCGATAATTTGATCTTGTACTACCGCTTTGCACCTAATTGGTGATTTTGAAATAACTAGGCTTTTGTTTTTTTTTGTAGCAACTTTCATATTGACTCTTCATAAGACAGTTAAGTCAACAATAAGGTTGCACAAAAATCAGTGCTGGCAAAAAACCATGGAATCAACCTCAGAGAAGCATTCGCTGACACGGACAGCATTGAATTCTAATGCTCCCCCTCTATAACAGAAGACACGGACCTGGATCACGTCAAAAGAGCCCACCGAGAAGCCGACAATTTCTTCGACCGTCTCTCATTAGAAGAATTATATTAAAGCTTAAAGCTCGGTCCGTGCCAGACCCGGACGATTTCCCAAACAAAGCTCTTAAATCTTTTTAGCACAAAGCAATAATGGTTCTCACCAATATTGCTAATGCAATACTTCAATCAATCAACATCCCAAAAGCTGGAAAAGACCTTTGTGCAAGGTCATAGAAAGAGTAATCCTGGATAATATTCAAAAATAAATTCTCTTCTATCCGCCCATCAACATGACAGATCACATTATCAAAGGTTTGACTTCAATACGGTCTGGCACAAAGGTTTACTACTAAAACTGCCTCTACTTCGCAGCAGAAGTACCTCAAAGCTCTTTTCTATCGCCTATGTTATTTAACCTTTACGTTGCCGACATGCCTTTAGTAATGAAGTACGGGGTCAAAATAGCACAATAAGACGACGATACGGCGTTTCTGTACAGCTCAAGGTCACCAAAGGAGGTTACCACAAAGCTTCAAAAAACTAGCAGCAACTGGCTAAACGACTGGCAAATCAAAGTAAACCAAGAGAACAGTAAAGCTGTCCTCTTATCACACCGGCACACTACAAAATGTTCTTCTCGATGAAGTACCTATTCCGTGGTCAGACTCTACAAAGTATCTAAGAATCACATTTCAAAAAGGGTTGACGTACAAACTGCACGTCCAGTCCACCTCAGACGAAGCAAGTTGGCAAAAAACCTGCTAGTTTAAATGCTTCACCAGAACAGCTGGCTGTAGATCCGGAATAAACTTCGAATATATACGAGTATCATCAGATCACAAATCACGTTTGCATCCCCAACAGAAACAGCGGCAAATACTCACCTCAATTGTCTCGAGACATTTCAAAGGTTAACCTTGCGTTGGATTCTTGAAACCTTGGCCTAGGCATCGCGCCGTTGCAACGACATTTTGAGACATTAGCCAAAAAATACTTCGCAAATCTCAAATGGCTGAACCAGACAAGAGAGTACACTTCTATAGCAAACCGGTAAATTAAATCTCTTCGTAAAAGTGAAGTACCCCACAACCTCATCAAACAGGCTATAGAGCGTACCATCCTCCTTACACCCCAAATGAAAGATACATGAGCCTTACAGCTCAGTTAGTCGGTAGGCGCTCTCCTCTGGAGAGTAAATCCGACATTTTGAGTCTTTAGAAGATTCCCTCCAAAAGCACAAAAAAATAACTTTTGACATATTATTTAGTATTTTATTAGATTTTTCGGAACGTGCTGACAACAATGAAGAGAACAATAATGTAGAAGACTAAGTGAACAAAAACGCTGCTGAAAAAAGCTCCGAATCAGCGTTTATAAACAGAAGTGAAAAACTTGTGCCCAAAAAAACGTAAAAATATTGGCTGTGTGTTTTGTTTCGGCACCTCCTGATGAACGTCGAATTATTTTTTATTCTTTTTACAATTTAAGAGATAATACCAAACAAAATATTTATCATCGCGATCTTATCTACATTGCCACAGCCAAGCAACGCCATGCAAGGAACTCATTATTATTATTTTTTTTATTTTGGCTTTCAAACAAACAAATTAACGATTTCAAAATTGTAAATCCGGCCTTCAAAAATGAAAATTTAGCTACCAACTTGTTAAATTCTACTACCAAACTGTTAATCCGGCTTTCTAATCGTAAATCCAACCTTTAAAACAGCAAATCCGGCTGTAAATTTAGCTTTAATAGTGTAAATCCAGGTCTTTAAATTTAAAATCTTGTTTTTTAAATGTAAATCAAGTTTTCAAAGTGTTAAATTTAACTTTCAAATTATAAATCCAGCTTTTAAAGCTGTAAATCCAATTTTTAAAAGTGTGCCTTTAAAATTGTACACCGGATTGTTAAAATTTATTGTCAAAATGATAATCCAACCAAATGCAGCCTCATATAATAAATACGGCGTTAAATCCGGTTTTTAAAAGTGTAAATGAAATCTTCAAAAACAAAAATCGAGCTATCAACGTGTCTAATCTACTGCTAAACATCTAAATTGTCGTGTCCAGTTGATTATGGTGTCAATAGCTGAGACGGTATACAGTGTGGTGTGGTTTGTTAGTGTAAGAAAGAGTGAAGAGTACGGGTCTATAGTCGCACATGGATTGTGTTTTTAAGTTTGTTCCAATTGACTAATTCGTTGGAGGCGTTTTGAATATCAATTAGAATTCATTTTTCAGCGGTACGTCGTTATTAAGACAGTTTTAGAAAAAAACATACACAATTTTGGCATTTTTCTCCTGTAATTAACTGTTAAAAAGTACAAATGTCTATTCATACAAAATTAAAAAATCCGGTCATAAAATATTAAAATATTTTCAGAAAGAACTTAAACTTAGGTTAAAAAGTCCAAAATTACATTCAGAAAATCCAAATAGCACCATTTAGCCGGATTGGCTATGTAATATCAAAATACTGTTAGAAAAATTCAAAATCCGGTCATAAACTGGCAAAAAGCACAAACTATACTACTATTCTATACATGGAATGTCAAAAACAGTAAAACCTGGCCAAAAAAATATAAAAATATTGTCAAAAAACATTAAAATTTAGTTATTAACTGTTAAAAAAGCAAAATTCTTTCATAAAAAAATTTAAAAATTTCTAAATCCGGTCATAAAACGTTAAAAAATTTCAGATAGAATCAAAATCCGTCCAAAAACAATTAAAAAATCCAAAATTTTATTCATATAATGTCAAAACAGCAAACTCCGGCTATAAAACATCAAAATGTTGTTGAAAAACAATAAAATTGTTAAATTTTTTTATGAAATCCCAAAAATATCAAAATCCAGATATAAAAAATCAAAATATTGTCAGAAAGATTCAAAATCTGATTATAAACAGTTGAAATATGCAAAATTCTATTCATAAAATGTCAAAAACAGCAAAATCCAGCTATAAAGTATAAAAATATTGTCAGAAATTACCAAAATTCATCATAAACTGTTAAAAACTGCAATATTCTATTTATAAAAAGTCAAAAAAGGCAAAATGTTTTGAAAAAGAACCTAAATTGAGCTGTAAATAAATGGCCAGTTGATGAAGTGCAGTTTTTCTGAAACTGATTGAAAGATTAAGAATTTAAGAGTTAAAACCAAGTTAAACTCTTTTTTACTTGTAAAAATCTGGTCACCCTGTTCTTGCTGCACAATGTTTATACATATGGACAATACATTAGTCTAATACATGATTAGTGCCCATGTAACCATAACTACATTTAATATTAATGTAGGTTAACCAGATACTAGAGTAGAAAAAATTAAAATAATGCATTCATCAGAAAATAAAATTTCTTTCAAGTGTTATCTACATAATTATGATTAATTTATAAATTTACTTACACTACAACTGTGACAATAAATATAACATTTTAATTTTTTTAAATTGTGCTAACCTAACAACTTATAAAGTAATCTAAGAAATTTTCCCACAACAAGAAAATGGTACTTTCGATGTAGAATTAAATTAAAAAAAAAATATTTTTTAACATTTAGTAAGCTTGTAATAATAGTAATACATACAAAAAAGAAAATGATAAAATAAATACTTATACATAATATGTAAATATACAGGATATATAATTAGTAATAGTAATAGAGTATGAATATGAAAAAGAATATCAATAAAAGTATATATTGCACTTTAAAGCTTTATTCGTTATCTTATAATTTTGATATAATTAAATGTATATGCCATTAAATAGTTATTTAGCTTTTCAGTAAATGCATGCAATTCTACATAAATCAACACATTGTTTATCTTATTATTAAAAATTGTTTTGTAGTAACAAAATAGATTTTGTTTCTCGCTATGGTTTCTCGATTGTTTAATATTTTATTAATAATTAATTTAATTGTGAACCTGCAAAATGTATATGTAAGTAATAAACATTAAATAAACTATATAATTTCATTACATATAACTTATTAAATAAAACAGATACAACTTATTTAACATAAAACAGATACAAATTATTAACTACACTAGATGCTACAATATGAAATTTATAGGATACTTACAAATATCACAACAGATTTTATAACATTTTGTCAATCCACACCTATTCAATATCCTACCACCCTGGTACAATCGAGCATAGTTCCCCTCCTGACATTTGACGGAATAATTTTTATTAATTCGACAGATTGATTTGAATTTTGACAATTTCATTTTGAAATTTGACGCTGTAATTTTGGGAGATCAATCTTACGTATTACCAACCTTATTAAACTTTTACAATTCATTATTTCTTAAATAAAGCACTAATTATTACATATAAAAACTAATCAGTGTTTGTTTTATGTTATATTTACATCAAAATAAAAATATGTTAAAATTATAAGCAATTAATGATTGATATTTTGAAATCAATCGTAATTTTATTTAAACTTTTATATTTATGTGTTGGTAGAACTGTATTATGTAAATAATTCTTTCACTTTTCTGACTGACGTTTACATTGCCAAGATGTCTCCTTCGGCAGAGGTTATGTCTGGTGAAACTTCAAAAAAAGATGATAACTCACCGAAAAGCAATTTATGGTAAATTCATTTGATTATCAATGAAATTTCCAACTAAAATATTTATAAATTTTCTTATTTTGCAATAGTTTGGTTATGATTGAAAAATGTACCCCAAACATAGATGACACATAGATGAGTAATATGTAACTGTTTTATTAGGTCTTCTATATTAAATGATGTTCAAAATCATGGAAATCAGAAATTACCATCATGCAAGCAAGTTGTGGTTCTCGGTGATAATGAGTCTGGAAAAACAACTTTGGTAGCAAAATTGCAAGGTGTCGAGGATCCTAAGAAAGGTTCTGGATTGGAATATGCTTATATCGATGTCCGTGATGATTATCGTGATGGTAATTTATTTAATTAATAAATGGACAATAATAATTATTAAAATATTGATATCAAACTTTTTTTTAACAGTTTTATATTAATTTATTATCAAGTAACAGATGTTATAAAAGTAGGCCGATGATTGGCTTGGTATAGAAAAACAGATTGCTTTGGAAAAATTATGACATTTGTATAGCTTTTTGATAAATGTTATAAGCTTAAAGTTGTATTTAAAGAGATTACTTTCAAATATTATAATGTACACATAAATAAAAATTATGGTAGAGTTGAACAGTGCATAATCGAATTTGGAGTAAAATAATTTATGAGATTGAGGCTAGCTCTTGCAAGATGAGAGTAGTCTTCTTTCTATATAACTAATCAAAACTTTAAGTGAGTATTAACTATTTGTCCTTTACAGATCACACCCGGTTAAGTGTATGGGTTTTGGATGGTGATCCAGGTCACACTGATCTCCTTAAATTTGCTCTCAATGATGAAACATTTCCACATACCTTGGTTATATTGACTGTAACTATGACGGCTCCTTGGGGAATATTGAATCAATTGCAGCATTGGGCTTCGGTACTGGCTGATCATCTCGATAAACTTAAATTAGATATTGATTCAAGACAAGCAAGAAGGTATTTATTATTATATAATGTTTGAAAAATGTGCAAAAAGTATATGTCTAAGATAAATATGTTAACTTTATTAATAGATCATTAATAGAAATTTGTAAACTGAAAAAAAATTATATTCTTGGCTAAGATTGAGGGATCAAAACAATAATAGGTCTGTTCCAACCTACGATTTGCACATAAACAAATATTTGTCATTCTTCTGTAGTTAAATTTGAATGCATCTGAACAGTTAATACATAATTAAACCTCAAACAATATGAGGAGCCCTGAATAAACGGGGTGTTTGCATTATACAGTATTATACATCATTTTGATAAGAAAATTATTGTTACTTAAACATGCTATTTATTTTGTCTACGTCACTTTTTTGCTTATAAAAGTCCATGTTATACTTATAATTATACCGTGTAAGTATAACGTTATCATTTGTTATGCTATTTATGAAATTAGCGGAGTCAATGAAAAAACCTTACGCTAAATGTATCGCCTACTTGATGTGAACATAATGAATATAGCCATAAACCACAATAAAATTGTAAGATTTTCTTATCTCTGTGTTTGTATAAATTGCAATTGATCTGTTTTGCCAAACATTAAAAGACTTTTTAATCAATTAATTTTCAAAATAAAATATTAATATGCAAGTAATTTGATTGCTCCTATGTTATGTTTATTTAGGTTATGTTTTTAGTTTGATTACTTGTCAGTTTTTATCGTAACGTTATATTACACATGCGCAAACACTAAAAATTGTTTCCCTTACACTATTTATAACGTTATAATTATAAGTAAAAAAGTGACGTGCGCAAACACACTATTTAATGAAGTTGACATTAATAAATATAAAGCAAAAAACTATTCTACTTTACTAGTTATTTTATTATGTAATAGGAAAGCTGAACAAATTATGAGAACTATTGAAAATCTAGATTATTAGTTATTTTAGATTTAAGTTAAGACAATTTTAGGAAATTTAGACCTTTATAATAAAATGAAAACACTATTAAACAGTTTAAAAACATAAACGAATGATTGTTAAAGCAAAATTATTTGTTTATTTGAACAATATAATATACAAATTAGCGTGGTGTGAGTATACAGGTGTGGTTCTATCTATTGCATTATTATTATGAATTTAAATGCTTTAAGCATGAATACCTAGAAATAAGTACACATTTGGGGAGTAATTAATGTAAAAAGTACACATACAGAACATATAAAATATTTATTGTAACTTATTATTTATATTCTTTCATATTTGAAACAGTATTATTAATTAGAAATATAATTAATTTTTACTTTCTTGTGGGAGTTTTAGGTATAGATTGAGCATTTGCAATCTTCCAACAGTTCGGGAATGTTTCATTTTTGTAAGATATGGCAAATATTTTAGTCAGAGTTGGAACTATTTTATTTGCAAATGTTTTAAGAATATAAGCTATACTTGATGCCTTTCTGGTATATAATTTAATAATATATCTTTTAATAACCTGTTGCCTGAAATGAATTTGTCACATCATTTTGTCACTAGTCATTGTAGATACAACTGTAGGAGGGTTTAGAATAATAGAATAAGGTTTGTTTTGCAAAAATATCTGCTTCTTTTTTTGGGTTATAATTAAATTGTTTTGATCATTTCATAGAGGAAGTATTGAAGACTTTGAACTACCTTGCAATGAATTTAAGATTTATGTCAAAGTTTGTAGAGTATATAATAGTATACTTATACTCCATAGACCATGTTTGTACTTGTAGAACATAATTGTCATTGATCATTTCTCAATTCAGTTATTATAAATTTGAAAATAACTTGTTATCAAATGTTATAATTAATATATGACACACTAATAAACAATCCAAGATTAATCTTGGGTGGTCCTAAGATTATTTGAATCTAGGATTATATTTACGGTTGAAGTCATAGTTTTTAACTTGATCTGAGAATGAAGTGAGGAATTGGCCAATCGCGATTAAAATTGCCATCACGATATCCGTGAATTGGTTCAGGTTCAGGATTCATGAATGCAGAATCAATCCGAAATTTAATCTCTGACTATTAGTACGGGCACTAGAGCTGTGGGTAATTTTTGAACTTCTAGTATATAGTAATAATAAGAGCTGAAATTTGGCATGGCTACTTTTTCTGCATAAAGATCACTTTCTGAGGATGCACACACCAAAAATTGCACACAAAATTTTTTAAGAGCCAGTCTAATGTGTATACAGGGTGGTTAATAACATGTTGAAAAAATGAAATGTCAAATTCTGATAAAAAAATAAAGAATAACTTTTTGCGAAATTTTGCTTTAAAGATTTAAAACTGAAATAATTAATTAAAATTGAGGTAATAAAAATAATATAATTTTTATAAATATAATTTTAAACTATAATAATAATTATTATTTATTTAACCTGTATTATGTACACATGTTGATGTGTATAGTATTTTAAAATCAAATATAGTTTTTGGACAAATTAACAACATGCTAAATGTACCTAACGCTATTTGATTTGCAATTCCAGCAGCGCCTGACAAGTTTCATTTTATCATTGTCGTAAATTGGTGAATATTTGTAAGAATTTCACGAAATATTTATACCTTTTTGTTTGCAAAAAATATTTGATTTATGGAATAATTCGAGTTAGAGAAGACTGTATTTAGTATGAAAACAAATAAAAATTGGCTACAATTTGTTTTTAATTTCAAGCTTATAATACACTACTGGAGTTTTCTTTCAGATATGAAACATTTATCTAGTCTGATTTGGATTTAAGAGTCAGCATGAGTATTAGCTTTAAATGAGTAAATTTGAAATGACAATAAACTTTATTACTTAAATTTAATATGAACATAATTTTGAATTTGTTTGTAGAGTAATAATAATAATTTTATACATTTAGCTAGAAAACGTAATTGTTTTTTAAATATAATTAAATTAAAACAAAAATTGGAAACAAAGATATAAATAAAACCGAATGGTGGTCAGAAAACATTAAAAGAAAGATCAAAGATAAAAAGAAAAATGGAAACTATATCTTAACACTAGTAAGATAAAAGACTACGAAGTATACAAAATGAAAAGAAATGAAGTAAAACGAGAAATAAAAAAAGCCAAACAAGAATTTGGTATAGCTATGAATGAAAACTACAAAGAAAACCAAGTTGTTTTATGAATACATTAAAACAACTTAAACAAAAAAGAACACAATATGATGAATATGAAAGACAAACAAGGAAATATAATAACAAACGAAGAGAAAATCAGGCAAAGATGGACACAACATTTTGAAGAATTGACAGACAATACTATAGTAGAGATCGAGACCGGAGAGAATGAAAAAAATAAACAAGGAGGAGTTGGACACTGCAATGGAGGAGGTAACAAAAGAAGAAATAATAGAGGCAGTAAAAAAAACTGAAAAACGGAAAGGCAGCAAGAATAGACGAAATATCACCAGAGATGATTAAATACATGGGAAAAGAAGGAATAACACAATTAAAAGAGCTTCTAAATGAAATAATTAAGAACGGAAAAACCTCAAGAGAATGGAACATAGGAATCATACTTCCAATACACAAGAAAGGGGATAAAAGAAATTGCAACAATTACAGGGGAATAACAATAACAAGTGTCAACAATATCCTAACTAGAATTTTAGAAAAAAGTATGATCGATCAACTGGAAGATACAATGGAGGATAGTCAATGTGGATTCAGAAGAGGGAGAAGCACCCAAGACTTGATCTTTATTCTACGTCAAATAAGCGAAAAATTAATAAAGAAGAAAAAAGACATATACATCTGTTTTGTAGATCTCGAAAAGGCTTTTGACAGAATTTGTAGAGAAGAAATATGGAAAGAACTGGAAAACAGGGATTGAGAACACAATGATTAAACTAATAAAGAACATGTATAAGGAGAATTCAAACATAGTTAAAACAAATAATGATTAATCGAAAGAATTTTCTACAAAACAAGGTGTAAAACAAGGTAGTGTGTTGAGCCTACTATTATTTACAATAGTACTAGACAAGGCAGTTGGAAAAAAGATGAAAGCACTAAAGATTGGATACTGGAAAATGAAATCAACACAAATTACAGAACTACTATTTGCAGATGATATGGCAACTGTAGCAGAATCGGAAGAAGACCTACAGCACAATATGGATATATTAATAAAGGAACTGACAAAAATAAACATGAAAATAAACATTGAAAAAACGAAAAGCATGATAATAGCAAAAGAAATAAAAGCACACGAAATTAAAATACAGGAAAATAAAATTGAACAAGTAGAACAATTCAAATATCTAGGAACAATAATGCAGAGTAACGGTAAAATAGATAAATAGAAATAGAAGACAAAATAGGAAAAACAGGAAGATATATATGCTCAAAAACACCTTTTTTAAAAAAAGTACAAAAACAGAAATTGTAAAAAGAGTAATTTGACCCACTCTAACATACATCAGTGAAACGTGGACCATGACAGAAAAACAAAAAAACGAGAATAAACGCTATGGAAATGAGGTTTTTCAGAAAAATAGAAAATAAAACCAGAAAAGACAAAATAAGGAACGAGACACACAGACAGAACCTCCAGATTCGACCAATAAACGAACAAATTACAGAAGGACAGATGAGAAGGTTTGGACATGTATGCAGAATGAGTGAAAATAGGAACACAAGGAGAATATATGAGACACGAGTAACAGGGAAAAACCAAATAGGAAGACCAAGAAAGGAGTGGAAAGATACAATAAGAGAAGAAGCAGAAAGAAAATGGTCAAACTGGGAAGAGGTAAAACCCATAACAGAATGAAATGGAAAAACTATTACAAAATAAAACCTGACTAAAATAAAAATGTACGCCTTACACTGTAACGGTAGAAAGGCTTAGGATTAAATAAATAAAATTAAAAAGAAAACACTTAGGCTCGTGATATTCACCTCTTAATAAACTATTAGCTGAATAATCTAACTTTTAATTTAATTTATTTTATTAAAACCTTTTGACAGCCAGTTAAATACACTGGCAAGCAAAAAATAAAGGTCACTTTAAAATTATTACTTAATTTTGGAATTTTTTGTTTTAACCTTATGTTAGCAAATTGTAAACAATTGTACTGTATTTTGCACACTAAATTAAAAATTCAATATTGAATTGTAAAGCATATTTATTGTTTTTATTGCGTCTTTTGGAAATATCACAAATTTACAGATCAGACGAAGTTCCTAGGACTAATATGGAACAAAAAATATTAAAAAAAACTTATCACTACTAACGGGTATTACCCCCTCTTTTATTAATGACTGCTTGAAGTTGACAAAGAACACTTTGAATTAAATTAAGGATCACATTTTGATCGATATTATTCTATTCCTGCAATAGCGACTGTCTTAGCTCATTAGCAGTTCTTGGAGCAGGTGTATGCTTTCGGATACGTCGTCCGAACTCATACCAGACATGTTCTATGGGATTCATGTCCAGGCTGAGAGCTGGTCAATGGAACCGCGAAATTCCCACTTCTCCATTGTCTTGCATGAAAATGCCGCGCTCGCCCATAGTTGTCATGAAGGGCATAACATGGTTTTTGAGAACCTGCATAATGTATCTGTGAGCTGTCAGGGAGCCATTCTCTATAAAGACCAACTCTGTGCGTGCTTCGGTAGAAATTCCTCATCAATACAAATTGAAGCGTATCTTTCTCTGCGTCTTTTCCACACTTTCCGACGTTCGTCTGATCCATTGAAGCAAAGCGCGACTCATCTGAAAACAGTACCCAGCTCCAGTTCTCGTTATTCCATGCCCGGTGATTTCGGGCAAAAGTCAATCTTGCAACACGATGTCGGCGTTGTAAAGGTGGACCTGTAGCCATCTTTCTACTAGACAAACCAGTAGCTCGAAGCCTTCCCCTAACGGTCTATTCACTACCATTTACATCTCTAACTTCATGGAGTTGATTTTGTAGATAAACTGCAGAAGCTGTTCTATTCCGCAAACTTGTGGACACTAAAAAACGCTCATCTCTGTTCGTGGTGACTTTTTTTCGCCCGCATCCTGATCTTCTGGTTATCAGGCCAGTATACAAGCAACGCTGATACATCTTTTGTACAGCACAAAGGCTTTTACTAACGATGCTTGCAGTTTCACGTTTTCCTCACGCTATAATCCTTCCTACAACAATAGGGTCTAAAGGCATTATGACCTGTTAAGTACAGTACATCGTGTGAATGACAAGTTTTGCAGAGAAAAATCAGCACTAAGTTAAAAAACCACAACAAAATGTAGGTTTTCAATTAGAGCTAAATGGATGCTGTTTCAAGTCTGTAACACGGTGATAATAACTGACAGATAGATAACATTTGTCAGGAAATGAATTATTAAAGGCCTTTTTGGTTTACAATTTGCAACTATAAAGTTAAAACAGCAAACATAAAGCCGGGAATACACATGCTATGAAATTTGGGAAGTAGCTTGCATGCTCAAAAATGGCATGTGCCAATTTATGGCACAGTGAGGATACATGTGCAAGTAAAATTTCATGCAAGCTGCTCATGGCACGGCTGCTAAGGCAAGTAGATGGCAAGCGGGGATACATATGCCATTTGCATCTTTTTTAGTTACATACGCATTTTTGAAAGTGTTTCAAGTCAACTGGCGAAGAACATGGAAATTCATTTCTTCTAATATTTTTATATAGATTCGAATTGCTCAAATACCAAAGTCATTCAAAAATTTTGTATAAACTAATAAACTTAATAGTTTTTTATCTCTCCTTCAATTCTTTTTGGAAATAAAATGTGCAATCGGCTTGCATGCCAGCTAGAGGCATGCCATTTGACAGAATACACGTACTAGTAGCTGGCATGTGCAAATAGCTGGTATGAAACTGTGCAAGTAACTGGCATGTGTATTCTCGACAAAAAATTCCAAAAATAAGTCATAATTTTAAAGTGCTTAACATATACATTTATAACAAATGAAAACAATAAGCATATAATTTTGCTCAGAGGTGTTAATAAAATAAATTAAATTAAATTAAAAGGTCATTAAGCTAATAGTTTATTAGGAGGTGGATATCACGGCTCTTAATTGATTATGAAATAACTAGATCAATACTACCATGTAACAATAAATAATAATATAATTGAATGTTAATTCATGGTTATGAAATAATAAAACAAATAGGAAATAAATAGTATTGAATTAATAAATCACTATTTTTATCTAAAATCAATATAATTATTTTACAATTAATAATATAAATAGTTTCCATCAAATACAAACAGAAAATATTACATTTAAAGCATTTTATTTCAGTACAAATAATATTGCAGATGCCTAAATTGTTACAATTAAGAATATACTCCATTAGTGTTTGGCTATGTTTGACTTTACATTCACATGATAAAAAGCTTAGGTGCATGATAATTTGTTTTTTAAAATAGGTCTGTAAGGATAATTTTTATAATAATAATAAATTTAATTCAGTTGATTCAATGAGCAGATATAGGACAAGTCTTACAATTTCACAGTAAAAACAGAAAACAGATTGAGTTTTAAAGATCAAAATTAATTTAAAATATGTACATATGTCATATAATTACAACGAAAAAGAAAAAATGAAAAAACATACAAATATGTACATTAAGATAAAATGTCATTAACAAGTTCAAAATCTGCCTTTTATAGCAATTCCTAAATTGGCATTTAAAACATACAAAACTTTATTGCTTGGTGTTTGTGATTTTGCTCATAATATTTGTTTTAGCAGTTTATATTAGATATGAAAATTGATTTTTAAGCAAATCTACGTTTATTTGTCATGTCAAGATCTATACAGTATTGCCATAAGGTAATGCAGAATGAATTGTGGCAAAATAAAACATTTTTAATCATGCTGTTTGTTACTACAGGTTTATTAAGGGTGGGCCATGTAATGCTTGGAGTTTGAACTACCGTTTATTTTGTTTTTCCTAGGTATAATGACATTTATGAGTTGACAGAAATTTAGTTTTATGTTTAACATTTACGAAATGGGACGCTTTGCACTTGAACAAAGTTGGGAAATAATGAAAACTTACTTCCAAAGTTGTGAGTCTTTTACTCAAACGGTAAAAAATTTACGAAACAATTTTGATAGAAAAGAAGTGTCTTCGACGCAGTTTGTGGACCAATTTGTGAAGCTAGATTGCGAAACTAGATTGTTAGTAGATAAAACAACACGTTCACGTTCTCGTCCAGTGCACTCAGCCGAAAAAATTAATGCTGTTGCTCAGAGTGTGCGTCAACATGCATCAACATCAACTTTCTCAGGAAGTGAACATTTCTCGCACTTCTTTGAAGAGAATTTTGCATAAAGACTTCGGTTTGAATGCCTACAAAGTTCAATTAGCCCAAGAAATGAAGCCTCATGATTATCCGATGCGTTTTCAGTTTGCCCAATGGGTTAAAGATCGTTTGGCCGAAGATGAGCATTTTTATCGAAATCTTGTTTTTTTTCCGAAGAAGCTCATTTTCATCTTGGATGCTACGTCAATAAGCAAAATTGTCGCATTTGGGGATCAGAAAATCCACACATGACTATTGAACAGCGTATGTATTCACAACGAGTAACCGTGTGGTGTATAATTTTAAACTATAATAATTATTATTATTTATCTACTCTGTATTATGTACACTTGTTGATGTGTATAGTATTTTAAAATCAAATGAAAGTTTTGTTCAAAATATAGTTTTTGGACAAATTAACAACATGCTAAATGTACCTAACGCTATTTGATTTGCTATTCCAGCAGCGCCTGACAAGTTTCATTTTATCATTGTCGTAAATTGGTGAATCTTCCTAAGAATTTCCTGAAATATTTGAATTAGGTTTAGCTATGCATAAAAATTAGTACGAGTTTAAACCTTATTGTTTGCAAAAAAATATTTGATTTATGGAATAATTCGAGTTAGAGAAGACTATTTAGTTTGAAAACAAATAAAAATTGGCAACAATTTGTTTTTAATTTCAAGCTTATAATACACTACTGGAGTTTTCTTTCAGATATGAAACATTTATCTAGTCTGATTTGGATTTAAGAGTCAGCATGAGTATTAGCTTTAAATGAGTAAATTTGAAATGACAATAAACTTTATTAATTAAATTTAATATGAACATAATTTTGAATTTGTTTGTAGAGTAATAATAATAATTTTATACTTTAGCTAGAAAACGTAATTGTTTTTTATAGAAAATAGAAATTAAATTAAAACAAAAATTGGAAACAAAGATATAAAGAAAACCGAATGGTGGTCAGAAAACATTAAAAGAAAGATCAAAGATAAAAAAGAAAAATGGAAACTATATCTTAACACTAGTAAGATAAAAGACTACGAAGTATACAAAATGAAAAGGAATGAAGTAAAACGAGAAATAAAAAAAGCCAAACAAGAATTTGGTATAGCTATGAATGAAAACTACAAAGAAAACCAAAAGTTGTTTTATGGAACATTAAAACAACTTAAACAAAAAAAAAAAACACAATATGATGAATATGAAAGACAAAACAACAAGGAAATACAATAACAAATGAAGAGAAAATCATGCAAAGATGGAGACAACATTTTGAAGAATTGACAGACAATACTACAGTAGAGATCGAGACCGGAGAGACCAGAGAGAACGAAGAAAATAAACAAGGAGGAGTTGGACACTGCAATGGAGGAGATAACAGAAGAAGGAATAATAGAGGTAGTAACAAAACTGAAAAACGGAAAGGCAGCAGGAGTAGACGAAATATCACCAGAGATGATTAAATACATGGGAAAAGAACGAATAACACAATTAAAAGAGCTTCTAAATGAAATAATTAAGAACGGAAAAACCCCAAGAGAATGGAACATAGGAATCATACTTCCAATACACAAGAAAGGGGATAAAAGAAATTGCAACAATTACAGGGGAATAACAATAACAAGTGTTGTCAACAAAATCCTAACTAGAATTCTAGAAAAAAGAATGAGCGATCAATTGGAAGATATAATAGAGGATAGTCAATGTGGATTCAGAAGAGGAAGAAGCGCCCAAGACCTGATCTTTATTCTACGTCAAATAAGCAAAAATTAATAAAGATGAAAAAAGACATACACATCTGTTTTGTAGATCTCGAAAAGGCTTTAGACAGAATTTGTAGAGAAGAAATATGGAAAGAACTGGTAAACAGAGGGATTGAGAATACAATGATTAAACTAATAAAGAACATATATAAGGAGAATTCTAACATAATTAGAACAAATAATGTGGAATCGAAAGAATTTTTTACAAAACAAGGTTTTGTGTTGAGCCCACTATTATTTACAATAGTACTAGACAAGGCAATTGGAAAAAGGAAGCAAAAAAGATGAAAGCACTAAAGATTGGATACTGGAAAATGAAATCAACACAAATTACAGAACTACTATTTGCAGACGATATGGCAACTGTAGCAGAATCGGAGGAAGACCTACATCACAATATGGATATATTTAAAAAGGAAGTGACAAAAATAAACACGTAAATAAACATTAGAAAACGAAAAGCATGATAATAGCAAAAGAAATAAAAAACACACGAAAATAAAATTGAACAAGTAGAACAATTCAAATATCTAGGAACAATAATACAGAGTAATGGTAAAATAGATAAAGAAATAGAAGACAAAATAGGAAAAACAGGTAAGATATTTTACTCAAAAACACCTTTTTTAACAGAAAAGAAATAGAAAAAAGTACAAAAATAGAAATTGTAAAAAGAGTAATTTGACCCACTCTAACATACAGCAGTGAAACGTGGACCATGACAAAAACAAAAAACGAGAATAAATGCTATGGAAATGAGGTTTTTCAGAAAAATTGAAAATAAAACCTAAAAGACAAAATAAGGAACGAGACACACAGACAGAACCTTCTGGTTCGACCAATAAACAAACAAGTTACAGAAGGACAGATGAGAAGGTTTGGACATGTATGCAGAATGAGTGAAAATAGGAACACAAGGAGAATATATGAGACACGAGTAACAGGGAAAAACCAAATAGGAAGACCAAGAAAGGAGTGGAACGATACAATAAGAGAAGAAGCAGAAATAAAAATGGACAAAGTGGGATGAGGTAAAACGGATAACCCATAACAGAATGAAATGGAAAGACTATTACAAAATAAAACCTGGCTAAAATAAAAATGTACGCCTTACACTGTAACGATAGAAAAGCTTAAGATTAAATAAATAGAATTAAAAACAAAAACACTTAGGCTCGTGATATTCACCTCTTAATAAACTATTAGCTGAATAACCTAACTTTTAATTTAATTTATTTTATTAAAACCTTTTGACAGCCAATTAAATACACTGGCAAGCAAAAAATAAAGCCCACTTTAAAATTATGACTTAGTTTTGGAATTTTTTGTTTTAACCTTATGTTAGCAAATTGTAAACAATTGTACTGTATTTTGCACACTAAATTAAAAATTCAATGTTGAATCGAAAAGCATATTTATTGTTTTTATTGCGTCTTTGGGAAATATTACAAATTTACAGATCAGATGAAGTTCGAATTTTTGTTCCTAGTTAATATGGAACAAAAAATATTAAAAAAAAACTTATCAATACTAACGTGTATTACCCCCTCTTTCATTAATGATTGCTTGAAGTCGACGAAGAACACTTTGAATTAAATTAAGGATCACATTTTGGTCGATATTATTCCATTCCTGCAAAAGCGACTGTCTTAGCTCCTTAGCAGTTCTTGGAGCAGGTGTATGCTTTCGGATACGTCGTCCGAACTCATACCAGACACCGAAAATTTCTACTTCATCCAGATAATCTCTGACAACTCTGGCTACGTGAGGTCTTGCATTATCTTGCATGAAAATGCAGCGCTTGTGCATAGTTGTCATGAAGGGCATAACGTCTTTGAGAACCTCCATAATGTATCTGTGAGCTGTCAGGGAGCCATTCTCTATAAAGACCAACTCTGTACGGGCTTTGGTAGAAATTTTCCCAAACCATAACCGACTCACCGCCAAATGGAAGTTGCTCATCAATGGCAGAATTAAAGTATAGAGAATGCTGTAAACTTCAATACAAACAACTAAATATATTAACTGTACCATGTTTATATATTTTTGAATGCTTGAAATACATTAAAAAAAACCAGGATAGCTTTTTGGCTCATGATTTTCATCCTTATGAAACCAGAAATCGGAATAATATATATCCTAATTCAATAAGACTGAAAAAATGTCAAATTAGCACAAATTTTTATTGTATAAAATTTTTCAATAAACTGCCTCTGAGAGTGCGCAACCTGCCAGAAGGAGTTTTTGAAAATTCTGTAAAACGATTTTTGATTGCAAATGCATTTTATAGTTATGAAGAATTTCTAATTTGTGATATTCAAAATTTTAATGTGTAATGTTGTCTCTGGATCTTAAATTTTTAACTTTAGGTTTTAAGTTTTAAATTTTGATATTCTTTAAAAGTTTAAATTTTTAATTTCTATTTTTTTAATTTCTAATTTATAATTTGTAGTTTATAATTTTGAGTTATAAATTTTTAATTTTGAATTTTATATTTTAAGTTTTAAATTTTGAGTTATAAGTTATAAATTTTAAATTTTAAGTTTTAAGTTGTAAATTTTAAATTTTGGATTTTAGGTTTTAAATTTTAAGTTTTAGGTTTTAAATTTTGAGTTTTGGGTTTAAGGTTTTGAATTTTGAATTCTAAGTTTTAAATTTTAAATTTTGGATTTTAGATTTTGAATTTTAAGTTTTAGGTTTTGAATTTTAAATTTTAAGTTTTAAGTTTTAAATTTTGAATTTTAAGTTTTAGATTTTAAATTTTGAGTTTTAAGTTTTGAATTTTTATTTTGAATTTTAAGTTTTAGGTTTTAAATTTTGAATTTTGAATATTTAGCTTTTAATTTTGATCTCTTGATTTTTGATTTTTAGTTTGAGATTTTGAATTTAAGGTTTTGATATTTTTTTTTTTTTTTTTTTTAATTTTATACTTTTAGATATTAAAGATGAACTGTTTTATCTTGTTATTTTAATATGTCTTTATAGTTAAATTGCTCAAGTGACTGCCACATTGTTACCTTAATTAAATGATTTATTATATGTATATATATATTTATTTTTTTGTAATGTAATATAGTATTTTTCTGTGACGTATGTAAACACTATACTTTGTGTGACATTAATAAATTTACTTTACTTTACTTTACAATACAAAGTGAAGCGTATCTTTCTCCGCGTCTTCTCCACACTTTCCGACGTCCGTCTGATCCATTGAAGCAAAAGCGCGACTTGTCTGAAAACAGTACCCTGCTCCAGTTCTCATTAGCCAAACTTGCAACACGATGTCGGCGTTGTAAAGGTGGACCTGTAGCCATCTTTTTACTAGACAAACCAGCAGCTCGAAGCCTTCTCCTAACGGTCCATTCACTAACATTTACATCTCTAACTTCATGGAGTTGATTTTGTACATAAATTTCAGAAGCTGTTCTATTCCGCAAACTTGTGGACACTAAAAAACACTCATCTCTGTGGTGACTTTTTTTCGCACGCATCCTGATCTTGTTATCAAGCCAGTATACTAGTAACGCTGATCATCTTTTGTACAGCACAAAGGCTTTTACTAACAATGCTTGCAGTTTCACGTTTTCCTCTCGCTATAATTCTTGCCACAACAATAGGGTCTAAAGGCATTATGACCTGTTAAGTACAGTACATCGTGTGAATGACAAGTTTTGCAGAGAACAATCGGCACTAAGTAAAAAAACCACAACGAAATGTAGGTTTTCAATTAAAGCAAAATGGATGCTGTTTCAAGTCTGTAACACGGTGATAATAACTGACAGATAGATAACATTTGTCAGGAAATGAATTATTAAACGCCTACTTTGGTTTACAATATGCAACCATAAAGTTAAAACAGCAAACATAAAGCCGGGAATAATCATGCCATGAAATTTGGGAAGTATTATTATTAATGGAAGTAATATTCACCGAAGCACTTAATGAAACTTCAGGCGGAATCGCTGTAAATGGACGAATAATAAACAACTTGAGGTACGCCGACGACACGGTCATCATTGCAAATACCCAACTTGAACTCCAGAAAATGATAGATAGCGTGGTACAGTACAGTGAAAGGGCAGGGCTGTTTGTAAATATACAGAAGACAAAAACTATGATCTTTACAAAAAGACCAACAAACGTTTCCGTAACCATCAACGGGGCCTTCATACAGCAGGTTGCTAACTTCAAATATCTCGGCGCCCTAGTCAACCAACACTGTGACATGACTAAAGAAATAAAGTCGAGAATTGAACAAGCTCGCAGAACATTTATAACCATGCGAAATTTCTTTATAAGATCTGACCTAAGCTTGGAAATGAGGGTTCGCATGTTAAGATGCTACGTGTTTCCAGTGCTTTTGTACGGGTGCCAAAGCTGGACTCTAAACCCCGCTATGGAAAAAAGATCGAAGCCTTTGAAATGTACTTGTACAGGCGTATACTGCGAATATCTTGGGTACAAAGAGTGACTAACGCTGATGTACTTATCCGTATGAAAAAGACAAAAGAACTTCTTTACACCATGATGAGAAGAAAGGCCGAATACCTGGGGCACATCATGAGAGGGAAGCGTTACGAACTTTTACGACTTATAATTGAGGAGAAGATACCAGGAAAAAGGTCGGTTGGAAGACGACAGAACTCATGGCTTAAAGACCTACGCCGCTGGTTCAACTGTACGACCACTGATGTCTTCCGAGCAGCCGTGTCAAAAACCATAATGGTCAATTGGATCGCCAACCTTCGAAAGGAGACGGCTTGAGAAGAAGAAGAATTATTAATGGCACAGTGAGGTTACATGTGCAAGCTGCTCATGGCATGGCTGCTAAGGCAAGTAGCTGGCAAGCGGGGATACATATGCCATTTGCTTGTCAATCTTTTTTAGTTACATACGCATTTTTAAAAGTGTTTCAAGTCAAGTGGCAAAGAACATGGAAAGAACTCGAATTAAATTAAATAATGTTATATTATTTTTATCATAATATCCATTCATTTCTGCTAATATTTTTATATAGATTTGAATTGCTCAAATACCAAAGACATTCAAAATTTTTATATAGTTGTCATACAGTGTCAGCTACTGTCTACTGGCATGCCAATACCTGTCATGTGCGTTCATACATACCTTATGGCATGCCTTTTGCTGTCCCCCACCACCCTACTTGCACATTGCATGCCAAAAAATCAAATCTTTTTGATTTTGTGCAATCAGCTTGCATGCCAGCTAGAGGCATGCTATTTGACAGAATACACGTGCTAGTAGCTGGTATGAAACTGTGTAAGTAACTGGCATGTGTATTCCCGACTTAAAGTTAAAACAAAAAATTCCAAAAAAGTCATAATTTTAAAGTGACCTATTTTTTGCTTAACATATACATTTATAACAAAAACATTAAGCTATATGCTATTTTGCTCAGAGGTGTTAATAAAATAAATTAAATTAAATTAAAAGATCATTAAGCTAATAGTTTATTAGGTGGATATCACGGCTCTTAATTTATTATGAAATAACTAGATTAATAACTACCATGTAACAATAAATAATAATATAATTGAATGTTGATTTTTGTTTCTGAAATAATAAAACAAATAGGAAATAAATAATATTGAATTAATAAATCACTATTTTTATCTAAAATCAATATAATTATTTTACAATTAATAATATACCAAATACAAACAGAAAATATTACATTTAAAGCATTTTATTTCAATACAAAAAATATTGCAGATGCCTAAATTGTTACAATTAAGAATTAGTGTTTGGCTATGTTTGACTTTACATTCACATGATAAAAAGCTTAGGTGCATGATAATTTGTTTTTTAAAATAGGTCTGTAAGGATAATTTTTATAATAATAATAAATTTAATTCAGTTGATTCAATGAGCAGATATAGGACAAGTCTTACAATTTCACAGTAAAAACAAAACAGATTGAGTTTTAAAGATCAAAATTAATTTAAAATATGTACATATGTCATATAATTACAACCAAAAAGAAAAAATGATTAAACATACAAATATGTACATTAAGATAAAATGTCATTAACAAGTTCCTAAACTGCCTTTTATAGCAATTCGTAAATTTGACATTTAAAACTTACAAAACTTTATTGCTTAGTGTTTGTGATTTTGCTCATAATATTTGTTTTAGCAGTTTATATTAGATATGAAAATTGATTTTTAAGTAAATCTACGTTTATTTGTCATGTCAAGATCATGTGTCATGCTCTATACAAGCTGCGTTCGGCTATTAAATTTGGAGTAAGAGTAGTGTTGAAGTAGATTTTTTGTCACATGATCACGGTGTTTTTAGTGTCAAACTAGCCGAACGCATTAAGGAGTTTGTCAGTGTCAAATCTCAAATAACCAACAAAACAACAAACAATTTACAAAATGTTTTCCATAATACTAAATACTGCAAAAAAGTTAAATTATGTTTTTCTTCATCGTTGTTTGGAGAAATGTTTAATATATTTCTTAAATTTTCATCCATAAATACAAAACCAATTTCTTTTGCTAAACATTAAAAATAATAATAATTTAATTTTTCTAGTTTTTATATTAATATTAGATATTTACTGTATTTCGTTTACGAGATAATGAGTACAACTTTAAAATGTACATACAATTAAAACATATAAATTAAACAAATTTATCTAATTTATCTGAGTCCATTATTGTTGCCTAATTATTGTTTCCCATATTAATAGCAATTAGAATTTTATAAAAATATTATTTTAGAATTACTTTTATCTTCAAATATAAAATTCCCGTTTTCCCATGTCAAACACGATGCAATAATTTTAAACTACTAGCTTAATTCTGCTGCTGACTCCTATATCCACGCTAGTCGAGGTAGGGTAAATAGAGTTGTTCTTTTTATTCCACTCCGTAATAGCCAAACGGCCAAAAAATGATTCCGTGCACTCTAAAAACAATACCCGAACGTTTGGAGTTTGAACTACCGTTTATTTTGTTTTTCAAAGGTATAATGACATTTATGAGTTGACAGAAATTTAGTTTTATGTTTGACATTTACGAAGTGGGACGCTTTACACTTGAACAAAGTTGGGAAATAATGAAAACTTACTTCCAAAGTTGCGAGTCTTTTACTCAAACGGTAAAAAATTTACGGCACAAATTTGATAGAAAAGAAGTGCCTTTAACGCAGTTTGTGGACCAATTTGTGAAGCGAGTTTGCGAAACTAGATCGTTAGTGGATAAAACAACACTTTTACGTTCTCGTCCAGTGCAAATCAGCCGAAAAAATTAATGCTGTTGCTCAGAGTGTGCGTGAACATGCATCAACATCAACTTTCTCAGGAAGTGAACATTTCTCGTACTTCTTTGAAGAGAATTTTGCATAAAGACCTCGGTTTGAATGCCTACAACCCAAGAAATGAAGCCTCATGATTATCCGATGCGTTTTCAGTTTGCCCAATGGGTTAAAGATCGTTTGGCCGAAGATGAGCATTTTTATCGAAATCTTGTTATTTTCCGAATAAGCTCATTTTCATCTTGGATGCTACGTCAATAAGCAAAATTGTCGCATTTGGGAATCAGAGAATCCACACATGACTATTGAACAGCCTATGTATTCACAACAAGTAACCGTTTGGTGTGGTTTTTGGTCCGGCGGCATTATTGGGCCATATTTCTTCGAAAATGAACAAGGAGCCGCCGTTACCGTCAATAGCGAACGTTACTGTGCCATGCTAAACGAATTTTTGTTTCCAAAAATTGAAGAGTGTGAAATGGATGACATTTTGTTTTAACAGGACGGGGCCACTTGCCATACAGCCAATGTAACCATCAATCTTTTGCGCACTGTTTTTGTAAATCAAATAATCAGCCGAAATGCTGATGTCACTTGGCAATATTTATTGTTTAATAATATAGCATACTGTTGACGCTTTTTTCAATAGAAATCTATGTTGCACTAAATTTGCCTAGAGATTTGCTGATTTGTATAAGTGTATAACAGCATAAAATCATTAATAAAATAATTGTTTAAATTTCTGTAAGCAGATTATTAGTAATAATACATTTTTTATCAATTTAATTAATAAAATAGCACGCAATGTAAAGTAGAAAAAAAAAACAACAAATACAACAATGTAAATAGTACATAATCAATAATTTTGATTAATAGTTTGTATGACTATTAATTAAAATGAGTGTGTGTAATATGTGTAATAAAAAGAAAAACTTTTATTAACAGGACATTAGTCTAATACATGATTAGTTTCTATGTAAATATAATAACATTTAATATGAGAGTGGGTGGACCAGATACTAGGCCTCGTCAGTATCTACAGCGCCCCCATTCTCTCTATTAACGGGTTTGGTAGTATATATTATGTAATTAATTTACAGGTACATATTTTAGCAATAATATTGGCTTACAATCAAGTCTTAGTAGCTAGAAAAAAACTAATGATAAATAAAATAATTTAAATCGAAGGTTACATTATTAGAACAGTCAGTAGGAATTAGGTATTCTATAACCAAAAAGAAAGTATGATTGTGGGGTTTTCATGATGATGATGAAATACCAAATATTGGATGGTTTCAGGACAACTCATCACTTCTTGGTGATGAGGTATCAATTGAAGATAAGCACGTATGGTTTATTTTAGAGTGTTGCGAACTGTGTGAACTGTCCGCTATATCTCGACTATTTAAACATAAACCTTTTAAGTTTTGAAATGAAATAAATTAATTATGTGTCCTGGTGTTCCGGGCAACGGTATACTGACCTAAAAGGCAAAAGTTGCTAATATTGTTAGTGATACTGGCTTGTTTGGAATAGTTGCAAGACATGATACCTGGGCTACATGGACCAAATTTTTACACTTCAACAATTGATTGAAAAATGCATGACAGTGAAGAAGAAAGTGCACTGTGCGTTTGTTGATCTAGACTTAGAGAATGCATATGATCGATTAAACAGACGTATGTTGTGGAGCGATTTAAAGGAGTATGATGCAAATAAATGTTTAGTAAATGTCATTATTGCTATATATGATGGTAGCAGAGCGTGCGTTAGGGTGGAGCGTACACTGAGCGATTGGTTCAACATAGAACAAGGTTTTAGGCGTTATGTCCGCTTGGTTGTTTAATTAATTTATGAATTGTGAAGACGTTAACGGTGTACAGATGGATAATGTAAATATGAGATTGTTGTTGTATGCTGACGATGCTGTGATAGTGTGTGAAGAAAATAACCTATAGGCCCTACAGGATGCACTAAACTGACTGAATGTTGTGCAGCAAATGATATGGTTCTCTGCATAAATGTAGCAAAAACTAAAATCATGGTCTTTGATAAAGACGAAGTAGGCAGTGATTGTAAACAGTGAACGTTTAGAGCAGGTGGAGGCTTTCGTGTGTCTGGGAAGAATGTTTAATAAGAATGGTAATTTAGATGGAGAAATTGAGAAACGAGTAAATACATCTCCAAAAGTAGTTGCAAGTATGTGTATGATTGCAAAGAATTAAGTGTTGTCCAAGAAGGCGAAGATGGCAACTACTGTATGGATCTGAAGCTGGAGTATGTCAAGAGAAACACAAAAGTAAAATAAACGGTTGGAATGGGGTACTTAAGAAGTGTGTGTGTTTGGACAAAGTTAGAAATGAGTGGATAATGAACGAATGTGGTTTGAAAGTAACATCAATAGACAAACGTAGTTATTCTATGTTGGTTTGGCCATGTTGAGAGATAGAGTGAGGATAGAATAACAAAGTAAATCTATAATGGAAATGTATTTGAATAAAAATGCAGTGGTAGACCATGTAAATGTTACTTAAATGTTGTAGAAAGGGTGTCCATACGTACCGGTTTTTCCGGATTTCTCCCGGTTTTAAATTTCTAGTTCCGGTGTCCCGACATTTTGTTTTTGGGACAGTTAATTGTCCCGGTTTAAGTTTACCTATAAAAAACTTTTCCACGTAATGAAAAAATAAATCGCATTAATAGAAGCCAAAGCAATTATGAATAATAGAAAATAGAATTCACGACAGTTGTCATACGTATGAAAACAAAAAATTGATTTCAAAACAAAGTTTTTAAATGTTATTTGATTGCCAAAAGTTGTCTAGACAAGTGGATTAAACGGAGATGTAATGTTTAAAATCATTAAAGAATGTAATTTCTCTTACTAAAGATGGATTCTACAACATCCACTTATCATATAATCACTTTTTGTAATTTTTTTTTTAATTTTTGGTAATGTCCTGGAAAAATATGGACACTTCAGTACGAAGTAAGGTTTAAGAATCAAAGTAGGCTATTGTACAGTGTTACTGATTACCTCAAATGGGAAAGGTATGTATGTATGTAAATAAATTATTTAAATAATTTCATCTGCAGTTGTACAGAGTGATTTATAGGTGGAATAAAATGTCATATTCTACATTAAATTCTGAACAAAATCAAAATTATCACATTCTTTCTAATGTGAGGGGTGCATTATTCTGGTAATAAAATTCATTTAATAAGTCAGTAGAAACGTTTTCCAATAATTTTTTGACCCTTATTTGTAAAAAATGCAAATAAATATACAGGGTGTTAGGTAAACATGCGGAAATCAAGGGGCTATTCCTTGGCTTATTTTCTAAGAATATTTTGTCCTATGATGATTTCTGAAAAAACTCTTTTGTTTCGAAGATACAGAGTGAACAAAATTTGCAATTTATCTACTAATGTACAAGTGGATTTTATTTGAATACGTTTCGTCATTGATCATCACTGTTGGCTGTTTGACGTGTCTTTAATAGTTAGTGAATTCTTCTACCATGAATCACTATACGAACGCCGAGATGACTGACATGCATTTTATGTATGGACTTGCTGATGGCAATTCATTACAAGCTAGACGATTGTACGTTGAACGGTTTCCTAGCCGTAATATGCCCGATCGAAAAATCTTCGAAAACAATCATCGACGTCTTTGTGAAACAGGCACATTGAAACGAAATGGAGGGCCAGGAAGATCAATGACAGTAAGAACGGTACAACTGGAACAGAATGTGCTGGACATGATATAGGACGATCCAAGTAGTTCTACTCGAAAAATTGCCAATACTTTGAATGTAAGTCATTGAACAGTTTGGAAAATTCTTAAGGGCAATTTGTTGTATTCATACCACATTCAGCATGTTTAGACACTACTACCTGCTGATTTTCACGTTTTGCGTTATGTCAATCGCTTTTGCAAACATTAGTTCTAATCCCTCAGTTCCTAACACATATTCTTTTCACATGAAGCCAGTTTCTCAAGAAATTAAGGAATTTTCATAACAACCATGTGTGGGTAGATGAAAATCCGCATCAGGTATGTGAACATCAGTTCTCTTTGAATGTTTGGGTTGGAGTTGTGGGCGATTATCTAATTGGACCAGTATTTCTACCAGGAAGACTTACCGGCGAGGTGTATTGCAACTTTTTGGAACACATGCATACCTTAGTTTTTGGATGATGTACCATTGGCAACAAGAATTGCAATGTGGCTTATGCACGATGGTGCACCACCACATTTTGGTTTGGTTGCTCGTGATTATTTAACAGCAACATATAGAGATTGTTGGATTGGTCGAGGTGAGCCACACGCATAGCCTGCTCGATTTCCAGACTTAAACCCCTTGGATTATTTCTTATGAGGCTATCTGAAGTCATTAGTTTACGCTGCTCTAGTGGAGAATTTGGACGACTTGCGAAATTGGATAAGTGCTGGGGGTAACTCAATTAGAAACAACACACCAGACGTTTGAAAGAGTTTAGAACTCAATGACGAAAAGATTAAATGCTTGTATCGAGGCTGGAGGAATTTGATAATAAATTGTTGTAATTGTCGCAAATTTTGTTCACCCTGTATCTTTGAAACCAAGGGGTTTTTCAGACAAAATATTTTTAGAATAGGCAAAGGAATAATCTCTTGAATTTTTGCCGCATGTTTACCTAACAACCTGTATATTATTGACACGATTATTGTGAATATTATTTACATTATTTCTGGAAAATGTTGCTTCATCTGACTTTAATATCGTATGTTGCTCCAAAACCTATTCGCAAAAAACAAATTGTTTCACTTGGTTGTCTGCTCACAAGTGCTGGACTGATTGATATTGAAAAGGATAGATTTTATCATGTCGTAATGTTCTTCAGACCAAGGCTTTGCGAAATTCCTAAGCGTGTTTGTCTAGTACTTAAACTTGGTTCATCCATGACAAATACAATATTGCCTTTTCTACATCAACATGTCGGTGCACATTACCGCTACGATTTTTACTAATACCATTTGTGCATTTTACAGATTTTTAAAGTTTCATCTATAATTATATATGGGCAATTCCATTACTTTTGTACAATTTTCAAAAACTTGATGTCTCAGAATTGCGCCCAATTTTAGTACATGAAAGTATGAACCAAAAAGAAAGGATTCCTAAAGTTTTAGCCCTCTAGACTTTTCTTTGTCTTTCTTAGACCTTTAAAAGGGCCGAAAAATGGCTTAAAAAAGGCTGTTTTTAAATTTCCGTTTTCTCGACCCTGGAAATAGGTATTGTACTTTGATCTCAAAGTTTTGAATATTGAGGTATCTTGTAGATACATTGACATATACCGCTCTAATTGTGAACACATTTTATGAAAACTGACCTAACTTTAAAGTGGTTCCACATTGCAAAATCACAATATAATTAGATTCACGAAATGTTTTTTATTTAATTTCCAAATGTTTAAAGATTTTTATGATCACTCAAGTACTTCCGGAGTTATAGTGTTTCAAAGTTGGCCATTTTTGACGAAAACGCAAAAATTTACATTTTCAAACAGGCGTAAAATTTTTCTATCAAAATGAAATGACTTGAAATTCTGGAAAAATATACTTGTATAAATAAATTCTGAAAGTTTGGATATGGAACTCGGAATTTGAAGTAGCTAATATGAGGTCTAAAAATTCGTTCCTGTATCACATTTTATGCGTTTCAAATAATTTGGGATTGGATTAAGTATAGAGCATTAGATTGATGGTTACAATTTTATTAATTAAAGTAATTTACAAAATTAAAAAATAGAAAATGTAATGCTTATTATTTTTTATATAATATAATATTCTAATAAATTGTGTTGTGATACAAAAATGTTTTATGGAAATAATTTTACTTAAACTTTATAAATTAAAAGAATCTTATTCTATTAGACTTCAAATAAGGTCTATAACATTCAACTAGAAATGCAATAATGGAAAACAAGCAGCATATTAAATATAAAATAAATATTGACTTTAAATCTAATATAGTAAGAGGTTTATTTGACTGAATTCTAGCATAAAAACAGCTTTCACTTAAATACATTGTATTATAACTAATACCTTTCCAGTATTGCTGTACTCCACTCTCAACTATAATTTGCACAAAATCATTCATACGCTTCTTTAGTGGTGAACCATATTTCACAATATAGACCACAATTGCTGGAAATGGAAGTGATTTCATAATTCGATGCTTTTCATGGCCAGCTTGATAATTGTATCTCTGTATAACAGCATATTTAGCTATACGTTTCTTACAAATAACTGCATAATCTCCATGTGTTTTTATTAATTCCATTAATTCTTTCTCACCTGCAATCTTTATGTTTGGAATTATATTTTTAAATGTTTCGCCACCATACGTTTTTAGTAGTAATTTAAATCTCTCCAAGGTATATATTTTTAGATTTGATTGTTCTAATTGTGGAAAAGTATCCATTTGTGTTGCATTTTTGGGTACTGTTACAATACTTACAAAATGAGATTGGTAAAAAGCTACTATTAAAAATGAATAAACAATATAAATCATTATAAGTGCTTTATATTTTCTATTAATCAACAGTGCTTGTCCCAGAAAAATTCCAAACATATACAATATTGTTGATTCGCTTCTATTGAATACACAAATTACTATGAAAATTGTTATGAATAATATATTAATTGAAATTGTTAATATCCAAACATTTCTAAGGAAAGGACTGAAGAAATTTGGTTCAGTAATTGGTTTTACATATGGTACCAAACAAGTTAAATCATCTCTATCATGAGGATATGTGGATTCTATTAAATTATCAAATTCTAATCGTAAAAAGCGAGCATTCATAGCGATATCTGTTTTACTATAAGCTATATCAGCAAGAGCACCAGTTATGTTATTAGTTGTTTTAACACCATAACCAGTACTATCAGTGGGTTGTATATAAACTCCTGATGCATTTAGATATTCCAATAGCGATTTTGTCATCCATCCATCCACTCCTTGGTAACCATTGATGGAAGGAATGGCATCCATAACATGTTCAAACATACCTATTTTTAATGTTTTTCCCATTAAATTATTTACATTATTAAATGTAATAAATAGATCTTTTATTGCAACCCAATATTTTTTGGAAAATGGATAGTACATATACATACTACCATTTCTAAAAGCAAATACTGCATTTGTAATATTATTTGATAGTAATAATTGGAATACATTATCATGCACAACTTCATCTCTTAAAATAAATACTAGTGTATCTCTTGCTCGCCAAAAGTAGATTTTTATCAAAAATTTCAAAGCAATTTTTACATCTTGTATGCTTTTTAAATATATAAGATATATTTTACTTTCTTCATAAGTTATAATATCATTATACACATTATTATATGGTCCGTTAAATTTAGCAATACTTTTTTCTGCCAATTTAATGTTATATATAACTAAATAATCATATTTCATTGCAGTGATAAGATCTTCATCAATTTCATCATTTAACGTAGATACAATTACACTTCGCACAGCAATTAAATTGAGTTTTAAAATACCATATAACTTATTGTTGTGTTTTTCTACATCATAAAAACCAATAACAAAGTGAATGCTGGCGAGCCATACAACATACTTCATGCTGCTTATGTACGTGAATAAATTTATTTAAAATGACAATGGTATAAAAAAGTGAATATCTTTAATCTACATTGTTAATTGTGCTAATGAATCATTTTCTATTTACTTTATGTCATTCTGACCCTACACATAACACTGAAATGACTTATAATTATAGAACAAATAATCAACTACATTTATCATTAGAAATACATGAATAATAAATATGCGTGTTTAATAATTGTCTAGCCATAAGACGTATTAGGTAAAGAACAGTTTTAAGAATAAACAATTTATATTATCTTAATAAACTATTAACACAATAATCTTTTTTTTTTAGTGTAATTTATTTTATTAGAACCTATAGAGTACTAATTAATTGTATGCTTAAAATAGACATTTGTAATAAATAAAAACATAAACATTTATTAGCTGCTCAGAGGTGTTAATAAAATAAAGTAAATTAAACTACATTATAAGTTAGGTTATTCTGTTAATAGCCTAGTTAGTATATGAAAATGTAAATGAATAAAAAAATCTATATTCTGCAGAAGGGGATTAGAAAAGCTTAACAGACATCTTGAAAAAAAAGCAAAAAAAAGTGTGTTTTTGCGATAACTCGGTTTTTCGTCGTAATACGAAAGTTGCAGTTCATATTACTTTTTTACGTACTATTGATCGTTGTCGAGGTATTGAACGAAAAGGAAAAAAAAATCTTTTGCACCACCATGGTGGTAGAGTTTAAAGAGCGTTGTTTATGTCAAATCTGATCTTAAAGGGCTCTTACGTACTCCGGGAAGAATTTTATCTACACATTTTTCTGCGTAGATTAACTTTAAAAGTCTCTTGGAATAACGTTCATCAAATTCGGTGTTGGGCCAGCGGCGTAATTCGATGGCGGCTTTGATAAATGGAAAGTAGATGACTCTTGAGCCATTCCATCATTTCCCGTAAAGCTTAACTAAATTTTGGATTGTAAGTACGTTGTCGGGTAAAAGTTTACTAAAAGCAAAAGCTTGCAGGTTTGTATTTTTCCGTTTGGATTTTGCCGTTTTTGACATTTTATGAATAGAATTTTACAGTTTTCGACAGTTTATGACTTGATTTTAAATCTTTCTGACAATATTTTGGTATTTTATATATGCTATTTTTGGATTTTTATGCAATTTTACGTTTTTTAACAATTTATGGCCGACTTTTTGGTGCTTTTTAACAATATTTATGTTTCAAGTCGGAATTTGCTGTTTTTGACTTTTTATGAATAGAATTTTGCTTTTTTTAACAGTTAATGACTAAAGTTTGCTGTTTTCTGACAATATTTTGTTGTACTTTATGCTTGTATTTTGTTATTTTTGACATTCAAATGAAATGAAACGAATTTTGCGCTTCTCAACAGTTTATAGCCGGATTTTGGTGCTTTCGAACAGTATTTTGATGTTTCAAGGCCGGATTTTGGTTTGTTTCAACAATATGTTGATATTTTATGGCCGTATAGCCGAATTATGCTATTTTTGACATTTTATTCAAAGAGTTTTGCATTTTATGGCGGATTTTGGTTTTTTCTAACAATATTTTTGATATTTTATAGCTGGGTTTTGATATTTTTGAGCTTTAATGAAAATGTGGACACTTTTTAGCAGTTTATGGCCGGATTTGGGTGCTTTCTGACAAAAGTTTTGCTCTTTTTAGTCCAATTGGTTCTTTTTGAAAATATAAATATTTAATGACCGAATGCCATTTTTGACTTTACATAAATAGAATGAATTTTTGTACTTTTTTCAATAATTTTACACTTTATGGCCGGATTTTGCTATTTGTGTTTGTGAGTAGAACTTTGCAATTTTCTACAGTTTATGACCGCATTTTTAATCTTTCTGACAAAATTCCGATATTTTACAGACGGTTTTTTATATCATATTTTTGGAGTTTTATGAAAAAATGTAATTTTATAAGACCTGGTTTTTTATTTTTCATAAATAAAATTTTGCATTTTTAACAGTTTATGCTTAAATGTGGGTTGCTTGTGACAATATTTTAATATTTTATAAACGGATTTGACAGTTTTGCAACAGTTTATAGAAGGATTTTGGTGCTTTCTAACAATATTTTGATGTTTCAATACCTGGTTTTGTTATTTTTTACTTTTTATAAATATAATTTTACACTTTTAACAATTTATTGCCGTATTTTTGTGTTTTCTAGCAATATTTTGATGTTTTAAGACTGAATTTTGTTATGTTTAATGTTTTATAAATAAAATTTTACACTTTTTAACCGATTTTGACTTGATTATAATTCTTTCTTGTTTTTAGCTTTTTATGAATAAAATTTTCAACTGTTGGGTTTAAAAAAATGAGAAAATTATGTACGCTTTTGTGTAAAAGGCCTAAAAAATCTAGTTACGTTACTGATTGCATCATAAAAAATTGTGTAACTTTTGAGGCCAATTTAGTTTTGATAATTTGCAAAGTTACAGTTTTATACTTGTTTGGAGTTACGTACTGTATCCGAGCATTCCTTGACTGTCGATGGTGTTAACGTTAAAGTCTGAATTGTCGTACACAAATTAAGAAAACAGATTTTCCTAAATTGATGTAAGATTTTGAAAAACACTAATCAAAATGGCTTTTTATCATTTTGGATGGGTAAAGCGGATGCGGCTATTACTGCGGCAAGACATCGAGGCCGGTAGATGCTCTACCAAAGGAAGAACGACAATTTGGTTTCATTTGGCGTTCAAAATTTTGTTTTTTATAAATAAATTATAAAATTTTGTAGAAAAAAGTTTTAGTACATTTATACCTCAAATTGATCTTGATTTTGATTCTCTGGGTCCGAGCTTATTCTGTTGCACCAAATCAAAATCTCACCTTATTTGCGTGAAGCAGAGCTCAAATAATAGATGCTGTTTTCGAGAGCTCAAGCTCTGCAATGCAACTTAATAATATTATTGCAAAAACTGTCATCAATATTATTTTTAATATTAAATATGTTACAGTATAATTGGCTTTAAAATATTCTAATTAATGTGTTCTTTAAAAATGATAATTATTTGACACATAGATAACTCTAATGTAACAATTTCTGACATATATATTTTATAATAAATTAATGTCAGTAACAAAATTATCAAGACAAGAACGTTTTTGTTGACCAATTAGAAAACAGTATTGTGAATATTGGCGACATTGCTAAATCTATCCGGATCCTAGCAAAGACGTCGTTTCTTAATGCATGGTGCAACACAAACTCGACATAAGCTGGGCTTGATTTTAAGCTGAGCTTGGTCAAGTAACGTCTCAAGTGACGTTGGAGAAACCGGGCGTTAATGACCTAATACTTGTGAGTTTCACTTGCATTATGAGTTGCAGTGTTCTTTTGGTTGTTTCAACACAGATTGGACAAACCTTTCAAACAGTGGTTTGCTTGTGTGCATGGTATGAAAGGTTTGCAAACTATCTCAATTGTGCATTAGAACAGACCTTGTGGTTTTATTCACGCATAGTTTGTCTTTATTATATTATTTTAGCTGAAATTGTATGCATCACTTTGATCTTTTTTTCTCATTCTTCTTTGCAACTTAATCTTTATGGTTCTTTTGATCTTTGGTATTTTTACGATTTTTTTAATGTTCATGAGTTTTTGTTGTATAGAAATATGGGGAATACATAGCATTGCGTTATTCTAATACGCAGTTCCAGCTTTAAATTGCGATTGCAGAAAAGATCTCTTATTTTCAGACAGGCATTTTATGTTTGTTTGTTATCCAAATATCTGTTTTCTTTTAGATTTATGTTTAATCCGTATTTTCAATATAGACTGAATAGTCTGGGCAATAGTACACATCTTTGTCTTACGTTTCTTTGGATACTGTTATCTTTTGTGAATTCATCATCCAGTTTCACTACCACTTTTTGCAAGATTTGAAATTAAAAATAAAACAAATTTTGATTTAAGTGTTCCGACATCGATGTTTTAATTAAACCTTTAATTTTTGGAAAATACTATAAAAACGTTTTTCTGTTTTGGAGCTACAGACACCAAAAACTGTTTTGTCAAAGTTAGAATTCCAATATTCAAAATGTTTTTCTTTGCTGGATCTACTAGATCTGTCGTAAATAAGATTGTTGAAGCAGGTAGGTTGGGAATCTAAAGCACCGGAACGCGTTTAAGCACTTGAAACTCGGGAGAGAGTGCTTTTTATTTGTACAATGATTCTTCCAACTCTAGGAAGAGGAGATGAACATTAATTAATGAAGCAACACGAACGGTATTATTTTACAAATACTAGCCGGTCTGAATCACCTTCTGATTTATTCATCTTTGCTGGACACTACGATAGGGGCTAAGACGATGAAAATGCCGGACGCTGGTAAGGAAATAAGATAAATGTTTACCACTGGATTGAAATACCGAAATAGTTTCGAAATTTTTTAAAGCAAAGTCAATGTTTTATGGAAGACAACTATTATTTATTGATTACTTGGCTTACGTAACAGTATTGAATAAGTGCACATGTTGGACAATAATAGTTTTAGTTTCTAGTCTTTGATGAAAATGTCTTCATCATACTATGGCCACGTGTCACCCATAAGTAAATTGCGTTGAACAAAACAACAAAATAATTTTGATTCTTGTTGTTACAAAACATCTAGAAGGACAGGAAGAAACAGATACAGCAACGAAACAGCAGTCAAAACACCTACTACGACCTATGTTGTATGGATGTTCAGAACTAACACAGTGGGCATGGACTGTACGGACAATACGTAGCGAATTAATTGACAATTGCACAGGAAGCTGTCGCAACGGTGCATTTAAATCGGAGCAATCGAACGAATTCTTTGTTAGCAATAATTTTGTAGCGAGTTTTGTTATATTTGCCGTTCAATCTTGCACTGAGGGGATTCAAGTTTTATTATAAGAGCATATTATTGGTACCATGAAAAGAGTTTGTGTACGTGAAACGATGCCTACGTGTGCTATGGTCAAATGGACGAACACTAGTAGAAAGTCTCCTTTACTGAACATACAACGGTTCATACCAGTCTAAAAATTTAGCATGCTGCCTGCTTAATTATCAGGAACTAAAGAATAACCAAACGTTACGGATGGATATAAAGTTTAGCGACAATAACTCTGCTACTGGATTAACTGTTGGATACTACACTATAAACTGCAGTAAACTTGGAAACACGACGAGATGAATAACTGGAAAGTTAACGATAGGCTATTGATTGAGCCTTCCAGAAGCTGAAGAAATACTTGTTCCGGAACTGTACTGTCAAAAGGTTTTAGTGAGAGGAAGAGAACGGTGATGATTTGTAACTATATTGATGCGATGAGATGAGATCAATACAAGCACTTTTCTATTAGTTGCAGCAACCTAGGAAACACGACGTAATGATTAACAGACCAGATCATGGTATCCGTCTTGCAAATACTGCTTAAATATTTGTTTTGGAACGGCACCTGGATAGAATAAAGAAGCCAACACTATCACCACTAAACACTGAAAGCCATAACTCATAAACTAAATGAAAGGCTTTTGAGAACGTTATTCGAAATGGTGTTTGTCTCGCTAAACGGTGTTGGCAGTAATGATTTTATTTGTTCTGAATACGTGGGACGTTTTTTTATGTTATCTACCTAGCTATGAAACCAAAGAGTTAAAGGACAAACAAAATTTTATTTTTTAACATAAGAACCATTAACACTAACACACTTATTCCAACGATTTTCTAGTAACGTTATGTTCTTGAAAAAAAAAAAGGTTTTTGTTAATTCTGCAAAATACGACTTTTCAGCTTTTTCCAAGTCGTCACTCTATAAAAAGGATGCGATAATTTTCACAGGGGACGATGTTGGGACTATACGGCGGATGTTGTAATTTCTTAAAGCAGCATTTATTGACTACTTTTTGAACAATTTGTGCTTTATGCACCTTGCAGTTTTCTGAGCATTTTTATGGGGTCTTTTGTGTATGGCCGCTTTCAAGTTTTTAATTGTGTCTTTGTAGACATTCCCTGTTATAGTTGTCCCTTTTGGTACATACTAAATTAAAAGAATCCTCTCAGCGTCTCGAAACACTGTGGCCAGGTCTCCATTCCCAGTTATATTTTATAGAAGTCTTCATTTTGAAATCAAACAAATTCTCCTTGCAAATTTGTCCTCTACACAGTTTTTGTTTGGGACTGAGCAGCTTGGGAATCCGTCACCCCAACACTTTGTTCATTACCAAATCTTGATGTAGAATTTTAAAAACACTCGTTTATTATATTTCTATTTATCTAGCAACAACTTTTACTTAGCCAATATTTGACTTGAAAACAGAACGGGTTATTTTCTGCATACACTGCCACCAATCTCTCATGGATATTCTTTGGGGTACTGTCTTCTTTCGGTAAAAATTTCAGGACGCTTCTATGCTCAAGTTGCAACCCATCATTTTTGACTTCTTAAACTGAATACAAATGACAGATATTACTCCATTGGTATCAAACTTGATGACATTATAAAATGTCACAGAAAGTTGACTTAAGAAAATTTCCCCAATAGCATATTGTTTTCATAGCTAGGTAAATAACATAAAAACTTTACGTTCCCGATAGCGTTGATATAAGGGTAAACAATGTAATGATCTCTACTACCTGAAAATAAATAATCTATTTTTTTTTATAAACTGACCGTATTGATATTCCCTGATAAATTAACTTTCTCTTAATCATTTTTAAATGCCTTTATTTTTGAGAAACTGTTTCGAAACGCGTCAAGTCGAGCACGATCTTCAGGTTCTGTCGTGTTTCTAGGATGTCCACGGTGTAGTCGTCGTTGATGATCCTGCCACTGCGTCCCTCTACGCCAACATCATTCTATTGTATCTACAACTTGTTGGGCAGTATTACGAATTTATAAACCTGCTTCCGAGTCCGATTATTCTACCGCGTTCAAAATCAGATAGTCGCTGAAAAATTGCAGGCTTTCGAATTCTTTTATCTTTATTAGCTCCGCATTAATTCGACAAATAAATTTTCTACTTAAACAATGACATACAAAATACCATTGAAATTTTTTTTAATGTAAATTGATAAAAAAATAATTTTATTTTTGATTTTTAATATTTTTTTCAGACAGCATATTGTAAAGATGTGGCAAGAGTATGTTGAACCAGGAGATGAATTGGACCCATCTTCTCCAATGAAACGGAGCTCCAGAAATTTAGGAGATGGTGATGATAATGATCAAGAAGATAGTCTTCCATTACCAGAAGCTACACTTACCAACAATCTTGGTCTTGATATTGTTGTAGTAGTCACTAAAGTAATTATCATTAACAATTACATTAACATAATTATCAATAATTACAAATCATTTTAGACTGACTATATGCAAGTATTGGAGAAGGAGCATGATTACAGAGACGAACATCTCGATTTTATGCAACAATGGATCAGGCGTTTTTGCTTACAATACGGAGCTGCATTGTTCTATACAAGTGCTAAGGAAGATAAAAATTGTGATTTGTTGTATAAATACTTGACACATCGTATTTACGGATTACCATTCCGTACCCCAGCTCTAGTTGTGGAGAAAGATGCTGTATTTATGTAAGTATTAAGATAATAACTTTTAGTATAAAACAATAAATAATGAATTTTAGACCGGCTGGTTGGGATAACATGAAGAAAGTTGCAATTCTTTATGAAAATATGCACACTTGCAAGCCTGATGATTATTACAGGGACATTATTGTTCCACCAGTTACCAGAAAGGTTAGTTTTAAAACTATTATGTAAATAACAAAATAATTGAAATTATTCAATTAGGCTGTCAGTCGAGAAACTGAAATATTGGCAGAAGAAGAACAAACATTCTTAGCTCGTCAACAGCAAATATTACTGGCTGGTGGTGGCTTACCACCTCCTAGTATAAGGGTAGGAGAATCTCCAATGAGAACTTCAGGTCTTGGTAAAGTTAATCCTCGATCACCAGCCACTCCAGGAATTCAAGGTTCTCCTAAAAAGGTAAATAACAATAAATTATTTAATTAAACTAAAGTTTATTTATTAAATATTAATTTTAGTTGGATGGTTCCAAAGTGGTTAGTTCTCCTGGTGGTGAAGGTGTTTTAGCAAATTTTTTCAATTCCTTATTAAACAAGAAACCTGCTTCACCTGGAGCAACTGTTGCTGGAGCTGCTAAATTGAATGTAACTGAACCCGATAAAGCTGCTATGCGTTCAGATGCTGCTGCTGAATTAGATAGATTAGCTCGTGGATCTAAAACTGCTGGGGAAATAGATTTTAATGCTACTGATTGTTAAAATGTTATTAATTATTAATTAATGTGTTTATTTTATAATAAATTAAATATCCAACAGAAATTATATATTACATTCAATATGCACACTCAATAGTTTCTTTTCTTATTTAACAACTGTGATAAAATTAGTTGTGTTTTTGGTTTATTTATTCTCTTTTTGTATTTGCAATTGTATGCATTAAATGTACTAATGGAATATTATTTCTAATGCTTAATAAAACTTATTTTATATTTCTGTGTATGAATCATTCAAATGAAAATTTTGAGTTAAAATTATTTCTACAAATCGTGATTTTTCACAAAATAAATGTCCACAATTACATTTAAGTTTCTATTTAAATACAACAATTTATTTTATTGTATTCCTGAGAAATATTGAAAATCTGAAATGATTAAGAAATTTATAAAAAAAAATAAAATATTTTAAATATTTTCGTTATAATTGGTCCAATCAGCTTGCAATAACCTAATTAGACTGGATTTTCTTAAAATCTGAGTGTTAACAACTTTTCCTTCAATAATCTCAAGATTGATTGATTCCTCTGTTGCTAACGGTGCGGTACTGCAATAAATTGCCGTTTGAATTAGTCGTCCCCAGAACCGATACCACTTCTTCCGCGGTATCAGACGGAAGAATTGGCGACAAGCTCTTCTGTCCAGGAAAAGGCTTATTTGTGACCGCAACCGCGCCATGATAACACTTTTTTAAGACCGGATAGAGGCGATCAGTGCCTAAGGTGCCTTGTCTTTGGTTTAGGTTACGCTGATGATTTCACTATCCTTGTAAACTAAAAGTTTGGGGCTACTGTATCTAACTTGATGCATGAGTTCATTAAACAACTATATTGGGACTAAAATGACTTCAAATGGTATATATTGTGGTCATTAGTCCAATTATAACGAAAGTAGTAAAAACCAATCTCAAGATTACTGCAACCAAAGAAGCCATGAGAACGGTAGCCATGGAAACACTGTTTTTGCTAGTGCCACTGTACCTAGTTGTGATGGTGGAGGCTAGACAAACGGCGTATGAACTTACTACAAATCTCGGGGTTTGCAAACCGGAAATAACAAATGTGTCACATAAAGAAAAGACACTAAAGATGAGATAAGAAGTCAATTGATATAATAATATTGTTAATTAGTTTAGAGCATTTTTTTCTATCGTCACGGACCACGATCAGTTTTATTCCGTCCGTCACTGATTACTATATATTAATTAATAGTTCCCATTGTGTGATACGTGTAATTTATATAAAATTGCATGTTTGTGTAAAAATTAATAACTAATCGGACGTTATACATCTAGTAATTAATTTACAATTGTCTAAGATTGTAATTTTGTTCACTAAGAAACGGGCTATAAGAAAAATACTACTTTTGAATTGATGTTTTTTATCACATTCTCACATAGGAATAATGATTCATAACATTGCCTTCTACGAGACATAATCAAATGAAAGTTTTGTAAAAATGCATCGAACGGAACTTTATCTTACAAGTTGACAGATATGTTATTTTTGAGATGTAGAAGGCTTTGAAGAATTAAAAGTATTGAATGTTTACTCCATTAGAGTACTGCACTAGAAAAAAAACATTGTTTTGTTTTTCATTTCTTGTGCAGTGAAACCCATTGATATTTATTGTAGAATAAAGCTACAAAATGGAAATTTATATTTGTCACTCTAGTAAGTATATAAATGGAGTAACAAATTTAAAAACCGGGTCAGTACAGTAGCTAATTCTTATCGACTTTATCAAGCAAATCGTGTTGTCGAGTTATTCTAAAATAAAATGAAATCACTAGTTTTGAGTATGAGCCATAATTTTGTACACCACATTTTTTAGTTTTTGGCAAGGTAAGTGATAAAGCTATTGACCCAAGAATTGAAACATGTTGATGTCTATGAAGAATTTTTGGATCAGTAATAATTCTAAAAGACATTGTGACTAGTGATAAGTCCTGGATGAATTATCATCAACCAAACAATGACCAGGAAAGGTTATGCTGACTTTTTTTTAAATGCGAAAAGACTAATTTTGGAGGACTACATGTCTAATGGGGTTATTGTAATGCTAGATAAATATTTAAAAAAATTGAAAAAAAGCTATTAGAACAAAAAGACTTTGGTTGTTGATAATATTACTCAATGTTCTTTTGCAACATAACGCGCGGCAAAACCTGTACACGTTTTTCTAATTCTCTTTTTATTGCTTTTGCAATTATCATGTCGTTGGTCAACTTAACAAAACATTAGGTGGAAAGATATTTCAGAGTAATGATGAAGTGACACAATATAAAGATTATTTGTATTTATTTTGAACATTGCTTTAATAAATTTTGTTTAACAACATTTTGCTTTGACTTTGTGTATATGTGGCACTCCCAACATGGTCAATTTTATCTCTAAAAAAACTAAATTTTTTACTGTTTCAAAATCCATCATCAGTACCAAATATTAAATTAAACAACAAATCTATATCTAAATCTTATTCAATTTGTCTTCTAGGTGTTACAATCTCAGATAATCTTCTCTGGAACGATCATGTTGTCGACATAGCTTCGAAAGTATCTAGAAAACTAGGATTTCTTAATAGATGTAAAAAGTTTTTTACTTCTGTCAACTTTTGCATATATATAAAACTTGACATCATCAGGCAGATGATTAATGAAAAAAATTTAAATTATAAGTTTATATACAAAAAAGTTTAGTTGAGTTATTATACAAAAATGTGGCGATTCTTAAAACAAATTTACAAAGTGATTAGTAGCGATTAGTAAACAATATTCAAAAAAGGATTAAAATAAAATTAAAAAAAAAAAATTACAAATAATCATAAGTAAATTAAATATTAAGATATGGTAATTTTGATTGAATTTGTTGTATTATATATTAATTTTTAATTGAATTTATAGTTATGTTTAAAATTGTTTATTTTCAACACCGGAGTAATGTTGCAAATCTTTGCATTTTCTATAGATATTTTAATGGACACTGTTCAAACGAAATACAAGACATTTTGCCATCTAAACAAATATTTACTCGTAGTACAAGGCTTGCTTCACTGACAGTTCAAAGATGTAGGACCGAAACTATCGACAAATGGAATAAACTTCCAAATTTAGTATTTCCTGAGACTTATAAATAAGCCACAATTATTCAAGTCAATGTTCACAGACTGCTTAAATCTAGTCTTCAATGTGATAGTTTCAGCGAGAGTGGTTGCACTCGTTGAAATTTAAAGATATTATTATGTTGTTGGCGCACATTATGTAATTCTTAAATTTCACATTTTAAAATTAAAAAAAAAGTTGTTAAAACTGAAACAATAATAACAATTATTCTTCTACAGTTATCTGCGTAATTGTTTTGTAATTCATAGATTTTTTCAGTAAAGCCCTTTAAAAAACATGGCTTCAATTTACGGTTTCTAGAATGCCTTTGAAAGTTATTATTATTTTAATACTCTACAATATTTGATTGAAATCTTTTTTAGGATGTATAGTTTTTAGCAAGAATAGAAATTAAATAGAAATAAAGTATTGTAAAATTGCGAAAATTATTCTGCAACTGACAGACATTATTAAAAATGATTGAATAAAAAACGGAGGACTAACGGTGCTTAGTATTAATGCCGCATTAGATGTGAATGGGATCAAGCTGGCTACACCAAACAGAAAAAATGTGTTTATCATTGGTATAGATGAGGTTGATCAATTTTGCGGATAATACAGCAATTGTTATTGTCAAAATCGGAACAGAATTTAATTGCAAATGCAAAGATAAGACAAATGCCGTTATCCTCTACTGAAAAAGAAGTGTAAAAAATCTGGCACTACGGATCGGGGATACTGAAATAGAAATTTGGAAATGAAAGAGCACATAAAGAAAGTTTCTAAACAAGCAAACAAAATTGTAATTGTTTATCAGCATATAAGAGGAAGTTAGTATACTCGGTGGCGAACTCAGTAATAATATGGTTTCCAAATATGAGAAAGGACACAAAAATATGCTAGTTTTTCACCAACGGAAAATTACCCTGATTAAAGACATTACATACCCATTATCTAGGAAACATGAAAGGTAGACTACTTGAATTCTTATCTTGTAAGATTTGAGCTAAGGAAAGATAAGCTAGTAGAGCTTTTCCAAAACCACATGAAATTTTCCATGACCAATTCGCACATTTGCGGCTGTATGTCCTCGATAACTTTACGAATTCTATCTTTAAGGACTTGAATCGATTGTGGAGCATTGGCATAGACTTTATCTTTCACGTGGCCCCCAAAAAAAAGTCTAAAGGTGTTAAATCACAAGATCTCGGTGGCCAATTGTGATCACCTCTTCGAGAAATAACACGGTCAGGAAACTTTTCTTGCAAAATTGCGATTGTTTTGTTGCTTGTGTGGCACGTTGCGCCGTCTTGCTGAAAATAAACGTCGTCCACATCAATATCTTCTAATTCCGGCCATAAAAAGTCATTAATCATAGCTCGGTAACGCCATCCATTCACCGTAACAGTTGCACTAGCCTCATTTTCAAAAAAGTAGAGTCCAATCACACCGCCAGCCCAAAAACCGCACCAAACGGTGACACGTTAAAGTTGCAAAGACTTTTCAACAATCATTCTTGGATTTTCTGAGCCCCAAATGCGACAATTCTGCTTATTTACGTAGCTTCCAAGGTGAGAATGGGCCTCATCACTGAAGATGATTTTTTAATGAAATTCCGGATAATTTTGATGCATTTGAAAGACCCAATCAGCGAAGATACGACGTTTATGGTGATCGACCGGCTTGAGTTCTTGTGTTAACTGAACTTCAAAAGTCTTTATGCAAAATACAATATAATGTCGTTTGTGGAATGTCTAATTCCAAAGATCGTCGAGGAATCGACAAATTTAGGTTTTCTTCAACAGTACGGGCTACATCAGCAATATTCTCATGTGTTCTTGAGCGATGCACACGGTTTTGATTCTTCACATCACAAATTTGTCCCAACAGCTCAAATTTTTCCACCATGTTTACTATTGCCGGCCGAGAAAATGCTTAACGACGACCAAAAAGTGCTTTAGTTTTGCAAACTGTGACCAACAAATTTTCACCATTTTTGTAGTGAATTTTAATAATTTCAATGCGTTGTTGAAGCGTATATCGTTTCAAATTTTAATAATGGCGTAGTTTTTACATGTGAATTGTCAAAAGATAATAACTTCAAAATTGACAGCTGTCCAAATAACTTGCTATTCAAAATAAAACTTCTTATTGGAAAATTCTTTACATATAAAATCATTTTAAAATTCTCACTGCATATAGAACAAATCAATCCTAAATGATTCACAGTTCTAAAATGTTAAGTCGTTGCTTTTGTTTAGGAAACATAATTATCTTTGCAAATTGAGTTTTTGCAAAAATAGCAGTAAATTCATTTTACCATAACTTTTTTACTATCTTGTCGATTTTAAGCGGATGCACACGGTTTCTACTAGAAACATATACCAACTAACGTAGAAAGTGCTACTAGAAATAGATAAAACTTTATAAGAAGCTGAAGCTCAAATTTAATAGAAGCTTTTGAAAACATCAAAGATATTAAACAACTACCGAAAAGAAGTGATTTTTTTTAAGATTCAAAGAGAGGCAAAGACAAAAGCTTAAATACAATAGATATCTTTTCTAAAGACTATTAAAGAAAAAAAAAAGAAAAATTTGAGATGTGAAATAGTGAATAAATTGGACATGATAGGATTTAGGAAAACAAAATGAGATTGACAAGGAGAAGAAAACTGCTTGTAAGTAAAAGACTTTCCAAGTATATAAACAAAGTAATAGACATATAACTGTGATGGGGTATTAGCAAATAGCAAAATAAAAATGATATGGCAAAAAAATTGTAAAAGAGAGTATATAACATTTTAGAAAAAATAAAAGATCCTGGAAACACTTACAAAAATAAAATAAAATTATAATGATAGAAAAAAATTTGTTGGTACAGTAACCATGTACTTGTGCTGGCTGAGATAAAAATAGAGCTAAAAAGAGTGAAGAGAGTAACATCAATCAAACAGTTAAGACAAGGAAAAAGTAGAATAAACATGGAATGAAATCAAAATAACAATAAAAAACACTGTCAAAACATGATTTTAATGACAAACAAGAAAGAAATAAAAAATTCGATAAATATAAAACAATTAAAAATCATAAGATATAGAACATGGCACTGGTCTGACTTTCAAGCTGGTGTTTTAAAAGTGGTAAATTAGTTTTCTTTTTATGTTTGTAAATTTCCAAAGCTTCTAATTGGTCTAACTTTTTACTTTTTTGGCGTTATGCAAAATTACTAAATTGTCTAAATTTAAAAAAATGGAATTTTCATTAATTATATGATTTTATATAAATATTTTGATTTTGAGTTTCTGTGTGAATATGATTTTTTATGTTTACTAAAGGGTAATTCTACATTAGTTCGGACAATTGTCCCTACATCGACATCTCCGATTTTGCTCAAATTTTGTACACATTTTTGGGGTACCAAAATATGATAGTTTAATACTTTTGATCGCAAAATTTAAAAGAAAGTAGATTTGTTTGCTTTAGGGTAAAATATAACACATAATTGCTAAAAATGGGTTACTTTTAAAGGATTTTCTGTAATTTTACTAATTTTCCTGCTTTTTTTAAAAGAATTTATAAAAACGGACATAAAATTGCATTCCATAAGAAAAAATATTTCGGTTACATTAATTCAATTTTTTTTTTACCTTTCGTTGCAAAATTATGAAAGACTAAATAATAATTATTTTTATCATAATTATATACAGGGTGTCTCAGATAACTCGTACCAGCCTTTTGTTTCGACAACGCTTGGTGGAATGTGACTGGGACAAAAAAAAAAATTGTTACCAAAGTGAATCCAAGGAATCCACAGATGAATTTATTTTTTACCGGAATAATCCGGAAGTACCCAAAACCGGAAGTAACTTTAAAATTTCAAATGGCAACATAGGTCGTGTATGGTATTAATTGATAAGTAAACTTTTATTAAAATGTTTTTTTTTAGTATTTTGCATATTTACGATAATTAAAAAATACCAATTGTTTGAAAGTATTTTATTCAATAATTTAAATAAAAGTGTGAAAGTAAAGAAAATGATAATTAAAACAACTATTCAATTATTTATGATATGTTCAAATTGTCTTCCTTTTTGATCAATATGTATGTAGCCGGTTTCGAACGTCGTTAACGGCCCGTAGTATCTCGTCTTCACTAAGTAATAATAATAATAATAATAATAATAATAATAATAATAATAAATCTTTATTCACATGCTGCACAGTTTAAAATACAGGTACGAAAAGTCACTTAAAAATAATACAAAACAAGTCATATAAACTATACAAAACAAATATAAAAATCACATTTAAAAACTACAATTTAAAAATATTATTATTATTCAACTAATACTAATAATGTATATACATAATTTAGTCTAAAAGATATTCGTTTACATTATAGTATACTTTTTGAATAAGAAATTCTTTGAAACGTACTTTAAAAACATTATACACAGTTATTTCTCAAATATGTTTCGGCAATTTATTGTAAAATGTTATTCCTGCGTATTCTGGCGATTTTTCGTACTTACACAACTTATGAGCTTGTGGACGGATAACATTTTTGTTTCTTATGTTATGCGAGTGTACATCTTTAGATTTTGTAAATAATTCTAGGTTTTTTTTAATAAAATTAACCGACTTGTATATATAGATGCATGGAACAGTAAGCAAATTTTTTATTTGAAATACGGTTTTGCAAGTCTCATGAGATTTTATATTAAAAATAAGTCTCACTCTCTTTTGAAAAACAAAAATTCTATTAATATAAGACATTTCCCCATGTACATATATTAAAATTAATATGCGAATATACTAACGCGTAATACATATTCAACAGAGCACTCTCATCCACAAAGGGTTTTAACTGCAAGATGGCAAAATAGCTTTTATTTAATTTTTTGCAAGTTTGGTCAATATGTAGACTCCAGTTTAAGTTTTCATCCAAAATTGTACCAAGAAATTTTACAGAGCGACTAAGTTTGTGTTCTACATTATTATAGAACACAGAGTAACTTTGTAAGCATTTTCGAAAATGAGAGTTTATCATTACAGTTTTCTCGGAATTTGCTATTAGCCGGTTTTTACTACACCATTTGTAAAACTCATCAAGTACGACTATTGTTTTGTTTTTAATACATTCAACACTTTTGGATGAAATTACAATAGAAATATCGTCAGCAAACATAATAACTTTTCCTTGTGTTATAAACGAAGGCAAATCATTAATAAATAAAAGAAAGATCAGAGGGCCTAGAACAGACCCTTGTGGCACACCTAGTTTTAATTCACGTTTTTTAGTTGTTTTATCTCCCATTTTTACGACCAATTTACGCTCCAAAAGATAGGATTGGATCCATTTTGAGACTATCCCTCGAATACCTAGTGCATCTAGTTTACTCATAATAAAATCTAAGTCTAAGTAAACGGCAGACATTCCTTATCCTCTCCTTCATATTATCTCTCGTGGTTGGAAGGTTATTATAGACTAGGTCTTTGATACGTCCCCACAAAAAGAAGTCAAGAAGCGTTATGTCATGAGAACGAGGTGGCCATGGAAATGATTCTAGTTTTCCAATCCATCGACCAGGGAAAAGGCGATCAACGGTTTGACAAGAAACTTTTGCGTAATGAGCTGGACAACCATCTTATTGCAAATACATTGTTAAACGTGTCGCATATAGAACGTCATCTAGAAGGTCAATAAGATTATTTTCTAAAAATTCAGCGTATTTAGCTCCGTTTAATGAACCATTGAAAAAATGCGGACCAATTATTTGGTTTCCTAAAATACCACACCAAACATTAAGGGTCCACACGTGTTGATTATCAACTTCTCTTAACTAATGAGGGTTTTCATTACTCTAGTAGTGAGCATTATGTAAATTAACAACTCCGTTGCTTATGAATGTCGACTCATCTGTCCATAAAATTTTGTGATGAAAATTATAACTTTTATGAGACAACCATTCACAAAAATTTAATATGATATAGTATGGATGGATTTTGTTTTGTTTTTAAAACTCTCCAAGCAGTGGAGCGACTTATTCCAGCATCGATTTCAATTCTAGTCAAAATGTTCGGATACAGAGCTGCAAGAATATCTGGTGCTCTTTCATCTTGTACACGTTTTCTGTTACTTTGACCTTTATTATGGCTGGGCTGTAGCTTACCAGTTGTCTTAACTCGTTCTGCAAGGCGCCGAAAAACATTTTTTGACTGATTGGTTTGTTGAGGGTATCGCTGAGCATAAATTCGCTCAGCAGCACGATAGTTTTGGCCGCATTTACCTAATATCATCAGCATATCAAAACCTTTGAAGTTTGTAAAAACCATGTTGACACATTCAATACTTTGACAATAATAATTTATTTTACTTCAAATATTTACGAATGTCGATTATTTTGACATAACAAAAAAGCAAAGCCAACTTGAAGAAATTGAGTGTTGAATGGATAACTAATTTTCAATTTAGTTTTTTTTCGTTTATTTTTGTAAATATGCAAAATATTAAAAAAACATTTTAATAAAAATTGTTTCTTTTAAAAAGACCTATCAATTTATACTATTAATACTTGACCTATGTTGCCATTTAAAATTTGAAAGTTACTTTCGGTTCCGGGTACGTCCGGATTATTCCGGTAAAAAATAAATTTATCAGTAGATTCCTTGGGTTCACTTTGGTAATAATTTTTTTTGTCCCAGACACATTCGACAAAGCATTGTCGAAATAAAAGGATGGTACGGGTAGTCTAAGACACCCGGTATATATACAGGGTTTTAGACAAAAAACGTACGGCCGAATAACTCCGTTATTTTTTAACCGATTTATATAATTCAAAAACTAATTTAAATGGTTGTTTGAGTATTATAAAGGCAGGTCCACACATGTAAGTTTTTATTTTTAATATAGTTGCTATGACAACCAACTTTTTTTTTTGGTAACATTATTCAGCCGTACGTTTTTTTTCTCTAACACCCAGTATAATACTTTTTTGAAAAAAAAAAAATGATAAAAGATATTATATTTTATTATTTCTTTGTCTTTCATAATTTTGCAAAAAAAAGGTCAAACAAAATATTAAATTAGTGTAATCAAAAGAAAATTTCTCGTAGAACGCGATCTTTATGTCCGTTTTTTTTAAATTAGTAAAAATTAGTAAAATTGCAAAAAATCCTAATAAAATTCTTTAAAAGTAACCCATTTTTAGCAATTATATGTAATATTTCACCCTAGGACAAGCGAATACAGTTTTTTTAGTTTTTGCGATCAAAAGTACCATGTTTCAAGAATATTTAAATATCAAGTCTTCAGATGTAGCGGAATCAAAGATATTGAACTTTTAATAAAATAGTATTTTTCTCATTTTCCGCAGAATGTTTTGAAAAACCAAGGGCGGCATCGTGTTCTACAAAAAATTTCTTATAAGATGCACTTATTGAATATGATTTTTGATTATTTTTTGATTATTTACAGCACAAAAACTGAAAGAAGACAAAATATTCCTAAAGTTTTAGGATTCGTCATATTTTGGTACCCCAAACATGTGTACAAAATTTGAGCAAAATCGGAAATGTGGATGTGGGAACGTTTGTCCGAACTAACGTGGAATTACCCTAAAACGGTGTTAAAAATTTCGACGACCAGTTTGACTTATGTATACACTTTCACAATCAGTACTTGCTAGCTTATAGACTAGTAATCCCTCTAGTTTATTATTTCTTTCCTTTACGTTATAGAAAAAATTACTTACTTTAATAATAATAATAATAATTTATTTGGTATTAGGCCATTTTAAAAATGGATATACATGTCATAAATACATAATGTTTAAAATTTGCAAAATACATAATACAAAAGTTACAAAAAATATCAAAAGATAAAAACAACTAAAAGAAAACACAAGAATATATATTATTAATCATTAAAATAGTAAAAACATTTTTTTTAGTAAAAATGATTTTATAAAAGTCTTAAAATTTTTAAGATTTATATGTTGTGCATGAAGAGATAGTTTGTTGTACAGTAGAACTTCCATGTAATATGGCGATTTTTCAAATTTAGAAGAGTTATGAGGTACTATTAGCAGTGACGTAGCATGGCGTGTATGATACTTGTGAAAATCAAATTTTTGGAGAATATTGAGATATTTTGCTTGACCATTACCAGTGTTCTATAAATGTATATCAATGACAGACTTAAAATGTTATATATAATAAAAAATGGTCGACATGAATTTCGATGGTTTATATTAAAAATAAGGCAAATAATTTTTTTTTCCAATAAAGACTCTTTGCCAGCTCCCCAAAGAACGACGTTATATGCTAGATGACTATATATAAATGAATAATATGCATTAAGAAGACCCGTAAAGTCTACTGATGATTTCAACTAGATATTGCATAGTAACCTGTGTAAATTTTTTTACATACATGTTCCAAGTGGTAGTTCCAGTTTAAAAGATTGTCTACTACTAAACCTAAGAACTTAGTTTTATTTTTTGATGAGATATTTAGATTGTTCATTGCAAATGTTAATCCAATGTTGCTAATTGAGTTACAAAAATATATACAAACTGTTTTGCTGATGTTTACCATTAACATTTTTTTTTTTAAACCATTGATGAAACTGAGCAGCTGTATTTTCAACATTAATACGAAGTTGATTCAAACATCAGCAGATATTAAAAATGATGTATCATCAGCATATGTTATAATATTAGTGATTGGTAAGATGTAACTTACTAAGTCATTAATAAACAATAAAAATATGAGAGGACCTAGCACTGAGCCTTGCGGCACCACTTCTTTGCTTTCTAAATATGTAAAATATTATTCATTTGCCTTTACACAGAATTTTCTATCACTTAAGAACGATTTTATTAATTTAAGCGTTACACCGCGGAAACCGTAACATTCGAGTTTTTTTATGATAAAATCTAAGTTAAGGCAATCAAAAGCCTGAGAGAGATCGAAAAAAACACCTGCTACATGTTTACCTTTATCTAATTCTTTGTAAATATCATTGATAAAATTAGTAGTAGCTGTTTCTGTAGATCGACCTTCACGAAAACCATGTTGCGCATGGTGAATTAGATTAGAAAATAATATTTTTCAATAATTTTAGAAAAAACATTAAGTACTGCGATTGGTCTATAGTTTTTGATATTTTGAGAATCATTTTTCTTAAAAATAGGCACTACTGAAGCATTTTTAAGCATTGATAGAAATTTACCAGTTTTTAATATGTCATAAATAAGAAGAACTAACGGTTCTGCAATTATAGGAAATATGTGCTTAACTATTTTGGTAGATATGTTGATTAAACCAGTGCTGATTGTGTTTTTCATATTATTGATTACAGTTAGTAGTTTTGTGTTTGATTTAATTTTTGCTTTTTGAGAATACTTTCAATTTTTTTCGAAATTGAGCCAAACTATGTGAGCCAAAAGTTGAGATTTTTTCTTTTTATTTATTATTATATCAATTATTTGAGCTATGTACCCATTATTTACCGCAATTTGTTTAATTATTTAAAATTCAAGCTCTTTCATTATTGTGTTAACCATAAAATTATATGCGGATACTTTATGAGATACAGGGTGATTAGAGCCCCGAGGGATTGTCGCATCTGTAAACCCCGGATTTCTAAATATATTAAATGATATTTTCTAGAAAGTTAATTTGGTTATTAGTTTTCAATTCTACTGTAAACTGAATGCGTGGATGAATGGTATTTATAAACTGTAGCAAAATTTCTAACTGTCGTGCTGAACCTTCAAAATCTCCTAAAATGTTATTTACTAAAATTTTATGTGTTTTTGCGTGGTTTGAAAAAAGAATTTTTGACTCTAAATTTGTCGGGAAAATGTCGGCAAGAAGTTGTCTAAATGGTGATTTCATAAAAAAGCCAGAGTTTTGTTGGTACAATTTAGAATTAATTTAAAATAATTTTGTTTATTGCATATTTTCAAACCTTGCATAAGTTCTGACGGAAATATTGATTAAAAATTTATCAAAAATTTCTTAAATAATTTGTATGCATTATTTGGGCGAGATATTTGAAAACATATTGCACACATCAAATGATACTAGTTTGCACTTTTAATAAATATTAATTTCATTCAGTTTTTATGTAAGTTAACCAAATTATTTGTTGTCTTGTGATTTTAAGTACTACACTGCGGTATGCTTGCTGACGATTACGCTGTTGAATATGCTTGACAGGTGCGTTTTCTTTCGTGTAAGGGCCTGCAGTCTCAATTTTTTTGCATTCTATTCCTACAAACACAACACATAGAAATGCGTGCACTTTTTATGGATTTTTTTACGTTTATTTACAGTTTGTTGTGTTATTTTGTTTTGACAATTTATTAGGTAACTTTGCATTACAAATATGTCTAACAAACAAAAAAGTTTTATATTGAACAAGAATTATATAACATTCTAATGAATAACGACAATAGTAACTTTGAAGCTATAGAATCAGAACATTTAATTTCATTGTACTTGTTCAAATAGTGCAAATAACGACAGTGAATTTAATCTTTTTGACTTGAAAATAAAATATGATTGTTTGAGACCTTGTCATCAATAGCTCTAACCAAGACAATTTTTCAAATTTGTTATTATAAATCATTTTTTTATTGTAAACAAAAGAGGTCAATATAAGCAGCTTTATCTCCGGAGCAATTAATAACCGACAAAGAAGATGCAACCAATAATTATGCTCGTGGTCACTACTCTATTGGAAAAGAAATTAGTTCTTTCCCGTCAAACAGCGTGCAACGACACCTACAAAATGAAACAATCCGAATATACTATCAGAATTCCCGACGAGTGATTATGTGGACGATTCTTCACTATCTGCAGCTGATTTTTCAGTAGTTTGATGAATTCACCAATACCCCAACCATCACCATCGAATAACAACAACATAAACAATAAACATAACATAAACATAAATTTTTATTTTTAAATAAAAACTTTACAAACTCAACAATGACAAAAAGCATGAAATAGATGAATCAGAAAGCTCACTCTTCTAAAAAAAAGAAAAATTATAGTCATTCTAAAAGAGATAATGTGAAAAGGTTAAATTGAGTTTTTTTTATACTATTGGAAGATTTAAACTAGTTAACCGTTTAATCCCAAAGCATTAACTGTCATATGTAATATCCCTAGTGCATAGAATATTGCCGATAATTTATTGGAATCTCACCTGCGGCTCGTGCCGATTGCCTATCGCGAAAATGCATGAGTGATATTCCAATAAATTATAAAGCAATATTCTATGCACAAGAGATATTTAATAAGACTATTTCCTGAGCGACATAAAATCTTTCAGAATGACATTTTAATATTAAAAAAATATAAAATTCAAATCGCGTATGCTTACGTTCATTGTTATGTTTAAATATTTTTTTTTTAAATGTCAAGCAAACGTTTTGGTACGAATTCTATCGAAAATATAAACGATGAAGTAAAAAATTTAATACCATTCAACACAAGGAAATCAAGACGTTCGGTATGGAATCAATTCCAAAAATGTTGCACCGATAAAACTTATTAAGGAGAGAGTTGTGAAGTGTATGTGGAATACGGTTGCGAAATTACTGCAACAAATATATTTCACAGAATATAATATTACGATAGATCCCTTTAAAGATATAGTATTTAGAGATGCCAGAGCAGCGCGCGATGCGAAAAGGAAGGTTTTGCAAAAACAACCTGAGAAACACGGTTAGTTCAGCACCCATAGCACTTGAAGATTACCATAAAATATTACAAACTTTCGATGAAAATTCTCCAAGTGGATTCCAGAAAAAGTTTTATCACTTAGCATCTTATGAATTGGCTTGGAGAGGTGGTGAAGCTGCGCAATGCTTATTACAGTATTTCAAAGAAGAAATAAATAATGATGGGGAACCTACAGGACGCATTGAGTATAATCCCATTTTTGCAAAAACAACGCAAGGTAGAGGTAAGCCTCTAGCTGAAAGCAAGTGGTCCTCTGAGGTACGTCATTTAAATTATTAAATATTTCAAAATTTGTATAAGAAAATTATTTTCAGGCTATTTAAAAAAATGATCGAAATGCAAACTCATAACATAAAAATAGATAGTCTTTTTTGACACCAAATCCGTCGTAGTGTAAGGATCAGTCAGTAGGGTTTTTTAAAAATACGCCAGTAGGGCGAAATGAGATGTCTAAATGGACAAAAGCAGCTGCAGAAAGCATTGGATTAGATATAAAACGCGTAAAAATTACAAACCATTCAAACCGAGCCAGCGCTGTTTCTCATCTCGCACAAGCAGGAGTTAGCGAGCACAGCATTTGAAAAATTATTGGACATAGCAGCGTTATATCCATTAAACCTTACTTGCAATTGAGTGCTGATCATCATCAAGCTTTAGTTGAAAATATACGTAATACCACAGAAACAGACCAAGCAAATATAGTTCTAAATGATCCACCAACAACAGTCAGTGCAACAGAAACGAAATCTTCTATTGTTAATTATGCTAATGTACATTTTCGTTTACCAATTGTAACTTTTCATAAATATTTTTTTTTATTAAAGTTGTATATTATTATATTATGCTGTCAATGACAACGTAACAATTATATCGGCAATTTTGCATTGAACAAATTACAGCGACAATTTTTACGTCATTACTGACAATACTACAATAACAAAAATTGTCGCTAAATAAAATATGATTGGTCGAATTTCTGATATTTGCTAAATGTGATTGGTTGCTTTGACGGACGGATGACGGGAGGGAAATAGTCCAATTAATTGCACATAATATATTAAAGATATAAATTAATAAACTCTGTATTAAATATTTAAATCTGAGTTTTAATTAATTAAAACAAAAATTGTTCAAATTTATATATTATGTACATGTACGTAATCATAAAATAATAAAAAAAACAAATTAATATTATTGATGCACTGGAAGTATATTACAATAAATTATCATGAGTTTTGATTTAGTTTTATGTTTTTGATGGAGCTATTTAGGTATAACTCTATTGGTTTTATAGGTTTATTCTGTTTGTGGGTTTTTACCAAATCATATAATTTAGGGGCAGATTGATTTATATTTGTAACTAAGTATTGTTAAGTCTTCTTCTTCTATCTATAAAGTTTTGAATTTTGTCTAGGTAGGTTTTTTTGGTTAAAACTACTGTCGCGTTTTTATCAATTTTATTAAAAAAAGTGTATACATAGGCCAAACTAGTCAAATTTCAAACAACGTTTTAGTGAACGAGAAAAATTATATTTACACGGTAACTCAAAATCATATAATTAATGAAAATAACACTTTTCCAAGTTGAAACAAAAAAAGTAAATAGTAGTTAAACCTAATAGAAGCTTTAAAAATTCACAAACATAAAAAGAAAGCCGATTCACCACTTTTATTTAATCGTTTTTTTTTTTCTGATATTCACAGTTTGTAGAATTCTTAACTAAAAATGAGTCAACGCATCATCGGACAAGGTTCAAAAAGGAAGCACATTAATTGGTATCTTTAACAATAGACACAAAAACTTTTTACAAATGAATCAAAATTTCGTCTTACTTGTGATGGTTGAACACGTTTTTATTGATTTTGCAGATTTGATAGCGGTTTTATAATAATTTGAAGTGAAATATGTCTCAAAAGAAAAACCTATCTTAAATTTATCAAAAAAGTTCAACGTTACTTTGATTATGTAAAAAAACTTGTTGTACTTTATGATGAAAGCTAAGATTTTATACAGATGCAAGATAATGCAAAACTACGTACTGCAACCATAATTTTTTTACAAGAACAAGTTATTTATACTATAGAATTGGCTTGCACATAGTTCCGACTAATTTCTATCAAACATGAGATTTGTTTGATAGACGTATTGGGAAGCGTTTGAATGCAGCCCAAACCTTCAAGCAGCTAGAAGAATCTTTAATTAATAAATGGAAAATATATCCCATGAATATCTTTAAAAAAATATACGAAGCATACCTAGAAAGTATCATAAAGTTATTTGTGTACTCGCAATGCTAAACTTATTAGAACAATATATGTACTTTTAAAAAATGTTTCATCTAGGTACTACTGTGTACAGCTTTATAATCTACTACCTGATGTTATCAAAAACATGGAACGCACTGTTCTAAAAAGTACAGTTAAAAGTTATCTTTTAAATAAGGCGTACTACACTATTCAATGTGAGAATGAGGCATTTAATGATATTACTATGTGTGAAATGTTTAATGTTAATGTTATGTCTACTTTTTTATATATTAAATATTATTATGTATGTGTTCTTTTATGTATAATATTTTATATTTTTATATTTGTCTTGACGTTTGTAAAACCATGTTGCTAACAAGAAATAAATTTATTATTATTATTATTATTATTATTATCTGAATATCGTTTTCACTTAAAAAATTATAAAGACTAAGGGCCGGTATTATAAAGACAAAATAAATCACCGAATAACAAATCTCAAATTAAATATATTCGACGAATAAACGTATTTCGGTATTATAAATCTAAATTAACTATTCGTAAAATAAGAAATTGCAACGCCGCATTTATATGTTATTTTAATATTGTAGTTATTGATGTGTTATATTGTAGCCTTTGTTATATTACAATAATCCCCTACAACATATTGAAAGTCAGTTGCATAACATCGTAGAGCAATCAAAAGCTGATTTTCAACAGAAATTGCTCCACATTAAAAATAACCTAAGAAACATGACATATGTCAAGTTATTCATTGAATAAATTTTAATCCCTAGATTTTGGATGATTAATTTACTCCATAGATTTAGTTACCTACTTTTATTATTTGACGTTTATAATACCGAAATCAGCCAATTAAAATAATTTACTTGGATAGTAAATAAAATCTACAGATTTTAATGGTTTATAATACCGGCCCATAAAGAAGTATGTAATTTGTTAATAAGTGTATTTTTGTGTTTCTATTTTAAAAGTTTTGTATTTTTTATGTTTATATTTTCTATTTTCATATTTTTGCTTTTTTTATTAATGTTTTTTTTATTTATGCATTTTTTGTTGTAAAATGATGTGTATTTTTTTAATAATTTATTGTTTCATAGCCAAATGACATTCATTTTAAATCATTATATTTTTCAAAAAGCAGCCATTATTACATATTACTGGGTTAATTATTTATTAATTAATTACCCAAAACAAGCCATCCTAACAATTAAAAAATCTGTATAATCAATATGTAATTAAAAAATCTATGCATAATTGTTTGTAATAATTAACAATTAATTTTTAATTATAATATGTTTAAAAAAATATCTATATAAACAAAAAACAATGTTGGCTATTATATTACTATCACAATGTTCAATTTAAAAGTAGTTCTTTTGCTTACTTTTTGCTTTGCGGAGTTGTACGCAATTCCACCTGAAATGTTGACTGTAAGTTATACTTTTACAAATAATATTATTAATGTGCATATTTTTATATATAATAATTAATAGTATTGTATTTTATTATTCAGGTTCTTCCGGAGGAGGTAATTCAAATGATCTATACCCTACGTGGAATTTGCTCCAGTCAGCATGGATTGACTAAAGGTATAAAATATTTAACAAAGAATGTCATAAAACTTTAAATACATCTTGCGCAAATCAATTTTTTTTAATGAGTTTTTGCAACGTGTTGAGAATAAAATTTTCAGTGACTTGAAATCTTTAATTATTTATTAAATTAAACTTAACGAGTATTATTTAATTGTAGATTAGATTTTTATTGCGCTTAAAAAACTATACTATACAATAACAACTTCAAATAGAACTTATTTGAAGTTGTTATTGTTATGTTATTCAAAATTTAAAATTTGTAACAATAATTCCAATGTTTTGAATCTGTTGAACATTTATTAAAATTATGTATGTGAAGTTTTTATCGTGAAGAAACAGTATCAATAAAAAGCCAGCAATCAATTATATTTTTATCTCTATGTATATAAGAAAATGCGCATTGTTTTAAACTAGCTGTGTGTACACAGGTTGTCAAATAACGAAGTCATTATTCAAATAATGTCGCAATTGTTCACAATTTAAGATATTTTTAAGAATATTATATTTTTTGTTAGAAGGAAAAAATCTTTAAATGACAATGAAAAAATTTCCTTTTAAATTTTAGCTAGTTTGTTGGCCCTTATTTTTGTGGGGTGAATTTTTCCATTTCATAAAGTTGTTCCATATGTAATGATGGGTCTTACCACTCGTATATAGCCATCTAGTTACATTAAATGCCAGTTCCCATATGCGTCCGACTATTATTTTGGTTGCAAAGAACACCTTAATGGCATTTGTGGTTACATTATCCAGATGAATGTAGAAGTTGTTTAACCTGGTGTCAAGCGTAAGTCTCAGATTTTTTTATTTTTTTGTCATCGGAAACGTAGTTCCATACATCTTTAGGTTTTTTAGGTTCGTAGTATTTTGCCGTCTTTTAAATGTTATACCATACCGCCGTTTTGCACCACCTTTCTGTAGTGTTTAATGCACTCTGCATCATGTTTGATACAGTTGCCCCAAACTTTTCGTGTACGAAGATAGTAAGATCATCAATGTAGCTTAAGGCAAAAACGCTCATGTCATTGAGTATTTGTAGGGGCCCACTACATGTCAAGGTACCAGAATAACGCTGAAGGCTTTACCTCTTTTTCATATAATATTATGAATACAGTTTGGTTCTTGAGCCTAGAGCTGACCCAGCCTTGTACGAAAGGATCTATTCCTCGATTTTCCATTAATTTTGCAAAAAAATTGAATGTAGTATTGTCATATGATTTTTCAAGATCCAGAAAGAAATTCAAAGCAATTTTTTGCAATTGATAGTGTTTTTGCATTTGCTAACTAGCTGGTGTGTAGCTAGTTTGCAGTTTCTTTCTAATTGGTAAACAGATTGGTTCTGGGGCAGTAATCAAATTTTTAATGCACTGTCCTGTATGTACCTTTTGGCTATTTTTAATAGATTTTTTATGAAAAATATCAAGCTGATTGATTTGTAATATTTAACCAGACCATACGTGGCTTTGGTATAAATACCACATTGATCGCTTGCTTTTTAACTGTTTGGTATGTGTAAAAGTGTTAAACTTGTTCTGAGAGATCTAGCATACCATAGAAGCGTTCTCAGAACTGCGATCGCTTTTTCTGTGACATGATAGGATAGATCTCATCAGCTCCGGGCAGTTTAAATGTTTTGATTACCCATTTCAGGTAGCCTTGATTGGTAAGATGTAAGCTTAATATATTATAAGCTTTATCCCAGTTTTTTCATTGCTATTAATTAGCAGTTTCAGATCTTCTTCCATCAACGTAGTTCCTAAAAAGTGTGTTTGCAGCAGTTTTTGCAAAATGCGCTTGACTGACTCTTCGTATGTTTTGTTTTTAGTCAACAGAGATCTAATGTTTTCAGTGTGGTCTTTGCTTAACGCATTTTGAAGGCGGGAACATGTAGATCTGTTTTGAACGTTTTCATAGTACTTCTTCTATAATTTGAATTAAATAGAAAACACAGTTTTTAGTCTTTAGATTGTTATCTTTTTATTGAATTATAAAGTACATAGAATTGCGTTATTTATAGAATAAAACATTAAAAAAATGGCCTCCACGGTTTTGCTGGTACATACGCATTCTTTTGTGAAAACTTTCTATGACCATTCTGTATAAATGTGGCAGAATTTTGTTGATGCAGCGTTTAATTTCCTCCTGAAATGCATGAGTGATTGTGAGCTTCTTGACATAGACTTTTGACTTCAAATAACCCCATAATGATGTTAAATCACACAATCTAATCACTGAAACGAGAAAGTACACGACCAGTAAATGTCTCATGCAGTAATTGAATTGTTTTACAGGCTGTATAGTATGTTTTGGTTTCATTTTTACTAACCCTAATCTTTCAGTTGTCAAATTGTTTTTTTTTTCAGGGTTAAAAACAATCTACTGCCCAAGCGGCGGCAAAGTGACCGTTTCTCTTGGCTTTGTTAAATCTTTTAGTGTTTACTTTTACCTTGCCATGTTCCCTATTCTACTAAGTGTTTTTGTTAGAGGTTTGTTTGACAGCAATTGAGCGGTTTTAATGATGTTGATAAACATATCTGTCATTATTTTCAACTCGTGTGACGTTTTTGCTACCTTTGAACAAACTCCAATTTGTTTAACTAATATTTTATTGTATAGATCACAGTTTTTGGGTTTTATATTCCAAAAGGAGCGTTTCTTCTGGTTTGAAATTTAACGGGGTTACTTTTTATCACATTATTTGCTTTATGCATTGCAAAACGTTGGCGCATTACTTTTATTCATAATATTAAGATTGTATTTTACTATAAATTTAAGAATTTCTCAATTATTACGTTTATGTTTTTGATCAAGATTAGTGGTGCATCATTCCCGCTGGCTTGTAACCTACAATATTTTTGCAAATGCTAGCTGATTGTAAAAAAAGGTACCCGTATCCGAGAATTATCTTCCTTCTAGTTTCCTTCACTACTATCACTTTGCTGTCACGTGTTAGATTAAATTCATGTTTTGCTATTACGCATAAGAGTTGGGCTACTTGAAAAGTGATTTTTAAGCCCAAGAACCTCTAAATCGTCGTTTGCTCTCATTTTACTGCCGAAATGGACGGTTTTGGTAGAGGCAGTAAAAAAAAACTTTTGCGGCACTTGATTTGCTGTTAATCACAAATTTACATCAAAATCTGACAGTAGCAACAAATTTTAATAAACTAAAATTTCTTAAAACACTGTTTTTTCAGAGGATATTGAAAGTTATGTTATTACCAATACAGATGAGAAATTTAAGGTAACATGAACATTTTTTTAAACCATATGTTTTATTCTGATAGTATTCTTCTCGTCCTTTAATTTAATAAATATAGAGGAAGTTTATTTTGTTAATAAAAACAAAAACGCCAATAGGACTTATATTATATTTTAATAATTAATTTTTAATCATCGAACGTTTCGACAGAAACACCTGTCTTCATCAGCACTGCAAAGATTATGTTTTAAAAAAATGTCTTTGCAGTGCTGATGAAGACAGGTGTTTCTGTCGAAACGTTCGATGATTAAAAGTTAATTATTAAAATATAATATAAGTCCTATTGGCGTTTTTGTTTTTATTAACAAAATAAACTTCCTCTATATTCATATGTTTTATTTTTGTTTTTTTAGTGTTATATGAAATGCATGTTACTGGAAGCTAACTGGGTAAGTATTTTACGTTAACTTAATATTTTTTTAGCTTATATTTATTTTTTATTATAACAAATATCACAATTTTTTTGTGGTTTGTAAAAAAAATCTTTTAAATACTAATTGTCAAATTTGTTGTCTGAAAGAAAGCTTCTACTAAGATAGAACTTTCATTTTGAGAACGGGTTATTTAATATAAAGTAAGGACTTTATAAGCTGTGGGGTAGGCTATTTATTTATAACGCTTGCATCTTAAAGAGGTACGTATGTCTTAGTTGCGGATGTACCACAAGGCTCTATCAAAAATTGCAAAGTTAAGCTTTGGAAAACATTGTTAGTATACAAAACACTTGAAGTAATTTGGAGGGGCAGATTATAGAGATATACAATCTAATTTTAATTTTTTTGAAAGTAGGGACTATTTAACTTTTTAGCTTTGTTTAATATAGCCTGTCCGTGTAGTACTACGTTAACTTTTTGTCAAAGATGTTTTGCGTAATTGCTCAACTGAGTAAGGCATTTGATTAGATAAATGTTGTCATTGAATAGATTTGTTTGTAGCCGAGAGAAGAAAGTAGCTTTACTTTTTTCTAGGTTTACTTTGACTTGCTTGTCTGTCAATCAATTTTTTAAATTGTTTGTATCTTTTTCTTTTCAAATAACAAATCTAGGCAATTTTTAGGTGTAGATTAATGCTATATCATTTGCGTATTGTGCCGTTTTTACTTTGTGTTTGTGGCCCGTATGGATGTTGGCTACGTAAAGACTAGAGAGGAAAATAAATATTAAACACGTTGGGAGTCTTTACGGTTATTTACTGAAGAGTTAAGATGTAATCAAGTAGTTTGACGGCTAAAAAACTGCGTTTTAGATATAAAACATTTAACTTTACCATACCAAGTTGAAATTTAAAACGGTAGAACTTTAGGAACAGTTATTTATCATAGACGAGTCCACTATATCTTGTACTTGAGAAAAAACATACTCTTTGCTTACACTGGTATCGATAATAGAGTCACTCATCTTCCTTTTCTCGACGACCTAGTATTAGCGGCGGGAATTAAATTGGTGTGTAGTAGCAGGTTGTTTTCAGTGTAATTTTGAAGTTTAAGATTACCCTTTCTATGGTGCATAGCAAACTAATGAAACGGTAGCTATGAAGAAAATTTATGTTTTTTTTTTAAGTTTTAGATGTTAATTAATAGAATCGTTTTTTAGAAAATTTGAACCGGTGCAAACAATTGCGTTTACAATATTGGTTATTGCTATTGTTGTTTTGTGCACAAATGTTTTAAAAACTTTGTTAGGGATACCGTCTAAAATCTAGTTTATCTCTTTTTTAGTTTAGAGATACATTAATTCTAGACAAGTAAATGCTGAAGAGCTTTTGGTAAACTATTTTAATGTACTTTAGGTTTATGTCTTCAGTTAGAGAAGAACTTTGTTCTTTTTTTTGACAGAATATTATAATTGACTGGGTTTATTGCGTGAAACCTTAGAGATCCTTCATATAAGATTTGATAACTTTTTACTAGTTTTGGCTTAGTTGTTAAGTCTATTTATAGTTTATATCTGTAGCCTGTAAATTTGCGAAGTTTTTGTTATTAGCGTTTGGCAACGTTTTTTTGCAACTCAATGCTTTGATCGCAAGTGAAAAACAATAAAGACGATTGCGATTAACTGACTGCGGTAGAATAACATTATCAGTTTAAGGGTCCAGATTTTTAGATGCTGGTAAAATCCTTATTGGAGTTTGCAATCTTTTTTTAAGCGAAAGAGTTTGTTTTTGTTGGACCGTGCTGTAAAGAGTGTTTTTTAGAGGCGGAGAACATTAAATTAAAATAAAACACAAAAAAATGTTTTTAATATCTATGAAATTGGCTTCATCTGACAAATAATTTTATGGCATTAATGTTTGAATATGATTCCGCGGCTGTACCGCTCACCGTTAACTGTAACGTTGCGATAATTACCATTTTTGAAAACCTATAAACCAATGATTCCACCGGCCCAACGGCAAACAGTATTTTTTCAGAATGTAATGGTGTTTTGACAATGGCTTGTGGAATATTATTGCTTCAAATGCGACAATTTTGTTTGTTGACATATCCATTTAATCAAGAGTGTGCTTCATCACTGAACAAAATTTTTAAATGAAATTGTGGATCAATGCAATATTTTTGTCGGCCCATTTACCAAATTTACGGCACAAGCAATAATCGTGTGGCTTCAATTCTTAAGCAAGTTGAATCTTGTAAACTTGTAAACCAAAATCTGTTTGCAAAATTTTCCAGAAAGTGGATGAACACAAATTTAATTGTTGAGCACAATAACAAATTGACACATTTGAATCATCATTAACACTACGCTACACACTATCAATTGCTTTTTGTGTGCGCATTGTACGACGTACTGGATGCTTATTATCGTTTAGAAACTGTGCATGCACAGTTTCTCAAGTTCTCTGATTGACAATTATGAGCATCATACAATGCACGTAATGCCCGATGAGTTTTTCTAACTAAACTATGTTTTTCAAACTAAATTTTAACAATTTGCAAACGTTGCTCCGGCGTCAGTTTATTTGTGATATATTGCCAAACAAAACTAACCTCAAAACAACCAAGAACTGTCAAAAGTACTGTCACAGATAAAAGTGTTGCCAATTTAAAGTTTGTCGCCTCTAAAAAAACATCTTTAGTTATCTGTTTTGGCTTTAGGATTTGTTTATTTATCTGTTCTGTATTATTAGTCGGTCTTTAAAACTATTTAAGAATACCTTGATTTTTTAATTTTTTATATTAAAATGATCAACTTCTGAATTTTTTTTATCTTATGCTTCATAATTTTTTAATTTAAATCAAAAAGTTTTGAATTTCTTGGCAGTTGTATTTTTATAAAGAAAATTTATTGGTGTTTTAAGTTACCAAAAGTTTAAACAATTTTGTTTTAGTTAGGTTACTCACAATAAAGATTTTGTAAAAAAAAACAATTTACTTGTTTTAAGCCCATATGTCATAATGCAAACTAACAAAATAATTTATAAGGATTTTTATTTCTATTTTTTATACACAAAAACAAAAAATAAATTAAAGTTGAACTTACTTATTTCATTGTTTTATGTTTACTTAATTTTTATCTTTGTATTATTTTGTTATAGATGTCGCCTGAAGGAATTATTCACTTTGAATCAATCTTGGATAATAGTCATTCAGTCATAAAACCAGTTTTGACAAAATTATTTGAGAAATGCGACCAAATCCCTGGTAATTATATTTGATATAATAATATTTATATAACATATAATAAAATTACAGACAGTCCTGAACCATGTGGAAAAGCCTACAACTTCCATGCGTGTCTTGCCGCAGCTGATCCAAAGGTATGATTTTATTGTAACTGTAGTTAAATAATTGAGTTAATTTAATATTTGTTTTTGGTTTTATTAAGTAGTTCTTTTACAATCATTTTGATATTTAAAATAGATTGAAAATATATAACAGTAAAACAATTATTATGTTATAAAATTAAAATAGTTATAAATAACTTAGTAAAAACCTTAATTACGAAGTAATTTCTCAAATGCTAACAAAGAAGAAAAAAAAATGTATGTTTATTATTTTTATAACAACAGCCTTAATAATTACAGAAAACAAGTTTTGTTAATTAGTCATAAAAAAATCATACAAACTCCAATCGCTGAGTTTATACTACCCGGCGCGTCCACCATGTGACGTTTGTCTAATTTAAGATTGAAAAAGTTTTGATTTGTTTACCACTTTGAGACTTTAATGTTTTCAGCAACTTAATAATTTTCACAAATTTTTTTAGAAAAGATTAATTTCTGAAAAATTGCAAGTCACTGGGTAATTCCACGATAGTTCGGACAAACGACATATCCGATTTTGCTCAAATTTTGTACACATGTTTGGGGTACCAAAATATGACAAAAAATTTAGATCTCTAGGTGCAATACAGTGCAAATAGCGGCCATTTTAATTTTTTAGAAATATTTTGTCTCCTTTCAGTTTTTGTGCTGTAAATAAACAAAAAATAGTCAAAAATTATTTTCAAAAGAGTATACCATATAGGAAGTTTTACTTAAAACACGATAACGCCCATGGTTTTTTAAAATTTTCCGCGGAAAATAGAAAAATACCATTTTTTTGAAAATTTGATCTTCGATTCCGCTACACCTGAAAACTTGAAATTTTAATTAGATACTTTTGAAACATAGTACATTTGATTGCAAAATAAAAAAAACTAGATTTGCTTGCTTTAGGGTGAAATATAACACATAATTGCTAAAAATGGGTTACATAAAGAATTTGAGCAAAATCGGAGATGTCGATGTGGGGACGTTTGTGGGAACTATCGTGGAATTACGCATTATTAAAAAAAAAATTGTTTAATATATTGTTGGTACTATAAATAAAACTATTAAACCGGTTCTCAAATAAAACTGTATCAAATTTATAAAAAAACTTTCACAGATTAGGCGCGAAGTAATTAAAATCGCGTACAAAAATTTGTTAATGAGGCAAAATACTATTTAAGATTACAACTTTGTAAATAATTTACATAATAAAATACAGATTAAATATAGTAATAAGCACTAAAATAATTAACAAAATATTTTTCTATTTGCAGCACTACTTTTTACCTTGATCAATATAAGGACCCAGCAGATCTTCTTTCCTGAATGATGAAATAAGTTACAAACAACTAACTACTTTAGATATTACTGGTGCATAATAAAATTAGATGGAATATTAATTAAATGTGTTTTGTAATTATACTTAGAAATATATATAAAGGATTTAACATTGCACGAGAATAACTAAAAACTTGATTACTAGGACAAAACTAATTTGTTACCAAGATATCTACTATTAATAAGTATATTACAACGTCCACAGTTTTATTTCAAGTTGATTATAAATTGTATTATTAAAGACATACAGGACATATTAAAAATATGACATACAACATAAATTATTAGTGTGATGTGATTTGAAGCAATTTACAAGTTCCTAAAATATTGGCTCTGTATAAAAAAACTATATTGTCTCATGATGATAAGTAAGTATAGTTTAAAAAGTTACAAGTATAAACAAAACTATAATTTTTAATATAATTATTATCAACTTTTTTTTGTGTTTCATGATTCACTATTTATCTTTTCATCTTACTTTACACTTTCAAAACAGTGTGTGCTTTCTATGACTACGGCATTGCAATGATACCAAAGGACAAACTTGAATCAATAATTTTGTACTTATACATGGTTATTTTTAACTCTTCTACCCTACCCTACCATTCTATACTATTAGAGTTTAGAAAAAACTGCACAAGTTTTGTACTAAAAAACGCCACATCTCAAAACTGACACAATAAATTTTTGTGAATGTTTTATTTGATTTAATTTCAATATTTCAAGTTGCCAATTTTGTCTTGAAGATATAGCCATTTTTTCAAAATAAGATGTAGTTTTTTTTAAGTAAATAGCCGTAACTTTTTCTTGACACAAGGGTAATATCCGGTTTTCACCATTCTTTTAAGAATGTTTGCTCTCTTAGCTAGTAAGTTTTTCAACTTTAAATTTCAAAAACTACTTAACACTACTACAAGTTATAGGTTTTTTGATTGCCATTTAATATTTTTTGACAAAAAAACCGTGACAACTTTGGTATTTTTGACAGAAGAAAGTCACGCAATAAACCAAATTATTCTGAAAAAACACGAAGTCATTTTTTTCAATATTATAAAAATATCCCAGTAGCGTTACCAATATTTTTTCTGTTTTTGCAAAAGTCAAAATTTGCTAACCATTATTTAAGCATATTGATTATTCCAGACAAAAACTTTATAAAAGTTCTTTTAAGTAAAAAGATTAAAAAAACAATAGCTTTGGTTTAGATGAGAGGTTAACCTAGGCACGCAAATAATTGTGCTTAATTTTTAATAAAAGATTTATTTGTGTCTACAAATTATTTTTGTTATTATTGTTTGATATCTGTACAAATAAACCAGTAACGGTTTGTCAACGTTGAGAATAACACAATTTTTGGCCAAAAATAGTTTTGTGCCAAAAACTATTGTTTTTTTGCCCACAACCCGTTTTATGGCTTTTCAAATTTGATAGTTTTTTTATATGAAAAAAAAAATCATTTTTTCAGTTTTTTTAAATGTCATTTGTGGTCGTAGCATTAAAATTAGCCAGTAAAGTAAATCAAAATCAGTAAGGGTCAGAACATCATCTATATGTAATATTTCTTTGACAAATTTTTGACATTTTTTACTAAAAAAATTAAAACTCAATTCGGCTGGTAGTAGAAGCACCAGACAAATTTCAACTTTATTTGCGTTATGAATAATGAGTGGGACTTGCGGGTCATATTGATTTAATAAATAAATAGTTTACCCATTTTCTCAACTGCATTAGAACCGTTACATCTACAAAACTAGCCTTGTAAGGACAAACAAAAACACAATTCATATCCGACCCTATATTGGTAAACATTAAACATTTGATATACAACCTAAATACCGTTTCCATTATTGATATTACTTCAATCCAACTTTTATATTTATTACCTACAAAACACTTTAGATATTTGACTCTATATTGAAAAACACTTAACAAGAAACTCTAAAACTGTATAAGTGAAACTATTACATTTGCTCCGTGTACCAGTCATACTTTTTGTTCAACATATAAATTGTTGAGAAAATGTAGTATGACCAAGTACAACAATATTTATCGGAATAAAAAAGCCTTTTTTGTTGAATGAAACTATTGTAGTTAAGGCAGTTTTGAGTATTTCTGTTAAGTACTTTCAATACAAAGTCCTATATCAAAATAAAAAATTAGATGTTAGCATTTATACTATGACTAGGTACAAAAATATTTATCGATTCAGAGAAACTCTTGTTTTGTTAAATGTGCATTAGTTTATAAAGTTTTTTAAGCTACAAAATAAAGTTTGTAATTATTGTAGAAAAAAACACAATGAATTGTGCTACAAAATGAAGTTTGCAGTTAATGTAAGAAGAGTTATTATGAATTATGCTACAAAATGAAGTTAGTAATTATTTTAGGGGAAACAATGAATTGTACTACAAAATAAAGTTTGCAGTTAATTTAAAGGAAAATATTATAAATTATGCTACAAATGTGATATGTAAACTCTCGAACACAACCCGGAATAGAATAGAGCCATTCCCCATTTTCAAACCGCTCATTCCTAAAGTAGGATTTAATAATAAAAATATTCTCTTTATTTCTATACACTTATAACCTTGTTGTTGAACTGTCAAAACAATAGTATAGTGGACAATTTTAAAAAGGTGGCATATTTAAAGTGATTACATAATCCCATTTATTTATAAACTCCCTGTATTATGTCAAGTGTTTTTTAGGAGAGCATCGCAACTAAAAGTTTAAGGTACCTAAAAGAGTGTTTTTCTAACAATTTTTCTTATACTTTGTAATAGTAAGGATTCCAACATTTATATTTTTGATTTGAATATGGAACACTGTTTTCCACCCTTTCAGAAATACAAAAAACTATTTCAACAATTGCACATCTAACCAACCTAAGACTTATTTGATCCGAAAATTTTTCTTATACCGGACAATAGTATAGATTCCAACATTTATATTTTTAGTTTAAATACTGGTTTCTGTATTAAAAAATACTTGCCAGAAACAACTTTATTAACTACTGAACACTGGCAACAAAAAATAAAGGTCACTTTAAATTTTTATTATCACCGTGTCCATGTTGCTCTTATTGAAAACCTACATTTCGTTGTCGTTTTTTTACTTAGTGTTGATTTTTCTCTGCAAAACTTGTCATTTACACAGTGTACTATACTGAACAGAACATAATACGCCCTATTGTTGTGGCAAAAATTATAGCGTCGGTTGAAGATTGGCAAAAAAAAGTGAAATTGCAAGGATTGTTAGTAAAAGCTTTTGTGCTGTACAAAAGGTGGATCAGCGTTACTTGGATATTGACTTAATAACCACAAGATTAAGATCCGGGCAAAAAAAAGTCCCACAAACAGAGATGACCGTTTTTTGGTATTTACGAAATCAACTCCATAAAGTTAGAGATGTAAATGTTAGTGAATGGACCGTTAAAAGAAGGTTTCGAGCTGCTAGAATCTTGTAGAAAGATGGTTACAAATCCACCTTTACAAACGCCGACATTGTGTTGCAAAATTGGATTTTTCCCAAAATCACGGGGCATAGAATAATAAGAACTGGAGCAAAGTACTATTTTCAGATAAGTCGCGCTTTTGCAAAAAAATAAATTAAATTATTTAAAAAGCGTTTAAAAATAAAATATTAATACTAGGTTCATGCTTAACACTGATAATAAAACTAAATAAAGCGATTTAAAACAAAAAAGGTTTTAACTACAAATACTTTATTGGTATAAATATATATTTCTAAAAAATACATATCAATACAAACAAAAGTTTACGACTCGAGTTTCGACTTTTATAGGCCATTGTCAAGTGAGAACAAACTAAAGAAAAATACATTTATACAGAAATGTTAAAATATAAATTGAAGTGAGTGAAAAATAAATCGCATTACTGATGGTCTAGAAAGATTTAAAAAGTGGTGATTTATATTGTGGTCTTTTTGCTCATTTAACAAATTAACAAGAAGATTACATTGTTTTTTGTGAATCTCGGCGGCTTCTAATAGATTAAGCTTAGTGCCTTTTGTACAGTTGTGTAACATATTAATTTTATTCATTTTGGGGAAAGTATGATTAGAATTTATAATATAGTTTGCAAATGAATTTGTATCGTGGTTTAGTCTAAACGCTTTAAAATGTTCTGTATACCGTGTTTCAAAACTCTAGTATAGTCTGCTCAATATATAAAGGATTTTTGCAATAAGAAGTTTCATTTTGAATAGCAGGCTATTTGGGCAGCTGTCAATTTTAAAGTTATTATCTTTTGACATTTGACAAGTAAAAACTACGCCATTATTAAAAATATAACGATACACGCTTCTACAACGCATGTAATTATTAAAATTCACTACAAAAATAGTGAAAAATTTTCAGTTATAGTTTGCAAAACTAAAGCATTTTTTGGTCGTCGTAAAGCACCTTCTCGGCCGGCAATAGTAAACCTGGTAGAAAAATTTGAACTGTTGGGACAAGTTTGTGATGTAAAAAATTGAAACAGTGTGCATAGTATTGAAGAAAACCCAAGTTTGTTGATTCCTCGTCGATCTTTGGAATTAGACATTCCACAAACGACATTACACCGTATTTTGCATAAAGACTTAAAGCTTTTAAAGTTTAGTTAAAACAAGAAATCAAGCTGGTCGATCACCATAAACGTCGTATTTGTGCTAATTGGGTCCTTCAAATGCATCAAAATAATCCGAAATTTCATCGAAAAATCATCTTTAGTGATGAGGCTCATTTTCACCTCGGAGGCTACGTTAATAACAAGAATTGTTGCATTTAGTCTTTGCATTCTCAACGTGTCACTGTATGGTGCGGTTTTTATGATAGCGGTGTGATTGGACCCTACTTTTTCAAAAATTATTCTGGTGCATCTGTTACTGTGAATGGATGGCGCTACCGAGCTATGATTAATGATTTTTTATAGCCGGAATTGGAAGATATTGATGTGGACGACGTTTATTTTCAGCAAGACGGCGCTACGTGCCACACAAGCAACAAAACAATCGCAATTTTACAAGAAAAGTTTTCTGACCGTGTTATTTCTTGAAGAGGTGATCACAATTGGTCATTGAGATCTTTAACACCTTTAGACTTTTTTCTTTGGGTCTACGTGAAAGATAAGGTCTATGCCAATGCTCCACAATCGATTCAAGACCTTAAAGATGGAATTCGTAAAGTTATCGAGGACATACAGCCGCAAATGTGCAAATTGGTCATGGAAAATTTCATGAAAAGAATGTGGTACTGCAACCGTAACCGTGGCGGTCATTTGACTAATATCGTTTTTAAATGTTAATGGCATACCTTCCTCTTTACAATAAAATAAACATTTATTGATTTCTCTTAAAAAATACGTTTTTTGTTAATATCAAAATGAAACCTCTTATTGGAAAACCGTATATAATATACTATTGCATTCGGAACATGAAATTTTATAAACATCCGATTTCTTTAATGTATTAATTTTATTTTTAGCATTATAATAATAATATATTTAATAATTTGCAGCTTGGTCTAAGCAATTTGTTGATTTTATTTTCGAAGATGTTTTTTGTGGTTTTTCCAAAATAAGTAAATGTTGCGAATGAATCTTTGGGTAAATGTGAGAAACTGTGTTTTAGTACAATTTATTATTAATTAAATTTTGAATAAGATTGACTAGAAAACCGTTCATATTTCTTATAGATATAGTTTTATTTAGTTCTAAATAAAAGATAATGATAATGGAATTGTTATTGCTCTATGTGTTATAGCTTTAAAAAAGATTCGACAATAAAAAAGTAGATTTGACTTTAAGATTGAAATTGTTTATATCATCAATGTTAGCTATTGTAATAGGTTGTTGTTCTTCTAGTTAATAAATGACTTAGTTTTTTATGTACTGCAAATATACTGTTTTAGTTTTAATTCTGTCATGACAACATCTAGCTTTCGTTTCGAAGGTCTTTAATAGATCTTGTTGTGTTTGACTTGTTTTACTATTTTTGCTAGTCGGTTGTCTGACATTTTTTACATGATTTCTTCACTTTTTTCTTTTCTTTCTGGACCATCTTACTATGTTTTTGGTGTTACATTTATTTCTAATCCCTTCACTGCTTTGTCTGTTTTTAATGTATGTCTTGTTATTGATCGTAGTGCTCTCATTTCTGGTATTGATATTTTGATAATATTTATTTGTTTTTATAAATGTTAAGCAATCAGTGTTAAGTTGTTTGATTATTTTTATGGTCATATGATCTAGATTTCTTTTTGTTGCTATTTTTATTGTCAGGGAGTCTGACTTTGTCAAATACTTGTTTAAAATTTATAAAACACATAAAAGTTTATTCAATTATATGCTTTTTTTCAGTAACTTGGAGTAAGGTAAATATAGCGTCTATCGTCAATTTGTTTTGTCTACATTTCCGCTGTTCTTTCGTGAGACTTTTTCCGCAGTTATTTTTGTCAGTTTTAAAACTGCGCTTAAGAAAGTTATTCTTTAATACTTTTTGAGTTCTGCTATTAAATCTTTTGAAGAATTTGTGTTTTTTCAATTTTTTAGGGTGAATATTTTGCTGTAAAAAGTATGATATTTTTCAAAAAACACTTTTTCACCGTATTTGATTAGTTCGGTAGGTATGTTGTTCAGTCTTGGTGTTTTTTGGGTTGTAGTTTAATGGCTGTTTCTTTTACTAGTTCATTTTTGATGGACCATCTGGTTACGTTTACTTCTGCACTTTTTGTTCTTCTGCATATTTAAGCGTTGTTGTTTAAAGTTTGTAAAAATGTTTTTTTTATTTTTTGGTTGTTATTTTATTTGTTTGTATGTATTTTGTTCACAGGTTTTTTACAATTCTTTCCTTCTCCGTAAATGTCATGTTTCATATCTGTAAAAAAAGTTTTAGCTTTTTTTCTGTTACTGGTTTTTTGACTTTGATTGTAAAAAGTGGATGTTTTTATTTTTTATGACGTAGTCTATTGTCAACTTATGCTATATTGCATTTTAGAATGCATATTTATGTTGTGGTTTGTGCGGACAAAATCAAACCTTTGGCTGTATTCATATACAGTCATTAACTCATAGTATCTTTTCTGAATCCACCTGGGTAAATCTCAGCAGGCACGTCCAAGTCGCAAGGGTGGGCCCGTCTTTTTAGAATATGGTGGTTGAGTTCTGCTGAGGACTTAGTGTTGCGGAGAATAAACGCTTTTTCCTACCTAGAAATACAGATGAAGAACAAAGGCAACAAAGGCGAAGATGTAGTGCATTGGTACGGCAGAGCTGGTGGAAGTAGCAACCTTTGTTTTGAAGAATAGTATTAAAAAATATAGCGTTTGCACCTAGATTGGGCATCTGCAAACAGCGTCTGTTCCAGATTAGGCGGTTGAAACTAAACTCACCAACACGATCGGCAAGCTACTTACCCCATATATAAAATATGCAAAATTTAAATAAAAAAGTACCTCAGATGAGTAGAGTCAACGACTCAGACTTCAACGCCCGCAACAAAAACTCTGGGAGAGGCAAAATACTGCAAAACCATACAAAACTGGAAACATCAACATACAATGTCCTGTCCTTTCTTAGCGATGAACGATTTGACGAACTGAAGTTGGAACAAAACCGTAGTTTGTGTAGAGATATGGGAAAGGCCTATGTCAAAAGATAGTCTCAAGATGGCTAGCAGAAGAAGAAGAAGATTTGGGCACATGTGTGTATCACGTTTATGAGATGGATTTTTGCAATTTCTTAGAACTTGAACGTTGTTTGTAACAATCGGTAGCTAATATAAATTATTTTAATTTAATTTTATGTTTTTGATTTTATTTATTGCCGACGTTTTGATATATTTTATATCGTCATCGGAGCTTTAAACCTTCATAATATTTTATAAAGTATTGTAAAAATTGTTAAATAGTTAAAATAGTTTGTGAATGTTTCAACATGTATTTTCTGGCCAAAGTTAGAGTAAATTGTTAATCCTAAAAATGTTGAGCAATTGTTGGTAATATTTTTACTATTAACTTTAATCAGAAAGCAGCGTTCCGGAGTTTGATTATTTGAAAAAAAAGTTAAATTTTTGAGAGTTGAAAAGAAGCCCATTTTTGTACATCAAGTAAATATTGTTAGAAATAAAATTTGTTGCTATATTTAGATCTACTTCATTAGTTATACTTAAAACAAAATAAGTGTCATCTGGGAGTTGACACATGTGTTCGTTTTGTGTTTCGGCGCACAGTTTTAAATCGTTCGAAAATTTTAAAACAAAACTTTAAATTATATGTCCGTTTGACAAACTGTTAATAAAGATTTACTTTACCAGTATCAGCTACAAAAGGCCATTATCTAAAGTTAGACAAATGTTACCGTCTGCGCATCCAGTTTTTTCGAGGACTGTTAGACAAACTTATTTTAAATGCAGAAAAAGTGAAATGCTAAACCTGCTTCAGTCAAGTTTTTATAATCTGCATTAATGCAAAAGTTAGAAATTATTAATTTAAATTTTCAATTTTTACCCATTGAAGGTGTTTTTTTTTTATTGAACCATTTTATCTGCCAAACTATTTAAAATTTAAATCTTACGCAGCAGTGCTAGTACTGTTTTTTTTACTTGTAATCTTCTATAAAAACACAGACCTTAAAATACTCATTCTAAAGTAGTACTTTGAGTTGCAGCAATTTATTTTTATAAAAGTTTAAAGTATATAAATTATATTATTAAATAATTTTTAAATTTCAAATTAAAATGTAAGAAATACTGTTTTAAAGATGTTTTTAATAATTTAAAACCATAAACCTGCTCTTTTAAAAATGATTTTAGTGTTAAAGTGAGTATAAAACCTATTGTTTTGTTAAAGTATTTTTTTAAATATTAAAGCTCTTTTAAATAATTATAAAATGATGAATAATGTATGATGAGTTTAAGCTTGGAGTAATAAATAAGTTATAAGTAAATAGCTGTAATTCCGAATACAAATATTTAAAGAGCCAGGTTTCTGCAATCCTCTCCAATGTTTTGGTAATATCAAAAAAAGTGAGAAAAAAACTGTGATTGTCTTTTTTTGTCTTTTTAACGCTAAAAATTTCCAGATTTTACAGCTCCACAATCGACCACATAAACATTAACTTTTTATAATATCATTTTAATTAAATCAAATAGGAGTTATGTACTATTTTAGTTTTACGATTATATTAGGCATGTATACAAAGTTAAGACATTAATTTTGCATCTAATTATATTTTGCACCAGTACATTCTAGAATAATTTATAAGTAATATCATTATCCAGAAAAACAAATCAGTAGGTTCAGCATGTGGATCCACAATTACGGTAAGAAGTAATGCTGCAAAAAAAGATTGAATTAAATATTGCATGTAAGTTAACAATGTGTTGAAATTAAATTATTTCATAAAAAATCAGTAATGAAAAAAACATGCTTTTTTAATTAGTTTAGCTATTTTATTAATATATGGTTTTATACACATCAAGTTACTGATTAGTTGTTACTTTTGTCAATTAACTCTAAAAATGTATAAAAAGCATATCAAATATCAAAATTAAATAAATAAATAAATAATAAAAGTTGGGCAGAAATACCTCGATGAATAGCCCTTTTCATATTTAAGCAACTATTGTCACAATGTATTATATATTACTGAATTTTACAACAGTCACACACATTTATTAAACACTATAGTTTCATGCAGTCTGCTATCCAAATGAATTTGAGCAGACGATCGACATATAACCATTGTCGATTGTCTACTCAAATTTGAAAAAATCGTTAGACTTTTCTCACTTACCTGTGGATCAGCAGCCGCAACACAAGCATTGAAGTTGTACGCTTTACCACAAGGTTCAGTACTGTCTGAAAATTTATAATATTTTATATAATTATATTTAATTTATATAGTATATTATATTACCTGGAACATTGTCGCATTTTTCAAACAACTTTTCCAAAACTGGTTTTATATCCGCATGGCAATTATCTAAAATTGATTCAAAATGAATTTTTCCTTCAGGAGACATCTAAAACATTATAAAGTAGATATTAGTCTCACTATTTTGATAAAAAAAACAAGTTGTAATATATGTATAATAGTGGTCCTAATTACTTAAAGTATATTTTTGTATAATTTACTTATAAAATATAACTTACTCTAAAGTACTTACCCATTTAGATTCCAATAACATGCAATTCATGTAACACTGAAAGAATAAATATATATTTTTTTATTTTAATTATTATTACATTTGTTGTTACCTTGAACTTTTCATCTGTATTTGTAATTACGTAGTTTTCAATATCATCTGAAAACAAAAATTATTGATATCAAAATTTTATTTTGTTAAACGTGTTTTATATTAGACATTAATAAAATTATTTTTAATTGTTTGAGTCTGCAGCGTAGTAGGCGCGTTGTAGGCATATAGAACTGAGGCAACCTTAGAGCATAATATATTGCTTGGGCAAACAATGTTATTTTCATTAAAAATAGAAGTAATATCACAAATTACAATCTTGGTAACAACTCATTAACCAATCATTTTTAAACTTAATATTTTAAAAAAGTGAGTACAAACAAATAGTTTGGCAAACGGCAACAGTAAGTCTTCTCCAGAAGTCCAAAAAACCACCGCAAATACGCACAGTGCTACTAAAACTAAATTAGCAACGGCTAAACAAAAGATCATCGAGACAGTTAAAGTATCAAAGTCAATAAACCGGTTCTCAAAAAAATTCTTTGGAAATCCAAAAAGCTACTAAAACAGACGGATCCAAAGCAACAAAATTAAGGACCGGTTCTTAAAAAACCTTTATCAGTATCGGCAAAAAACAACACTATGACGGTAAAACAAGCATCGTCGAAAACCCAAAAAGCTACCGTTAACTTTTTAAAACTCATTTTTGCTTGCAACACTAAATTTTAAATTACTGAGACCTAGTTTTTAGGTGACGGAATTGTTGTCAATAAACATTAGAAAGGATATTTATATTCTTCAAAAGCAATTTATAAAAACGCATTTTTGTTTTACTAGATGCACAACATTACTGCTGATAAAATGATGCATTTTTTAGTTACCACTAACAGTTTTCAACAAAAATATGTTTTTAATAAAAGCAAAGTACATAGAATGGCAACAAAACAATTTTTGTTATTTTTACTCAAAACGTTTATATGGTATCTAAGCACCCAACTTTTGAACTTTGTTCATAATTTTTTTTAATAAAATACTTAAAAACTATTGATTACATACCATTTGTCAATCCAACCTTCTTAGTGCAAATTGCACGTAGACTATAAATCAATTCAATCACTTCTTCTGGAAGAATCTGAATAATAAAATAAAATATTAGTAAATATATTTCTTACTACTATAAGAGATTATTTTAATTTTCTAGCTTCATAGCATACACATTTTTATTCATTGTGACTGGTTTAATTAGTTACTTTCAAATAATTAGAAGTTGTCCGACCCTGCTGTGTATAATTTATTGTATATAGTAAAAAATAATATAAAATATACTAATCATAAAAACCCGTTATTAGATTTTACATACTTGAGAACCGAAGTTGCCAACCCTTGTTACATATAATATATTGTATCTAGCAAAATCAGATTTTACATATTCGAAAACCGGAGATGCTAACCCCTGTTGTATATTATTATAAGACAATATATTTATTGTACAAAATGTAATCAATCAACTAAAAATACAACTTACTTTCAACATATCAGGTGGAATTGCATATAACTGCGCAGTGCAGAAAATAAGCAAAAGAAATACTTTTAAATTGAACATCGTGATAAAACTATAATAAAGAATATTTTCATGCGTTTATATAGAATTTTTTCAAATGTAACGTGATTCAAAATTAATTGCCCTCTAATTATTACAAACAATTCTGCGACATTATTTTTTAATTACACACAGATGATATAGATTTTTTTTTAAATTGTAAGGTTTTGTTAAATTAAATAATAAATAATTAAAACCTACTTTAAGAAATTCAATATTATTGCCAAGAGATTATATATAATTCTACGGAGATTATAAATAAATAGCCTATTTATTATAAAGCTTATAATTAATGTATTGACAAACACAACCAAACAAATAATAATGAACATTTTAATTTGATAGTTGCATACAATATTAAAAATTAATAACAGGTAATATGAATAAATGGACATGAATACGAATATTGATTAATGAATATCTAGGAATAAATATTAAAAACCTTCTATCTTTTTTCCAGCCTATTATGTAGGATAGGATATGTTGCCAAAATAATTTCATGTCAAAAATGAACATAACGTTCTTCTGGTACTAAAGTAGACACCTTAAAAAATATTTTGTGCACAATGACATTTTCTTTCCAAGAGACCTGCTATAACGTTAGCAAATATTCTAAAAAACTAAAATAAATTTTTGAATTATTATATATTTTCTAATTTTTAAGTAGCGATATGTCCGTAACTTCAGCATATATTATTTTAAAGTCATAAACGCTGTCTATATTTGTTCTGTTCTCAAGAAAACTATTGTTAAAACTTATTTAATAAAGCTTGTTAATAAGATTAAAAACATGTTATATATTTTTAACATGTTAGCAAAAATATATAACATGTTAAAAAATACTTTCTTTAACAAAAAAGAAATATCAAAAACAACAAAAACAGAAATTGTAAAAAAAGTAATCAGACCAACATTAACATATAGTAGCGAAACATGGACGATGACAGGAAAACAAATAGAAAGAATAAATGCTATGGAGATGAGATTTCTTAGGAAGATTGAGAACAAAACAAGAAAAGATAAAATAAGGAACGAGACATATAGGACAAATTTAAATATAAAACCAATACAAGAAAAAATTATTGAAGGTCAAATGAGATGGTATGGACATATCAGAAGAATGAGTGAAGAAAGAAATACTAAGAAAATTTATGAGACAAGAGTAACAGGAGAACAAAAAAGAGGAAGACCCAGAAAAGAATGGAACAGCGCAATAAAGGAAGAAGCTACAAGAAAAGGAAACACGTGGGAAGAAATAAAAGAGATTGCCAAGGATAGGAAGAAATGGAGAAAATATTACACAAACTAATAATGTATACGCCTGACACCGAAAGGTAAAAAGGCAATTGAATAAATAAATAAATAAATAAATAAATAAATAAATAAATAAATAAATAAATAAGATTAGGATGCTATACCCTCGTACTCTACTCTGCGGTGCGAACTCCGCAATGTAAAGAAATTTAATCGCTTCAACGGAGGTTTGATTTATTTAATTTACATAAAAAGATTAAAGAATTGATTGGCACTAAAAGAAAGAAGCAGAATGGCATAATGAAGGACAACAACGGAAATATTATAGTGGACATAGAAAATAACATCAAAAGATGGGAAGAACACATACAACAATTATTTAAAGACACTAGAAATGAAGCAGACATGAAAAAAACTTCCAACGGACTCTTAATAACAGTTGAAGAGGTAACATAATCTATCAAGAACTCAAAAGATAGGAAAGCAGTAGATCCAGATGAAACACCAGTAGACATTCTTAAACTAATTGACGACGACAAAATTAGCATCATTTAATCTATATAATATCATCTACACGACATGAATCATACTACAAGAATGGCCCAAATCAATATTCATTCTGCTACTAAAAAACACTATGCAAGAGAATGTTCTGATTTTAGATTAATAAGTTTGATGGGTTACACTTTGAAGTTTTTTTTTGAAGATTATTCATAGACGTATATATAAGAAATTAGAAGCTGATATTAGCGAGACACAGTTTGGATTTCGAGTAACTTAAGCACAAGAGAGTCTTATTTGAAACGAATGTAATAAAAAAACAATGTCTCGATATGCACGTAGACATATTCATCAGCTTTATCGACTACAAAAAAGTTTTTGATAAAGTTTAATAAATGTTGAGGGATATGACTCTGATGAACTAGACATCCGGCGGGGAATTCGTCAAGGGTGCATACTATCGCCGGTCCTATTTAATATGTATTCTTAATGTTTAAATTAAAGTCACCATTAATAAAGACTCTAGTAGATTAATTATAAACAGTCAAATTATCAACAACATTTGGTACTCAGATAATACTGCAATAATAGCAACAACCATGTACCATCTTCAAAAAATGCTGCAAGACATAGACACAGTTAGTCAATCTTATGGGCTCAAAATGAAGCCCTTTTTCCTAAAAATGCAACCCTGAAAAGTTACAAACGATCAAAAAAGTTCACATGATTAGGATTCATGTAAAGAACGCCATTATTGTGGTTTGAGCAAAAAAAAATTCAGAGCTATGGTAAGTTTATCAATCTTTTTTAGTAGTGGCTCCGTTTGCTTTATTATTTTTTTCTTGTTTATTCCTCAAAACTTCTTTGTTTTGCTTCTATTAAATAAACTTTGATGATCTTGTTTTTCTATTTTTTTTGCTCATTTCTGGCATTTTTGATTTAATTTTGATTTTTTTAAATTTGGCTGTCGTTTATTATGACTTACTCTTTCAATGTATTTTAAATATAAAATTAAGTGCGGACACCTCTAAATTATCTTCTTCTCTGGAATATACAGAGTGTTAATGAATAGGGGTAACAAACTTCTAGGGTAAGTTCATTTGAGACACTTTTTATTTATAAACTCATGTTCACCCCAGAAGCTGCACATCAAAAACCTTTTTTTTTGCTTTTTATACAATATTCAAAATATCTCTCTTAAAAGTCTAAATAAAAAAAAAAATAGGATATAAAAACTATAAGCAATTAAATTGTCCATCTTTTTTGAACAGCATATCTGGATCTATCTCTAACCATACTCATGTCATAAATCAAAGAATGATTTATGTTAAAAACCATGCTTAAAAAACGAAAGTTTATAAAAATGTTGGAATTCAATTGCGCTTCTTTCACCTAATAACATGTTTCAATGTAGATCCTACCGATTGTGTGCTATTAAAGAAAAACAACAAAAGATATCTCATTAAAGTTTCAAAAAATGTTGAAGTTTTGACCTTTTATAACGGGATTTTTACAATTTTGGTTTTAAAAATATCAGTCTGGACTTTCATGCATGTATTGATATTATAAATTCTAATATAGCCCAGATTTTGTTGAATTAACTTTAAAATCTTGTTTTTTATATAGATCATTCTTTGCCAAATATAATAAGATCAAAGGCAGCAATCAGATGTTTGGCCGCACAACAGTGCTGCAAATGCTTTTTTTACCCGTCTTACATAAATAAGATGATATATAAATGTTTAAATTAAGTAGATCAAGTTGAAAAGTCTGATTTTGATATTTAAATATTATTTATACATTACAGAACTAAATTTTTACTTAGAATTCATATAAATTTGAATCCAAATTTTGATGTTAAGAACATTTATAGCAGAATAAATTGGAATTTCACATTGAAAGACTAGATTTTAATATTTAAATTTTCATTAGCTTCATTTTGATATTTCACACATACATTTTTTTTTTTGATTAATCAAGAATATATTGGCAGTTATTGAATCTATTCAAATTTGACAGAAAATTTAATGATAAAGTTGTAAATGTCAAATTTGACAAGTAATTACATTCAAATGTCAAAAATGTAATTTCATTAGTATTGTAAAGCAAGATTCACCATCAAAGCCGTGACTATTAAAATTGAGAGCACGTAAAAAATTTAACATAATCAATGGTGATTTTAGGTATTCTTAAGCACCTCGTTTTTTTATACAAATACTTTAAAACTATGTATAAATAAGTTTTCTAAATGCGCATATATTAGTCCGGGAGCTGGTAACACAAAAGTGCAAGAGTTTAGGAAAGGCTGATATTTTGAGATCGGACTGTTTATTGGTCATAGAACGTCTTTGCAAAGTCAGCACTCCAGGTGTCGGGACACCTGGCGATGGCACGCTAACTGGTCTATTCTGAACATATTTTAACATCGATGTTAGCTAACATCGCTGTAAAAATTGATTTTTAACCAATCAGGTATCGAGTTTTTTGAATATTGCCTAGCAACGATCAAAATGTTAATTAACATCGCTGTAAAAAATGTTCAGAATACGGCTATAAGAAAGGTGTAATTTTAATTAGCACCCAAAAATTGTTTTGGAAAAGCTGAAAATTCATCGTTAGATAGTCGATGCATTACAAAACCTTAATCAAGCAGTCAGACAGTAATAACCAACCGCACGGCGTCAGCACTGTTGCGTACATGCTACAAGAACTAACTTAATGCAAATGATTAGAAAAAGCTGAAATTTGGAAATATGTCAAATTACGTAATTAAATTCATAAAACAAACAGTCAGACATAGTTTTTTATCAGAATCCAATCAGTCAGCACCGAATTGAAGTCGTGATAAGGCACAATGATTGTCGTAATTAAAAGTTTTTCACCGATCAATACGTAATTTTTACATTTACTTATTATAAAAAAAATATTTATTATTTATTTATTCAAGGTTCCATATCTTCATTGCTATTAATTTTGTCGTTTTCTTTGTTGCAATCATCATCCGAGCCGTCTGAGGTTCCTTTTGTTTCATTTGCTTTTTCCGTCTGTTGCACCCGATTTGTTTTCTGTACATAAAGAAATATTCAATGAACAAGTGATTTTATTAAACTGATGCCGTGATGTATTTGTAACAACTATGTCGCATTGGTTGACTATGCTGCATTTGCTGCATAGTTCTACCAATGAACGAATGTTTTTTTTTTTAAATTTCTTGACGTGCGCCTTATCACGACTTCAATTGGGTGCTGACTGATTGTGTTCTTATAAAAACTATGTCTGACTGTTTGTTTTATGAATTTAATTACGTCTTCTTCTTCTTCTTAGCCTGTATACGTCCACTCCTGGACATAGGCCTCTTCCATTTCTTTCCACTTCGTCCTATCCTGTGCTGTCTGCATCCAGTTTCTTCCTGCGTGGCGTCGTATGTCATCGCTCCACCTTGCTTGTGGGCGGCCAACGCTTCTCTTTGTTTGTCTGGGTCTCCACTGGAGCAGTGTTTTGGTCCATTTCACGTCATTTCTCGCAACGTGATTTGACATAATTCCAAATTTCAGCTATTTCAAGTTAGTTTCTTGTAGCATGTACGCAACACTGCTGACGCCGTGCGTTTGGTTATTACTGTCTGACTGCTTGATTAAGGTTTTGTAATGCATCAACTATCTGCCGATGAATTTTCAGCTTTTCCAAAACAATTTTTGGGTACTAATTAAAATTACACCTTTCTTAGCGTGCCGTCGCCAGGTGTCCCGACACCTGGGGTGCTGACTTTGCAGAGGCGTTCTATGACCAATAAACAGTCCGATCTCAAAATATCAGCTTTTCCTAAACTCTTGCACTTTTTTGTTACCAGCTCCCGGACTATATTGTTCAATAAGCAGATAATGATAGTAATACCAATAAAATAAAACACTACATTTATCTGATAATATGCAACATTCTTGACAGATGTCAATGAATACTCATGAATAGATATTATTGGTGTAGCATCAGTAAGAGATTCAAGTAATGCAATGGTAGCATGCATTTACTCACAACCACTATTCATATCATTATTTAATAGTAAAAGATAACAATTGCATATATTATGGTAGAACAAAAATATAAATATCTTCAACTTACCATAGCCCTGTAAATCAGACAAAAACACAAACAATAAAATTATAAGGAAATAATATAATGCAAATAGTCTATACAATATAAAATTACTGCAACTGTATAATTTACTTAAACAGTATTATTAAAAACAAAAATATAAAATGAATAGTTATAGTACAAGACATATGTTTTCTCTCTCATTATTCCTTGAATCAGATTTTTTTGTAAACCTATTTTATACATAACCATAGATATATAAAACATAAAAAGTAAAATATACAGAAATTCTTATTATTAATTTAATTAGCCAACATAACTTCTGACAAATCATTAGACTTTGGGCATTCTGCGTCAATTATTTCTTTAAGTATTCCATCAACTTCATCATTGTGTGTTATTTGTTCGTTCAGAATTTTTTCTTGTGCATTATTAATCATCTGTTCTAAGTTGTCACTTAAACTTGTGTCTTTTTCAGCAATTTCTGCCGTCTCACTATCAACTAGAGATTCTAGAACATTATTAACGCACGACGCTTCGTTAGAAAATAAATCACTTTCTTCCATAGACTCTTCATTTTCTTTGGACTCTGATAGTTTTGTAGAATTAGATTCACTAAGTTCAGACTCTGGAGATTTGGTTACACTATTTTCGTCAATCACTGCTTCTTCTTCATCAACTTCCATTGTTTCGTTTTCTTTTTCTGCATCAATATCATTCATGGATGGTTCATCATCAACATCCATTTGAGTTTCTTCAACAGTTTTCTCATTGATCAACTCCTCAGCATCATTGCTCTCATCAATATCATCAGTAGTATTTTCTTGATTTATTAAATCAGTTTCATCAATCAGATCACTTTCCTTAGAAGGAATTTCTATTTTATCGTTTAACTTTTCTTCACTTTCATCTGATTTATTAGTTTCAATATCATCAACCTCTTTATTTTCATCATCATCTTTTTCTTCACTTTCTTCTTTTTCTTCACTTTCTTCTTTTTCTTCATCATCTTTTTCTTCACATTCTTCTTTTTCGTCATCACCTTTATCCTCAATTGCTTCTATTTTATCATCTTTATCTTCATCATCAATTTCTTCTATTTTATCATCTTCTTTATGTTCATTCTCCTGTCTTTTATCAACATCTTTATTACCGATTTCTTCAGTTTTTTCTTCATCCTTATTTTTAATTTCACCTATTTTATCTTTATCACCTTCAATTTCTTCAATTTTATCTTCACCATCTTTAATTTCTTCAATTTTATCTTCTATTTCTTCTACTTTATCATCTTTCTCGCTGTTTTTATCTTCTATTTTATCATCTTTCTCGCTGTTTTTATCTTCGATTGGTTCTATTTTATCATCATCTTTCTCTTCAATGTCATTTAATTTAGTATCGTCTTTCTTAACACTTTCTTCTTCTTTATCATCGATAAGTTTAATTTTATCATCATTTTCTTTACGGTTTTCATCAGTTTTTTCAACTTCAGCAGCTGCTTCCTTAACATTCGAGGCTTTAGTTTCATCTATATCCATATTTCTAACTTTATCCTTATCTTTTGATTTATCTTTAGTTAATTTAATTTTAAATGTTTCAATTTTAGCATGCAATGTGGGATCTTTTGGTGTTTCTTTCTTTGCTGCCACAATTTTTCTCCTTTTAATGTCTTTACATACATCACTATCACTTGCAATGCCCATTGATGAAATCTTTTCTTCTGGCCTTCTTACAAGTCCTAATACATCTAACATACTATGTGTTACTGTAGCTTCCTTTGCTGCTCTCCGCGTTGGGTAAGCTGTTTTCCTTTCGCACACCGCCAAATGTTTAGCCATGTAATTTCCTAGAACATAATTTTTGTATTAGTAAGTTATCATAAAATAAATCATTGGGCAATACACATTTATAATGATATAAGGTGGAGTGGGGTAAGTGCGTCATCGGGGTAAGTGCGTCTTTGCACTCTAACTCGAGCACATTTTTAAAATATAATGATATTGCGATGCACACTCTTGAATTACAATGTCTATTGTACGATTTATATGCGAGAGCGCAAGCGCTGCTAAGTCAACACGCCGCTATTTATGTTCATAATTTGTACTGACATTGAGGTCGCTAGTAAAGTTAAGAACGTGTAGTATAATACGTCTGTTTTTGTGTGTTACGAATATATATTGAATACCGGTATTTGTTGTAAGTAAGTTCAAGTATTATATTTTTATGTTTTACCTATTATTTTGTTTTTATTTGCTTATTTAATAGTTTGCTAGCCAATGACGCACTTACCCCGAGTAAGGTTGGGTATGGGGCAAGTGCGTCAAAACTTCTGGGGTAAGTGCGGCATATAAACAATGTATAGGGATTTCATACTTAGATGCAATTTTTTCCAATTCTGCCTGTTTTTATATATTGTGAATTGATTTTTATTATTTCAGGTATTATTATTGTTATACTAAGCATGGTACGAAATTACATCAGGAAGACCCAGAGAGGTTCTACTTATTCCAAGGAAGACCTTGAGAATGCCGTCCAAGCTGTGAAAGATGGTACCATGACGGCTATGGGGCTAGTAATTTTTTTTAAATCCCAAGGAATACCATTTGCGACCATGTTTCAGGAAGGCGGGTAGAAAAATCCTTGAACCAAGGCCGTAACACGGTTATCCCTATTGATAAAGTACAGAAATTAGCTGATGGATTACGAATCATGAAGAGAACTGGTTTTGGATTATCCAGAAAAGAGGTACTGTTGCTCGTTGGTGAATACATTACCAAAAATAATATTAAAAGCCCATTTAAAGATAGGAATACCCGTCGAAGATTGGTTCCTCAATTTTAAAAAAAGAAATAGACTCTCTATAAAAAATACCACAGAGCGTAAAGTACGCTCGGAAACAGGCACTAGACCCATTCACTATAAATGCCTACTTTGAACTGTTGCAATCGACCATTGAAAGTTTAAAGCTAGAAAATAAACCATATCAAATATATAATCTCGATGAGACTTCGTTTTGTACAGATCCATCAAAGATCAAAGTTGTTGGGCAAGTGAACACTTCCTCAACGGGTTCTTGCGGTAGAGAAAATATTTCTGCGTTGTTTATTGGCAGTGCCAGTGGCATGAAGCTTCCACCACTTGTAATCTTTAAAGGAAACAATTTGTGGGATCAGTAGACAGCTTCAGAAGAAGTCGCATTTCCAAATATAACATATGCTGCGACGGACAATGGTTGGATGGAGGCGGAAGTTTTTGAAAATTATTTTAAACAAAGTTTTTTGAAAACTATTGGGCCTGTTCGATCAGTACTTCTTATTTATGATGGACATACTACGCATATTAGCCTAAATTTAGTCCTTAAAGCGTCCAGTCCAGCCATCTTCTACAACCGCTAGATTTAAGCATTTTCAAGCCCCTTAAAACAGCATGGGACGCAGCATTAGTAAAGTGGCAACGCCATCATGTGGGTCAAAAATTACCAAAAAGACAATTTTCCAATATTCTGTCGGAAATTTGGAAAAATTTGGATCCGAATGTAATAATAAACGAATTTAAAAAAGCTGGTATTTCTCCTTTTAATTCTACTATCATTCTCCCTGAAAAATATGACCCTTTAGCCTTGAAAAGATATAAAGAACATCTGGCTAACCAAAATAAAAAAAATATATTTGAACCCCAACCACCAGGTGAAGTAGATAATGGGCAACCGTTGGACAGCCATGAAATAGATAATACCCAACCGATAGAAAATAATGGCATAGATTATGTTCAACCAAGTTGCAGCAAAGCTACGAGTAAAGTTTCTTTGGAAGAGTTGTTAATGAATGTTATTAAAAGAGTGAGAATAATGCAAAAGGTAAAAAAAGAAGAGTTGCGGAAGGTGCGGAAATTATTACAAATGAAGACGCTATTGACAGGTTGAGCAAAAAACGTGAAGAAGAACAAGCAATAAAGAAACTAAAAGAAGAGAAAACAGGTGAAAAAATTAGGAATCAAGCAGAAAGAAAAGCTGCAAAACAGAAAATCCAAGACGAAAAAGCAAAATCAAAGAAAGTAAAACCTCAATGTAAAGGGAATAGAAAGAGACAACCAGATTATTCTTCAGACGAATCTGAAAATTGTTTCTATTACTCTTCTGAAGAGGAGAATATGGTTGAAGAAACCCATTATTCTTCTGGAGAGAAGAATATGGTTGAAGAAACCCATTATTCTTCTGAAGAGGAGAATTTGGTTGAAGCAGCACCTCACGCTAACCACAGAAAAGTTGGAAGCTTGGTCATTGTCAGATTTAATACAAAATAAGGATCATATTTTTATGCTGGACGTAACAAAGACGTGGATGAATCGGGAACAATTTCAATTTTTTTTTTAAAGATTCAGAAATTGACAACCATACACAATTTAAGTTTCCTGAAAACGACGATATATCTACAGTAGTTAAAGAAAATATCATTTTAGATTTACCTAAACCTTCATTTACCAGAAGAGAACTACCGTCATTTAAAATTATTTTTGAAACGTTTGTTAAGACAATTTAAAAATTAAATACTTACTAATTTATTTTTTTCTGAAACCTTTAATATACTTATACAAGTTACAACTTTTATTTTTAAGTTTTTATCTGAATAAACATGATTTTTGACTTTTGTATTTTTCGTCTTTTCCTAGACCATATTTATGACACTCAGCTAATTTCTGAACAAATCGAGATATTTTAGTGAAAGAAAAACTACATCCTAGCTAATAGTTTATTCTAAACGCACATGCCCCTATAATTTATCTATAGTACATATATGAGGTATAATATTGAAAGACGCACTTGCCCCAAAAATTGAGGCAAGTGCTGCATTTCGCTGTAAACAAATAAAATGAAGTTAAAATAAAATCCTTTAGATGAAATTGATTCCACTTTTCAGTTTTAATAGATTAAAGTGTGATTTACAATATATCCAAATTTTAAATATATAACTTTATAAGTTTTCCAATGGTAGCTGCCAAAAGTTGAACTTTTAAAATAACTGCCGCACTTACCCCACACCTTTGTAATATTAATTTTTTATAATAATTTCCTACAAGTTACAAAGTATGATCATGTGTTGCTCAACCCCTTAACATAGACAGAATCCACACAAAAAAAAGTTATAGATCTCTCGCAAAGTTCAATTTCAAGATCATTTTCAAATTTTCACTGAAGTTATACTAAATTCAACACCACTGTTGTATGTAATTTGTTGTTTATTAGAGGATTGGCAACAACTTATCAAAGCTGGCATTAAGAAAGAGCATGAAAGTTTGAGATGTTTAAAAACTTTAAATAAAACTTGCGCATTTAACTCCATTTAAAATCGGTTTTTTGCAACATGTAAAGAATGAAATTTCCAGTGACATATGAGAATATGAAAATCAAACATTTTGAAACTAAATTGTAAAATTTTGTTAAAATATTGAGTTTTTCCTTCAATGCATAGCATATTTTGTAGTTACTTGTGATAGAATTAGTTTATTCACACTTTGACGAACCGTCACTGGATTATTTTTACAGAAAATATTTTTTTTTTAGAACTTATAGATAGATGAAGAATAGATTTTCATCTAAGACCACGAATGAGTTAACTAGGGGTACACGGGGTACACTCTCAAAACAAAACCAAAAAAACATTTGTTTTCGCCGTTTTTAGGACGTCAATGCTCGACAACAAAATATCGATCGGAACGGCCTATAACACTTTCAGAAACTATTACTTTCAAAAAGTCCCAATAAGTTTTTGGCTCATATGATCGCTAGGATTCCATCGGTTAGGTCCTCAATTTTCACCTTTATAAAAACACATTTTAAATTTTCAATATTCATAATAATTCATTATTGATTGTAGAATTAAAAATAATAATGCAACATCTAGTTTATAAGTTAAATAATTTATCAATTAACTTTTGGTCAATGTCATAGGTATAATATATTTCGTTGAATCCAATATGAAAACTATTTTTTTCTTTGCATAATTATTAAATGTAATCAATCTTATATTATCTCAACTATTGATGGCTATAATCGATAATATTGCACAAGTTATGCTTAAAATAAATAAAATAACAATAATACAATTTCTTAATAACAGTATTGCCAAATCTACTTTATAAGTTAAATAAATTAATCTTAATTAACTTTTACGAATACCATAAATAACATAACTAGCGTTAAACATTTAATCATTGACATTGTCATGAAATGAACCATAAGCATTCTAATTTAAATTACAAAAATTGGAACAACATTGCCAAATTTTAGTATTTTAAAAACACATTTCTTGAATAATATAAAACAAAATTATGTTATACTAACTGAGGGTTAATAAAACATTTTTGCAGAACCCTGTATAGAATCAATAGACTATTGATTGAGGTAGATTTCATTCATTCTAAAATTAACTACTAATGGTTTGTTTTATGCAAAATCTCCAACAATGTGAGCTATAAAAGAACTATTAAAAATCAGGGCTTGGCTCATTTGACACTTCGTTTTGATTTTGTTAAATAATGAGATAAACTAGTTGATAAATATTGTTTCAATTAGCTAAAACTGATTCATTAACTGTATTATATTTAATAAAAAAGTTACCAGTTAATGAAAGGACAATGTGCCCTACAATGATATGATGAATAAAAAAACTAACGATTGATTTCTCAAAATCATGTTTGTCTGACATGCATGAATTCTGTAAATAAACGTCACTAAATTATAAATTAGTTTTCCACCCAATGCTATATCAGAACATGTATTAATACATAATATGTTATTGTATATTATACAATAAAATACTGCAACCTGCCTGTTTAATAAGTTATTTGTTTTGTAACGAAAATAATTTATAATGTATTATCAGAAAAAAAAAAAATCAATATAGTGTAATATTTAGATTATTTATCCTAAAAGAAAAAACTTACCATCTGTATCACTATATCCACAAACACAATACATCTCGAATGGCAATTTAAATGTTGGTAGAGCTGTCATTGAATTCTTACATGTTTCAGTATGTTTGTCCATAGCTTTCTTACAACATGTAACATATTGACAATTTTCATAAGAACATGAAAGTATAGACCTAAAAAAAAAAACGTTTTATAAAATAATCGATTATCATTATTAACAAAAAAAACTTACGGAAAATGACTATTTACTGTCAATTTCTTATTGCATTCTTTACATTGAGAATCATCAGTAACATCAACAACAACATTAGAAATATCAATAATTTCTTCTTCTGCATTGTCATTAATACTTTTAGGCACCATAAAGCTCTTTGAATCTACCACCCATGGTCTTAAACCAGGTGTTCGTCGTTGGGATTCGTGCAATTTAAGATGAGTTTGTATACCATCTTTCTGAATAAACCAAAGAGAACACATATTGCACTTTTTAGCCAAACTCTTACGTTGATGCTTTTGGAGGTGCTGTAGGAAATAATTTAATTGTTGAGGTAAACTTCGCCCATTTGTTGAGATGACCATAGATTTTAGACAGAACGGACATTGTATAACACCTTGATTGTTATGTACTGAATAGAAATGATCCACTGCTTCCTTATGATTGGAACATCTGAATTTACACGAACCACAGTGATAGGGTAGTTCCGATGGTACATGCTGCATAGACATATGTTTGCCTAGGAGATATGTGGATGAAAATATAGTTTCACATATGACACACACAAAAGATGCACCAACTCTTGTTTTATCTGGATGATTTTCTTCAATGTGTAATTGTAAACCATCTTTGCTGGCTACACCAGCCAAACAATATTTGCATTGATTAGTACCAGAAATATTGTGGGCGTGTTTGAAATAATGTTGCATAATTTCAAGATTATTTGTAAATGCATCCTTGCAGACATGACATTTGATACTGACAGGAACATTTTCAAGTAAATTTAAACCATCTATTGTTCCATAATAATAATGTTCTAAGGGGACCATTACTTCTGGAATATCAGGCGACATTGATTTGGATGGTTTGAGCAACTCTGGTGTAGGACTGGACGATCTCGGAAGCGCCTGTTTCCGTCTTTGCTGTCTTTTTGGAGTATCATCATATGTTTTAGGCATAGGGTTATTTAATTGTGCTTGTACGGACCAATTCTTAAATGGATTTCCAGCAACACGGTTTAGTTTTAGTATTAACGAGCCACCTACTTCCGCTCTGGTTTGTTCAGCTAGATGAAGAATAATATTATCAAATGCTTCAGCTGCCGATGAGCCATACCATTCTCTCCAAACAAGCTCATCAAGGAATTGTTGTATAATTTGTCTTGATAAAAGTGACAAAGTGTTTTGGAACATTCTGGGAACAATCCGTCTCAAATAATCCATGATAACTTGATTTGAACCAGAACTACTTTGTCTAATATTAAGAAAACCCATTGCTTGTAAAGTAGATTTATCTACGGTTAAATCTGTTAATATTACACTGCCCTGATGCACCCATGGAACCAAAGGCTCTAGAATCTTTGCAAAACGTTTCTTATAGTTCCGATCATTATCAGTTAGTGGTTCAACTGCACGTAATCGCAATCGCTTTGTTTTACATTCTAATATACCGAGTACTTCAACTTTCACTTGCCGTTGATTGCCATCTTGTGATGTTGTACCTAATGAAATGACACCAATTTCTACTTCAACACCGATTCCACCTAGTTGTGGCACATGTGAATGTAAAGCCACAGTGCAAACTGATCTTAACCATGTATTTAAACCTTTTACATACATATTTTCTACTTTCACCTGTAAACAATAATGAAGTGTAAAACGCAGTTACTAAATTATTACTATTGTGTTTACTAACCCATTGCACTACATTTTGGACATTAGTTTGACATGCCCAATGATATATCAATTTTAAGAGCACATTTGGAGGATGAGGAGATCCTTCAAAGAATGATCCATTGAACACTGATACAAATTTCTGCGGACAACATTCCGAAATCCACACGTACCCACCAGAAAATGGAAATTTCGAAACGTCACTATACATTCCTAGTTTTAATTGGTTTGTTGCATGATTACCACATGATTGTTCAGATCTAATGAGTCCTTGTTGTATTAGCCTAAAACAAAGTAAACAATTAATTATAATTTCTAAATGAAGTTTGATAAAAACAATTTGTTAATGAGAAATTAAATTTTGAAAATGTATTAAATTATTATAAACAGTGGATTGATTAATGGAAAATAAAGACAATTTCCAATACAAAACAAACATACACAAATTCAGAATAAGTTGGATGGAAAACGTATCAATTAATTTCTTTAGATGTAACCAATCATTTGACTTACATAATCGTTTAATTATTCATATTAGTTACAAATTTCATTGATTTTGCCAATACAAAAAAATGGTTGAATTTGGTCAGGACACCAAAGTCTTATAAAAATAAATTACAAAAAATTATATAAAATCATAAGTTAAAGTTATCATTTTGCCTTAATGGTAATGGTAAATAATAACAAAGTCAATATCTCCCACCATCATTAATAAATGTAATGTTATGGTTAAATAGATACAATTGAAAGAAAATTCAACTTCTATAACCAATTTTTAATGGTTACTTCAGCAACTTGACTCTGGCTTTCTTATAAAATATATAGCATCTAATTGATCAATAGATTAGCTTAAATTTTGCATGTGCTTCAAAAAACATTTTAAAGATTTGATGAAGCCTTAGAATATGACTACGCAAACGTTTAAAATGCCTCCATTTGTAAGAAACTATCGTTTTTTACAAACGTCTTTGTAAAGTTTCTTATAAATAATAAATTGGTAAACTGCTGTATTTTAGATGTAAGAAATATTAGATCTCAAGGATATTATGCATTATCTTTCTATTTTACAGTCAATTTGATGTAACTATTCCATTCTATGCTTTTTGTTGGATCTCTATTCCACAAGTATAACTCTCGTTCAAGGTCTTGCCTATAATCAACAGCAGTTTTTTATTCCCAGCTATACTGACATTAACTAATACTTTCTTCAGATTTCCAAAACAAGCTAAATTGACTTATAAACGTTTCCCAAGATATTGTCTTGAGTTAAGATGGCAGAATACTTCATAGATTAATTGGTCTATTTTCTACTTCACTTCAATGTTAATTTTACAAAGCAATTGACAATTTTATAAATCTGTAAGATGAACTGTCTAGTTGATATCTGTTGACTGTCTCAAAAAGACAATTAATATGTGAAGCAGTTTATATGTCAAACAGTTGCACGTTTTGTCAGACAGTTGACAATTGATTTGTCAAATTGGCAGACAATTCATACAACAGATTTGTTGAGAAAAAAATCAAACGGATTATATGTCAGACAGTTGTACACTTCTTCAGAAAGTAGACAGTTGATTTGTTAAACTGACGGTTAACAGTTGATTGAATTGACAGATGATTTGATAAACTAACAGTTGACAGATAATAATAACACATTTTTTTAGTTAAAAGTCAACATTTTATGAGTCAATAGCTCATTTGACAGACTTGTTAAAGAGAATTTTAAAAATATTTGTTGACAATTAGTATGCAAATTGTAAAGCAGTTGCCTTATACAGGGAGTTTATAAATGAATGGGATTATGTAATCACTTTAAATATGCCGCTTTTTTAAAATCGTCCACTATACTACATATGTTTTCATATGTTTGCTTGACAGCTGTCAAAGTTGATCTGTCAAAACAAATAGTTCAGTGAACAATTTAACAAAAGCGGCACATTTAAAGTGATTACATAAACCCATTCATTTATAAACTCCCTGTAGAATTGACAGTTGGCAGATCCTAAGTCAAATTGACAGATCATAAGACGAATTTGTTGAGAATGTTAGCAGTTCATATGTTATAAAATTAATATGTATGAATTATGAATAGTTTTATTGATATATGGTACAGTCTTTATAAATGTCTGAGATTATGTAATCACTTTAAATATGCGCCGCTTTTTTTTAAAAACCAAATTATTTATTTTGTTTTGACAGTTCAACTTCAACTGCATTTACGCACACGGAGCTTGTATTCACTATTTCACTAAAGTGGCAAAAACGTACATTAGATGGTTACATAATCCCTAACTTTTATAATGACCCTGTACATATAGCTGATTTGTGAGCAGTTGTTTTTTCAATTTAACAGTTGTCAGTTCAAATGACAGATTTACCAAGATTATTGTTACATTATAAAAAAAAAAGTAGAAATGTCAAGCAAATGTTTAAAAGTGCCAAGCTGATGTCAATCCAATATTATTGGAATTACTTTTAAAGTTGTTAGCGCTTCTGTGACTGATTCATAACTATTGTATGTGCCGGCGTTGCCATTCATATGATAGTTTTTTTGGATTTCACGTAAATTTTGTTTACAATAGGTTATATTAAATGTTAAGCCAACAAGATATGCATCATCATTTGTCAATATAATTGATAATATGTATAAACACTGTGCACCTGTGACTACTATGAACAACCCCAATATTATTGCAACTGAATGTGAAAAAATTTACATCTACAAAACCAAATAAATGTCAAAAAGCAACCAACGGGTTTAAATTAAATGTCAAAAAATATTAATTAAATGTCTAAAATAGCCAAACAAATGTGAAATAGCAGCAAATACAGTTTAACAATATTTTAAAATGTTATTTAAATGTCAAACAAAATACCTAAAAGTGTCATGTCAAAAGCACAAATAAAATATCTAATTGTGAGCAACTCATATCTTAAATGCATTATACAAATGTAAAAGTATATAAAAAGTCTACAATGTCTAAAAATATTTAAAACTGATCTAACAAATGTTTTAATAAATGTATTACACAAATGTCAAAGTGATAAAAAATAATGTCATAAAATTGATGTCAAAGTTTAAACAAAAAGTCTTCAATCATTATCTGTAAGTGTCAAACAAGAATTAAATGTCTTAAAATAGTGATATAATAAATGACATATTAAATGCAAACATAATATTTAAGTGTTAGCAAATGGCTAAAATTGTAAAACTATTGTCTAAAAATATCACACAAAGTGTTAAACAAAGTCAAAAATGCAGCACAAAATATCAAAAATTGTAAGTGCAAACAGAATGTTTCAAATATTGTCTTAAATTGTCAAACAAACAAAATTTATAAAAGAGACAAGTAAATGACTAAAAGTATTTAAACAATATCTAATATGTAAAATGCAGACAGAATATTTAAAAATATCAAAAAAGTGTCTAAATGTCAAACAAAAATAAATTGTTTAAAAAAGTTATGCAAATGTTTGAAAATGTCTAACAAATTCTTATATAGCTCCAACTGAATCTGAAAGTGATCAAAGTACATTTAAAATGACGTGCAAACAAAATGTCTAAAAGTTTCAAACAAATGACTAAAAATCTCAAAGTGTTATATTATTTTGTTCTTAAATATTTCATTTGCATTTCTAAATTATTGCCAATTGTCTAATTTATAATTGAAAAAAGTGCGTTTTCAAGATAGCTTTGCAAGTATTGATCTGCGGCAATTTTTAAAATAAAATATTTTTTTTGGGAAAATATGCTCAATTAAATTTATTTTTTAAAATCAAAAACATTCTATCTAAAATACGTGCTGATTTGTCAATGATAGATTTGTAAGAACTAATTTGACATTTTTAAGATTCAAGTTTGCAATTTTGCATGTCATATACCTCTGCGGACATATTTAAGAGACTATCAACAGATAATCTCACTTTAATGAAGTCTGGATTGAGCAGCCAAGCCTCCTGCTAACAAACAATCACATGCAGGCTTGCATAGACAGTTCATATGACAGATTTATAAAACAATTGACAGCTGCTTTGTAAATCTAACATTTGCAAGATTTGTAAAACAATTGACAGTTACCTTGTTGAATTGAATGACTGTTAATGATAAGCATGACGTGTAAAAATTAAAAGTTGACAGTTCAATAACTGAAACATTTTTTTTTGTTACAAAGGGCAATAACCTCTGCTCTGTAGATCAGTGGCGTAGCTAAGATTTGTAACCCCCCCGCAAAATATTGAAGAGCCCCCCTAGAGTTAAAAATTTGTGAGACAGTTGGCAGTAATTAAATTGACAAATGCTAGTTCATATGACAGATACTTTTAGAGGGTGCACGTAAACTAAATGAGGCCGTAACATACTTACAATTTTATTTTTTTAAATAAGTCAATAAACTATTATTAAGTTATATTTACAAACAATAAGTTTTGCACAATTAATGCAAAATGTACCATTGTTGACCGAGGTCTAAATGCCTTCCTAATAACTTAACTGTTTTCAAATTACTCACTACACAGTGTATAATCAAATTCAAGTTATGGAACAATGGTGATTGGAATGTTAACCAAGTACACCAAGGTGAAAATATATAGTATAGTTATCATTTTTTTTTTATAAAATATTATATCAAATGTAGTATATAAACAATACATTTGTGTCAATAAAATTGATATGTATGAATACTACAAACGTAGCAACAGTTAATTATTTTGAGTTGTTGAGAAATCTGTCACCAGATAGTGAATCCTTTATAGAGTACCCAAAGAAATATCGACTTTATTACTTTGATTTATTGAATTAGATCATCAGTAGTCTCTCATCTTTTATACCTGTACGGAACGGGCTATTAAAATGTAACGTGAATGCTATAAAAGCAAGGGTTATATTAAAATTATTCTTACATTTTCTGTAAATGGCTATGTTTTGTTTTCTTTTGAAAACATTGTGTTACCCCCTTAGTCAATATATTGTGCAATAGATTATTCAATATTATTGATGATAATTGATTTTCTAGGGGCATCTTTAAAAATAAAAAAATTATCCAAATTCAAACACGTTGGTGCATCTCAATCAATTCTAAAATGCAGAAAAAACATATGCTACTCAATGTAGAATGTAGATTTAATGGTTAGCTCAAAAATAATTTTTAAAATGTTGGATAAATATTATAGAAAAAAAACTGTCTGTTAAAAAAAACTGTCTGTAGTAGTACTCTTTTTTATGTGTTGGAATAAAAAAAAGATCCAATAATATATAAGTAATGGTTTGTTTTGGAAAATTAGTCAATAAGAACTGTTTTATTCAGAATCTAATTCTATATCTCAACGCTTCTCAGATCGTTAAGGTTCTTTGTTTGACGAGTTCCATCTATACTAATAGTAATAAACATTGTACAAGTTAAAATCATTCATTAGCTTTTCAATAACCAAAAGTTTAATTTCCTACTGTTCTCCAAAAAGTAATTGATGAGCTGTATGTATGTATGTATGTCAAGTAAATTATTATTTTAATTTCTATCTATATAAACAAATTATTTTCGAACAAATAACAAATTTCATTTTAAAACTTTACATACATACTTATGCAAATTTGTCTTATTCTAGTAAACTTTAATTTGCTATATTAGTAAGATTAAAATACTTACCATTCCGTAAATTTAGTAGGTTGATGCATTAGTACTGATTTCACTTTCAAATCAAGTTTTGATCTATCGGCAACCGCTGATGCAGACACTCTTAAACTTGGTCTAGCTACGACTACCAATGACGGAAAGGTTTTTCCTTGTAATTTATTAAATGATACTTCTTTGGAATCTGCAGATGAAGGTTTCATAGCAGCAGCCGAATCATCAGATGTTAAATCAACTACTGTGTTAGAAGCAACAATTGTTGGTGTTTTCTTAACTTGAATGCTACTACTTGGTGGAGTCTGCGTAGTTTCTGATGCACGTAGTGATACCAGAGGTGGTGGACCGGCAGGAGCAGGAGAAACAGAAGCAGGCTATAAATAAAATGGTTAATTAATTTTATTTCTCATTGATAGAATAATATACTTTGTTTTTTTTTCAATCACAATTCTAAACATTAATACTTACAGAACTTGCAGCTAGTTTTTGAACCTTTGGAGGAGTCGGAGCAGCTGACAGATTATTATTGATAAAATTTCTCGTTCTTTTCCGCGTTGTCGGTTTTGTAGCTATAGGTGTTGTAGTCGTAGCAGCTGCGGTAGCAGTAGGTGTAACAGTACCGACAACTTGACCAGATCTTGGATCCACAACAAACGAATATCCTGTAGAAACCGGGGCAGGTGCAATAACAGGCTGCGGCATTACTGGTGTAGTTGGTGGAGGTGGTCCATTTATCTTTGTTGGAATAGGTTTAGGGGTAATTGCTACAGGTTTCGAAGTAGCTGGAGGAGGTTTGGCTATAAAAATTCAAATAGTTAAGTATTTTACATTCAAATCAATATTTTACAATCATCCATCTGACGAAGCTTACTTTTAATGATATCAGAATTTACCAAATTAAAACAAATATATAAGTTAATACATATGAATACATACCAGGTGTGCTAATTGTAGCTTCCAAATCATATGCAGTAAACGAATCTGCTTCAAAAATAATTTCAGATTTAGAACTTTTTAATAATTTCTTGATTTGTTCCTCCAAATCTTTACATTCTTTTTGTTCTCTAAGGCGTCGCTCCTGTTGAACTTCACTTAATTCCTCAGGCCATACCTCGAGATTTAAAGTGTTTTCTCCTTTCATAGTTCTTAACACCAGTATATCACGTTCTAAAAAAAAAAAATTGTATTATAAATTACACACTTCATTCACAATGAATCAAATAGTCCATTTATCTATTTATCTACAATTAAAAAACATACAGCACCATGCTTACCATTTCCATCTGATGATTTTCTGTGGCAAACTCTGTATTTCTTCTTTGCCGGTGCTACCGCAATCTAAAAAAAAAAACAGTAATAATTAGTTGAAAATGTTTTGAGTTTTCTATAAATATAAAATCTTTAAATGGCAAACAAAGAGAGTACTGTTTGATATAAACCAAAGATCTTTAGAAATATTTGTATAAAAAATAAAAAGTTTTCTTTATCTGAGATTTTTGAAAAAAGCTTCCTAAAGTGTAATACACATCAGCTTACACTTGCACAGCAGTAAACAGCATTTTATAATGTGTCAATGCAATGAACATAATATAAATGCTGTAGCATAATCACACATTTGGTTTAACACTTTATTTCTCGACTAACACAAGAGACACTGAATTGGCAAGTTAGTTGGAATCTGTGCCTACACAAATCGAATAGCAAGCAGCCTCCAAAAAGCTCATCAATTCATAAACATAAAATAGACAAAAAACTCATGAAATTGTGACATTTTCTAGTATTAGTAGTAGCTGCTGCCAACAAGTATTCAAATAGTTCATGCAATTTTCTTGAATTATCAACCCCAATAGAATCAGTCCAATAAAAATTAGCATGATAAAAATGAAAAATCAAATGTTTTTGTAATCAAACCTAATCACCCAGCAATCACTACTCCAAAATGCTTTTGAAAAACAATAAATTAGTAAACATCTTTAATTTAACAAAATAACTGAATAGGAGATTGCTAAACTGTTATCTAAATTAATTATTCATTAAATGTCAAAATATTATTATCTGCTAAATTTGAATAAACATCAATAACTCTAAAAATTATGCCATAAAAGTCAAAATTATAATTTGTTGTTAATAAGTATGAAATTATTTGAAATTATATAAAATATCGTAAAATTATGCAAAATATTTGAGAGGCATCTTGATATAATTAAATTAAAAGAAGTTAACATCTCTGAAAAGTGCAAAGAAATAACTGTCAAATGTCATTAAATATATAATACTTCAAATTTTTACCTTAAAATGCCAACATTTTTTGATTTGACATAATCTCTAATAAAAAAAAAATGATGTCCAAAATTTGATAATTGAGTTAATTCTAACTTTCAAATATCAAATATTGTTGGATTAACATTAAAATATCACAAAGTAACAAAAATGCTACCTACAATTGTCAGAAAATGTCATTTTATAACTTGAATATGTCAAAATAAAAATGAGAAAAATACCATCTCTTCTAAATTCAAACCATTGCCATTCCTAACACCAGTATAATGTTGCATATATTTGCAATTTTTATTGATGTACAAACAAGCCTTATTAAAATTCTAACAATTATTCAATGACTGTTCAGAAATCTAGAACAAACATCTTTAAGAGATATTTTTTCAACAAGACAATCGGGCATATGAAATCAGCTTCTAAATTCATTATATCTAGAGATTTATAAACCACAACTATTCAGGTCAAGGTCACAGACTACTCTTATATTCAACATAAAAGTTTCATTTGTTGAATCTCAATAGTAGAAGTAATTATAAAATTAAAAAAATGTCAAATTTATCAATTTATAACATATAAATATTATAACAGAACCTCAAACTGTCAAAAAAGCAAATTGTATGGATGTAACTTTCAACATATCAAAAACTGTTAAGATTGGATAAAACACAAAAAGTACCACAATGTATGTTAAACTGCCAAGAATTTGTAATTAGATGTTAGTGTTTTTTTGACACATTTTCGTGTGCGTATGAACACATATTATTGAATATTGCAGTAAAACAAACATAAAAAATAAAATATTATTATTATTAAGACTAAAAATAATGACATGACTACCCAAAACTGTCAAATAAATGCTGTTAGTACAAATATAACTTTATTTGTATGTATAAAAACTTAAAATAACAAAAAAAATTAATAATGGTGTCATGATATAAGCTTAAATTGTTGAAGTTGTGTTATTTATGCCCGGTTGCACCAACGCACCTTAAGCTGTAGCTAAAGCTTAAAGTTTGCTTACATCTTAAAGTCTCCTTAAAACGTAGCACCAACACAATATTATCTCACATTGACACATGTCGACCTTACATGTCAAGTAGTTAATTTCTATGACTTAAGCTCTATTTTATTGGTTATGTTTTTTAAAAGTATAAACATTGATGACATATCAATAATAATAGGTCTGTTCCAACCTACGATTTGGACAGTTTGCAAACCGTCCAAATTGTGCACACAAACAAATATTTGTCATCCTTAGGCAATCTTTTATACACAGTAATTGTTTGTGTGCATAGTTCCTGACAGTCCCAAACCGCGTTTGGTGTCGGTTGGAACAAACCTAATGTATATAAAAATAAACTATTTTAAAATAATAATATACTTTGCTAGTTAGAACAATATTAGAGTAAGTAATTAAATAATTATAAAATAATATTATTACAAATTATTTTCGTTGCGTTTTAGGACTTTTAAGATATAACTGTCTGTGTCGACATCTATTGTTAGTTTGTTGAATTACATTTTGCGCAGTTGGCAAACGTATTTTAATGCTAAGGTATGGCGCTGTCACATTTAATTGGTACAACAAAATGTAAAACTTAAGGCTCTCTTATGGTAAAACCGTCTTAGCTGAGCTGCACCTTAAATTGCATTGGTGCAACCGGGCATTAATTAATTTAAAGACATATTTCCACAGCATGTACGTTTTGTCAATTGTAAGCATAGAACATTGTTATGTTGGTTTCACCACAAAACAAACGAGAAATATCACAATTTATGCCTATAAAACTATATGGTCTAAGATGTAGATCACTACAGAATTATAAATAATTATCAAATCATAATCGATAGAGATAAGGTATTTGCATATCATGATCAGATTCTGTATCAAAAAATTGCAAGCTGATCCGATCATTTATATTTTGATGTATTGAGAGGATCAAAAAAACACATCAATAAATGAAACAATTACTAAGTTTTTATCACTGTTGTATAATCATAAAAGGCTCTAGTAAAGTCAAAACTGATGTGTTCAATAAAACTTTCATACAACACTATTATCAAGGGTAACATTACAAGTGGTCTGATTATTATCAAAAATGTCAATGAGTTTTATTACCAGCCTCAAAAACACGTATTTTCCAAAGATTACTAGAAAGAGAAAATATAATGAATAATACAAATCTTACGTTTTTAATAATCCAGCAGACATGACATTTAAATTAATTACAATTTTTATGACGTATATCAGTAGTTTCACTCACAAGCAAGGCATTTCTATAATTAAAATGTTTGTAAAAACACTGATATTTGTAAACACAAAACTCACATGTAAATAACTACCGGTATTGAAGTATTTACTGTTTCATCCAATTATGAAGTACTAAGCAAAAGCAAGCTAAATTTTCATTAAAATACAGCTGCTCTGTATATTCAGCAATTAATACATAAATGCTCGATTCTGATTGGCCAATACAACATCTTGTGAAATATGAACTATATTCTCATTATAAATAAAACTTTATCAGTAGTCCATTTACAGTTGCAATTTGCATCTGGTTGAGTCATTTATAAACAACTAGCAGGTATACTCAAGCAAATATTATTTGTTTTTAAATTTATTTATTGTGATTTTCTAGGCTATTTTACCATTAGACCATACACTTATATATTACAAAATCATGACAAGCCTTTTGCCGACAAGGTAATTATGGTGCCTGGAAGGCCAGAAACTATTTTGTGCCTAGGATTTTTAAATTTTTTATTTGGAAATATGTGTAAGAGCTGGTTTATAGCTTTTTTATTAGACAATTACATTAAATTTTATAAAAATATATTTATATAATTTTGTCATTAATTTTACATTTGTGTGTAGTAAAAAACCACAATAAACAATAGAATTTGTTACAGTTTATACAGCAAAAGATGACAGGTGGTGCTTAAGCCCAACTGAGCGGTGTCATAATCAGAGTTCGATTTTTTGGATAATATTTTTTTAATTATTTATATATACAGGGTGTAGATTAATTGGCAGACAAACGCCAGGTAACTTTGTAAACCGTGCCAAAAGAAAACAAAAATTTTAATTCCAAAATGCTGAGAAACTCTTCGTTTGGCCTTACAAGATCCTTAAAGTTTCGTTACGCTTGGCAACGTAGCAAAATTTCTATATCTCTATTCAAACATATAATGTAGGCAACTAAATACACACATCAAATGTTATTATTTTATAGGTGTGTTCCATTTGAGTGTTTCATGCACCCGGTGCATTTTTTATATTTTTAAATATTGCGGGCAAGAGCGTTTCACACTTGGCGAACGCAATAGAAAATATTTGGCGTTTGTGGGACGTTCTCTACTTTGAAAACAGATTGAAAATGTAAGACGCGTTTGACAAATAAATTCAAAAATCACTGAATTAGTGCCACCAAGTGCAACTATTTTGACTATTATAAACTACAAATGTTCATATTGGCCACTATTGTTTACTTCTAACACTATATGATATCGAATTCATGACATTCTCAAGCATCACCGGCTTAATTTGCATATTCATTCAAAGTAAAAGTCATAATAAAATAGAAATATCAACTGACATTTATTGCATAGCCTACGTTATAATTTAAATTTTATTAAAAAAATTGCTACGTTGCCAAGTGTATTTTTAGTTTAAATTTGATTTATTCTTGGAAAGTAATTAGCACATTTTTCAATATTTTTTTATTATTAATTTTTAATAAACCTCGTAACTTTTATTATACTAAAAAAGAAGGTACTTGATACATAAAATACGCAATTAAAACAATATTTGTATTGACAAAATTGAAACTTTGAGGACCTCGTGAGGCCAAACAAAGAGTTTCTCAGCATTTTGGAATTAAGATTTTCATTTTCTTTTGGCACAATCTACAAAGTTACCTGGCGTTTGTCCGCCAATTAATCTACACCCTATATATATATATAACTAGAAACATTTGTATCAGCTATTTTTAACATTGTAAAAGAAATTATTGTTTGCACCCCAGCAAACAAAAAAAATGTTTCCATTTGGGCGATCAAAGTGTTAATACATTGACAGTGTAACTGTGAAAATGCAGAATAGTTTTGGAACTCTTATTTCTTAAAATATCTCAAAAGTTAAAATAAAGTTTGAAATGTAAAAATTATGCAAAATCTTAATAAAGTCAAAATGCAGAAAACTTGGTTTTAGATCAAATTTCTTCAAATATTTTGAAAGTTAGAACAAAAAAGTTGGAATAAACATTCAGATTTTACTTATCTTAATTTATTAATTTCAAATAACTTTCTTTATTATTTTGACAATTAAACTGTGAAACTAGAGTTAATTACTTTAAACACCTCAAAAGTTGCAACAATTGAAAAAAAGTTGATATTTAAAAGTTGTAAAGATAATAAGTTCAAATCAGGTTTTTTAATATTTTAACAATTAATATCTTGAAAGTTAGAACAAAAGTTGAAATATAAAAAGGTTGCAAAACTTACGTATCTTAAAAATTAAACAATCAACATTCAGAAAACAGAGTTTTAGAAATATTTCAAAAGTTATGAAAGTTAGAGCAAAACTTAAAATATAAAAATTATGCAGAAAAGTTAAAATTTTAGTTTTTAATAATTTCACAATTATGCTGTCAAAATGCAGAAAACTTGATTTTAGAACTAATTCTTTAAATATATCTCAAGTTATAAAAGTTTTGTAACAACATTTATTATAGCCATTTTTGGATATTTAGACATTAATAGTAGAGGAAAACTCGTAGTAGTAAGATATTAAATTTACTACAAAATTGTTTTTGAATATTTTAAAGTCAAATATCTCAAAAAGTATAAAAGTTTTTATATAAAAGTATAATATTGTTTACAAAACTTCATTATTTTGTTTTTCTGTATTTTGACAATTAAACTGTCAAAATAATAAAAACTTGTTTTTGAAGTTGCAAAAGTTGAAATATAAAAGTTTTGCAAAAAATTCAAATCATTTTTGATGACATTTGAATAGTTAAGCTTTCAAAAGCAAGTGTTTTGCAATACTTTGGTGTTGGATTTGTCAAAAATAAGGAAAACTATGTCTATGTCTCCTATGTCTAGATAAAAAGTTGTAACGAATTAAATTTACTACAAATTTACAAAAAATGCTATATTTTGAAGTTAAAAGCTGTTTTTGATCATTTTAAAATTTGCTAAGTTAAAAAAAAAGTTGTGCAGAATAAAAAAGTAATTTAGAAGTTGTGTTATATAATTAATTTAAAGACTTATTTCAACAGGATGTGGGCGACGTCAATCATAAACATGTGTTATGTTGGTTTCATCACAAGACAAGCTGGAAATATCATAAGGCACGTCTATAAAAGTATATGGTCTAAGACAGTAATTCTCAACAATGCCACGGAAGAGAATTTTCTACCACTTAAATCAGTTAAACACAGAAATGCAAGATCAAAACTGTACTGTAGAAGACATAAGACAGAACAAAATGAGATGACATCAATTGGCAGCATTTTCAATATTGAATTTGTTTTTGGAAGGTCTTAATGACAACAATATTCTCGTGGGAACCATGCCTATTTTTTAGAATATTTGAAAAACTTTGAAAATGAATTGTAAAGATTCCAGAAAATATCCATATCAAAAAATATAGTTGGGTTAGAAACACATTTGAAGTAAATGTAATAAGTTTTCAAAATGATTCATATAGATTACTAGATAAATTACCCAAAATGTTGCTAGATTTTTGTAATTTCATGAAAATTTTAATACTTCTTAGGAGTTTAGGATTTTGCACTTTTCAACATTTTATGCCGAGTTTTGGTTCTTTCAAACCATATTCTTTTTTAAATTCACACTTTTTAAAAGTTTATTTTATGACCGGATTTGACTGTTTTGACATTTTATGAACAGTTTACAGTTTTCAATAGTTTTTGGCAAAATTTTTGTTCTTTTTGAAGATATTATACATTATACAGAATTTAACTATTTTTGATTTTTAATAAATAAAATTTTGCATTTTTAACAGTTTATGACCAAATTTTGATGCTTTCTTACTATATCTTTATACTTTATAGCTAGATTTTGCTATTTCTGACATTCTATAAATAAAATTTGCACATTTTATGACCGGATTTTGGTGCTGTGTGACATTATTTTGATGTTTCAAAAGCGGATTCCATTTTTGACTTTTTATAAACTAAATGTTGCACTTTTCAGCTGTTTTTGGCCGGATTTTTGACACAATTTTAATATTTTATTACCAGATTTTGTTATTTTTGACATTTTTTTAAATAGAATTTTGCACTTTTTAACAGTTTATAGCTGGATTTTGGTTCTTTCTGACAATATTGTAACATTTAATAAGCGGATATTGCATTTTTTGATTTTTTATAAATAGAATTTTGCACTTTTCAACAACTTATGACCAAACTTTGCTATTTTATGACTTGATTTAGTTGTTTTTGACTTTACATTCAGAAATTTGCTTTTTTAACAGTAAGACCAAATGTTGATGCTTTTTGACAATACTTTGATGTTTAAAGAATAGATTTTGCAATTTTTAACATTTTATAAAGTTAGGAAGCACCAAAATCCAGCTTTTATTTTTGATTTATTATTAATAGAATTTTAGGTTTTTCAGATTTAATTTTTCTTGACCAGATTTGTTACTTTTTAATAAACTTTTCACTTTACACAGTTTATGGCTAGATTTTGATGTTTCAAACGCAAATTTTGCTAATTTTGACATTTTATGAGTAGAATTTTACATTTTTAACACTTTATAACCTGATTTTGGTGCTTCTGACAATAATTATATTTTATGACCAAACAGAACTTCAAATTTTTTAACAGTTTATTAGTTTTTCCAACAAAATTTTGATTTTATGATTAACATTTTACATTTTTCTGGCTGGATTTTGATGCTTTGTAACAATATTTTTCATAGCCAGATTTTGCTATTTTTGAAACAGTATAAACAGTATTTTTACACTTAACAGATAGATTTCGCCAATAGTTTATGACTAGAATAAAAGAAAAACAAGGCAAAATTGTGTAAGCTTTTTTCCAAAACTGTGAAGAAGCCCTTGCTCACAAAATTTTAAGCAAAACTATCTGGAAAATCCTGCTGCCATTCTCAACTACATGTATGACAAAATTGTGTAAACTTTTTTCTAAAACTGTGAAAAAGCCCTTTGCTCATAAAATGTTGAGCAAAACTATCTGTAAAGCAGGATAATAAATAAGTACAGGAATAGACTGCATTCTCAGCATGGCATGCAGTGTACACTTTCTATAAACTTAATATTTTGTCTTCTTTGCTCAAAAATACAACACCAGAGATTAGTCACTAGTTAATGATGCCAATGATAAGGGCTTAGAGGAAGACCAGTCTCAATATTTGGTGGTGACATCAAATACTGCGAATGATCTAAGCCCTTTTGACCATTGTAAAATTTTATAGTTCTTAGGTATATTGTAATGAATACATGTTCTTTTCTTTTATATTTTACTTGCAATGTGTCAATAAATGATTTATTATTATTATTATTATTATTATAAATAAAAGAAACACAATTGGTTTTAATTTCGTATTATGGAAATAAATTTTTTTAACATAAATTTTATACCATAGGATTTCGAGCTTTAAGTACATTTGTACTTTGGGAGCCAGTCAAAAAGGTTAACAACCACTGGTCTAGAATGTAGACCACTACAGAATTATGAATCACTATCAAATCATCAAAAAAACCATGATTCGTATGGCTACGATGTTCACAGATCATGATTCTGTATCAAAAGATTGCAAACTAATCTAAACATTTATGTTTTGATCTATTTGAGCAAAGCAAAAAAAATGTCAATAAATGAAACAATTACTAAGTTTTTGACACTGTTCTATCATCATAGAAGGCTCTAGTAAAGTCAAAACTGATGTGTTCAAAACAAACTTTTATATAACACTGTTATCATTGTAAATAAAACTATAGCGGTAGTGGTTGAGTCATATTTATAAACAAACAACTCAAGCAAATATTATTTATATTTAAGTCAATTTGCTTGAGAAAGGTTGATAGAACGTACAGCTTAAGCAAGTGACTTCCAAATAATTTTATTTATTGTTAGAGATCAAACCGCAGACTGCTCGCATATGTTTATTATATTTAAAAACATTTATACTTTGTTTCATTGGCCATTTATTTTAATAAAATTGAAACTAAAATTTAACAATTAGATTACAAACCAAAACTCAACCACGTAAATAAAATAATTGCAAATCGAAAGAAACCAAAGTATATAACAATAACACAAATATCTCAACTTGATATCATTTTTAACAAATTGATTTGAAATAAAAAACAAAGAAAATATATCAAAATATTCATACCTCATCATCATCCGACAAGATCTCCAACGTTTCCGGTTCATCCTCTACTTCCGTTTTAGTAATTTTGGCCATATTACGAAGAGCCTCCCTACTCGCTTGCCTTTTAGACAGAGATCGAGTCTCGATGATAACAGGTTTGGGTTTCTTAGGCATTTTTATTATCTATAAAAATATAAACACAAACTATATAACCCACACAACTTCACATTTATAAATCACTTTAATTTAAATAACTGACACTTAACAATCACATTGAAAATAGTTAATTAATCTACCAACTTTATTTACAAAATATTGCTGGTTTCAATGTGAACCTGCCTAACCAAACATGTTTGCACATTAATAAGGTTCTTTCACAACTATATTAATTCATCACACAGAAGTTTCTATGTACTTTAGTAAAGCAAATTTATTGTGACGGTAGCATTGTATATGACTAAAGTGCCGGTTACACTTTATAAAGAAACCAGTGTACGCGGTGAAATTAAACGAAACACCAAGCGTTTCACATCGGCAGTGGCGGTAAACCCACTAAATAAACAATGATCGCTACGTCATCGGCCTGTCATTTTTCGGTTGAAATAATGGGCTGCCTACACTACTAAACAAATGCAATGCAATAAACTGCGACTTACCCTGCAAATAAACAATTATTAATGCACAAGTAAAAAAACTGTCAAACACTCCCGAGCAGGTTGGCGGCCATATTGAACGTCCCAAGCCGAAGCATAAATATGAAACGGGCGGGAAATTTGAACACAATTTGTTTGAGTACTGCAGGATTATTAGATACACAAGATATTTGGGATCGCTCGTTTAATTAACATTATTTTTATTACAAAAATAGACACAACTTTATTTGCATCAATGTCATAGGAGATACTGTGATCGAATTAATATTTGTATTAGAACAATGTATTACTATAAATTTTAAATTGAAATAATTAATTTTTTATTTGTTTATTTTATAATCTACGATCGTTTGTTTTAATTAGCCTATATTCATAAAATAATATTCAAATATATTTTGCGTTCGTTTTGTAACGATGATATTCCCGAGTCGGCAGTGTTGAAGTTGTGTTATTCGTTCCGTGATCATTTATATTACGCCGGCATGCGCACAGAAATAATAAATGCGTTTGAATGACGTCACATGATATCACATAACCTAACAAGAGTGAATAATATGACAATTACATGCCTTCTTTCATAATACTGCTGATTATAACCTTTAATAACATTATCAGCTTTGTAACATATTTCTCATATTACAGTATACAATTCGTATTCTACTGTTTCGCAACTCTATAATACCTATTGAATTATTTATTTGTGAAATATTTATTCTAGATACTTACACGTATTTTAAAGGTTTCCTACAGGTATTTCAAACCAGTTTCGCTTTATTGTTAACGTTCATCAAATAATTACAAATGTAGTATTAATCTATTCGAGGTTCAATTATTGAATTAATTCCAGTGTTGCTTTTGTTTTGAATGCCAACTTTGATGTATTGTAATAACATGTAATCAGACAAGGACGGACAATGGCGGCCATTATGTTTTCCGAAACGTCACGGTTATATGCGATTATTTACGAATTGATTTGAAGCATTAATATGGTTTAAATTTATTTTGATATTGAATTGATTTTCTTGTTATGTTAAAAGTAATTTATTTATTATAAATCCATTTAAATAACTTTTATTATATAAATTATATTTCGATAAAGTAATTTATTATCAACACGTACTTAATATGGGCTTTCAAAATAAGTTAATTTATGAAGTATTACTATTAATAATTACTAATAATTTATTTTATGTTAAAAACTTACAAACTATGTATATTCATTTTACAGAAGTCATTTACAAATGTATGAGACTAGTACAAATATTTACATAAATAAATAAATGGAAGTTTAACCAGTTTGATTGAGTAATATATCATAAAATTCTGTTTAAATAAAATAAGAACATAATTAATATGCATTATAGCTTGCAAATATAAAATGTTCTTAGTAAAAGTGTATTTTAAATCATAGATTAAAATTAATTTAGAGTTAGCTCTCGTATTTTGTTGAAAGTAAAGCGGATGTAGGACATTATAAATTAATATCTTATGTATCAATTGTGTTATTAAAATTATCTCAATAAATATTGGATTAAATTAGCAATAGAGCAAAATCAGTCTAGTGTCAGACGGCTCCTAAAGGGCATATATTTTGTCGTATACAATTTTAGAGCAAACACTTCATATACGTCTCTGCAAGCCAGCGCTAGAGTGCTTGGCCGCGCTTGGCGTCCTAAATCGACGTGTTAGGATTTATAAACAACATTCAAATTATTATTTAATTTTGCAGACGAGCTGTTTTTATTGAAATGATTGATAGATTTGCCGGTCTTTCTTGTACTAGATCTTAAATATTTATTAATTTTATTATTTAATTTTGTATACATGGTGTTTTTATTGAAAGTATTAATAGGTTTGCTGTGTTTTTTGCACAACAGTAGATCTTAAATATTTATTAATTCGGGAGCACTATGAGTATTTAACTCGCATTTTATTCTAGCTTTGCATTAGAAGACGCGTATTTTATTTTTAACACATTTTGAGATGAATAATTGAGTATTGTTTGAGTGCGTGCATTTGTAAGCGTTTCTCTCATTACACGACTGCTGGAGTACTTGTAATTTTTTTTTTGCATTTTTATTATTAATGCCAATTCGTTTTAACACTAATGAAATATAATATTAATTTTGTGTGGAAAAAGTACCTGCTGCATCTTACTTGGCTCGTACGCTAAGCTTCACGTACTTTGTAGCCATTACCGCTTTTTTTTTTAATTTTTAGCGTGTACCCACCAGTTAGGAGTGTGCACACGCCAGTGGAGGCAAAACTGAGTTAAAAGGACAAAGGTGACATAAGGATAGGAATAAAACTCTTCTCGAGCCGGAAGTCCGGGAGTCTGTAAAAATTACTGCCTTAGACAGATTGTAAAACGCGACCAAAATCAAGACTCTATAAATGACATATAATTCAGATGTAAATATTGAGGCATGTTGGAGTAGTTTTCCAGATTCCTCCAAGTGCCGGGAGGGTATGTAGACACCGTAGGCCGCAGAATGAGGGTTTTGTTTTACGGATCCTTCTGTAAAAATGTAAACAGAATCTGGCCAATGATTGTAGATAAAACTTTGAAAAGCAGTTTTTACTGAGCTGCAATCAATGTTTTTTACCAAAAAATTGTGATAGGTAATTTTTAGAACAAGGAATTGAAAGGGGGATAGAAATAGTTTTGAAAATGCGCTCTTATTGATAATTCTTTCAAACTGGGAGATTTTGTTAAAAGCAGAGATGATCATGAAACATCCCTTTGAGGACCAGAAGGGCTGTTTGCCAAACATGTCACTAGCTCGAGAAATGGCTTCAAATGTCATACCTTCTCTCATCCCAAACAGTTTTGCTACATATTTTTTTGCCAACACTTGTCGTCTTATGTGCAGAGGCATTAGGCCAATTTCCACTTCTATGATATTAATCGGTGTAGAGTTTATTGCTCCTATACAAATTCTGATACCTCGATTTTAGATTTTATCCAGTATAGCTGTTGTAGCTTTGCTACAAAAGAAAAAAAAGATGGGAGGCAAAATCTAAACGTAAACGGACAAATGCTTTGTAAAAGAGCAACAACGTCTAACCTGAGTATATTGATTCTCTGAACACATGATTTTTGTAGGGCATTTGCATGTGTACTCCACGACAGTTTGTCGTCGAATGTTATCCCCAGAAATTTATAAAATGTAGAAAGCAGAGGGGTGTTATTGATGGTTGGTACCAGTAGCTGAGGTGCTATATTTCTGTTGCGGGACAAAAAAATCATTGATTTGCATTTGTCTACAGATAATTCTAAATTACGGTTGAACAGATTCACTGCTGTTTTCGACAGTACTACATTGATGTTATGTATTACGCTATTTGGAAATGCGACGAGTATATAGCAAAATCATCAGCATATGACACTATTTTAACCGTGGGAATTGAGGGGTGGACTAGCAAATAAATATATATATATATATATATATATATATATATATATATATATATATATATATATATATATATATATATATATATGAAAGAGAATAGGGATTAAAGGGCTACCCTGAGGCAGTCCTACGTAAGAAGTTCTAGGGTTTTCTTCTGAAGATGTTTCTGACAAATACAGCTTTTTTTCCGAGACTAACTCCATTATGATGTTTATGAAAGATGGATGCATATTTAAGCTCCTTTTATGTCTAGAAAACATACACACAAAACATGTTTTTGAGCCAGAGCTGAAATAATATCGCTGTAAAGGGTAGTGATGATATTGTAAACACTGTGGCCTTTTCTGAAACCAGTAACTGCAGGAGGAATAATTAAATTTGTTTTGCACCATCTCTCTAGTCGTATTTTAAGGATGTTTTTAAAGGTTTTTTGGATAAAGGAAAGAATTGCAATAGGACGAAAAGCAGTATCAAAATCTGGAGATGATTTGCCTTTTGGTATGAGGACAATCTTGATGGTTTGATACATCAAGAGTTGTTCCAAACAAGCATTAAATATTTGTACTAAATAGGCTTTAATGATACCCGGAGATTTGCGTACCATAAAATACAAAATGTTGTCAAAACCAACTACAAAGTCTTTCCTACCTTCCTACGCAAAATGTAACACAAAAATTTAGTTGCTCAGATCTCATCCTTAATGGGGGGGGGGGGGGGGCAGGGCCTAGTAATTCTGGAAAACCTTTTTATGGTTGTCTACACGTAAGAAGGTGAAAAAATTCTGTTTAGAAAACCGCAAAATTTCATAAAACTCCCTCTTTTTGCGCAGAAAGAGCTTTTTAGTTTTTGCCATAGCCTTCCTCGCCGCAACCAAATGGCAACCTTTACCTATTCTACGAAATATTGATAGAAACTGTTTTTTCATGTTCACTGCTTTGGTACACTCTTTGTTTCAATAAGGACAAGGATCTCGTTCAGTATTGCAAAACAATTAGGGGAGGATGATTTTGCCGCGTCTACCAGCCAGGTCTCGAGTTCCTTGTAATTGGGAAACGGGTTATGTTCCCGTTTTGCCAAAAAACAGTTTGTGTAGGAAGGCCAATTAACGTTCTTTAAATTAATAGTGTGAGGGCGATTGTTGGAAGCTGATCGTGCATGATTAAAATAGATTTCCGTAATAATTGTAAATGGTTACTTTCGTATGTGTCATGCAGAGTTTTTGAACGACATCTTACTGCAACGTCTGGAGATGCTGGATGTTTGTCGGAAACCCGTCATTTAATATTACTAGACCTAATGAGTCAATAGCCGCTTCTAACTCTATTCAATTTTGGTTGTAATAGTGGTGACCCTATAAGGGGTGGTGTGCATTAAAATCACCAACAATAATAAAAGGCGGAGCTAAAAAGTTAAAAATGTTCATCCAGCTGTTTCTATTAAGTGATTTGTTAGGTGGGCAGTAGCATGAAAGGATTGTGAAAAAATAAACAGAAGATTGAACAAATTGGATAGATGAAGGGATATTAAAAGATGGGGTTTTAGTTTTGAAAAAGAAATTTTGGTTAAAATAAGATAAAATACCTCCATAACCGTCTTCTCTCATATTGTAAAAAGAACTAAAGCGAGGAAAGGATAAATATTTATTTTGTTGAAACCAAGTTTCACAGATTGTGACCGCGTTTATGCCTAAATCATGCACCAGTCGCGACAATTCGGCCTTTTTGTTGTATGGTGATTGAATATTCCAACTAAAAAGACAAATCGACGCCGGATCCATGGCTTGATTGTACAACTAAATTATTCCGGGGACGTGAAAATATTAGAAATTGATGTGTGTGCATCTTTTGGGTTTTGAGACAAATACTGTTTTATTGTCTTAATTAAAGATTTTGAATAAATTTTTCATTGACAAAAGGTAACATGTTATCGGATGGGTAGGAGATGGGTAGGCTAAAGTAGTGTACGCCGCATCGAGGGGAAGCGAAACAGTAGGGTTAAAAGATGCTTGTCTTAAAACTCGCGGTTTTTCCGGCGATCTGTTATTGGTTCTCTTTCTTTTATGAAAATGATCTCTTGACGTCTCGCCAACAAAACTATTGCAATTTCTAGCGTTGGGATGATCGTCTGTGTTAGCAACCGGTGCCCTAACTGCTGAGTAGAAAAGTTGGCGCATCGGGAGGTGTAAGTAGGTAACTGGTTCAACTGTTGTAAAAGCAGTGGGAAAGTCTTTGTCTCGTTGGAGATTGGCTTGTTTGGTAGGATTCAACAAAGATGCTTCATAAAACGAGTAACAGTGATAGGCCATTGCCTCTTTATTTTTGGTTTGTCGTGAGAACTCAGGACAGACCCTGTTAGCTAATAAAGTTTTAATTTCATTGAAATAGTGGCTGCCTTTACAATTTATACAACAGAGTGAGAGCGCCGTAGAACAACTTTTCAATTTATGCAAACCTGAGCATGATGGGCATTTAGGTTCGGGGCTTTTGCAGACCTTAGAGTTGTGACCATATCTCATGCAATTGAAACAATGGATTACCTTTGATATGTATAGCGTGACTGAACGAGAGTTACGATTTAATATAAAAGTTTTGGGCAAAATGTGACCTTGGAAGGTTATTAGTACTGTATTGGAAGGTTCAAATCGAAATCCTTTTTCACTCTAAACCTTTCTAATAAAACGTTTAGCTTTTAAAATCTTCACATCCAACAAATTTTTACTTCTCGCGACAATATCTGTTACATCAATGTCTTTATCTATACCGCAAATTAATCCCTTGCACGAAATGTGGTGTGAAAGGATGTAAGTTTGGTGCTATGAGGTCTGTTCCAACATACGATTTGGACAGTTTGCAAACCGTTCAAACTATGCACACAAACAAATTACTGTGTATAAAAGATTGCCTAAGGTTGACAAATATTTGTTTGTGTGCACAGTTTGAACGGTTTGCAAACCGTCCAAATCGTATGTTGGAACAGACCTATGATTTATTAAAAAAAGGACTTTTTAAAAATTTATTCGCATCCACGTAACTGTTAAAAAAAATTCCGAATCTATTTCTACCTCGTGGTTCTACTTTCGATGCTGGTATTATATCATTAATTAATTTAGAACCTATCCCCATGGGAGTGATGGATTAGTTGTTAGTAGGCTCTATATATATATTTGAAATGAACCAGTATCGGCGGAGTTAAAACTATCAACAAGTGCTGTAATAACACGTGTGGGTGCCAAGGTTGAGTTGCCGGTACTATTATTAATTTGCTGATCTGCATTGGTATTATCATCAACGTTATTATTTGGGTTTACATTATTCATCTCAACATCTCCTTGTGAGGAATTGCCGACGGGGCTCTTCCCCGCCATGCCGGTGGCTTGCCCGAGCTCTTCTCAAACAAGCTCACCTTATATTAAACAATTTAAACACCACAGTTTTCACTCACCCCGTGTTATTAAGCACAGGTTATAATGCATATGAAATAACAGATGTGGGATAGGATAACTACTAAATTGCTTATTGCACTTAAACACTAGTCTTTACTGTCGACTAAATCGGTTCGTAGTTTGGGCTGAATGGATTCATACTGGTTAAAGAAATTAAATTAATAATGTTTTAACGTCAATTTTTTTTTTAGTTTTATGATTTTTTCAGAGAATTGCAAAAAAATAAGCAATTTTTTCAAAAAAAGTGTTTTTTTAAGTGACAAAGTAAAATCTTTTGTTGATCACTTCTACATTAAATCCAGCATACCAAACTCTGAAATTGTCATGGATATATGTACTGAATATCCCGGCTGGAGAAGAATAATTTGAAAATTGGCGACATGCAGTTGGAATACTAAATTTAGTGGATGTCTCTTTTTTCCTAAAATTCCCTTCTTAGAAATTTTTAGAGTCTTGTTAGTGGCAGAGACGTAAATGGTTTTATCTTTTTCTTTTGTTGCCTTACACCTATGTGCGTTGGCAAATTATCATTTATTGTATAATTGTTAAGGTTTTGTTTATTGCTGCTTGGCATATGTTGCCAAATTTTCTTATTCCGGTCCAGTTCCTGATGGATTTCCGTCCGATGCCCCTTTTGCCTTCTGTTTCCCTCGAGTATGAACTAGGAAATTTGATATTTTGGCCCCGTTAGTATGTGACTAAGGTATCCTGCGCTGTTTTATGGTGTTGAATAGTAATCTGTCTACTCCTGCCCTCTTCAGCACATCCTTGTTGGTAATGAGCATTTTTCTGAATGTCCACATATCGAACGCTTCGATCTTGTTAATGAATGCTGCTTTTATTGTCTAAGTTTCTGCTACATACAGTAGAACTGGCCAAACGTAGCATTTGACTATCTGTGGCGGATTTTAACTTAAGGTTTTTATCGCATAGCAAGAAACGTAGTTTGTTGATTGCCTGTCTAGCTTGTTCTACCCTACTCTTAATCTTGAGTCCCATCTGTCGTTTACTAGTGTGCTTAGGTATTTTGTGCTTGTAGTTTTTTCTATTGTTTTCCCTTCTACTGTAATGGACGCCCCATGCTTATAACCATGAATTTTGTTTTGGATCTGTTGATTTTTAGTCCGGCTTCCGTCCCCTTTTTGTTTATGTTGTTTATTAGTAGCTGATGTTGGTTGCTTGCTATGATTACTGTGTCGTCTGCGTGTCTTATATTGTTTACTGTAGTACTGTTTACCTTTATTTCGATTTCTATATCATCGAAGGCTTCTGAGAATATTTGTTTGACGTAGAGGTTAAATTGCATTGGTGACATTATGCTTCCTTGGCGTGCCCTTTTATTTATCTCAATTTGTTCTGTTGTTAATTGGTTGTTGATTCTAACATTGGCCGACAGTAAAGGTTTTGGATTATTCTTACGTCTTTTTCATCTATACCAGCTCTTTTTAAGTATTCGATACACGTTTGTGTTTGATACCATCAAACGCATTTTCATAGTCGATGAAGCACAGGAAGATGTCCTTTTTTTGGTCATAACAATTTTGTACTAATGTGTTTAGGCAAAATGTTGCTTTTCGTGTACCGGTGCCACTTTTGAATCCAAACTGAGTGTCTCCGCTTAGCCCTTTAAGTTTATTAAATAATCTAGTGTGTATAATGCGTAGGAATATTTTTAATGCGTAACTCATTAACAAGATGGGAATGTAATTTTTTTATTTGGCTGCAGGACTTTAGCCATTTTTTTGGAAGTTGTCCAGTGTCATAGATCTTGTTGTATAGTTTTAAGATTAAGTTTATGTTTTTTTCCTGTATCTGCTTGAAGTATTCTGCGTAGATATCGTCTGGACCTAGTGTTTTGTTGTTTTTTACAACTTTAATGGCGTGTACTAATTCGGTTTTAAAAATGCTGGGCCCTGTGAGGTCATGTTGCGTTGGGCTGGTTGATGCATCCGGCCTGTCATCGTCGAAGAGCTTTTTGACGTATTCCCGCCATAGATTACATTTATTTATGTTATTAGTTATTGCCTCGTTTTGGTCGTTTGTGATGTTTGTCGGATTTTCCCCTTTGCGTGATCCTGTTATTTCCTTGATTTTTCTGTGTATATAGGTTAAATACATCACCTTTCTCTTGTAATTTCTCTACTTCTTTACATATTTTTTGCATCCAGGACTTCTTGGCTATTCTGATCGCCCTGCGAATTTTCTTATGCATCACTATTATACTATTATAAATGTCTGGGATTATGTAATCACTTTAAATATGCCGCCTTTTTTAAAATTGTGCACTATTTACTTTGTTTTGATAGTTCAACTTCAACTGTCAAGCAAAGTTATAAAAATGTATACAAATGTAGAAAATATTTTTATTATTGAATCTTACTTTAAGAATAGGCGGTTTGATAATAAGGAATGGCTCTATTCTATTTCAGATTGTGTTCGAGAGTGTTGACAGTAGTTTTCGGATCATGAAACTGAATATTTAATGTTGTCAAAACATATTGTAAGAATAGTCCAGCAATTCAGAGAAACTGGCAGTATGCAGAAAGGCAAACCGTCAGGCAGACCATTTGTATCACAAAAAGTTGTTGAAGATGTGCGTTACGTCTAAAAATAAGCCCACAAAAATCAGTTCGACTATTAGCTTTGCAAGCTAAAATTCATAAAAGCACATTGTGAAAAAGAGATTAAACTTGCATCCCTATAAAGTTTCTGTAGTGCAAAAATTATTGTCAGTCGATCCTCAACGTCGCATAAATTATTGTCTGTGGTTCTTGCACAATTTAAATGATGATCGCAACTATACAATAAATAGTGAGCGATATTGGCAACAACGAATCGAACCTGTTATAAACTAGTTAGATGACGAAGAATTGCAACATAGATATTTTCATCAAGACGGAGCCATAGCTCACACAACAAGAGCAACATTGGACCATCTCCGGGAATTTTATGCTGAAAGATTAATTAGTCAAGCATTGAGTAGTCCAACGACTACTCAATCTTTGGTTACCTAAAAAACATTGTATTCCAACAAAGGAAGCATACATTAGAAGAATTGAGGGCAGCAATTTTAAACGCATCCAAACCATAACGCCTAAAATGTTAGTAAACATTTTTAACAATAAAAAAAGGCGCGTAGAAATGTGTTTTTTAGCAAATAGTGTACATTTTCAACATTTGTTATAAGTATGTTATTGTGTTTTGTTATTTTATTATTTTTTTGTTTGAAATTAATCAAAATGTTGGAATTGCTGGCTGCAAAGTGTTCCGATGACAATTCGAATGTTTAAAGATTATTTTATTTGCCTTTTCAAATTCAATAAAATATTAAATAATAGTTTAGTGCTACTAAAACACTAAACTATTATTTTGTTTGCAACTGTCAATTATAAACATGTAAACAATGTAAACATATGAAAAAGAATATTTTTATTATTGAATCCTAAGACAGGCAACTTTATTTACGCACACCAAACTTGAATTCACTATTTTACTAGAGTGACACAAACGTACGTTAGATGGTTACATAATCCCAAAATTTTAAATAACCCTGTACTTACAGCTACCAATTGTATTTTCAAATACAATTTTGTACAACATTTTACACATGAAAAAATTAATATCAATATTGAGCAAGATAAGTTTTTTTTTGTTGGCTTCAGCAAGTTGCCCTTAAAAATGATTTTCAGTTTTTTTCTTTGGTATTTCCTGTTGTTATAATCTCTTTGTCAAAACTGGTCTAGATTTGGCAGTAATTTGTGGTGGGTTAGTTATTGTTTCGCGATTTTCACGCAGCATTTGCGGCTCGCATGCTGCCCCAGTCCTTTTCTCCCTATATCCAGCTTTTTTTCTTTATTCAATTCGTGAGCTATTTACTCAAATTATGTGGTTTGTTCTTAGAAGCGTTTTTAGTTTTCTTAGGTCTTTGTTTAATTTTTCATTATTGTATTATTTTTCTTCATAAATAGTTTATGCAGTTCCATTAGTTGTATTCATTTTGGCAGTCCTAAATTTGTAAGTTTTATTACCTTCAGTAATAATTAAATATATATATATATATATATATATATATATAATTCACCTTACTTTTATCTTCATCTGGGATTACTTTTTTGTGTCCTCTTGTTGCCAGGTATATTCTGACTATCTCAAAGGTTGCGTTATCCGTCAACTTTGAGATAGCGTATCAACCATTTAGTGCCTTGTTATTTCTGCATTTCTTTAACATTTTATTTTTTGTTTGTAATTTCTGTAATTTTGTAAGGTATTGTAGTCTCTGTAAATGTTTTTTTTTTTTTTTTCTATTGTCGTGTTCTTTCTTATATTTTTTTTCTTTGTTTTTTTTGTTTCCATTTTGTTTCTCTTATCTTTCTTCAATCTGTTCTATGGTTTTTATTTTGTGTGTTTGTTTTTATTTTGTTTGTTTTCTATATTCTTCCATTGTCAAACTCTTCAATATTCTTTTTACTAATTCATGATTTAAGACAGTAAGTAACGTGTCTAGTGGTTTGTCACCAACTTTTACTAAGTTATATAGTAAGACTACAAAAGTTAAGGTGTTTTTACATTTGTCAATTTATTGATCAATTTTAAGGACTTATTTATCTCATTAATTGCCGTTAATTTTACGACAATTTATTGCAGATTTGTTTTACTTTACACTTAGCAATTTATTGTTCAATTTCCAATACTGCCAACTGTATAATAAAACAGTTGATCGTCAGGTTATGTGGTAGATGTAAATATTTATGCACTGTGTGTGACTGAATCATATATATTTTGCAGTTGGCTACACCTAACTTCATCAATAAATTAAAGCAAAGTAGGTTATGTTTTAATCTGATATTTTAATCTGACAATAAAATGGTCAATAAATTGAGAATTGTAAAGTGACAGTTTAATCTGAATGGGGCTTCAAGGTCAGTAAGTCCTTAAAATTGAAGAAGAAATTGACAAATGTAATCTTTAGAGTTGCGAGCGGTAGCTAACAGAGCAGAGTGTTTTTATCTCTACTGTAATACTTTATCATGGATGGTCCAACAAGGGTTTTTTGTCTTAACTTACGCCGGCAATCTCACTATCCATGTTAATAAAAAAATAAGGCAATTGTATCAAATATATTTGAAAGTGCACTAAACAGCGTAGAAAGGTGGTGCAAAAAAGAGGCTATCAGTTAACCCATAAAAACAGTTCTTATTACAAAACACGGGATTATAATAGATAAACTACGTGTTTTTGGATGCGATAACAATCTTTGTAATCTATTACAGTAATATTTTAATGACCAATTGCAGTATGTTGAGGTTTTAAACTTCAAATCCACTAACTATTCAGCACTTAGTAGTGTTTCCCAAGAACCCAACTTAGGACCATTAATTTTTATAATTTTTATTAATAATATTTGCAAAACTTAAAAAAATCTACTGTAAACTCTCTACTCGAACTTCTTCAAATCAAATTATTTCATACCTCGATTATTTTTTGGAAACAAGAAGGTTTAAACGATCTTTATACAGATTTTTATCTCCTTAAGGAGGGAGAATAGTTGCGCTATTATATGGGTTTACAGCATCAAACTCAGCAAGAAAACGCGTGAATATAATTGAATAAAATTTTTACACATTCTAGAAGAAAGTCCAATCTGTGTCCTCAAATTTGTAGAAATTTGATGCGATAAGTTGTTTCTCCGTAATTAATTTTTAAAAAGTGACGTTTTTAATTAGTTCTTTATTAGTTTTTTACTTGTTAAATATAACTTTAAAATTTTAACCAAAAACATAAAGACATAGAGTATTGTATGTAGTTTAACATATAAAATGAATGATGACTAAAATCTTATCGTTTGGATATTGAGTTGGTTGGCGTTTTGTCTCATAAGAATTAATTTAAATTTAAAAACGTTGTAAGTGTTAATATTTTTCTAAAGAGAAAAGTTTACCAATATTCTCGTAGATGTAATAGGATTTAATATTTTTTTATAACAATACTACTAGTGGCAACCCAACAGGACGGGGCGACTAAACCTGGCAATTCTCTAGCGTTAAGTTACGCCGGCGTTCCCACTATTCATACAAACAAAAATTTGAAGCAATTGTATTAAGCATAATGGAAAGTGCACCAAACACCGTAGAAAGGTGGTGCAAAAAAGGGGTGCCAATTAACCCAAAAAAAACAATTTTCCTTACAAGACAACAAAACATAAAAAACCTGAAAACTTAAAGATGTATGTAGCTACACTTCCGTTAACAAAAGAAGTAAAAACTTGAGAATCACCTATCAGACTAATCTTTAACATTTACCTGAAAAATGTGACTACAACAGCCTTTTGGGTGTTCTTTGCAAACAAAATGATAGTCGGCGCACATGGGTCTGACACGTAATATGATCAGATGGCTATTTACGGTAGTGATCAGACCCATCATTACATACGGCGCACTCATATGAGGTATAGCATTCTTAAAAGTACGACTACTAAACTAGGCAAAGTACAGTAGTTAGAAAGTAGTGACAGAAGCGATAAGAACAACGCATATAAAAGCCCTGAAAGTATTACTCTCGTTACCAGCACTACACTTAGTTGTAATTTTAGAAGCAAAAAAGTCAACGTATAGAGATCAAATAAATAAACACACTTTAACTCTTGAAACTCACATACCAAAACAATAAACATGTTGCATAAAAAAAAACTCTAATGAAAAATTGTCGCATCCAAAACTTGTTTAATGTATGTAATGACAATACCAGAGCAAACTATAGAGAAACTATAACTACTATCAAAACCTCTTCGTGACAAACAAATAGTGTTTTTTGCTGTTTGATCTAAACTATTTTCACTAATCTCTTCCTGCCCTTTGTCACTCTGAGAATCAAAATAGTTTTTTTTTGCTGCCTAGGTAGAACGTGTGCGTTTCAAAATTGTTTTAGAAAGTATATTAAAAATTTTCGAAAATGATTCGAGTTTGTTTCAAAGCAGTTTTCGATCCACATTGGAAATTGATGTGATTGACTTTAATTCATCATTAGGAATTGCATTTTTAATATATTTGTGGAAGTTTTTCAAATTCAAACAAGCAGCATCCTTCATTAAATGTTCGTTGCAGTTGAATTTTTCAATTATTTTAACTAGAGCCGTGTTGATGGTGACTTTGTACACAATAATAAAGTTGAATCTTTTTGTGTCCGCAGACAGTAGTTCCATTTTGTCTTGGCGTACCTCATCGTGTTTTTTCGGTTTCCTAGATGTTCTCTCCAAAGTTTTGTCCCTAAGCTTCAAGGTAGTCTAGTGTAAGAGTTTGAAAGTATTGGCTTACCGGGGTTAATAATTCGAACATTTTTTTGAACACAAGGGTTGTTAGAATAGTTTCAAATTTTAAAAAAGAATCTATCAATGCCTTTGCTTGAAATAAAACTATTGGCTCAAACTCCGTGTTCGAAGATATAGCACTTATGGTCTTTATCAACGCAACATATCAGGTTTTTTCCAAGATGATGGTCTTTGGCCCACCATCTCGTTTTTCTGATGTTCTGCAATTTTCTCAACTGGTCTCTACCAGTTATTTCTGCGGTTTTATCTACCCACACAGAAGTAAGCTTGAAAGATTTATGAATATATACACTTGTAGACGCCAAGAGGCCAAATAAATTTTTTGCTTCATTACAATTTGATGTGGCACCTGCTAACACTAAGTTCAAAACGTGTGCGTAACAATGCGTGAAAATTAATTTTGGCATCTCTTTTTTAGTTTTGCTTGAAGATCAATATAACGGTTTGCCATATTTCCTGCACCATTAAAAGACACGCTGATAAGATATTGCAATTTTAATCCTAACTGTGCTAATTGTGCAAATGCTCGGTAAGCTTTGCTTGTTGATTTCCGGAAAGGCACAATGCTGACGGCCCGTTCTTGTAGAATTCCATTCTTAACATAGCAAATACAAATTACAGCCTGATCAACAACACCAACATCCTGACAAGAATCCACATTGAGGCTAAAATATTTTGCTTTCTAGATTTCTTTAACGATCTCTTGTTTAACTTGATGTGCGCATATATTTATTAATTAATTTATTATGTTTTTTGACAGTAAGGTCATAAAACTACCTCTATCCTTACCTTTTCCTGACTCTTTTTTTTTTACTTTTAGTAATGGCCGCATATATGTAGGTCTTCAGAACTAGATTGTACTTTGATAACAGAACAACTAAATTTAAAAAGTTTCCGTGATTCTGGTTCTGGCTTTCGGCAATATCCGTCAAACAGTACAAATCCCCACTTTTACCACGATAAACGATGCCTTGCTTAGATATGAATATTATTATGTCAATGATTTTTTTCAGAACAAAACGGAAATTTCTTGCGTATTTTTTTGCTTAAAACGTTGTTCAACATTTTTTTTCTTTTTTGCTGTTACCAAGGTAACCACGGCAATTTGATGATGGTTACTTTCTATGTGCTTGACCACTTGTTTATAGATATGTTTTTTGGACGGAGTGACACCATTAACGAACAGATTTCTTCTTCCTTCTTCCTTGTTCGTATCGTCAAGCGCAAAGCACATGCAGGTGGTACAAAATATCTTATTCAAATCTAGAGAGTAAGAGATGGATTCTCGCCGAATTAAAGTTCCCGTTAGTAAATTTTGGTAGTAAATTTGACTTTCATCAAAAGGCAAGCTGTTTTTATCACCCAACGGCTGGGTTGGGTGGACAGATAAGAAACTCAATTTTTCTGCAGTGGTGGCATTTTTTCTTAAAGAAGCAAATTAAGAAAGTTTTTTAATTTTTTTGCAAACTTCAACTGTTAATGTAAGTGGTATGACGCTATCGAGATTTGCTCTAGCTATAGTATTGCTAGAAACTAAGAAAATTGGTTCTTCAGGATTAAAAACGCTTGAATTGTGTTTTTGTGCAGTGTCGATGTTTTTATGAGTGATTGGTAAAACAGCCGCCCTTGTCGAGTTTTGTTCAGAACTACTTTCATGCAAAATAGTGCCAAATTGCTTGTTTGCATCTAACTTAAGTACTGATGATAATCCCACTAAAACAGAAGAGTTGGTAACAAAAATGAGATCGAATTTTATATTTATATTGTGCATAGTGCAATAGATATTGTGTACAAAGAGTGCACAAAAAACTAATAAACTAATTTGAAGACAGTTTAGTTTTCATTAAATTGGAGAATTTTTAAAAAAATGTACCGCATTTTCTCACCTTAAAGCAGTGTCTAACTCTAAAAACTCTAACTCTAAAATAATTTTATTAAAATAACAAATATACTAACCTGGTTGCGTTTCGTTTTGATATTGAAAACCTTTTGTAACTTCAAGCTCTTGAGGTGCAGATAGAAAAGAGAACCTGGAATGCTTTGGATTTGGAAAGTCATTGCTTGTAATTCAGTTTATTTTTTATTTTTCCGTTTTTTGGAACCAGATTTGTGTTTGTATACGTGTGACTGAAAATAGATTTATTGATTAAACCGCGGCTTACTTTTGTTTGTGGCTTTCGTAACCCTGACTTAAAAACGTTTGCAAAATTCAGCGTCAGAGTTTCTTAAATTAAAAGCATTGTAGAGTGTAAAAAGACGTAATGTAACTTACTTTTTCCATTGTAATAGACGATTTAGGTTTATTTCATTTTATGAAAAAACAAAGGTTCATCACTCGAACGAGTCGCATCAGTCTTAATTAAAAGTCACTGTTAACTTGCTTTACAAATTTGTTGTAAGTACACGTAGGTACCGGGAACAACTACGATATGACACGACAACAATTGATCAAATTTGAGAGTAAATAATGGAATTTATATAGTTTGGAACAAGCAAACAGGATAGCGACATTCGACGCGAGCGGCGTGCTTAGACAAACTTTTATATTAGGAAAATACCCGCCTTACTTGGTGTGTGTATGGACAAGAGCAAGGAACACAGGGGATTTCCCGCTACACAGGAAATCCGGCTGGTTAAAACAGAGCAACTATTTACATATTTGTAAGCCGGTAGCTAGTGTAATTAGACCGAGTATTATTTAATTTCTTACACTTACTTACTCCGGCGCCTAAAAGAATAACGTTTCTTCTCGAGTTATTTTGTTAAACGTCACATAAGTAATAAGTCTCTTCTTTTTTGCAATAAAAAATTAGAATTTTAGGAGATTTCTGGCTTATATTTATTTATATGTATATTATGTTATGTTATGTTTCACTCAAATATCTCAAAAATACGCGTCGTTTATCGAAACAAATTATTAAATAGTTTTGCAACTTAAAAGTTCTTATATGGCTTAAAATATATTATAAAGTATTCCTTTTAAATTAATATAAATATCAATTGTCCAGTATGCATTTATCTATTTTTAATAACAAATACAAAAAAAAGTTTAATTAATTTATAATGTGTATGTTTCATTTCTCTCCGTGTATGCAGGGTAGTGCATTGCAAAGAAAAAGTTGCGTAGTAGTATTTATAATTTTTATATTTTATCCACAAAAATGTTTTTAGACTGGTAATTTTTTTGTCGTTTCTATGTAGATAATATTAATACAGTTACTTAATTTACTAAAAAAAGGATGTCTTTGATAAAATAGTAGTTTACTATGAAAGATCGGAGGTGTTCTCCGATTTTTCATACCGATGCGACATTCTCTCACTTTTTGTCCTAATAAGACACAATATATTATTTAACAAAGAAGGCAAAGTATTTTTTCAAAATCAAAATAATTGTAAAAATAATCGATTTTGTAAAAGAATTAAAAAAATAGATAAAAACAGAATTAAAAATAAACACACAAAAATTAAGATGTACCGTCATAAATCCGAAATAAAATTTTGGTGTGATCAAAACAAAAGTCTCAAAATTTCATCTTAAAAATAATAAAGCAATAAAGAGTAAAACCGTCATAAATCCGTAATAAAATTATCGTGTGATGTAAACAAAATATCTCATCATTTCATCCTAATAAAACAACATTCAAATTTGAGAAAAAATGCCATACGTTGATAAAAAAACAACAACAATGAAAAAAAGTACCAAAACAATAAAAAAAAGTGAGAAAACATTGAAAAAAAGTAGGAGAGTAGAAAAATTGACTACTTTTCACACGCTAAAAAAGTTTTTTTTAACCAAAATATCTTATTTTTTTATTCTTCTGGAAACCTATTATTTTTACCATTATTTTCGATTGAGAAAAAATGTCTTTGCGTGCCTGAGTAAAATAAAAGTTTATTTTTCTGAAAAGACATTAGCGCAACTTGCTGCTGGTACAACTTGACTTAGAGCCGGCAAGCGCTGTTTTAGTAAATTTTAGGACAAAATCAGTTTTTGTTTTTGTGCTTTTTACTAAAAATGTCGACTGCGACGTTTAAAGGCCTGCCATAGAACGATGTATTTTAAGTATATAACTTTTTAGCGTTGAGTGTAATGATAATTTTGGCGCCCGGGCCCGGGGCCCCATTTGCGCTTGCAGTTTTCCCAATCCCATTAATACGGCCCTGCGTATATGAACTATTTCGCGTGTAGTAGGTAATAAGCTTGGGGGACTCGCGCAGGCTAAGGCCCTGGTGGCTAAAGCCACCCTGACTATGGCCAGTCCGACACTGTCAGTGTATACAAATAGAACAAAAGACCAAAATAGTACCGCAGCTAGTATATGCAAAGACAAACACATACATAAAATGGGAATAAAGACAGGCCCTTTATGCCGTAAATGTTTAGAACACAAAATACCATAACATCTGCTGAGTGAATGTGAAGCATACAATATGCATCGTTTAGCTCACTTTGAAAACACGGACTAGCTAATCTCTTAACAAAAGCTTTTGAACTTTATTGAAGAAACAAAATCAATAAAAAAGTAAGAAGTTAGAAGTGCACAATAAGATAATTATCGCAGCAGTGCAAAATAAGTAGGCAAACGATCTCAAAAAGGAAACGACAAAAAATACTTTATTATATTTACAAATTGTGCCTACATAATAATTTGACCTCCGATTGACCAACTAATGACTAATGAATGCTGGATCCTATTGTCAGAGTTTACATTATGATTGAAAGGCAAATTAAAGTTACTGTTATTTCAAGCATAACTTATTAATTAGTTTGTATTTATGAACTTAATGAACTTATAAATTGAATTTTGATTAAATTAATTTATTGTTAAATGTTACAAATAAATAAACTAATAATAACAAATATTGATGAATTAGTTAATTTTTTTGTCTACAATAAGGCATAATGTTGCCAGTAACATTAATACATATATGCTCACCTGCTGCATTTAAATGAACATCAATATGTCGGAATGCTGTTGTCTGTGTTCTATCTCTGAGTTTAATTCTTCTACTTTTCCTCTTGATCGGGTAAAATAATGTTTTATAACTCTTTTGCATCTTGTATTTTAACCCACTAATTTATATTTCACTTTTTTTTATTTTAGATGGTCGTTTTCTTGTTTGCCAATTTGTAACATCAGAATGTATCTAGTTGGTTTAAGAGTTACTTAGCACATCACTGGTTTTAATTTAAATTTATTACAGAGCATATTTATAAAAAAAGTATACGTTAGTTAATATAAACAATAACTTAAAGAATCTGTAAAAACGTATAAACGAATATAAGAACAGTAAATTAATGATCTAGAATCATACCACCGTTTGGATAAGTATGATATTATTAAAATATTAAATAGAAATATCACTAAAGTATAAGAAAATTGAAATATACCTACGTAGCAAGTTGTTCTCAAAGTATTCAGCAGCAAAATAAGAAGACGTCACAAATCTTAAAATTATTATAAATATCTGACAGTAATACGTTTACTGACTAGATAAAAAATATTGAATTATGCTGACTAATTTTCCATTATACTCAGGTTTTATAATTCCATTAATAATTATTTAGTTCAAGTATATAAAATCTAATATTTATGTAAGATATAAAAAAAATATTAGATTTCAACTGTTGTTTTTTTACTAAAAAATATATTTGTATTCTTTATCTGTACAATAAAGTATAGTTTCTCTATACTAAAATTCTGGTTAATAAACTTGATAAGGCTATTTTATATAAACATACGAGTATTTTTTATGAGGAGATATTTAATATTTAAACTATAACCTCATTTGTTGTCGCAACGTAATTCCATAATACATTCGTCATTGTATTCTCATTAAAAAAGAAAAACACAAGAAAACTTGACCTCTCCGAAATATTTAAAGTTTCATACAAAACAAATAAACGCCGCTGAGGTCAGTATTAATTGGCGCAAAGTAAACACGAGTCCATAAATTGAAACAATTAACTTACTCGTGATCATTAGTTGGTTTTCACCTTCACAAGCGTGCAGAGTGTTATTATTAATCCATAAATATAGTCTACAAGATGTACACAAGTCAATTCAGACCGAATGAACTCGGAGAATATATAAATGATCATGAACGAAGCAGAAAACCTGTATTTTTGGAAGGTACAAATTTTAACAATGAACCAGTTTTTACAAAAGTTGCACCAGCTCCTAATAGTATTTTACCAGAACCTTTAAAATTGATGGAATCAGATAGTATAGTCTACGATACGTTAAAACCAATGATTACGTTAATGAGAGTTTTGGGTATTTTTCCAGTCTCTTATATATCTAAAGGTTTATACAGGATTACACCTTTATTGGTACTTTATTCAATTGTAATATTTGCCGCAACGGTGGCTTACATCGTATATATGAAATGGGATAAGGTTGAAATTGTAAAATCAGCCGAAGGGAGATTTGAAGAAGCTGTAATTGGATATTTATTTACAGTATATTTAATACCAATAATCGTGTCTCCTTTATCTTGGCTAGAAGCTAGAAGATTGGGACTAGTGCTGGGGGATTGGTCTACGTTTGAGAAAATTTATGAAAGAGTTGAACATAAGAAGTTACCGTTGTTTTTAGGAAATAAACCACTGATGATTACTATAGGGTTACCATTACTTTCATGTGCTACTATGGTTGTAACACATGCAACAATGGTTCATTTTAGATTTATTCAAGTAAGTCTATTAAAACATTATTCTTTTAAATATTGTCATAGTAGTTTAAAACTTAGGAATTACTAATATGTTAGTTGTTAGAAACAGTATTCAATACAAAATCATATAAAAGTTTTGATGTGTTAACAAAAGTGGTACAAAAGTAAAAAAAATGTTACATTTATTAAGAAATCTTAATTTTCTAAACACTTTGCTTGTTCTAAAAAGATTTGTTGTTTAGTTTAATGTTTAATTTACGGCTGATACTTGAGAGTTTAACTTTGAAACAGTAAAAAAAAATATTAGAGTTAAATTTAAACAACTTGGAGGTATTCCAGTCAGATATTGTTTCAAAGTTTGTGTTTATAGATTCTAATCTTATAATTTCAAGACGTTCTGTTATATTTTTTTGACATTTGTTTTTTGAAAAGTATGAAGCATAAAGGATGTTATCATCTGTAAAACTATGAATAAAATGTTTGGTTATTTAAAAAAGTTTATTAATGTATATTAAAAATAGAGTCGGCAAAAGAGCAAAACTTTGAGGAACTTTAACATTTATTTTAAGGAGTTAAAACCATTATAAAAACTTGACAATATATAAACAAATATAATGTTTTTTACCAAATTGAACAGTAATGCAATAGGTCTATAGTTTATAAAATTAGAATTGTCTTCTTTTCTTATATAGGTTTATTTAGGAATGTTTCTTTTCTGTATGTTAAAGCAAATAATTTTTTTCAGAATATAAGCAAAAATGATAAATAAAATTTTATCTATACCTGATGGCTTCCTAGTATTTAATTTAAGTAGTTATTTTTGACAATTTTTTGATTAAAATGAATTGGATCTAACCAGCATTGTAAGAACAACAATAGAAAGATTTAAAAAAGCAGTTTATTCTGAAAGCAGTTACATCTGGACTGTTTTTTTGTGTGTTAATAACTAAATTATTTTGTTTATTTAAAAATTAGTTAGTTATCCGTTCAGTATTATGTACGTTAAATTCAAAATACACAATTGTACTGTATTTTGCACATTGCATTTATTGTTTTTATTGTGTATTTTGGAAATAGCACAAATTTACATTTCAGACAACAAAATTTAAACTTTTGTTCGTAGAACTAATATGAAAAAAAAAATAAAAAAAAAACTTATAACTAATAACAAATATTACCTCCTCTTGCATTAATGACTGCTCGTCGACGAGAAACACTTTGAATTAAATTAAAGATCACATTTTGGTCAATATTATTCTATTCCTGCAATAGAAACTGTCTTAGCTCTTGAGCAGTTCTTGGAGCAAGTGTATGCTTTCAAATACGTCGTCCCAACTCATCCCAGACATGTTCTATGAGATTCATGCCCGCCTGAGAGCTGGCCAATTGAACCGCAAAATTTCTTTTTCATCCAGATAATCTCTGACAACTCTAGCTACGTAAGATGTAGCATTATCTTGCATGAAAACGCCGCGCTGGCCCATAGTTATCATGAAGGGCATAACTTGATCTTTGATAACCTCTATAATGTATCTGTGAGCTTGTCAGAAAATAAATTATTAAACGCTTACTTTGGTTTACAATATGCAAACATAAAGTTAAAACCAAGAATTTAAAAAATAAGTCATAATTTTAAAGTGACGTCTATTTTTTGCTTGCCATTGTAGTTTTAGTTGTTTGTAATAACATTAATAAAAACCATTAAAAAAAGTCGCGTGAAAGTGACAAAGAGTATTGAGTTTTGATGTTGGCAAGTTTATGAACTGGAAACCCGCGAATTTGGGTTTTCCGTAAAAAAGTATTGAAAACATGCACATTTCTGAGACCGGTTTAGTTTTGAAAATACAAGGAATTACAGTTTTAATCTTGATAGCGGTGTTCGAAATTACGCAATGCAATGTTTTTCTCCTATTGCGTGAAATGTTTTATGCTTGTTGATAATGTTATTGTTAAAGTCTGCATTATTAAACACATATTAAGAAATCAAATTTTTCAAAATATTAAACTTAGTTTGATGTATTTATTATTCTCAAAAATTATTTTTTTGTACGGTGCACTAAACCCTATAGTCAATAAAAAGTTGATAAAATTTTTTGACCAAATTTTGTATACAAAAAAACTTTAACACTTATCTGTAGAAGAAAAAAAACTAACGAGCACGTTCAGCTGTTATTATTGCGTAAACTATTAATGTATACTTCTTTTTCTAATTCTCTAATGCACTATGTTTATTTTTTAATTATTTGTTTGTGTGCACAGTTTAAAGTGAAAATATCAACTGACATGCATTGCATTGCCTACGTTATAACTAGTTATAATTTGAATTTTATTAAAAATTTTGCTACGTTACCAAGCGTATTTTTATTTTAAGCTTGATTTATTCTTCAAAAGTAGTTTACACATTTTTCAATATTTAATAATAAACCTCGTAACTTTAATTATACTGAAAAAAAGCAAATTGGTACAGAAAATATGCAATTAAAACAATATATTTGTATTGACAAAATTAAAACTTTGAAGACTTTGTAAGGCCAACCAAAAATTTTTTCAGCATTTTGGAATTAAAACTTTTGTTTTCTTATGGTACGGCCAACAAAGTTACTTGGCATTTGTCCGCCAATTAATCTACACCCTGTATAATTTAGTAGAAAATATAAGCTATAGTTATATAATATAATAATATAATTTTAATAGTTTTTGGTTTCTAATATTTATTTGATAAACAAACATAACATAATAAACAAAAGACAATATGCATTTCAATAAAATTCAAACACAATAGGCATAACAACTGACATAATACAACACATAGCAGGAAAGCTGGATGAAAAACAATATGTAATACCAATATTTATAGACATGAGGAAAGCTTTTGACACCATCGACAAAGACAAATTGAACAAAAAAATAGAAATTCTTAGAATAAGAAGCACAAACTTAAAACTACTAAAACATATATTAAAAACAGAACACAAAGAACAAGAATAAACGACATACTTAGTACATTAACAATAGCAGAATATGGGCTACCACAAGGTGGAGTACTAAAGCCAATATTGTGTATATTATACATAAATGATATATATGAGATAAACTTGACTGGAGAAATATATACATATGCTGACGACACGTGTATTATATATCACATAAAAAACAAAGAAGCAATAGAAAGAAACATAAATGAAGACCTTAAAAAACTAACTAAATGGTACGACAAAAACATACAAACAATAAATGAAGAATAGACGACGTATATGGTAATAAGACAAAAATATACAAAAGATATTGACATAAAAATTGAAATAAATAACATACCAATTACCAGAACAAAACAGACAAAATACTTGGGAATAATAATAACAGAGAAACTAACATGGGATACACAAATAAACAAAATATTAAAAGAAAATGCAGCAACAACAGGAGCTGTCTGTAGAGCCAGGAAATGCATACTAAAAGAAACTGCATTATGTATATACCACTCACTTTATTTAGCAAAAATTAACTATTTAATAAATATATGAGGTGAAACAACAAAAACAAATATACAAAAAATTCAAAGATAACAAAACACAATACTTAAAATAACAAAGCTAACACCAACAGAAGAAGTATACAAAATAATTAACAAAACAAAGATAAACAAAAAAATAAAAATAGAAATATGCAAACTAATATATAAAATAAAAAATTAAAAAATTAAAACAAATCTACAAAATAATATTAAACAAAGAAATTCACGGACATAACACGAGAAGAAGAAATAATATACATGTACACACAACAAGAACAGAAAAAGCAAAAAAAAAACAATACTAGGCGATGGACTAATCACATATAATCAACTACCTGAAAATATTTAAAAAAACGAAAACTTATAAAGAATTTAAAACAAAAATAAAAGAACACTATATAATAACAAGACCAAAACAAATAAATAAATAAAAAAAACATGATAATACACACAAAATAAGATAAATGGAAAAAGAAAATAAAAATGGCTAGTTAAGTTAATTAAAAAAAAAACTGCTGTTTATGTTTTACGACATAAGTAGTAGCATAGTCACAGCAAAACGCATTATGTAAAGTAAATGATTATATAACAAATATTTTACTAAATTAATAATCATAAAATGAAAACTTATGACAGATGTAACCGTTTATAACCAATGCATTTTTAAGATCAACAAAAAATAGAGAGAAATAAAAATATAACTGTTGTTTGCTTGCTGGTATGGTTTCTTTGACAAAATTATTAGCAATTTTCCATTTGACAAAATAGTCGCACTTGGTGGCACTAATTCAGTAGTTTTTGAAATTATTTGTCAAACTATAGTTTGTCCGCTTTAAAACTGCAGTGATGGGAGTGGTTTATAAAGTCAGTGCCACACAACTGTAATTGCAACATGTCCTCGTTGGTAGTATAATACAGCTAACTTCACTTTGTTTATTATATTATAATAAAATAATTTTAAATTATTTAAAAACTTTAAAGCGGAAACAATATAGTTTATTGCTTCTTAATTAAATATTAATATGTTTAATATAAATGTATATTAGTCACTTTGAATACTAAAATTTATTTAAAACAATTCCTACAATTGCTTGACGTTTACTTATATTTAAGTTTTTGAGGTTATACTGTACGTCAGCAACAAAAAATTGTAATTTAAAGTTCAAATACATATAATTGTTTACAAATGCGTTAACCTAGTTACTATAACGTGAAAAATCAATAAATATTAAATAGTAAAAATTGTTACCTATTCAATTTATTACAAGTAGCTTTGTTTTAATCTGGTAGATATTCTATTGTAAATTGGGTAGGCCTCGTCTAAACCAACCAAGTTGCTATAACAACTACCACTGCAGTCTTAACGCGAACAAACTATAGTCAACATTTTTTATGTGTTTTTCAAGGCAGAGAATGTCCCACAAATGCTAAGTGTATTCTAGTGCGTTTGTCAAGTGTGAGACGCACTTATTTAATATTTAAATATGTAAAAATGTACCGAGTGCATAAAGGGCTCACATGGAAAATATCTATAAAGTATACTACTACCCCCACCTACTCATACACAAGACAAACACAAACTTCAACAAATATCATATAAATGGAGCAACCTTATTACTTAAAATAAAAGTCAAAACTTGTCGATAATAAACAAAATAACACTGCTAAAGTAAGCGGAATCAAGTACTGCCTGTATTTCCAGCGTTCTGCAATTGCCATATTCGTAAAATTTGTCGAATTTCACCTACAATTCAGTTGACAGTTCAATTTCAAACTGATCGGTTTTGTTTCAACAAAATTTAACGAGAGTAATAATTGTGAGAAAAATGAAAATTTTAAACCGTGACTTCCCATTGATGATGTTTTATGATTTTCGATACGGTTTAACACCGCAGCAATGCGTGGAAAAACTTAGTTTGTTATTTGGGGATAAAGCACTATCCAAAACTATGGTTTACAAATGGTTCGCAGAATTTAAGCGTTTAAGAACAATGTTTGATGACGATCTTCGCAAAGGTCGTCCTTGCACCTCTGTTGTCGGGAAAAATATTGATGCTGTGCGTGAATAGATTTTGTCAGATTTACATGTGACCTACCGTGAGATAGAGGCATCCTTAGGCATTGCAGCAAAACAAATACAAACAATTTTGCACAATCATTTGCATGTCAGGAAGCTTTGCAGTCGTTGAATCCCACACAATTTAAAAGAAGAACAAAAACAGGCACGTGTCAAGTGGTGCAAGGAAATGCTAAAGAAATTTGAAGGAGGTCGTTCAGATTTGGTATTTAACATCGTAACAGATGACGAATCTTGGATATATTCATAAGTTATTGCTGAAAACAGAAGGAACAACATAAACCGGCAAATCATTGTTCATCATGACAATGCAAGCGCTCACACCGCACGACAAAATTGTAGAGTTTTTGACCAGTAACGACATCCAATTAATGACTCATTGCCCATATACGCCTGATTTATTGCCCAATGACTTTTTCCTATTTTGACATATCAAAAATAAAATGCGTGGCGAGCGTTTTTCATTGTCTGAAGCCGTTGAAGCATATAAATCAGTTGTTTTGGAGGTACTCGCTCAGAGTGGCAAAATTGTTGTGAAGATTGGTTCATCGGATGCAAAAGTGTATAGATTTTAAAGGAAAATATTCTGAGAAGCAATAAAGCGATTTACATAACTTAATTTGTGTTTTGCTTTACATTTTCTGCAAACTTTGGCAGTGTTCTTCGTATTATGTAACACAAGATAAAAATTGAGTTTTGATTTGGAAAATAATTTTTTTTAATACATACGTAGTATTTTACCTAAAGCTTTCACACATCTTGCCAATAAATTTAGTACATTAATAAAAAAAAAACAATTATGATATAAACAATCTCTATTCAAAATGAAGAAGAATTATGGAATAAAAATGTGCAGAAATACTAAGTAATTGTCAAATTAACTTAATTCAGAATAATGTTGATAATTTGCCGATTGAGTTACAAAAATGTATAATCAAAACATAAAAATGCAGGAAACAATAACATTTGCAAATTTAAACTACCGACACTAAAATTTAAGAAAGAAGTAGATTTTACTTTAAAAAATAAATGTTATTTTTAAAACCTGAAGTTAAAAGCAAGAATACCCACAGGTTTAATACATAAAGATGACTAAAAATAGAAAATTTGACTAAAAAAGTACCACAGGATTTTGTACTTGAACCTAAACTGTAGAATCTAGTCTATACTGAACTACTTAGGATGCAACTGCCGAAAAGAGTGACAATAACAGCATTCGCGGATGACGTGCCTCTGGTAGGTAGGTACACATATACACATAAAAGTATTAAAAGAAATTTTGGAGTTGGCAATAGATATGATAAAGAACTGGACGAGAAATAAAGGGTTAGACCTGGTTCTGCAGAAAACTGAGGCGGCATGGACCGACAAAGAAGACTAATAGGGGAAATGGAAAAATGCAGGTAGGGGAACAAATAATAACCATAAGGAAGAAAATTAAATACCTTGGAGTTACACTTGAAACAAAAAGAGATAGAACAAACAGGTTAAGGAAACGGTAAGAAAAATAAAGAAAATTAAAGAATTGCTTAGTAGGCTTATGCCAAGCTAGTGAAAAACAGGAGAAGAGGCAAAAAGACTAATAACAACAGCGGCTAAAAGTAAACTATTGTACGCCTCAGGAAACATAGGAAAACGCCTTTAAAACAAAAAACAGAAAAGAAACAAGAGAAAATTTGTTAAAGATCAGCAGGGCCTACAAGACGGTGTCACAGGAGGCAATGGAAGTAATCGCGGCAACACTACCCTCAGATTTATTGGTAAATAAAGAAACTAGTAAACAAGAAGCAAAAAGACGGGCAAAAGAGAATACAATGGAATGATGGTAGAGATAGTGGAAAGAAGAAGAAAAGAGAGAATAGACAAGAAAAGTAATACCAGAAATAAAAAAAATGGGGTAAAAAATAAACTAACGGCGTGTTACTATACAACACAACTACTCACCGGACTTGAAGCCTCTGGTAAGTATTTAGAAAAAATAAAGAAAAAAAATGTATATTCTGTCAAGAAAACACGCATGACGACGCAAAACATACACTACTAGAGTGCAAAGCGTGAGAGGAAGATAGGAAAGAGTTAGAAAAGGTATTGAAAAACAAAACCAACAAATCCACAATCATTAATATATGCTTGAGTGACAAAAACAAATAGAGAACACCAAGAAATAATGCAACAACAATACTGAGAAAAAAGAATAAGATTTAAATTAACCAAAATGGGAGAAACACACAAATCAAAAACCACAAAAAACAAAGAAAGAAAGATAGAAAGATAGAAGAGAAGCTAACTAGAAGCAAAAAAAAAACAAAGAAGGCCAAAACAACTATGCCTTCCAAAGAATGAACAGTAAAATGATAGGCAAAATAAGATTATTTACTGAAACATTTGTACCAACCAAAACTGTAGAAGTAAGAAAAAAAAATGAACTGTTCAAGAAAAGCAAACTGAATGAATTGACTAAGCAATTTCCATACGGCAGATTCGTCATCTCAATGTTGACAAACAATGCAACTTTCAAAATGGTCAAAGAAGATCTGGCAGCCAGGGGACATTAAAAACTCCAAATGGAAATTCTAAAAGTTTACTAAAAGTAAAACTGGCAAATCTAAGACTACAAAAGAGGATACACTTATTGAAGCTACACAAAATATTTATAAAAGAAAGGTGTAGGCTGAATAACGCAAGAATGGAAAAAAGCAGAGATGGATGTCAGTGTAAGAAGTAGGATAGAAAAAGAAAGCATAGAAAAAAATGAGCCGGGGACAGCATGTGTTGCCGCAGCAAATTGTGTAAATTACGCGTGGCCAAAACCAGCCCAATTTAAACTAGTACCACATTAGTGACAATAACAAGTTAAATTAACAGCAGGACTAACGCAGAGAAGAAAACTGAAAGGTATTGCTAGTCATTCTCAAGGACCACAAAAAAAAGTAAAATATAGATGGTTTTTGGTTTTAAACATTTATTTGATTATCTGCGACATGTTTTAATTCATAGTAGCATAATCACGTAAAACGTTTTATGTAAATTAATGTTTATATAACAAATATTTTACTAAATTAATATGACAGATGTAACCGTTTATAACCGGTATATTTTTGCTATCAACCAAAAATAGAAAGAAATAAAAATATAACCGTTTGCTTGCTAGTATGTATGGTTTCTTACGACAAAACGCCTATTGTATTCTACTGTCCCTACCTACTCATACACAAAACAAACACAAACCTCAATAAATACCATATAGATGGGGCAACCTTATTACTTAAAATAAAAGATGAAACTTGTCGAAAATAACACAGCATACCTATATTTATATTTTATTCAAAGATAAAAAAGGATATTGACGTAAATAATATATATAGGGTGTTGATTAATTTGCGGACAAACGCCAGGTAACTTTGTAGACTGTGCCAAAAGAAAACAAAAATCTTAACTTCAAAATGCTGAGAAACTCTTAGTTTGGCCTTACGAGGTCCTCCAAGTTTCAATTTTGTCAATACAAATATTGTTTTAATTGCGTATTTTATGTACCAAGTTGCTTTCTTTTTTAGTATAATAAAAGTTACAAGATTTATTAAAAATTAATAATAAAAAATATTGAAAAATGTCCAAATAACTTTTCAAGAATAAATCAAATTTAAATTAAATATACCCTTAGCAACGTAGCACATTTTTTTGATAAAATTCAAATTATAACGTAGGCTATGCAATAAATGTCAGTTGATATTTCTATTTTATTATGACTTTTACTTTGAATAAATATGCAAATTACGCCAGTGATGCTTGAGAATGTCATAAATTCGATGCAGTATAGTGTTTAGAAGTAAACGGTGGCTAATATAAACATTTGTAGTTTATAATAAATAATAACATTTGATGTGTGCATTAAGTTGCCTACATTATAGGTTTGAATATAGAAATAGAAACTTTACTACGTTGCCAAACGTAACGAAACTTTGAGTATCTCGTGAGGCAAAACGAAGAGTTTTTCAGCATTTTGAAATTAAGATTTTTGTTTTTGTTTGGACGGTCTAAAAAGTTACCTGGCGTTTGTCCGCCAATTAATTTACACCCTGTATAGCTAATAATTAAAGCTTGCTCTTTACTTATACTACTTACTTTTAGTGTAGACAACAAACACATATTTAAATCACCAGGTTTAATTATAGAAAATTACTAGAATCACTAACATGAAGTAGACGCCGATTGAAACGTATCAGAAGCAGTACAGCGTTGCCAGTTTAAAATTAATTTAATGCTCTCCGATATACATTTGTACAATTTTATATAAAATATGTGAACAAAAAAATAGTTATTATTGATAACAATAATGGTTATCATTAATAATATTTTATAATTAATTTTTTGTTTGTTTACTATAATAGTAATATACAAGGTCCATTATGAAAGTAATGCGCATTTTCTATGAAAAATAGTTTTATTGATTGTACTGAATCACTTTTGGAGTCGTGTCTGCTACGCCTGGAAGGCACCCTAAAACTCTTCGACAGAAATGTCTTTTTATGATTTTGTGTGTCACGCGCTGTTCTGCCTTTTCGGTTTTGGGTCGTACTCGAATATCCAGGATTTGTCTTTGGTCGGACTTTCTTAACTTTCTCGAGTTAAGAAAGTCCGGCTCGTTTTGAATCAAATCCAAAAGTTTTTGACAGCGCAAAATTGCGCCGTGTCACAAAGTCGAAAAACACACTTTACGAGGAAACACGTCTTTTTGCTCAGAACAGTCGGAACAAGTTGGCGACCGGCTGCGTTGAAAAGGCAGATTCTCCACCACATTTACCGACCGGTATTACCGGGCTGGGATGGATAGTCGCGTCACATTGAACGCGGCCGCTCTTAAAGAGCGATTGCTGCTCTTTTATGAGCAGTTTCCGATTTATAGGTAGCAGTAGTTACCAACCATGTAAACAATTACCAACTACATAAACATAAAACTCTAAAATCCGACGTTTGGTTATCAGTAACTGCAACATATTTTTGTTGTGCTGTTTATGTAACGTGTGTAAGTTAATTCAAAAACTTCATTTAATTCTTTTTGTGGAGAACTCATTATGACAAATGTGACAACTTCTGTTGTCAATTTTAAACTAACAGACAATTCCCACCGTTTCCAGTCGAGCGAAAAAAAAGGAAGCTTTTCAAAATGGCAACGGTAAGCAGCCATTTTGTTGTTTATTTCCAGGAGCAACAAGTACCGTTCCAAAAGAGAGGTCCGCTCTTATGTTTCTGTACGCACCCAATAAAATCATGCGCATTACTTTTATAATGAACCCTGTACAATATAACCTACAAATTAAAAAAAACCTTAATTGAAAAACAACCACACTATTGGGATTACTTTTTAAGATGCTGGCGCCACTGTGGCTGGAATGATATTATAATAATAATAATAATAGCGTTTATTCATTTTGCCAAAAATACAATTTAGATATGAAAAGTCAGTTTAAAATTAAAATTAAAATGTAGTTATAAGATAGACACTCTAAAATTTACACATAATATAAAATATTACAAAATAATTGATTACAACACTATATAATAATAATTTACAAATTAAAACTTGAAATTTTCATCTAAGTATTCCTTCACTGAATAGTAGGCCTTAGAAACTAACAAATCTTTTAAAATAATTTTAAATCTATTTAATGGCAGTTTTTTTTTACCGGTAAAACATTGTAGCATTTTATAGACATATATCTTGTATCCTCTCATACATTGCTAATCGATGGTTTGGAATTTCAAGTGTGGTAGTACCATGTCTAGTTTTGTGATATAAGTTTCCTGTTGTATTGTAATTACTTTTATTTTTCTTAACATTAATAAGTAATTTATAAATATAAAGACTATACACAGTTATTAATTTTTAATCAATAAATAATTAACGACATGGTGTATTTAGTTTTTTACTCAACATATTTCGTAAAATTCTTTTCTGCATTTTAAATACACGTTCAGTTTGTGTCGAACTACCCCACACTGTAAGACCATATGCTAGGATGGATTGACCTTGGCCGTAATAAATAAGCTTTAATGTTTCAAGGTTTAAATACTGTCAAAGCTGTGACATAACATAACAAAGAGAAGCAATTTTTTTGCAAACGTGAGCTGTATGAGATTGCCAAATTTTGTAGTTTGCGGTATTGAGATATGGTTATGTCTCAAAAGAAGAGAGTAGTCGTCAGGTATGTTTGTTGCTTGAAAACGTGTAGTTTTATTGACATTTAAAAATAAATTATTACTACTAAAATACTCTTGAAAGGTCGACATTCTTTCATTTGCATTTTTAATTAAAATAGTTAAACTTTCTGATTCAACTAATGTAGATGTATCATCCGCAAACATTACAGAATTTGCCACATTTAGGTCGTTTACATAAACTATGAAAAGAAGAGGCCCCAACACAGATCCTTGGGGTACCCCCTTTTGAATTGGCAATAGTGAAGATTTTGAGTTATGAAAATTAACAAAGTGCTGCCTTCCTTTCAAATAGCTTTCAAACCACTTGTACGCTATTCCTCGTATACCATATCTATGCAACTTATTCAAAAGGATTTGATGGTCAACAAGATCAAATGCTTTGCTTAAATCAAGAAATATTCCAAGGCATTCTTTGTTTTTATCAAGATGTTTTAAAATATATTTCATGTATTCTTCTACAGCATTACAGGTAGAGCGCCACTTTCTAAAACCATATTGTAAATTATTAAAAAGGATATGTTTGCAGAAAAATGATCCTAACCTATCTGCAACATCACCTTCAATAATTTTAGAAAATGTGCTCAAAATTGATATAGGTCTATAATTTTCTACTTCAGTTTCATTACCACTTTTAAATATTGGAACAATTTTTGCTACTTTAAATGCATTTGGAAATACTCCTTGATTTAAGGATTCATTGATTATATGAGTAAGAGGTGCTACGAATAGATGCATAGATCTTTTTAATGCTACTATGTAGTCTAAAACTTCGCGTTCTGTAACTGGCCAAAGAAAAAGACTAGATGAGTTGTATTGGATATGATTATGATCAAATTTAACATTATTATTAATTAGACAATCTGCTACGCTGTTAAAATAAGAATTAAAATAGTTTGAATTGTTAAAAGGTGTGGTGCTAAAAACTCATTAATTCTAATAGTAGAAATAGTTTTTGTGCTATTGTTCTTTCCCGTCCTACTTTTTATTATTTGCCACGCCATTTTGTTTTTATTATTAATTTGTTGGTTATAATATAGTCTTTTGGCTTAATTGATAACTTTTTATAAATTGTTTTGTAATTTTTATAATAGTCATTAAACTGATTATTTCCAAGTGATGTTAAAGGGATGTATGTTTTTTTAATTTTTGAGCTGATACCCTTATCCCGTTTGTTATCCATTTATTTTTACAATCGTTTGACTTTAAAATTTTTATTGGAAAAGCCGATTCAAATCCATACTTTACAAAGTCTAAGAATGTGTTAACTTTAATATTAACATCATCTGTTTCAACTATCTCCTCCCAGTTATTTGTTCCAATTATATTTAAAAAGTTTAGAATGCATTTTTTGTTGTTCATTTGCCTATATTTAATCTTAGTAGGACTATTAAGCTTATTTTTAATTTCTATTTCAATACGTTGCAAATTATGATCAGACATACAGTTTTCAACAACCTCAGACTTATAATTTTCAAATGAGTTAGTTACGCAGATATTGTCAATACAATTTAATTTACGCGTCGGTGCACTAATTGTGGGTGTTATACAATACGAACTTAATCAATCTAATAGTTCTCTCTGTGAGCTATTATCTACATTAAAATTAATATTATAATCACCACAAATAACTATATTATTGTATGAAAGTGAATGTAACAATTTAAGAGTTTATTAAGTATTGTATGTGACGGTGTTGCCATTCATATGATAGTTTTCTGAATTTTACGTCATTTTTTGTTTACAATATGCGCGTTCGTTTCGCCAATATCACTGAAATTTTGATCACTTGGTGATGATAAATTAAACGAATTCGGTGACATAAATTTGAAAATATGGGGAGTAATGAATAAAACAATTTTAGATAAGGTGTAATTGGTCATTCTTTATTATGTATCATGTTAAACAATAATTAAGTAATATTTTAGGTCATCACCAAGTGATCAAAATTTCAGTGATATTGGCGAAACGAACGCGCCTATTATGTTATATTAAATGTCAAGTAAACAAGATATGCGTCATTCATACGTCAATAAAATTGATATGTATAAGCATTGTGCAGCCGTGACTACTGTGAACATAGCAAAATTTCAACATTGGCTTGTTGACAAATCTGCCGCCTAATAGCGTATTTCTTAGTTGCAATCCCCAACAATAATCTTGCTCACGTCAGACGCAATAATTCGTATTTACGGCTTTTGTGAATAAAATCGTTATTATCTAACGTATTTAAGTTTTTCTATTTAAGCGCTTCATGCATCCGGTACGTTAAAGGTCGAGTGCAACAATTTTTGATCTTTAAATTGAAACATTTTTATATTTTTACACTTTGCGGGCAAGAGTGTTTTACACTTAACAAACCCACCAGAAAATATTTGGCGTTTGTGGGACGTTCTCCCTCAAAAAAGTAAAACGCGTTTTAAAAATGAATTCAAAAACCACTGAATTTGTGCTACCAATAGTGCGTTTGGCATACCAACCAAAGTCACCAAGACAAACAAAATCCCGGTTGTCCTGAAACAGATTGATATACGGAACGTTGTTTGAAATTGATGACAAGCTGTTGCGACCGTACTCACCGTAAAATAACATCGGTGAATTTCAATGGCTGCGTTCAGAACGATTTATCATGCGAACATTGTTTGCTGGCAGCGCTTGTCATTTTACTCATTATACTTTTAGGTGTGCTTGCTTGTTGACAAATCAACTCAGCATATATAAATTTAGATATTATTTAAAAAATCGAGAAAGAAGGCAATGTAGGTAATTAATAAATTTATGGGATTACAACGTACAACACTTGGGCAAAAGAATGAATAAATATAAAAAAAATGATAAAAATAATCAAACTTAAAAACATTACAAAGTGTGTAGTGCGTCATATAGATTTATTGTTTTATGTGTTAATTAATAATTATGTGAAACAAATATATATAAATGTTAGTTTAAAGTTATCGTATACTACTATATTACGTCTTTATAATTGTCATTAAAAAAGTAAAAATCTGTAAACAACCAGCAGTTGTAGTTTGGAGTTTTGATGTTAAACTAGTACCTGGCGACTGTGACAGGATTACGGCGAGTTTAGTATTATCTAACACAAAATAAAAATTAAATTTTGGTTTGGAAAATATAAGTTGTATAAAAACGACGTAGTATTTTACCTAAAATTTTCACACGTCTTGCTAATGAATTTAACGATCTCTATTCAAAATGGTAGTTATATCAACAAGTTTTTTATCTGTTGATGGAAAAAAATGCAGCAGATGACATTTTTGATCAAGAATTATGGAATATGAATGTGCAAAAGTACATTTGCAAATTTTTAAACTGGCAACACTAGAATTTTAAAAATTTGGCATTAGAGATTGAGTCAATTCTAGAAGACCCATGCCGATAATAAACATATTGTACTAGAAGATAAATTTCAGTTTTTGCAATTGGAGATTACTCAAAAAACACGTACTTATGAGTTAATAGAAAGCTATTAATAATAATATTAATAATAATATTCTACAACGGCAAAAAAAATCATTGAAAGTTAGCAGATTTGTTTTGGAATAAAACGATCTTTTAATAAAAGTTTATGCACTCAAGTTATTGAAATTAGTTTTAAATTTACAACGTTGTATGATAAAATCGAGCAAACCTTAGAGTCATATCAACATGAACAAGGGGCACTGCTAAAGTTTGCGGAATTAAGTACTGCCTGTATTGCCAGCGTTCTGCGATTGTTGGTATTTGTAAAATTAGACGTTTTTCACCTATAATTCAGTTGAGAGTTCAATTTCAAACTGCTTCGTTTCAACAAAGTTTAATGAGAGTAATAATTGTGTAAAAAATAAAAATTTCGAATCGTTACTTCCGAGTGATGATTTTTTATGATTTTCGATACGGTTTAACACTGCAGCAATGTGTGGAAAAACTTAGTTCGTTATTTAGGGATGAAGCACCATCTAAAACTATGATTTACAAATAGTTTGCAGAATTTAAGCGTGGAAGACCAACGTTTGATGACGATCTTTGCAAAGGTTGTTTATGCACCTCTGTTGTCGCAAAAAATATTGATGCTGTGCGTAAAATGATTTTGTCAGATTGGCATGTGACCTACAGTGAGATAGAGGCATCCTTAGGCATTGCAGCAAAACAAAAACATACGATTTTGCACAATCATTTGCATGTCAGGAAGCTTTGCAGTTGTTGGATCCCACACAGTTTAAAAGAAGAACAAAAACAGGCACGTGTCAAGTGGCGCAAGGAAATGCTAAAGAAATTTGAAGGGGTTTGTTCAAATTTGGTATATAACATTGTAACAGGTGACAAATCTTGGATATATGAGCCTGAAACAGCAATTGACTGTATGGGTTTTAAAATGAACCTAAACCTACAAAAGTGGTGCGTTCACGAAGAGTTTTGAAAAGAATAATTGCATGTTTTTTCGGAAAAAACGGGTCATGTTGCAAATGTTGCATTAGAGGATCGAAGGACAGTTAATGCTGACTGGTATACTTCAATTTGCCGGAAGTTATTGCTGAAAATAGAAGAAACAACATAAACCGGCAAATCATTGTTCATTATGACAATGCAAGCGCTCACACAGCACGACAAATTGTAAAGTTTTTGACTAGTAACAACATCCAATTAATGACGCATTGCCTATATTCGCCTGATTTATCGCCCAAAAACTTTTTCCTATTTTGACATATCAAAAATAAAATGCGATGGAAGCGTTTTTCATTGCATGAAAAGGCCGTTGAAGCATTTAAATCACTTGTTTTGGAGGTACTTTGCTTAGAGTGGCAAAATTGTTTTGAAGATTGGTTTTATCGGATGCAAAAGTGTATAGATTTTAAAGGAGAATATTTTGAGAAGCAATAAAGCAATTCAAATAACGTAATTTGCTTTACATTTTCCGCAAACTTTGACAGTGTTTCTCGTATCTAATAATTAAATAATGTTTCAAAGATTTCTGAATTGGTCTTAAAATAATGTTTAAACAAACGTTTTTTGTTTAATCTGTAGTAGTTTTTGTCAAGCAGGTTTTAAAGAGTTTTGGAATAATGTGGTAAATTCAGAAATCCAGCAGTAAAGATTGGAGTAGTTTATTGAATTTGGCACTGATTGTTACTTTGTTCTTGGTTAGTTTAAACTAATTTTTATAATTGCTTCCTGGTTCATCAAAACTACTACTGTATATCTACCATCTTGGGTTAGAGTACTGATAAGCTGTAGCTTAAAAATGCTCATTCTGTGTCCGTGGGCCAATTTACCATTAACAAAGGTATAACCAGGTTTGTGATCTTGGTTTTTTTTTAAATTCAATATATTTTTAAAGGCAGGGTTTTATGGTTTGCACTCGTCGTAGATAACCATCCAACTATTCATTTTAGGTTTTTAGCCGGGTTATTTAATAGCTAAACTAAAAACTTCTTCACTAAAAAAAAGACAAATTGACATTAACGGAGCAAAAAATCTAAAAAATTTACGCCAGCATCATTAAACAACGTTTACAAAATTATTGGCCAGTAAATAAAAATAACTAAAAATTGTAGGCCGAGTTTTAACCCTATGTTGAGTTTTTGTGAGTTGGTGTGGCCGGTTTGTTTTTGCTTATTTTGCTGTGATTTTGGAAAGACAATTATTAAATTTTTAGAAAAAATATATTTTGTAGCGCAAATTTTGTAAATTGTTTTATAGTCTACCGTTAAATTGAAACGAAACTCACACAGTCGTTTCCTGAAAGAATGAAAAATTGCTCAAGTTGAAAACTAACGCAGTTTTTTTTTTAAATTAAGGATAGGATGGCTTGCTAGAAGAAGATTAGGTATTGGCCGCTAAATATCAAATTTTTAAAACCATGTCTAGTATTTAGTCTCTAAATGTTTTTTGCGTCAAACAATGTATAATACAATGTATTAGTCAAAAATATTGTGTTAAACAATAAATTAAATTTGTTGTTGTAGATTTAGAAGCAGGCACAAACATTATTCCTATAGATATGCTTTGATTATTTAGTCCTAACTAATTATTTTTAATTGTACGAAAACCTAAACAATTCTTTTTTCAATTTTCTAATCCTTATTTTTCTGATCTTGTTTTATTAACTCTCACGTTTAATTGGTTTTTTAACAGTTTTGACATTTTCGATGTTCATTGTTGACTTCTGATTTTACTAGTACTTACTCTATGTATAATATAAAAATGTTCTACCTTTATACTGTTGTTTTTAAAGATTTTATTTAGCACACACCCTTTAGAATTAGACCAAACGTGACAACTATTTGCATTTGCTTTAATAATATTTTTTTGTAAAAAACTTTATATGCTATTAGAAGATTCTAAAATAATTTCAAAAAGCTTTGAGAAGTTTTTACCAAGATCAGAGAATAATAATAAAACAGTTTAAAATACTTTTTGAAAAAATATGATAAACTTTAATTCTTTTCAAATTAACACTGCAACAGCTTTTAAAAGATCTAATGACTCTAAAGGATTATAAGAAAACTTAATTGATATTACAAAAACTATACAAATTTTTTACTGGAGAGCACAAGAGGTCTTAATAGGGAAGTTTTAAAGAATCTTGAGATGATGAACGATAGAAAACATTGAGAGCTATTAGAGACAATCAAGAGAGTTGTAGAAGCTATTAGACAGTTTTATCAAATTAATTTTAAAGTATATTTGAGAGTTACAATAGTTAGAGTACTTCATAAAAGATTTTGCACGCAGAAATAAAGAATATTTGAAAAAAAAAGATTTTTTTTTCTTTATTATTAACGGTTATTTTGTTTTTAATAATTTTTCATAATTTTTTTTTTTTAATTAAAATTTGGTTTTACTATCATTTCATTCTAATGTTATAAGTTTTTTTATTTATTAGTTAAAAACTAGCCGTAATAAAAGGCAATATTTTCTGCCGCCTTCGTTTCGCTTCATGATTTTAGTATTTGAGAGGTAAATTTAGTTTTCTGGTCTGATCAGACGCTGCATGCTCATAAATCCGTAATTTGTCAGTCGATATTATGCTAATTAATTTAATTAGTTTAATTATTTCTACAAATTTCTTAAAAAATATAAAATAATTTGCAAAAACAATAATTTAATTTTAATTTTGTTTTAGGTAATACCATATTGTTACATTAACACTTTGACTTATGCAATTGGTGGATTTTGGTACGCACATTGTGACGTCATCGGAAGAGTGGCAACAATTCTTGCAGCGGATTTTCAAAACGCTCTTAAACACATAGGTCAGTATTCTAAGCCAAATATCTACTATATTATGATATAAGTTTATAAAAAAAACCTTTCATAATATATCATTTATTTTGTTTTGTTGTTATATCCTTTTTTTATTGATTTAAAAGTTAATTATTTTGGAGATAGGATAAAATAATAATTAAACTATTTGCTTATAGCATTTGGTTTTTTAATAGCTAACGTTTCGGCAGCGTTGCTGCCTTCCTCAGAGCTAAAAACAAACATTACATTGTATAAGACAGTTAAAATAAATATAAAATTGTGATGACAATGTCAAGGACACTACTAATAAACAAATTAAAAAAACATATATCTAAACACAAAAACAGTTATATCACTATAATTTACCTTTAAAACTATTTGCTAAAATTGTCATATATAAAAAAAAATTTCGCGAACAAACTTGCACATACACTTTAAAAACACTCTTCATTAGATTGATTCTTTGTTTACAATTTCGTATGTTATAGTGGTTGCATACATTAAATTTGCTATTTGCACATTAAAATTAATTTTGCGTACATATTTGAAAGTTTCTCTTTGTCCGTTTTTAAATTAATATTTCGGTTTTTCGTTCTGTTGATATGAACCACTTCGCTAATTAGACGTTTTTTATATCCGGATTCCGTATCTAGTATTTTAGTATCTTCAAATTTAAATTGATGGTTTTCATTAAAAGAATGTTGCGCTAGAGCAGTTTTTTCCTTTTTTTCGCGGTATTGCGGTTTGCAGTCTTGTTTATGGTTATATAGACGTTTGCTTAGATGTTGTTTTGTTTGGCCAATATAACATTTGTCGCAATCTCCACACGGTATTTCATAGACCACGTTTGCTATCGTCTCTTTAGGGTCTTTGGTTTTAAGTTTAGTAAACAGTTTTCCTACTGTTGTTATGTTATATATCCCTAAATTGCCTATACCGTTTTTCTTTAGTTCTCTGTTGATGTTATTTGTTATAAATGAAATTTGCTACGATAAAAATCGTAATGGTCAGTTTGACCATACGGCGTCACTCAATGGAGGAGGGCGGGGTTAACAACGACTATTTATCAAAATAGAAATTTGGTTTGCATGACTCGACGACGGATATGTAAAAAAAAATGTAAAAGACTTACCCCTAATCGTCCGGTACCTGCACAGGGCTCCAATTGCTTTTGGTTCTTTTGATTGGCTCTTCCTCCTTCTGGGATAGACCGCGAAAAGCAATAAACGGCGGATTGTTAAGGAAAGTTGTAAATGGTAAATAAGGAAGGCTTGATTATCCAAACAAATATAATTGGAATATTGGGGTTGAACATAAAAGTAATCGGTGAATAATGCTAATGATTAATCTAAAGAAAAATACCTGCCACGCAAAACTTTCATACTACTAAATCAATCCAGCGAAAATTAATAATAATACATATAATATAACAAATAAAATAAACTAAATTAACAATTAATGAACTTGGTGCCACACGTGGTCACCTCGCAGGGAACGTCCGGCAGCGTGTCGGTCCAACTGGTGCTTGGACCCAAATAGTGGTTATTAAGTTCAGCAAGGATATGTAGATTTAAGCAGTTTATATATATGTATAATTGTACAGACGTGATCCTAGATTTAACGACAATTTTAATTAAATGCCACATTGATCATCATTCCGCACTATACAGCATATAATTGATAATAAATAATATTGATTGCGATATGTAATATTAACATGAAGGTCTAAGACCTGGCATGAAGCACACAAAACACAACAAAAGATTTATCAATTTTAGCGGTGAGGGTTGAATTTAAAATTCCGTGATAAACACGTGTTTGTAAAAATCAATTCAATCACCCAACAATCCGTAATCAAACTACGTCCAGCCAACTAGCTGTTCACCGGTAAAAAAACCTCTCTATCATAATCAGTGCTTCTGCCAGGTCTAACCCACCTATCATCTTCATCCTCATACCTATCACTCTCGTCATACCTAAAAAATGTGTCGCTTATTACCCTACCCGATTTACACACATAAGACAAGTCAGGTTCTAAGGTGAATTTTGGATTACCACGTGTTGGATCTCGGGGTGATAGAGCGCAGCACTAGTGGCTGGAGCTCGCCCATCCTGATGATCCCTAAGAAGGACGGCTCATACAGGTTCTGCGTGGACTTCAGAAAATTAAATGCTGTATCTGAGCCATGTGCATACCCGCTCCCATATATCAATTCAATTTTAACAAAATTAGGTAACTCGCGATATCTAACCAGTTTAGATATCAAGAGTGCCTATTGGCAAATACCCATGGCCGAAGATAGTAAGCAATATACGGCATTTACTATCCCAGGCAGGGGATTATTTCAGTTTAGGCGCATGCCTTTTGGGTTAAGTGGTGCCCCGGGTACCTTTCAATCCCTCGTGGACACGCTATTCGGAGCAGAGTTAGAACCATATCTGTTCACTTACCTGGATGATGTTGTTATCACTACTCCAGACTTTCCCACTCACGTCAAAATAGTTGAGGAAGTATTGTCCAGGCTAACAAAAGCGGGATTAACACTTAACAAAGATAAGTGTATTTTTTGTAGAAATGAGCTCCGATACTTAGGGTATATCGTAAACCGGTTTGGGCTTAATGTGGACCCGGAAAAAGTGAGTGCGATTGTGGACATGCCCACCCCTAAATGCGCGCGTGATATAAAGCGCATTATCGGTATGGCGTCGTGGTATAGGAAGTTCATCCCAAACTTCTCGGATATTGCTTTACCAATGACGTCATTGCTGAAAAAGAATGCAAAGTTTGTGTGGTCGGAACAGTGTGCCCAAGCGCTAATTAACATTAAGGAAGCGTTAGTTCATCCCCCCATTCTAGCATGCCCCAATTTTGAGGAGCCATTTACCCTGCAGTGTGACGCTAGTTCGTATGGGTTAGGCGCTGTTTTGACACAGTGTATCGACGGCCAAGAGAAGGTGATCTGCTACCTTTCTCGTTCTCTGACTAAGTGCGAGGCCAATTATCATGTCACCGAAAAGGAATGCTTGTGCGTTCTCTGGAGCGTCGAGAAGCTCAGGTGTTATTTAGAAGGTGCGAAGTTTACAGTCATAACAGACCATTACAGCTTGTTATGGCTGGACAACTTAAAAGATCCCCAGGGACGATTAGGGAGATGGGCGCTGCGCATGCAGCAATATCACTTCACAGTTGTGCACAGGAAAGGGAAAGATCATGTGGTCCCTGACTGTTTGTCACGTGCCATTCCCGAAGCGTCCTGGATATCTTTAAATAACATCGAGCAACCTGCAGCTGATACAGCTTCCTTTGCGGTCCATGATAAGTGGTATATTAAGATGTTGGAGAGAGTAGCGGAGAAACCTCTAAATTTTATTAATTGGAGAGTGGTGGACGGTCGTCTATACCGTTGTGTGGAGCATGGTGCTGGCCACGAGTATGATGGGGATTGGTGGAAATTAGTGGTGCCTAAGGAAAATCGGAAAGCTTATCTACAATCTTATCATGACGAGCCTAAAGCTGGTCACTTGGGGTTATATAAAACATATCATCGAATTGCTTCTCGATATTACTGGCCCAAGCTGAAGGCGGACGTTGCTCGTTATGTGGGTGCTTGCAAGATCTGTGCAACACATAAACCCGAGCAACTGAAGCCCGCAGGCTTAATGGGTAGTAGGCCAGTGGTGTCAAAATGTTGGCAAATGATAAGCACCGACTTGGTAGGCCCATTGCCCAGAAGCCGCAAGGGTAACTGTTATGTGTTAGTTGTCAGTGATTATTTTAGTAAATTTACGTTAGTATTCCCGCTACGTAAGGCCACTAGTGCCAGTGTTTGTAAAATTCTGGAGGAGAATGTGTTTTTAATGTTTGGGGTGCCAGAGTTGTTGATAGCAGACAATGGGGTACAGTACAAGAGTTTAGAATTTACAAAACTAATGAGTCAGTATAATGTTAGGCCTATATATAACGCCGTATACCATCCTCAGGCGAACCCTTGCGAGCGCGTAAATAGAGTCCTTAAAACAATGATATCGTCTTATGTGGAGGATGATCATCGAAGGTGGGATGATAAGTTGTTTCAAATCGGTTGTGCACTCAGAACGGCACAGCATGAGGTTACTGGCCACACCCCATATTACGTAAACTTTGGGTGCGAGATGGTAATAGATGGTGATGACTATTCTGAGAGAAGGGTTAAGGAACAAATCGTTAAAGACATAAACGATGATAAATCTCTTCCTAAGAAAAATATGTTGCTGCAAAAACTAAGAGAATTAGTTAAAACTAAACTACTAAATGCTCAAGAAAGGAGTAAGATTAGGTATAACTTACGTAGGCGTGAAGTTAGACTAAATGTAGGTGATAATGTTTGGAAAAAGGAATATCGTCTCTCAGATGCCAATAAATACTTTAGTGCAAAGCTAGGCGACAAGTTTTCTGGCCCGTATAAAGTAAAGAAGAAAAAAGGAATTAACGTTTACGAGCTGGAGGATGAGAGCGGTCATTCTAAAGGTTGTTGGCACATCAAGGACCTTAAGCCAGTAAAAGAATGTATATTGGATTAGTTATGAAATTGGTTTGTTTTATGTTGTCGTGGTGTTAGTCATGTATCGGGTGTACAGTGATTTTAAAATTACACTTACGGTTACAATTTGAGTTTATTTTGCATCTTATATGTTATTTTTACAGAGTATATTAATCCATTTCTTTATAAATGTTTATGTTTAAAAAAAAAAAAAAAAAAAAAAAAATGTCACTGCATTCCATTTTTTTTTTTTAACCGAGGGAGGGTGAAGTTGTTACGTTCTGAAATGGCAGTAGAATCTGAAAAATAATTATATCAGCTTTGCAGTAAAAAATTTATAAATGGCTACTTATCTTTATTCATGGTAGGCATTGTGGGTGTCGTACTGCACATCGGGTTGCATTTGCTGCAAGCTCGAACATCGGTTTCCAGCTAACAACGAATATTATGTTAAAATAATTAATTACTTTAATTGCAATTAGAGTTGGTTTGTGTGATGCGGCTGGGATGTGGGAGAATGTTGAAGACTTGTCCCATCATTATAAAGTAACCATATCAATTTTGTAAATATAAATTTAATATTTACTTACGGTTTACAATGATTGGTTTTTCCCCGACAGTTTAGATCGTTGCTTATCCATCTAATCCATATTGTTCCAGCTTTTCCCTTTTGTTTATTATTGCTTTGTTATTATACCATTCCATTCCATTTATTTTAACCTATCCCATTTCATTTTAATTATTTGTTGATTTCCTCCATTAACCTAAAATAGTCACCTGTCAGAAATAATTTGATGTTAATAAAATCTTCAATCTTTAAAATAGTAATTGCTGGCCATCAGCCACATCAATTTAATTAATAGATTTTGTTATTACTTACCTTTAATTATTGTATATAAATCCCTTGACACGGAACTGGAACGTCACTTTTATTCATTCATAATATACTAATTTCATTCATCAAGCACTAGTCCGAACATCGATCGGTAAAAATTACCTACTTTTCGCTCGAACTACTACGGTGTCTTGAGTTGAATTAGTCGATTCAAATTATTTCTTTGATTTTAAATATTTAGCATCAGATTAATTAATGATTTGTGCTTTTATGTTTTCCTTATCATTTCCTTTTGTCCTTAGTTATATTTCTTTCATTTTATATTCTTTTAATTTTACTTGGTTGGCAGAGTAGTGCATGCGCACAATGAAGGATTTTTCTTCAGGAGGTCCTGGAGAGGACTGAAATCCATCCTTTTACCGGTGAACAGCTAGTTGGCTGGACGTAGTTTGATTACGGATTGTTGGGTGATTGAATTGATTTTTACAAACACGTGTTTATCACGGAATTTTAAATTCAACCCTCACCGCTAAAATTGATAAATCTTTTGTTGTGTTTTGTGTGCTTCATGCCAGGTAAGTCCTTTATATTATCCCTTCATATTTTCTTTGATTTTTATCCCTTTTTCTTTTCCTTTTATTTCAGGTCTTAGACCTTCATGTTAATATTACATATCGCAATCAATATTATTTATTATCAATTATATGCTGTATAGTGCGGAATGATGATCAATGTGGCATTTAATTAAAATTGTCGTTAAATCTAGGATCACGTCTGTACAATTATACATATATATAAACTGCTTAAATCTACATATCCTTGCTGAACTTAATAACCACTATTTGGGTCCAAGCACCAGTTGGACCGACACGCTGCCGGACGTTCCCTGCGAGGTGACCACGTGTGGCACCAAGTTCATTAATTGTTAATTTAGTTTATTTTATTTGTTATATTATATGTATTATTATTAATTTTCGCTGGATTGATTTAGTAGTATGAAAGTTTTGCGTGGCAGGTATTTTTCTTTAGATTAATCATTAGCATTATTCACCGATTACTTTTATGTTCAACCCCAATATTCCAATTATATTTGTTTGGATAATCAAGCCTTCCTTATTTACCATTTACAACTTTCCTTAACAATCCGCCGTTTATTGCTTTTCGCGGTCTATCCCAGAAGGAGGAAGAGCCAATCAAAAGAACCAAAAGCAATTGGAGCCCTGTGCAGGTACCGGACGATTAGGGGTAAGTCTTTTACATTTTTTTTTTACATATCCGTCGTCGAGTCATGCAAACCAAATTTCTATTTTGATAAATAGTCGTTGTTAACCCCGCCCTCCTCCATTGAGTGACGCCGTATGGTCAAACTGACCATTACGATTTTTATCGTAGCAAATTTCTGGAGCCCAACGTGTTGGAGGTGCGTAGTCCTCAACCAGACTACGGGACTCCTCAATTTTTCTACATAACGAAATTAATTGAGTTTCGTTTTGTACATCCTCCAGGACCAGTTTGCTTTGATAAATAGGATGCAAATTTTGCCGAATAACTTTTAGTCGCATTTCCGGAGTTATTTTACAGGTCATGCGCTGAAATAAGTTGTTCATATATGCCAGATATATGCCAATCGACTCATCCCGCCCTTGAGTACGCGCCTTAATTTGCTGCCAGAGACGCTCGTTGTAGTCACGCGGTAAAAATTCGTCCCTTAACCCCTCACATAACGACTCCCAGTCAAGTATCGCGTCTCTATTTGCCCTATACCACACTAATGCTCTACCACTAAATAACTCTATTGCACTACGGTATAATAATTGCTTACTCACTCCTCTAGCTTCACCAAGCTCTTCCACTCGCTGCAAAAAACTAAGATCAATGGAGGAGGGCGGGGTTAACAACGACTATTTATCAAAATAGAAATTTGGTTTGCATGACTCGACGACGGATATGTAAAAAAAAAAATGTAAAAGACTTACCCCTAATCGTCCGGTACCTGCACAGGGCTCCAATTGCTTTTGGTTCTTTTGATTGGCTCTTCCTCCTTCTGGGATAGACCGCGAAAAGCAATAAACGGCGGATTTAGGTTCCCACAAATTCCATTTATAACAAATAACATCAACAGAGAACTAAAGAAAAACGGTATAGGCAATTTAGGGATATATAACATAACAACAGTAGGAAAACTGTTTACTAAACTTAAAACCAAAGACCCTAAAGAGACGATAGCAAACGTGGTCTATGAAATACCGTGTGGAGATTGCGACAAATGTTATATTGGCCAAACAAAACAACATCTAAGCAAACGTCTATATAACCATAAACAAGACTGCAAACCGCAATACCGCGAAAAAAAGGAAAAAACTGCTCTAGCGCAACATTCTTTTAATGAAAACCATCAATTTAAATTTGAAGATACTAAAATACTAGATACGGAATCCGGATATAAAAAACGTCTAATTAGCGAAGTGGTTCATATCAACAGAACGAAAAACCGAAATATTAATTTAAAAACGGACAAAGAGAAACTTTCAAATATGTACGCAAAATTAATTTTAATGTGCAAATAGCAAATTTAATGTATGCAACCACTATAACATACGAAATTGTAAACAAAGAATCAATCTAATGAAGTGTGTTTTTAAAGTGTATGTGCAAGTTTGTTCGCGAAATTTTTTTTTATATATGACAATTTTAGCAAATAGTTTTAAAGGTAAATTATAGTGATATAACTGTTTTTGTGTTTAGATATATGTTTTTTTAATTTGTTTATTAGTAGTGTCCTTGACATTGTCATCACAATTTTATATTTATTTTAACTGTCTTATACAATGTAATGTTTGTTTTTAGCTCTGAGGAAGGCAGCAACGCTGCCGAAACGTTAGCTATTAAAAAACCAAATGCTATAAGCAAATAGTTTAATTATTATTTTATCCTATCTCCAAAATAATTAACTTTTAAAAATATATCATTTATAAATATTTACTACTATTAGTATTGTCAGTATTGATTTATTGAACTGTTCTAGACACCTTTTTAAATAATTGTACTTATATTTCACAAATCAATATTAATTGTTAACACTTAATCACCTTTTTTTGTATTAATTTATTGTTAAAAGCAGTAATAAGTATATCATTTAAAAAAACATAATTAATATATTCAATTACACGTAAATTGACTAATTAACTTGTATACATATTTACAAAAAATGTATAAATTGCTTATACTTAAGTGAAAATTTAAGGTCCATCATCAAGAGTGGCTGATTTTCGAGGATTATGGATGCTTCTTTCTCGAATAATAAGAGGAGTTGGTTTAGGATCATGTTACGTGTTGATATTTTTAAATTTATATCTTTTTCTTACAATTACATTAACAATTTATGGATTATTATCAACATTGCAAGATGGATTTGGAATTAAGGATGTAGGATTGACTGTAACTGCTGTAACAGCAATTGGTATGCTTTATTTCATTTGCGACGAAGCTCATTATGCATCAAGTTGTGTAATTAAATTTACAATTACGTATTTATAGTTTATTGATTAAGTTATATTTTAGGTGCGAGTCTATTTTCAGAAGAAGTTATTGTTGGTTGAATTATCATGGATGAACGATGATGCTCAACAAGAGGTTCGTAAAAAGTTTTGTTTATTTAATTACATTTAAAAAAAAAAACTAAGAAAAATATTATTTTTTATTTTCTAATTTAAATTTGTTCAACAAGCTGTTGTATTCTTTTACTGCATACTGATTATTGTGCTGTTTGTCATTACAAACAAATATGCACTTTAAAATAAATGGTGCACTTTGCTGTTAAGTTAATTTGGTTGCATATACTTCCAACCCACAACCATTGCGGTTTTATGCTTTACTACCGAAATAAATGAACTAAAACAAATTGTATTTTATTTGATGTTAATTTTTGATTTGATTGAATATTTTTTAATCATATTTGAAAGCTTTGAAGCCGCAATAAATTTATTCTTTGTGACAAAAAATTTATACCAGAATTTTATAGTTGGTTCAGGGTATTATTTATTCAGCATTTAATGTTTGGTTACAAATTTATTATACAGAATATTAAAAAAAACTACGTAAGTTAATATGAATAATAATTAAAAGAATCTGTAAAAATGTACCGTAAAACCGTACCGACGTTTTAATAGGTTTGGTGTTATTTAAATATTTAATCAGAAATATAATTTAAATATACCTGCGCAGTACTTCGTGTTCTTAAATTGATCATCAGCAACATGCAGCTAAAAACTTCTAGTAATGATTTTATTTAAAATCTAATATTTGTGTAAGATAAATATTATTTTATCAAAAATTCGATATCTTTGATTTTGCTACACCTAGAGACTTGACATTTGATTATGATACTCCTGAAACATAATACTTTCAATCCCAAAAATAAAAACTGAATTTGGTTGCCCTAGGGTGCAATTTAACACATAGTTGCTAAAAGTGGGTCTTAAAAATAGATTTACATCGAATTTTTCGCAATTTTACAATTTTTTTGGCTTTTTTCAGGAGAATAATAAAAAAAAAACGGACATAAAAACCGCGTTCTACAAAAAATTTCTTATCGATTACAAAAATTTCTTTTCGATTACTCTAATTACTTTTTTTTTGGTCTTTTTTGCAAAATTATGAAGAAACGTTTTATTATAAAACTTAAAAACTAAATCAGTTTTAAAATATAAAAAAAAAATTTGCTATTTTTAAACCGAGTTTAAACTATTTTTAAATGTTAGTTTTAGTAAATAAAAAAAAACTATTTACGTTATAAACATCAAAATATCCAAATCCATCTTTGTATTAATGAAAAAATCAATAGTCCAGCTATAATGTACAAAAAGTTGATTGATAACTCTAAAATTTGACCTAAATGTTAAAATCCAACCTCGAATTGATAAAATTCGACAAACAAAAATTATAATCTGGCTATAAATTACAAAAAATTAAAAAAATGTCTTAATTGTTTAATTTTGGCTTTAAAGCTTATAAAATACTATAACCCAGCCACAAAACACAAAAATTTAATTTAACTAAAAAAAAATTGTTTAAATGTCTAAATCTAGATTAAGTTATTAAAATCCAATATATACTTAATAAAATCCGGCCATAAAATACAAAAAATGACTAATAGTGCTAAACTAACTTAAATGTCAAAATACGGCTTCAAATAATGATAAAATCCGTATTTAAATAAATAAAATTTGGCTATAAAATATTATAATCGGTTTTGAATTAATACAATTTGTTGCTAATCAATAAAATCCGGCTATATTATATGACCGGATTTTATTGATCTAGCTTAAATGTCAAAACCCAACCTAAAATTCATAAAATCCAACTTTAAATTAATAAAATCCGGTCATAAAATAAAAAAAGTTGACTAATAATGATAAAATGTGGCTTAAATATCAAAACCCAATCTTCAATAAATAATCCTGTTTTAGATTGTTGAAATCTAGTATTTTATAGTTAAAATTTAGCTATAAAATTTTTATTTCAAAAATATTTGGCCGGATTTGATAAACTTTTTTTGTTTTTGAGTTTTATAGCTTGATTCTTGTAGGTGAATGCTCCATTCAGTTCATTGATTTTGGCCAAGTAATTTAAGTGTTAATTTAGAAATTAAATATTTTTCTTTTTTGGGAATGTATTTTAGAGGTTCATAAATCTAATTTCTTGACAACAAATAGTTAGGTGGGTAGGCGCAGTCAGTTTATTTAATTGAAGTGTCCCGCTCGCTCACCTAAGTGTTATTGATCCTGAAATTATTATTTTTTTCTCAAATCATTTTATCATAAAATTGGGGAAGGAGGTTGATAAATCCAACATCTTAATAACAAACACTTGAGTCGGTGAGCGGGGCACTTAGTTTATTGATTGTGAGCAAGCAGTTTCAATTGAAGTGTTTGCCTGTTTACCCAAATGTTACTAATCCAAAAATTGAATATTTCTCTTTTTTTTGCAAATACAATTTGTAATAAAATTGGGGAGGAAGTTGATTAATCCAACTTTTTGATAACAAACAGTTAGGTGGGTAATTAGTTTATTGATTGTAGACAAGTAGTATTAATAAAAGTGCCCCAACTATCTATCCAAATGTTACTGATCTAGAAATTAGATATTTCTTTTTTTGCAAATGTAGTTTTTTATAAAATTGAAGAAGAAGGTTGATAAAACCAACTTTTTAATAACAAACACTTGAATTTATAAGCGGAGCATTCAAATCAATAACTGTGAAAAAGTAATTTTAATTGAAGTGTACCATCCACCTACTCAAGTGTTAGTGATTCAAAAGTTTCTCATTTTTCTTTTGTTTAAATGTAGTTTGTCATTAAATTAAGGGAAGAGGTTGGTGTAATTCATTTTTTTGATAACAATTAGTTATCGATAGACGGAGTACTTAGTTTATTGAGTGAGTAAGTAGTTTTAATTGAAGTACCCCGCTTAACCACCCAAGTGTTACTTATCTACACATTAGATGTTTCTCTCTCTGCAAATGTCAATTGTTACTAAATTAAAAAAGAAAAGTAACAGAACTAATCTTTTAATGATAAACAAGTGGGTAGGCAGGTCATATAGTACAGCGATTGTGGGTAGGTGATCTCAAATGAAGTGCTCCGACTACCTACTCAAGTGTTACTTCTTTAGATATTTAGCCATATTCTGTATGCATATTGATAGTTAACAATATTGTTATCTAAGAAGATTGCTAAGCAATGTTGTGCATTTATTACGTTTTTTTACTAAATTGCTAAGCAACCTTGCTCGCTAACGATATTGTTAGCTAGCAATATGCATACAGAATTTAATGTTTTTTTTGCAAATATTTTGGATAAAATTTTGCAGTTATATTTAACGAGTAAATAATTTATGAAATATTAAATAAAACCTTTACTTTTTAAAAACTAATTGCGCAGAAACAACTTATTGGATAATTTTTTTTTTACGTTTGCGGACACAGATTGGACTTTCTTCTATAATTTGTAAAAATTTTATTCAATTATATTCAGGCGTTTTCTTGCTGAGTTTTATTCTGTAAACCCATATAATAGCGTAACTATTTTTTTTCCTTAACAATACAGAGTTGTGTCTACGGCAATAGGTTTGTTGGGTTTGAGTTGTTGAGATTGCAGAAAGAGTACACACAAGGCTGGTCTTCTTCAAGAAAGAGTGTCGGTGTAAAACATTTTTTGGGTTTGTGCATAACATTTTTGCTCCTCCACCTACACAAATTTCAACTTTATACTTTATATATTTTATACTTTTAATAATTTTATATGAACATAAATTTGAATAATCAATCTCATTTATTCTCAGTTTGAATTTTGAGCTTTGTGAGTCTTGGAATAAGTTATAAGTTACAATTATATAATCTGCTTCTCAAACTTATTTTGAGGCTCCGATGCCTTGCAACCGCATGATGGAGCAGGGGCCTTATGGTTGGCACTAATTAAACTAATATCCAAAATAAAATTGACTAAATAAAAACGTCAAGGAGTCATTTGATACTCCATTTAAAAACTATATTATACAACCATAAAAAAATGAAACAGTCTATTTTACCGTCTTGCTGCACGCTTTCAACATTAAACACACAATGAGTCCAGTCCAGATCCTACCTCCGAAAAAATACAACATTTTTGAAACTTTTTACACTGATTTATAGGTACTTAATAAAGAATAAACTAAAACTACAAATATGACACAAGCTCTAGCGGCAATGGTCAAAAACAAGGCACATTTTTTGGTTTTTTGTTAATATTTTGAGAACTGAAGATTAGAAGTAAAAGTTGAAATTTGCAATAAAAATGATCATATACATTTTTTTTTGTATTCCCAACGGTTACAAAGTTATAAGGCAATAAAGAATTAAAAAAAAAGTTTATTGTATTGTTACTAGCTAAGGAGCCGGTCTCTTTTGTTTGGTGCAACGCCCTTTTCTCTGTACACATTCCTACCATATTTTCCTTCTTCTGTTTATTTTGACGGTTTTCCCGCTCTCTCTTGTTTTCTAACTACCTTTCCTTCCTTTCACATAAAGTTTACAAATTCACGTTTTAGTTTTAAGAAAAGCGTATTTTATATGACGAACATCTTGGTCCACCTCCTGGTGTAACAAGAATTGGTGAGAAGGAAATAAAATCATTAGTGTTAGGTAGCAAGCAAAGAAACAAACACACAAAAGGAGTCTATACAAGCTTTCCTGAATCAGCAATCTAGGACAAAAGCCTATTCATCAACAAAATACAAAGGTAGCTTTGTGCCCTAAACAAGGTTGTCTGTTTTTTCTGTGCAGATGTTATTGATGAGATAAATATTTTAAAAAACAAAATAAGAAAGCTGTTAAAGCTTGCAGGGATGCTTAGTATGGTCAAGTAAGAAAGTGCTTAATACTGTATTGCAAACTGCAAACAGAAGAAATTATAATAAGGCAGAAAAAGTTGAGCTTTGTCTGTCTGCCGTTAGTGATCTTGCAGGATGTTCAGAAAAATTTGTTTGATACATCCATTTACCCTCCACGCAATAACTCTTTTAAAGAAGCAACTGCTTGTGTGCCTTCAACTCTCCAACTTTTTCTGGATCATTTGATCATAAAAAAGCAGACAAATTAAAAAAAAAAACTGAAAAATTACATTCATGCTGAGTGTTCAGGTAATTGAGAAGGTCATTTGAGCGGCGTGAGGAATATGAGTTCCTATTTTCATGAATGTGGACATTTTCATTATGCCAAATCAATTCACTTGTACGTGCAAGACATGATGAAGCTACTCTCTGTTATGTCCTCATCAGAATTCTAAAAATATGTAGACCTTGGTTTTTTTACAGAGCAAACTGTTATATGAAATTATCCTTATGCATAGCATAAAAAGCGTAAGTGGTTTGACACAAGGGCATTCCGGACAGTGTTTTAGCCAGATGAGTACTAGGAAAGAACTGATAATTTTGGACTAGAGTTATGACCATAGAAATTACCCTCATGCGTAGCATAAAAAGCGTAAGTGGTTTGACACAAAGTCATGTCGGACAGTGTTTTAGCCAGATGGGTACTAGGAATGACTGAAATTTATAAAGTTTGTACATTAAGAGTTTACAGGAATTCTGTTCTCTACAAGTAAACAGCATAAAAATTTTCCAGAGACTTGTAGAGCTAGAAATTCAGATGATACTGCAAAAGTTTTTTAGTAGTTTGAAAGTTATCCTCAATTTCAATTATCAGTGGGATAGTGAGTGATAGCAAAGTAACATTCTATAACGCTCTTAAAATTGGCAGGCAAGCAATGACCAAAACAGTCGGACAGACTTTTTTAGAAGTTAAGTTGTCACTGAAAGAGCAAGCATTTCTTTTGGCAAGCATGACTAATTCAGTCAAAGTTTATGGAAAAAGTGTGGTGATTAATCCTTTAACGATGTTTCAAAGAATAGCTATGAACAAGCCTTGAAGAACTACTTATAGCATGAGCTTGCTCCTCCCAATCTTTTCGATTTTGGCATAGTTTTGGATGGAGAATCCAACGTATCCAAAAATGTAAGTAAGTAAGTAAGTAAGTTCTTTTTTCTTGCTTTGGCAACTTCAATAAATTACATATTGTGCTGTGCACACTTATTTGTTTGTTTTTGATTTGTTTTGGAAAAACTCAACTTTTAGTGCTGTATAACTTTGTAAACGCTGCAAATACAAGAAAAATGTATATGTATATTTTTATAAAAAAATTTATCAACTTTCATTATAAATATAATCTTTTACTTCTAACTTAAAGTTCTCAAAATTTTAACAAAAAACCAAAAGAAGTTTCCTGTTTTTGGTCATTGTTGCTAGAGCTCGTGTCATATTTGTCAGAACTTTTAATATATTCTTCAATAGGTACCTATAAATCAGTGTAAGAAGTTTCAAAACTTTTAGATTTTTTTGAAGGTAAAAAGCTACTTTGACTGAACTAAATGAGTTTTCTAAAGCACACTAATTAAATTTATAAGTTTTTGGATTTGAATTGGAATTAAAAACAAAGCTCAGAAGCTATACAAAGTGGAAACTAGAAAACACTTTTTTAATATTTTATTCTTTAGCTTTAAAACGGTCAGTTTATTCACTTGCTGCATAAACTAGATGATTGTGATACGTTTTATTAAATAAGGATTTCATTTAAGTAATATATTAAATAGTAACTTGTAAATATTTTTTAAGGCTAACTGGCAAAAAATTAATTTATTATTATTATTATTAAGAATTTAAATCCAATATGTGGGCGTTTAATAAATTTTTATTACTAATAAATTAAAAACAGATCTAATCATTTTTTGAGCTTTCAAATTTTGATTAAGCATTTGTCAAGAATTTATTCACAAATAAACGACAGTGATATTTTTTTGTGCACATTTTGCTTTATTTATTCATACATATGAATTTATGTATTAGTTTTGTCTAAATAATTAATATATTTTTTTTTTATATGAACTAACTTTTTATTATAAAACGTATTTTATTTATTTATTGGTATTGTCTAAATAATCAATTTAATTTCTAAATTACAATTTTTAGACTGAAACTAATTTAAATCTAATTTTCTCAAAACTGGTTTGTTTGATAAAAACCAAATTCTTTTATAAAACGATTTTAAAAGACAATTTTACATACTTATTGGTATTGTCTAAATAATCAATTCAACTTCCTAATTAATATATTAAACATTTTTCATCTCTACATAAGTTAGTAGTTACTATGTCACAAGAAGAAGTAATATCCAATATTGTGATGACTGATACTTGAGTAAGTAGGCGGGAGTTTCAGTTCAAATTACTTGCTTGTAATCATGCTCTAGGATTTTTCCTCATCTACGCGAGTGTTTGTTATCAAGAAATTGAAACTATTTTCTCTTTGCAAGCGTTAAAAGCGCTATGTTAGAAGTAAGGATTATAAATCCAATTTCTTGATGAACAACACATGGGTGGGTAGTTGGGTTACTCTAGATTATAATTACTATCAAGTAGTTTAAACTGGAGTGCCTACCTACCCACTTAAGAATTTGTTATCAAAGCTTTAGATGTTTTTTTGTTTGTTTTGAAAACGTTAGAAAAAAAAGTGTTATAAAATTTTTTTGTGGCCAACACTGGGGCAGATAGACGAGTCCCTCCAAATGATGATTACCAGCAAGAAGTTTAAGCAAAAATGCTAAAAGACTTGCTTGAGAGATAAATAAAAAAAGAAAACTGAAAGTTTTTTCTCTCTGCATGTGTTAGTAGTGCCTGAGTCAAGAGAAGAAATGGTGATACACAATTATTTGATAAATAACACTTGGATTCAGATTATGATTACTATCAAGTTGTTTATACTAAACTGTCCACCCACACACTCAAAAGTTTATTAAGAAAAAATAGTTTCTCTTTTTTGCAATCAATAGTAAAAAATTCTGTTAGAGGAAAGAACGATGAATTTAATTTCTTTACAAATCTTGATTGAATAATTTAAACTGGAGTGCCCACTGATTTGCATAAAAATTTGTTATTACAACATTGGAAGTTTTCTGTAAGCATTAAAGCATTAGTTTCTTTGTCTAAGAAAGAAGAGGTGATATCAAATCTTTTGACGAGCAACACTTGGGCGGGTAAATGGGTCATTCCAGACTATGATTTCTAACAAGTCGTTTGAGCTGAAGTGACCACTCATTTGCCCTAAAGTTTGTTATAAAAAAAATAGAAGTTTTTTTTTTCTGCAAACGTTAGAAGTTCCGTAGTTAAAAAAGAAGAGGGTATTATCTAATTTTTTAATAACCAAAACTTAAAACGTTCAAGTGTTGGTTTTTAAAGAGTTAAAAATTTTCTTTTCTCTGCAAGTGTTTTGTCCAAAAAAGAAGAAGTGATATTCAATCTTTTGATGACCAACACTTAGACGGGTAGATGGGACACTCCAAATTATAATTACCAGCAAGTAGTTTAAATGTTGCTTTGTTAGAAGATAATGTTGGGCGGGTGGGTGAGTTACTTTAAATCATGACTACCATCGAGTAGTTTGAAAAAATTAATCAAAATAGAATTAAACTATTGTTTATCATTTAGAGAATGATTCACATCATTAACAGCTTTTTTTCTCAACATTTTCATATTTTTAAATACTTATTTTTTACACACATAGAATAGCTTACAAAAATGCTTTGTAGTTTTATGGAGTGAAGCTTTAATGTCCCGTAAAGATTGCGTTTGTTAAAACTTAAGATCCAGATTGAAGTACAAATACTAATTGGTTATTAAAATAAAAATATACCCTGATCCAATTAATTATATCCAATTAATGTTTTTCTCTGTTAGTAATGAAAAATTGCATTTATTTGAAGATGTGCGTGCACTACAAAAAATCTTCTGTCCTATATGATTGTTTGATAATTGTTTATAATTAAAATTGCAAATGTTGTAGAAAAAAGGTAGAAAACTTTTTTGGTCATTAAAATATAATTTTATTTTACTTTTTTTTATAATTTTCTGAATTTGGGTAGTAAATAATAAATTAAAGTGTTTTGAGCCGCTTTAGTAATATTTGGCCTGCTGCACTCTATAAATGAATCACTTTAAACGTTGTTTGTTTTTGACAAAATATAAATTTTTATTCTAAAAGCTGTAATACTCAACTCATAATAAAGCACTTAATAAACTATTAGCTGAATAATTTAACTTTTTTTAAAATTTATATTTATTTATTTTATATTATTAACACTTTTAAGCGGCTAATAACTATATGCCTAATATTTTTAATTGTTATAAATGTATATGTTAAGCATATATTTAATTGGCTGTTCATAGGATTTAATAAAATAAATTAAATAAAAAACCTAAAAGTTAGGTTATTTAGTTTATTAGGTGCTTTATTAGGAGTTGAATATTACGGTCTTAATGAAATAATCTGCTGAGATAAATTAAGCAAAGTAAGTAAAGACACTATATCTATAGGTATACTATACTCTAATACATTAATTGTAAGCTGAAGAATTAAGTGACTTTTCTTAATTATTTTTGTGTGTCAATACTTAAATATTATTGAACGTATTTGCAAAACAATAAATAAAGTGTCAAAATAATTTAGTTACATAAATACTGTAAACAATTGTAAATGTTGCTCATCTTGGCAGTTACAAGATTAAGACAAATACTAAGTGTTTCCCTTAATCTTGTTAAAACAAGTAAGCATATAATATATTCTATTTAAAATTAAAAAAAATAGTTTTTTAATTGTAAAAACATGTAGTTTGAAATTGGTATTGCCAACAAATTTTGCCAGGCAAAAGTAAAACTTATAAATTTATTGGTTTTGCAAAACAAAAATGTTTTGCAGAGTTTTGCAAGCAGAAAAAAATAAAATAAAATTAAACAACATCTTTGTTATCATTAATATCTAACTTTAACAGTTTACGTAGCATTAACAACGTTTCAGGGCAGCTCTGCAGAATTATTTGTTGTAGCCAGTAAGCAAAGCAATACTAATTTTTCGCTTTTTTTTTCTTATTTCCGCATCTATAAATATCTTACTTTTTATTTCTAAACAGTCAAACAAATCTGAGATAAGCAAAACCATTCAACTACAGAACAAACAGCATATAAGTACCAAAATCTTCCCTTTCAGTGTTTTTTTTTGCCAACATCCTAACGCAGCAACTTTCATTGAAAACTATTGTGCCGCTAACCCCTCTACCACCATTCACATCTTCTTAATAACAATTTTTTTTAAGGTTAGTCCTACATCTCTAACTATTAGTAAATATTTGTTAGAATTTTTAGCAAGCTTAGTACTACAAATAAATATTTGTTTAGATAACAATAGGGTTTTGTGTTTTGATTGAATAATGTCTATAGAAAATGCAAACATTACACCGATGTTGTAATATTTGTCATTAGTCAGTTTTGGATTGGCAATGATTCAAATAGCTTGTTGTTAAATAGAATTAAAAAAAAAATAGTGTGGTATTAGATGCTCTTTGATCAAAACCGTGTGCATCGCTCAAGAACACATGAGAATATTGCTAATGTAGCCCGTAGTGTTGAAGAAAACCTAGGTGTGTCAATCTTTGTCGATCTTTGGAAATAGACATTCCACAAACGACATTAAACCGTATTTTGCATAAAGACTTAAGTCTTAAGGCTTTTAAAGTTCAGTTAACACAAGAACTCAAGCCGGTCGATCACCATAAATGTCGTATCTTTGCTGATTGGGTTCTTCAAATGCACCAAAATAAACTTCATCGAAAAATCATCTTCAGTGATGAGGCCGATTTTTACCTCGGAGGCTACGTTAATAAGCAGAATTGTTGCATTTGGGGCTCAAAAAATTCAAGAATAATTGTTGAAAAGTCTTTGCATTCTCAATCACTGTTTGGTGCGGTTTTTGAGCTGGCGGTGTGATAGGACCCTATTTTTTTTTTGAAAATGAGGCTGATGCAACTGTTACGATGAATGGATGGCGCTACCGAGCTATGATTAAAGATTTTTTATGGCCGGAATTGGAAGATATTGATGTGAACAACTTTATTTTTAGCAAGACGGCGCTACGTGCCACATAAGCAACAAAACAATTGCAATTTTGCAAAAAAAGTTTCCTGACCGTATTATTTCTCGAAGAGGTAATCACAATTGGCCACCAAGATCTTGTGATTTAACACCTTTAGACTTTAGACTCTTTGGGGCCACGTAAAAGATAAAGTCTATGCCAATGCTCCACAAACGATTCAAGACCTTAAAGATGGAATTCGTAAAGTTATCGGGGACACACATCCGCAAATGTGCAAATTTGTCATAGAAAATTTTATGAAAATAATGTGGTTTTGCAACCTTAACCGTGGCGGCCATTTGACTGATATCGTTTTCAAATGCTAAAGGCATACCTTCCTCTTTACAATAAAATAAACATTTATTGGTTTTCTTAAAAAATACCCGTTTTTTTTTTAAACATCAAAATGAAACCTCTTATTGGAAAACCTTATACATACAAAAGTTAAATAGAAGTTAAAAACTATTTACGTCTATTAGAAATTTTTAGTTTATTTAATATTTTTAAAGCTATAACAAAAAACAAACAAAAAAAACAAATTTATATAAAAGTTCGTTGTTTAGTTTAATATTTGGTACTCATAATAAATCAAAATTTAATTTTGAATTAGTAAAAAGTTGAGTTTTTTTTAGTTAAAATTGACCAAGTTAGAAGTTTTCATAAATTGTTTTAAGGTTTTTGCTTATAGATGCTACAGATTCTGACCTACAAATTTTTAAACGCTTGCCATATTTGTCGATACGGTTTTTAAATAGTATTAAGCAAAAGGTGCTATCAGACTTTTAGTTATTTGAAGAAGTTTATTGATTCAAATCAAAAATTTACAAAATACAGAACTTTGAAAAACACTAGCATTTATAATTTTGATCTATTTATAATATTTTATTGTTAAAATAACTACAGACAAAACAGATTTGTAATTAAAACCTATACAATAGAGCTTGTTAATAAGATGTTAGCGGCTATGTGCACCTACCTACACGGCAAACCAACAACAAATTGTTTTTTATTAACAAAGCAAAAATTGCATACTGCAACATTAAAACACAGATAAGCCTCTATTACCAACTGCTGTCTGTCAAAACTTGTGACGGCCATTCCTTTATCACCTCCAGAGGATACAATAGTAACAAATAGTGCCTAACAACACCCTTAAAAAACTAAAAAAAAAAACAACAAATGTAGACATTGTCAAGCTACAGAAAAACATTAATAACTCTAAAGCAAGGGCAGTTTTTGCTAAAAGTGTTTAAACATTTTCAAAACATTGCAATACCCAAATTTACAGTAAAACTCCTGTGGATAGTTTTATTACAATATTCCCTTTCTAAACAATAGTGCCTTGTACTTTAAAATTAATATTTATCAAAACTTTATATATATTCAAAACTTTAAATCTATTACCAAACTGTTTCTGGGCAAACCCTTAATTAAAAATTGTTATGTCGTTTTGCAACAGCGTTTTTTACTATTTGCGCACTTAAATGTTTAACTTTTTACCTAAACAGACAAGTCCCAGAGCAGTAACATTAAGATCAAAACAGAATACATATATAAGGACCGGCATCTTTAATCCATTTTTTGTGTGCAATAATTTACATTATAACGCTGATTCTATTAAAGACCACTAGCTTGGTACCGCCGACTTCTTCAAGACCGTTCACATCTTTCGGATTTACACCAAATCAGTTCTTTGACAATATTTTATCTATACTCTGTGCTTGCACAACACGCCAAAGATTTTTATAAAGATCTGCACTCTGGATAAGTCTGTACTAATGAAAACAATTATAAATGTTGTATTGCACATCGAGATAAAGAAAAGCTTCCAATGCTAAGTGATTTTTATGTTAAAATTATTTAATTGTTTTTTGGGTGCTGTGACTGTTGTCTCCTTACCATTTCTAGGTGATAACAAATGCCGCTTAACGTGGAACAACAAATGACATTGTACTTTTGCAATCCCAACAACAACACCTTAAAAAGACTAATAAAAACACTAGTAAATGTAAACGTCACTGAGCTGAGGAAGAACAATCTCTGAGAGTACTTAACATATTTTAAAAGATCACTACTACCGCTTGCAGCAAAAAACAACAAATATAGAATCTTTTTGACCACTGCTTGACTATAAACATAAACAGTCCGACAACTCTACCTCTGACCTGACCTATAATCTTAATTATAAAATCAAATGGTATGACCAGCACATAAGGTAGCCCACATAAGCTTACCAGATTTTAAAGAAAGTGATTGGGTGATACAAATTGCTTCAAATTTGTCGGCAATAAATATAGCTTATAATTGTTACTGTTTTCAACTACCTGATGAGTTCAACCAAACTGCTATTAGTGCTAGCCAAAACCAAAACCGCCACAACAAAGCTAACATGAAGACTAAAGAAGCTTATACTAAAGCAATTAAAAACCTACTAAACAGCTAATATTAAAGTCAATTACAAATCGATACAACTACTTAGGTTACATACAACAACAAATGCTTAAAAAACCTTTACATTTAGAAAACACCGAAATAGAATTAAATTAAAAATAAACCGCTTTTTTACACCGTATACTTCAGAGTTTTTAACACAACACGCGTAGCCCACATTTATGCACAAAACTATGTTATTACTGTTACCAACTTTGACAATAATAAAACCCAAAAGAAAGAAAGAAAACCCTATCCTAGTAAATTTTTTTAGCATAACACATCTGGTCAATGAATTAAAAAAAAAGTTAACTACCACTACTTCAAGTAGACAACACGTGCTGCCGTATTGCAAATTTAAAAACTTGTGTTTTACCACACTGCAAGCTATTCTGAAAACTCCTGCTTAAACCCACTTAACTTAAACATTTTAGAAAGATCATAACACTCAAACTTACATTAAAACTTATGTAGACATTTTTATTACAAACTATTTTTTTCATAAACAATAGTGCTACTTAGACACCATTTTTAATAACAGCTGTAAAAAATATTGCATCCGTTAAGCAAACAACAGTAATTAAGACTACACTCTTTAATATAGACAATTATAAACTTTAAATTACGTTACGCAAAAATAAAAACTAAAATAAATTAGTCAGGACTAGAAAAAAGCAATTTGTGAAGTGACACAATACATTTTTTTAATTGTTTTTTTTTTTCAAACAAATATTTCAAATATCAAGATTAAAATTCATCATCAAAAACCTCGGACATCTACAACATCTGAGAGACTTATCTAAACTAAAAAAAAAACTGCATAATCAACTAGTTACGTTTTAAAATCTTGTGAGATACCGCTACCTTTAACTTCAAACTTTAGTTAGCTTCAACTTAGCTGGCAAAAGTAAACATTAAAAAAAAACTCTTAACATTTAATTATAACCGACCTCTAATTAGGAAATAATTTAATTAACAACTGGATAAAGCTTGAATTAAAGTTAAGATCTCAAGGTTTTAATAAAAAACAACAACAGACGTCTGTGTGGTTAAACTGGAAGAGGTTTTTTTCTGCGTCAGTTTAAAAGTCTATGGTCTAAACATTAACAATCTGAAATTAGTACAAGCTTTTACCATTATAACTATGAAGGAACTAAACCCAAACTTAAAATATTGCAATATTTGACTTGGCTAGAACAAAAACTAGTCAATAAATCTTTACTAGGCCAAGCCTACCAAACATCTTAACATCCAATCTAACTGTAATTGCCATTTCTATACGTCTGCAATTTAAGCAAAGATTTGATACTGAGCTATTAGAGGTTGTAATTTGTGTGCTATTCTAAAAAAAATGTTTTGCATTTGAAACAACAATGCCCAAGTTTACTGCTTGCTATCAATACTCATTAAACAGTAATTTTTGCCTGTATGTGTTTAAAAAATTATAATTTTTGTTTATTAAATTAGAGATAAAGCAGCCCTTTTTTCCATAATCTAAAAGAGCAATAAGGCACTTTGGGGACAATTGCAAATGTGTGTTTTTCAAAATTGATCTAAAAATAATTTACTATTAAATTTAAATAAAAATGTCAAGTAGTTGAGTAAGTGGCAAACAATTATCAAACTTTTCTAGAGAACTAAAAAATCTTTTAGAATACACAAGACTTTGTTTGGTTACTTTAAAACCAGTTGTATTTATAATGTATGTTTAGATTTATTTTCGCGGCTTTAATGTAGTTTATCCCAATGAATACGTTACATAAAATTGCATTACAACAAGCATTACAAGGTAGTGCTATTAGCTGATTTGCTACAACTAAGCCTAAAACCCGAGCACAAAACAAATTACTATAAAAAACAGAAACCTGTTAATTAATCAACAATCCAACAAAAGTTTTCCAGCAGTACCATAATTGTACACTGACTCAGCGTAAAATAAAACGTAAAGTGTACATACATAAAGTCAAACTTTAAAACTATTTTAAAACAAATGATTTTGTTTTTAATCTACGTCTAATTATTATTGTAGAACAAAAAAAAATAAACAAAACTCATCAATATTTTTTTGGTAAGAGTAATAACTGATTTTTTAGTTTAATCCCTTAACATTAATCGATGATGAATTAATACTAGAAAACACAAAAGTAATATAAGTATTATTTATGATACAAAGATTGAATTGTAAACTTTAATACATTATAATTTATTTTCAGATCAATATGTTTCTACGAGCCACTGAAATGAATCCAACCGATATGAGCATTGGAGGATTTTTCGACATCAACAGGGTTTTATTTAAATCCGTAAGTATTGATTTGAAGAAGCAATCAAAACAGATTACATATATTACATAATTTTTTTTTATAAGGAATCATATACTGTAACCAGAATATACTATATTGTGATATATGAAAATGAGCTACGAAATTTATATCAGACGATAAGTTTATATAAAATTTTCTGGAGCAAATCTTATCTCATTTTATAATTTATCATGTTTTTTTTTGTATTTATACTGATTAATAAAAATTCATTTTGTTTAGGAAGTAAGTAGCAATAATAAAATTGATTTAATTAAGCTCATAAATATTTTGTAACACTAATGATCGTATCTTCTTGGATTATACAAGAAAGTAATCTGTTTCACCTGTCTGAAATGTACTAAATATGATCTTTATTTATAGCTATTGGCTACAATGGTCACCTACTTGGTCGTTTTATTGCAGTTTCAAATTAGTATACCGGAAGATTCGGGTTCGACGAATGCAACAGCACCAGCTGCATCAAAATAATATTATACTAATTGTCACGTATTAGTTTTTAAATGTTTTATTACTTCAAAATTATTGTATACCTATTATAACAATGATGTTATATCACGCAATGTAAATGTTTGATCTTAATAAACTTGCTGTTTAATATTACTTTAGCATTATTTCTTATAAAATATTAATGAAAGATTTTTTTAAATTTTTTTATAACTTACTGAAAACTTTATTCGAAAACCTGCATGCATGTTGAATTTCTCATAATACTTCCGGATTCTTGCCATATTGGAATAAAATATGGTTTCGTTGGCAAACATAAAATTGCTATTTCTTTTTCAATACAGGCTTGTTTATTATTTTTTCATTGTGCGCTGTATAAACAAGTTGCATAAAATATTAAATTTGTTGAACATAATAATTTTATAACTATCTAAAGTAATAGTTTTTTTTTATTGAAACAATATATTATTTATATAAATTGTTATTTGTTACTTTACAGCATTGTGTAATAAACTATTACAATAATTCATTTTAATTACAGCTCAGCGTTTTATATGATTGTGTGTAGTTTCAAATAGAGTTCTTTTTACGAGATTCTCAAAAATCTTCAGACTGACAATTAAATTCTCAACTGCACATTGAAGAGTTTTTCAGTTACCACTGGTGCAGCACTTGCCGACTCTCATAATGCTTAATTAAAATGAAAATGTGAGAAACGTGTAACAGAAGGTTTTTATTAAAATACATATATTCACTAAAGTCTGTTAGAAAAAACTGAATTGTTTGAAGTGAATATATTATATTAGTTTTTATACAAAGTAATACAAATATTACTTAACAACTGGGAAGTTTAATAATACTTATTACGCACAATAGTTTGATCTTTAAAAGCTGTATACATGTTTGTATAAAATAATAATTTTGTTTATTTCAACTAGTAATCATTGTTCTATTCGATATTGTAATAAACTAACATATGCTAACCATTTTTTACTATTTTGAAATGATTTGGGCATAAAAGGTCAAACCAATTGCGTCTAAGTAAACTTTGCAATTCTTTGATTCACTTTAATAAACTAAAATGTTTAAAGTCAATAGCCTCGTTGATTTCTACTCTGGATAAAGCATCAGCAATTTTGCTTTTTTTATTTTTAGTGTAAGAAATATTAGAAATGAAATGTTTTATAAAATCAGTGTGAGAGTAAGATTAGTTGAATTGAAGTGTAAAAATATATAGTTAATGTTTAGAATAAATGTAAAATTATTTTTTTAACAAAATATCAAACTTATAAAATGAGTATTTCAGCACTTGAATGTTGTAATAACATACCGACAGCTTTAAATAAAAATAAAAATAGTAAAAGCAATTCAAATTATTGTGTCAGTTCTTTATATTTTTAAACCTAAACATAAACTTTTTTTTAAACATTTTATTCATAATAATCAAAAACAATCAAGTCAATGCTATCAGTTAAATTTGACAGAGGCTTAATATCCATACGCTGCTTACCGAGTTCGAAAACTTGTCAGCAGTGTAAAAGTTGGTACATTTTTCATTCTTAGGTGGCGCATAAAAAGCAAAAGCAAGATTAAAAACTTCTAGGTAGGCAGTGCACTAAGAAGAAACTCAAACTAGAAACATTGCTGGTCAAAGTAAATGAGGTAGGCGGCATACTCAATAGTCTAATACAAAACGTAAACCAAAACAAAATTGGAGTGGAGATACGTGACAAACAAAACTAAAGGTAGTATGGACAAAACAGATGCCAAAAATGAAATTAAAATAAAGTAGACAAAATGCAGAGTCTTAAAGCAAAAAACAAACAAGAAAGGACGTAACAAAATCAGACTACAAAAACGATGCCCACTGTGTACACACAAAAAAAATTGGCAGCCAAAACTATCCAATAAACAAAAAAAAAAAGAAATCAAATGGTACCTAGACTGATCACCAAAACAGTCGTTGAATAGAATCAAATTTTTGCAAATAAACACGTTTAAGATCAATGTCACAAGTCTGTTTTAGTTATTGCCAAATATATAAAAGTGTATATAACCAAACCAAACCAGAACGCCGTAAAAAAACAAAAAAAATTTGGATAACAAAATTGTTATAAAAAAATTCTTACTCAAATTGTAAAACTAATTAAATAGAATACAAAAAGACAATTAATCACAAAATTAGTAATAAACTAACGTCAGACAAGAAGTAAAATTACACTTTGACGTTAGTCACTAATGACGTCAAAAACTAAATTGCAAAGTAGAAAGTCAGCTATCTAAAACCTCTGAGTGACTACAACTACATTATATTTAAGGTTTACAAAAAAAAATGTTAATACCGCGCCAAAGAAAAATAAGCATATTAGCTGGCTGTAAAAAATTTAGATAAGCAAAAATTTGACTAGCAAATAGTAAACTGTGTACACATAAAGGGTGTCTTAAAATTAACGCAAGATTTGAGTTTTCCGCTATTTGTGCAGCAAATTGTTGGCAACTTAAAAAAAAAAACAATTTGACAGCTAAAAGTTAGTAAAAATAAAGCCAAGACGGTGCCACATGCCATACAGCCCGTGAAACAATTCAATTATTGCATGAGACATTTCCTGGTCGTGTACTCTCTCGTTTCTGCAATCAGAATTAACCTCCTAGATCGTGTGATTTAAAACCATTAGATTTTTTTTTATGGGATAATTTAAAACCAAAAGTTTATGTCAACAAGCCCACAACCACACGTGCGTCACAAAAAAAAATTAAACGCTGCATCAACAAAATTCAGCCATATTTATGCAGAATGGTCATGGATAATTTTGACAAAAAAGTGGGTATGTGCCAGCAAAGCCGTGGAGGCCCGATGTGTTATTTTATAAAAAACCTTATTCTATGTACTTTATGATTCAATAAAAAAATAACAATCTAAAGACTAAAAACTGTGTTTTCTATTTAATTCAAATTTTACGTTAGTTTTGGGACACCCTTTATATCTTTAAGGTAGCTATAAAAAATTGTTCTGTTTATTTTAGACTATAAATGGCAATGCAAAATAAAGATTTTAGTGTACCAACTTGTGATTTCTGCTTGTAATATTTGCAAGTTTTAGTGTAAAAATTCTACGCGCAGTGGCAAGTGCAAAACGAAAAAAAAAAACCTTGATTCCAAATGTCATAAAAAAAGTATACATACATTGGTAGTACACAACAAGCTGGCAAGTTTAGCAAACTTTTCTGCAAACTAGAAGCGTTACCGGTTGGTATGCTACTGAATGTCAACGGCAAATTAAATGAACAGTTAATACTAGGTAGATTAATCAGCTGTTTGAACAACCGTATTGCTTTAAAATAGGACCGTCAATGAAGAATGTTATAAACAAAATTGTTTTTGTCCGACTTTTGTCCTTAACTAAGATTGTGTGCAGTAATAATTCTTGACATCAAAAAAATTTTCAATAGTATAAAATATTGGCAGAAGATACCGATAAAGCTTAGAAAAAGAAAAATAAATCCTAAATCCTAAAGACAGAAGAGACGTTGAAAATAATACAAATTAACAGCATCTTATAAAGATAGGTTTTTTGAAACACACTATATGGTATTTTACTAAGGCTGAAACTGCTTAAAGAAGTATCCTTTATAAACTTTACTAACAATATAAAATAATGTTGGTTACTAAAAAAAAGATACTTAATAAACAATGAAAACATTGTACTCAAACGGGTCTTTAGTTTTGAATGCAAAGTAAAAAACTACAGCTTGCCCCAAAAATTACAGAAGCTACCTTTTGTTGACTCCGTCAAAAACCATAAACTACTTATAAGTCGCTAAAACAAATTAAAAAGTTAACATTAGCACTGGCAGGTTTAATGTTAAGTATTGGTAACTTATAGCTTTAAAAAGAAGATTGATGGCATGCGTAGTACATTTTTAGATAACTAGTCTACTAGTGTTTATTGCAAAATGAACATTACAGTGTGTTGTGCATATAGAACAATTTGTTTAATCAGGAATTCCGCCAAAAACATTAATACAGAGAGACAAGAGTAGAACTTAAAAGTGGACTGTGCAACAAAGCAAATGTAGAAGCTGTAGAAAAATATACACATCATTTGATAACCAATAATAAATCGTAAATTAGCATGCAATTCAAAAAAGTAAATTACTGTTTAAATCAATGACTAAGAGCTGGTAGTGTTTAGTTAATTAATTTACAACATACAACGTACGGTGTGGTAGATGAGTGGATAAGCGCTCGGTGCGTCAGTTACATACATAATTAATTTAAACAACTGAGCGTAATTAACGCCTGTAAAAATGTAAGCTGACTTTCTGATATCCAAAAAAAAAAAAAATATCTGTGCACATACAAAATAGTAAAAAACATACTATAGAGCAAGACAGTGGTAAATAAAAGAAAATTTAAACGGTTTTTTACATAAAAATAGCAAACGGTACTGATAAAATTAGCAAGAAGAAAGAAAGCAAAAAAACAATTAATTTTTTTTTATTAAAAAAAAATCTATAGCTTTTGACTATATTCCAGAACTAATGCAATGCTTAAAATGTTAATGCTATTTGTTGTTTTAATGAGCAAATGTGCTTGTGCAAAAACCTGTGGACAAAGATACAAAATGCCAAAACCCAATTATGAATTTCAATTGCAAAAAATACTCTATAAGGTTGTGCAATTGTCACTCTTGGTAATTGGTATTAATCATTATATGTATTTACAGTATTGTAGGATAAAGCTGTGTTTGTATGAAAGAACTTACATTAATAATTTGGTTATAAATTTAATATTTAACTAAATTTATAGTCAAAAAAATATTTAGAAAACCAACAAATAAGCTAATCAACAGAAATTAAAAAAAAAACATTTTTTATACAGATTGGTTTACAGTTAAAAACGAAACGACAAAAGTAATTTTACACTAAAAACTTCTAAAACATTGAAGTCATTTGTGGTTTAAGTTTAGCTTGATCCAAATGCCAAATGTCAAATACTTTGATTAAGTCTATGAAGCATATGATTGCCGGTTTAGCAAATTTAGTGTTTTTTCTGCAATCTGGCAAATATAACGTCTGTAGTAGATTGGTTCTTCCGAGATCCATATTGTTTTTTACTCAGTGAGATGATTGTCGAGAGAATGGCTGCAATGATATGTGTAAAAAGTTTTTTTAGTGCGCTGAGGAAAGTTATGTTTTGGTAGTTCTAGGCTCGTTTTTTTTTTTAATACCGTTATTGTATACTTCTTTTGTTTGCTAGATTTTTAATTGTTGTGAGTTATTCAGGTGTTCTGTTCAGGAAATACTTTAAGCATGTTTTTAGTTTTTTTGCTAGTTATTTTACCTCTGTTGTGAACAGTGTTGTGTTTTTATAGTTAAGTTTTTATTTACTGCTTTTTTCCAATGATTTTGTTTGCCGACAGTGCTTATATTGTGTTTGACTTTATTCCAGCAAGTTTTTACAACTTTGTCTTTCTGTGTTCTCTTAGTTTTTGAGATAGTTGGATTTTGTAGAAGTTGAGCTTTTATGAATTCTATATATGTTGACTTTTTCATGGCACACAAATAATGTTTTCCTTTTTAGCTGCGTAGTTAATCTGGTTTTTCCCAGCACTAGTTTATAGTTTAAACTAATGTTGGCAGAGCAGTTTCTGTTTGTAATAAGTATAGTCTATCCTAGAAGTTTGCCCGAGATTTTACTTTGTGTTGTAGCTTGTGGTCAAAGTATGTATTGCTTATTCTGATCTTGTTCTGTACACAGAATGTTGTGAGTGTCTTTCCTGTTGTTGTTGTTGTGTTGTATGTGTTTTTGCTTTACTCTTTGTATTGCCGTGTTGCCGATTTTTGTATTCAGGTCCTTATTATCATGATTTTGGTAACAATTTTGTCTACATTGATTTAGTGTGTGTTTTTTATGTTTTGTTTGTATTTAAAATTTGCAAAAATGCAATAAGATACAAGTGGCAAGGTGGATTGCAAAATGAATAGTAAGGTTTAAAAACCAAATAGGTAGATCAAATAAAAAACGTCAAAGACAAGATTTAATTGATATCATCAAATATAACAAATTATATATTAATATTAATAAATATAATAAAAAGTTTGTTATAAGTATTTGACAGACTAAAAAAGTCAAGAATTGCAAAAACACAAAGTCTAATAGCAAAATTTTGGGGTTAATATATTAAGGAAAAAAAAACAGGTATTGGATGGGTAATAAAAATAGATCGTGTAGAATTTGTATAAATGTAGAAAAAACGTAAAATTATTGGGTAGCTAAATGTTAAAAAATGAACAAAACAAAAAAGAACTTCAAATAATAGGACAATTTTGAATAAAAAAAGTTCTAGTTGGGAGTTGTTAATGGTAAAGTTCTATAATGCTTTTAACATTATTATTTTAGAATTATAATTTTATTATTGTTACGTTATGGTTTATACTCAGAGAATTTTTTTAACAAAATTTTCAAAGATCGTATCAAAAGAATTCTCATAAAGCTCAAAATAATAAACAGCATAAAATATGTTAATAACATGTTGCTTGACTAAAGGCCTGGTTACACAGTACAAGCTATCATCTAAGCTGGCCTAGTCAATTACTTGCAGTGCAGCAACTTGCACCGTGCGACTTCATCATACGATAATGGCAAGAGACAGTAACTCGTACGATGCTGTCACACGGTGCGAGTAGCTGCACTGCAGTAACTAGTCTAAAACAAACAAAAAATTACAGGCACTTGTGAATTGCACAGTACAACCAAGCAGAAAATATAATCTAAACCTAAATGTAAAAAAAGACAAAACTGCTTATCGTGTCTAAAAACCTCAGTATACACAGCAACAATAGTTTGGCGGTTGTAAACGACCACATAAAACAAGTTTCAAATACTTTAAAACTACGAATAACAAAAGATGAAAACCAATCATAAAAATAAAGAAGAATTGCATAGACAAGAATAAAATTTACAAAGTTTAAACATATACTATTTAGTTACAATTTCAAACTAGACCTTTGAGTAAAAATGGCAAGATGTTATGTGTTTTCTGTTTTTCTGTACGGTGTTGCAGCTTGTACACTAACAGAACGTCTACTTAAACGGTTAGAAGCATTTGAATTCTGCATGTACCGACAAATGCTAAAGATTAGCTGGACAGACAAAATCACTAACAAACAAAAGCGTGTGTGTGTGTGCAAAAGTTTGTTGTGCTCACATTTTGTCACAGTCACATAAACAAAACATGCCTTAAACTTTTATGAGGGGTTATTTTAGCATGTTGCAACTATCTCTGATTGCAATTTATGACGTCATCATTAATTCAAAAAATCTGGCGGTGATTTTTTTTTGGTATTACATGATCATCTAGTAATAGAAACTCAATACCAAGCTTCACGTTAATTGTATTTTATAACGTCAATATGTATTATTAATTACAAATTTATGATTTAAATGTCACACTTCTCCTCCAATAGGGGAAATATATGACGTGACGCAACATCGCAATGAGTGCCAAAATAGGGGTCATGGTAGTGTAGAACAACTGTTTTCTGTTTTTCCTATTTTATTTAATATCTTGACAACAAATAGTATGTAGAAAGTCATATAACTTAAATTGTAGAACGTAAAAAAGCAACAACAAAATGTCTAGTTCTATTTTTATATTATGTTGTGAAGCTAATTTATTGCAAACAAATGTTGAAAGTATTAAGTGATCAAGCAAAGCCATATATACTAGACTGGTTCTTAAAAAAATTATTGTTGATTTTTTGTGTGTGTATCCTCAGAAAGTGATCTTTATTCAAAAAAGTAAACCATGCCAAGTTTTAGCTTTTAAGATTTAAAAAACCACAAATCGCATCCTTTTGAATTTTCAAAAGTAATATACTTAATAAGTATCATAGCTTCCAGATTTGAGCCTCAGATGCATACCATGGGTTCTTTAAGAAGCAAAGTAAATTACTCTGTTTATTTTTTTTTTTGAACGTAGAATTAGAAACGTAAACAAATTTATTAAAATTTGAAGTCTATATATTTTTTTTTTTAATTAAGAAAACTTTTTTTGTTTGTTTTGTCAAACTTGTAGCATTCTAATAATGTTTTTTTAAGTAATGTGAGGGATTTACTTTTAAAACTTCAATAATATATATAAAGATTACTTTCTGAAAGTGCACACAAAAAAGTACAGAAAAGTACTGCTAGATAGACAAGCATTGCATTAACAAAACAAAGAATTTTGTCATTAGCGCAAACAAAATTAAAAGCCATAGAAGTAAATAGAGAAGTTAATAAAACATAAAAAACTTTAAAGAACTATAATAAAAGCAAACAAAAAGATCAAGTCTTTATCAAAACAGCAAAACAAACCGTTGATAACATAATAAATACCAAAACTCATAATAAAAATACAGAATCATAAAACTAAAAAATAACAAAATATAATTAACTTAAAGTTTTTGTAAAAAAAATATTAAAGAGACAAAGCAGAATGACTATCCAAAAAGTGTGCTAAAATAAAAAATGATTAAAGCAAACACGATAGTTTTAATATGCATAACTAGATAAAAGAAATGACAAAAAATGTGAAAAAAAAACACATCAAAACAATATGTTAATTAGAAAACTAAAAAGTGGATAAAGTACATCCAAAAATTATATAACAACAACCGATCAAAACTACCAATGACAAACTTTGAAGATACAAGATCATCTATACTAAATTAAAAAAAAGAGGCAAAGCATTCAGACCAGATAAGATACCAGTTAAAATATTAAATATTTTTGGACAATAAATCAATATCCGGTATATTCTATAACTTTACAAGAATGGTTTGTTTTGACATTTATAACCCAAACAAAGAAAAAAAAACGCTTCTGATTGTTTAGAATCTAGGACAAACATCCTCATAAATATTGCGCTAAAAATATGTATTTCTAAAAAGTATTTACATCCAAATTTTTAAATTTCTGGAAAAGCAAATAAGCAACTACTTCAAAGATGTTTAGATATGAATGTTAATCTATTATGTGCTTTATAGATTTAAAAAAAGGGTTTGATAAATGCCGCCATGGGAAACTGCTGAAAATGTTTCAAAATTAAACTTACTTACCAGAGACTTGCGTATTATCAAAAATCTATACCAAAACTAAACTGTAAATATTAAAGTAGACAATAAAATTAGCAAAAACATCAAAATATCCTAAAAAGATAGTTTTTTTATTGACAATTGTACTCTTGCCGTGGTTATAGAGTATAAGTGTTCTAATAAACCTTCAGGGCTTTACTGGTAGTTTTGGTTAAAAGGAAAGTCTCCTAGTATTGGAACTCTGAGCTGGTAACGGGCCGAGAGCAAATTTTTAAACTAATTACAATTATCCCGCAGCGTAGTAGTTGCGTTCCGAGTCTATAAAAAAACTACCCGCTTGTTTGTACTTTGCATGAAAACCCATAAGAAATAAAAGCATGTGCTTCTTTGGATACCCTGCTAACTGTTAAAAACAGTACGGGCACCTCACTTAAAAAATCTGCGATGTAAACCCCACAAAACCTTTTCAAGAAACAACTTTGAGGTGCCAAAACCAAAAGACAAAAGAAGGCGTGGTTAGCTGTTGTAAAGCAGGGAAACTTCTTTCTATAAGAGACAAACGCTTCTTGTGCTAGGATAGTAACTCTTAATAACCCTACACAGAAAAAACCCCAACCAAATTAAAAACCACTTTAAGTTCTAAGCCTCCGTGCCAGGAGTCAGTTACAAAAAACCTGTAATTAAACACTTTTACGTAGCTGTCATCAGCCAGTCTCATCTCTTAGGCAAATAAGCAAAACTATTAAAGCACAGACAAAGTTATATAAAGCTGCCCTATTTCAAAAATTAAATAAAACCTTGTCTATGCCTAAGGAAACACTTCCTATTCTTGGAAAGTGATTACACAGAACACACAAAAGAAATTCTTAAAATTACCTGTGATAATAACACATCTTTAGAGTGGCCAAAAAAAAAAAATCCGGCATAGAACTACTGTCAAAGTTAAAACTTAGGATTGTGCAGACAAATCAATTTTTCTAGCACACAAAAGTTAGTCTCTAGCTTTTATTAAAAAGGACTGGAGTGTTTTTTATAACACCAAAAAGAAGAACTCAAAAAGTCGGTACCTTGTTCTAAGTACAGGAAAGGAAAACATCAAAAAGTTAAGTAGAAAAGACAGTAGATTAAACTACATGTTTATCAAACCACCCATTAAAGCAATCACTAATAATATGCAACAATAAGAAAGCAAGTAGGTAGAAGAAAAAGTTAATTTACCAGGACAAAGCCGAGTAGAGGAACTACCCGGTTAAGGTCAAAACGAAAACCCACCAAGACATTTTTTCAAACTTCTGCTCCGAGTTGCATCAATGCAACGTAAGTAAGTTGTGAATTTTTTTTAACATATGCATACAAGAACTTTTGCTCACTTAAGTTGTTGTCCGGTTCTGAAAATACTATATCTTGGTGGTGTAACAAATTTAAACAATTGATAACAACCGCAAGGAAATCCTTCAACAAAACAATTTTTTTTTTGCATTAATGTTAAAAACATTTTCAATAAATGTTTATCAAAATACCTTCAACAACAACTTGGTTGCGCAACTAAGGTACTTTTAGAAACTTACTTCTTTGGTTGTACCATGGTGGTTTAAAGCTGCAAGACCCTTTCCTCATCAAGAGATGATTAAAATTCTGCACATCAGTGTGTAAAAGATACGCATATAATCTTTGCAATCAAAGCATAAAAGCTAAAAAAAAAAATCCGTGCAATGGAGCGAGGTTATTACTCTAGCTCAGTTAGTGGAGCATGTATTGTCTTCTGCTACATCCCCATAATATAAAGAGAAATAAAAGTTGTATTTATACAAAAGCCAGGTTGCTGTAATTACACCCTGGCAAAATTCTATAGCTTTATAAATCTCCAAACAATGTTTTAGCATACATCAACTACATAAGTTGCAACAGATATCATTCTTTTCTAATTATTAGTGTTGTAATCAAAGAATGTGCTGCTATTGATGATGGAACTTACTTAAAATATGATTTTAAACTTGCTAACTACGTAGAAGTTAATAAATTCTTAGCCCGCACTGATTGGTCTATTCTTAATCTATGTGAATCTGTAAATGATGAGATTGTTATATTTTATGACGTTATTTATTTTGTAATCAATTTGTATGTATCTAAAAACACAGTTAGCAAACGTCGCTCCTTTCCACTTAGGTTTTCCAAAAAACTAATTGATTTAATTCTATCCAAAAAAGATGCTCATAAAAAGTGGAAAAAAACCACTTTTAGCTTTCGATTATGGGGTCTTTACAAGATTGAGATCTAATTGCAAATCCGAGACTTTACTATGCTATAGAAAGTATTTGGATAATGTTGAACAGTCTATACCCAATAATTTAAAACTATTCTGGTCTTTTGTCCGGAGTAAAAATAAATCCAACGGTATTCTTTCCTCAATGTGTTTACACAATAATACGGCTACAAATGGAGATGACATTGTCAATTTTATTGCAGACTTTTTCTCATCGGTGTATAAACCTCCTACACACATTCATTCAGCGTCTGTATCCAATATTTCTGTGAATTAAAAAAAAAAAACTAATATTTCAGTAAGCTTAGACTGTGTGCTGGAAGCATTGGCAAAACTTAAAGTTGATAGTAGTTCTGAACCAGATAACTTGCCTTCTTTGTTTCTACAAAACTGTTGCCACGTTATCTTAGCCTCTCCACCAAATTTATTCGTTTTCATTGTTATCAGGAATCTTTCCCAATTTGTGGAAACAATCTTATATTGTAACAATCTTTAAATCCGGTTCCAAATCGAATGTAACTAATTACAGGCCAATAACAATCCTGTCGGTACTGCCAAATTTTTTTGAAAAATTAATATATGAATGCTTTTTTGGTGCTTTTAAAAATATATTCATCAACAACACGGTTTTTTCCCGAAAAGATCAACTCAAACAAATTTGTTTGTGTTTACTAATTATATAATAATAATATCAATGCATTGAAAAGTGGTGATGAAGTCCATGCAATCTACACCAATTTTAGTAAAGCATTTGATTCTGTTAACCTGCTAATTAACAAATTGAGTGCATATGATGTCGGTAATCCATTGCTTAAATGGTTAACGTCGCATTTAAGTAAACGTGTTAAAATTAAAAAAATATCTATCTCATTCCACTAAGACGACATCAGATGTACCCCAATCTCTTATTTTTAATTTTTATTAATGACATATCAGATATTTTAAACTGTCACCACTTGTTATTTGCAGATGATGTAAAAATATATCGTAAAGTTAGCACTATTGCTAATTGTCTTACCATGCAAAAGGATTTACTACCGGTCAATAAATGGTGTGTTCTTAACCACATGAATCTTAATATTCAAAAATATCAGCATATATCATTTTCAAGAAGCAAAAACTGTGTTATTTTATTTATATTTTGAACGGTGCCGGTTTAGAAAAAGTCGACTCAATCCGTGACTTAGGAATCTTGCTTGATTACAAACTGTCATTCAATCTTAATTTAGATTTTGTTATTAATAAAGACAACAAGATGCTAGGCTTTCTAGATCTACGGCTAATTTTAGTAACATACAGGCTCATCTTATCTTGTACAATTTTCTGGTGAGATGACATCTAGAGTACTGTATTGTAATATGGTCCTTATCTTACTAAACTTCTATTGATAGATTGGAGTCAATTCAAAATAAATTTTACAAACTGGTATCATTTAAACTCAGCCTTAGTGGTGTGTATTTATTATTTAAAAATATTGGGATTTATTTGGGATTGTTTGCGTTGGAAAAACAAAGATATGAGATGGACATGAAATTTTTGTTCAAAGTACTGAGCGGGCTAATCTGCTGCCAGCAGATCTTGGACATGATATATATTCATGTTCCTCAACGTTAGGAGTTGCCCTCTTTTGCATATGTCCTATAGTAGGACTATGATTGGCACGCTAACTGTGTATCAAATAACGTTGGTATTTTATACGAGACGTTCAAAACTAACTTAAGAAAATTATTGTAACACCTTAGCCAATATCTAGTAATGTATGTATGTATCTATTTGTTTGTTTGTCATACTTGTAATCACTGTTTGGAAACAATTTTTATGTAATTTAACATGTAAATGCAGTTGCGTTAATAAATTATTATTATTGTTATTATTATAAGTTGGTTGTGTGTTGGGACAGAGTAGGTTTATTACTAAAAAAGATACAAAGGCGTAATGATTCAAAACTGATTTCACCTTTCTACTCAAATCCAGATCTAAAACAGCAAGATATGCAATGGTGAGGCAGGGATGCGTCTTGCTGCCGCTGCTGTTTAACGTATATAGCAAAAAGATCTTCAAAGAAAGAAAAGTTTGCAATAAGCGCAGGTAAAGATTGGTTGCAAAAACAATAGTGAGCAATTTACGGAATTATGTTATTGCAGAGAAGTATAAATTTTTTAATTACTTTAAAATTTACTTTTTGCTGAGATATAAAGTTAGCAAAAAATCTACAACTGTTTTTCTGGAAAAGATTTTAAGTAACTCTTTGCCAATCCTTGTTTGGTGTTTTTAACATTTGTTGAGCAACATAGAGCAATAGTTCTTTGCAAACTCTAACAACTAAATTAAATATTCTTTTTAAAAAATGTACAAATTTTACTTCAAAATACTCTGAAAAATTCATTTCTTGTATCCCAGTATTTAAAATCAATAATCACTTCAAAAAATTCTAAGTTAGTATCCTCTGACTCCACGAGTATGTTTTCAAATATCCCAACAGATAAATGTCTTGGCATTATTCAGCATATATTAGATAAATCAGTTAATGACCCTATTACTCGTTCAAAACATTATAATGCATTTAAAACTTGTTTAACCCAAAATTATTTTCATTTTAGTAATTAACTTTACCAGCAAACTAAAGGTCCAGCAATGGGCTCTTCGTTAAGCTTTTTGTTAGCAGATATATTTATGTCAATTTTCGAAGATAAAATATTCAATTTAGACTTTACCAAAAAACATATATTATTCTGGTATTGATACGTGGACGATATAATTGGGTGTTTTAGCGGCACAACACGTCAACTTGATCAATTCTTAAATAAAATTAATAACATTCATTTGAAAATTAAGTTTACACTAGAAACAAAACAAAATGATCAAATTAATTTCTTAGGCCTAACATTAATTCACAGCAATTACAAAATTGAATTCAATATATTTATAAATCCAACCAGCATCAATACTACAATTCCTTTCAAATCCAACTATCTCATGTCATATAAGCTATAACAATTTTATTATCTTAATTTAGAACTAAATAAAATTATATCTATAAGAAACATGAATGATATTTCAGTTAATCTTATTTAATTATCAATAAATTGTAACAAAACACAATTTCTCACATTTACCCGAAGATTTCAAACTTAAACAAAGATTTATTCACAACATTAGCTTATTTTGGAAAAACGACAAAAAACATATTTTTCGAAAACAAAGCCAACAAATTGTTTAAGTTTATTAAAAAAAAATTGCTTCAAGACACAACATTTTTATTTGCTCTATTTTGATTATCGGATTTCTTAATAGAATATAAAACTTGTTCTATTGATTTTGAGAGAAAACAAAACTATAATTTAATTAAAAAAATAAAAACTTATGCAACAACTTAACAGTTCAATCAGTATTACATAACTATAATTTATAATAATAAATATTTTTTAAACGTGCAAAATATACAGAAATATATAAATTAAAAACCTTTTTCAATTTTTTTCTTAATCTGCATTGGTATTCGGAATAGTAAACATAAATGTAATAACATCTTTAATGTATTCAACATGTTTAATAAACAATAAATATACTATTTTAATTAAAATAATAAAAAGTGTACAAGCTTAATTATATTAAAAAAAAAGTTAATTAAAGTATAAAATTATAGCATTAAACAAAGTTTATACTTCTACTTGGAAGCATACATTACACTTACCAGTGACTATCGTATGTTACTTTCAACTCATTATAAAACAAAACTATATTTACAATAGGCGTTTCAAATAATCTATATAATATGGCGTAAATAATATAAAACTATTATGTAAAACTTTAAAATAGTTTAGTTTAATTTTTTTAATTTTTTTTGTTTTTTATGGTTCTTATGTTTTAAAGCGACGTATACAAAATATGAAGTTGTGGGTTTAATTCCCATTTTAATATATTTCTAACATCATACGAAGTAATAACAAAAATTAATTTAGTTAACTTAATTTGTACATCTGTTTTGGTTACAACTTTATAACATTTAATTAAACCATACATTTAGTACAAATAACCTAAGGGAAACCAAATATACACAACGATATATACGAAGGGCTCTAATTTCACGCGCGAATTTCAACAAAAACAAATAAAGAATTCGAGTTAGTTTAATAAGAGGCGCACCGCCACGACCCTCTTTTTACCACTTGTGCGAGAAGAGAAGAAGTGTGTGTATAGTTCAGTAGGGTATTCTGCAATAAAGCCCAGCGTTGTGTTAGGGGTGGAATGACGTCATGCAACCTTGAAATGGTGGGGGTGGAACAAACAAAACACGGGCATTCCCGTCGCGACGTCCGCGCTATTTCACCACTCCGGCGTCGACTAACGCCGCAGCAATCACGTGCGTCGTCCTGCTTATATACTCCGTAAAAATACGCCGCGTTAATAATTAAATAAAGCTCACCTCATTAAAAATAAGTGCGCAATATAATTAACTTATATTAGGATTCGGTATTGATTATTTGGCCTTCCAATAAATTACCTATGCAGTGGATGTAATTTATAAGGCTTCCACAGGTTAACAAACTTGTTTGTTATGAATTGGAATAAATAGAACGTCTTTAAGTTTATCACTATAAGATTGTTTTAAGTGGAAATTTGTAATTTCAGTATTCATGATAATTGCGGAATTGGTTGTTATTCAGAATCGTTTAAATGATAGTGATGTGTATAAGAAGGATTAAGAAAAGACATAAATTTGTGAACAGTTTTGGAAATGATTACTGTAACGTGGTGTTTGGTGTTTATGTTTTTTGTTCGTAATTCAATCGCTTATATAGGTAAGTTACTTTAATATAATATTATTTATTTTGAATTGATATTATTTTTTTAGAAAAGAAAAGGCAATTAAGACCAGTTTTTTATAGTTTTTTTAGTTGTTTATGAATATTTTGTTTAGTAAAACATTAAAAACTTTTTTCTAAAATTAATGCAAAATTTTGTCCTAATTGCCGTTTTATTTCTTAAGGAATTAATCTAAAAAAAATTAAATAGTTTATTCAAAAATAACAATTTAGTCATTTCATTGAATTGAAATTTTAAACATTAATCATAAATTTAATTATTAATAAATCAATATAAATATCTCTATTTTCCATAAATATTAATAATAAATAATATTGTTGTAGGTCATATTTATATAATTATCAGTTTATTATGTGTGATAATAATTAATGTGGTAATTAATTGTTAATTAATATACATATTTATTATTTTGTAATGAAATTGCTATAAAATAAGTAGCAAGAAATATTTTTGTTTTATATGTTTGGGGTTAAAATTGTCATTTTGATTGTCAAATTTGATGAGACATTTTTTTTTAATGTTCACATATATTTGAAATGAATTAGATATTAATTTTTTTGATACAATACTGAATAAGTTTGATTGTGTTTTAGCATAGAGATTAACTAAATGTTCTGACCCATCTGATCAGCGAAGTTGTACTTTTACGTTAACAGAAAAAGTAAAGTGCGGTATGTTTGATATAAAATAGCATAAAACAGTTCTTATTAAGATCATTACAAAGTCTGAGAGTTCACTTAGGATTTCTGACTTTGAAAATTAGAAACAACTTAGAAAGTTTTTATTACCTATCTTGAAACCCTTTAAAAGCTGTTTTAGAATTATACTAAACGCGTGTGCACTATTTGAAAACACACTACTGGATAATTTGGGCAAGAAACTCTTTAGTTTTAAATGAAATTAATATTCTTATAATTTTTTCTTATCTGTATAAATAAAGTAATAACAGTTCGTTTCCAAAAATTGCTTTATGCAAATGAGTAGAAATGTCTAATAATTTAATTTAGAAAATTCCGCTTAATTCTTTTTAGATTTGTGTTTCTGTCATTGAAATTAGTAAAATGATTTTTATCACAATAGGTGAGAGTAAAAATACCACACTTATATGCAGTATCTTTTTTACATTTTTGGATTTTTTTAATCAATATACGTAAAAATTAAATTTATGAAAAATATTTTAATTTTTATATTGTTAAAACTTTAACTAAGATACTCAATATGGATTTTAATAAAAACGTTTGACAACAAATTTTCTGACATATATTAGTCACAAACGAAATTCTACTTTAAATAAACATGGAAAAATTTTTGCAGTAGCTTTAGATATTTTTAAAGCAATTGATATGGGTATGGCAAAATTCTTATCGATCGGCAACCCCACATTAGCCCTATATGGAGACGGTGTAGTAAAAAAAACGCAATTTGGGGGTTACCCCTAAAACCAAAAAATATAGACTGTTATAAACTCTTCAAAGTAGCTCAATTTTTAACCAAGTAATCTGAAATTTGTACACAAGCTAAAACAATCCATTTTAGACATATAAGTATAGTGTGACGGTGGAGGGGGGAGAGGGCAATTTGGACCTTTTTTTTAATTTAAAGATGCCGCTGATTTTTTTTAAACGTTTGTAACTTTTTTTTTTTGTGAAAATATCTAATTACATTTTTTTCCAATGATATTTAATAAGTTTTATCTGTGTCCTTGACAACACAAGCGTAGAAAGTTTTTTTTTTTAGAAAAATTTTAAACAATCAAATTTTGTTTTTTTTTTTTTTAATTTTTTTCTTACGTTTTACATTTAAGATATTTTTTTAGAAACTACGCTTTTTTTAATCAGTTGCGACCATGTTGATGAATGTTTTTTTAAATATTTTTTAAGTTTTTTTGCTTCCCGTACACCTTATATTGGTTTATTTGTTTTCTATCAAACCATGAATTTTTTTAAAAACTTTCTCAATGTACATTCAAAAATAGCCATGTTTGAAGCTATTTTCTAACCATTTTAAAAAAGGAACGAGGTGAGGCATATATATTTTAGGATATATTAACTATTTAGTTGGAATTTGAAACAAAGTATAGATTTAAAAACAAATTAGCAGGGGTGCAAATTTTTTTTACAATTAACGTAAATTTGCAACAACTGTAGTAAATTTTATCTTTTTAAATTTTTTTTTCTCAGATTTGTCATTCAATCTATTTGTCCAGCACATTGTATATTTAGAGTTTTAAACAATAGCTTTCCAAAAGCAGTACTTTTCAGCTATTTTTGAGAGTGTGCGACTGGTTAATCAGGACACAGAAAAAAATGTGCTTAGTTTGAAGTCAAAGATCTATCTTTTTACTACATATTTTTATTTTTATTTTTTTGATAATGCAGAATTAAACCAGTGACGGTTTATAAAAATTGTATAAAAGATCATTCCTTCTACAGATTATGAGTTAAAGATTTGAGCAAATTCTCATTTGATAGAACAGAAGTTTGTTATTTAATGTATCAAAAATTTAACCCACAACAACAGTTGTTTGCAGTTTTTTTTATAAATTTTTAAATGCCAGATTCGTGTTTTTGTTATTAAAATTAGTAAAAAATGTATTTTTTATCAAAATTGGTAATGGTCAAAAATACAAAATTGCTAATTTTGTACTAAAAAAATCATAACTTGAGAACGGTTGGTAGTAGAGACAAATTTTATTATTTTTAGAATCAAAATATAAAAAAAAAAATAATCCCTATTTCTAACCTATTCAACTTTTTTATTTTTTATTATTTTGTTAGATAGGGTTTATTAAGAGCTTTCCAACAATGTATAATGAGTTGGTCTTGCAGATCATTTTGACTCGTTATAAAGTAATTTAATTTTTTTTATCATTTTTTACAACTACAGGTATTTATAGACAAAAAAATCAATTATTATAGAAATAGAAAAAAATAATGTCTAGCATTACTATACATTACCTCTCCAACAAACCAGTCTCACAGGGACAAGCAAAAAGCACTATTCATATGCAACTAAAAACTGGAAAGCACTTTTCGACTAACTTTTAAATATTGGAAATTAATTTAAAACAATCTTCTAGTACTAAACAAATATTTAGAAACCCATTCATCACTTTTCCATACCCTCAATAAAATAACCTACAAGGACAAACACTTGACATAAAACTATTGATACTATAATTAACTGAATACAATTTTTTGTATTTATTACCTTATACTCCAACTCGTGTACTGTCCCATCTATTTAATCCAATTTTTATATATCTTATTGGAACAGTTGACAAGAACATGAAAAATTTCATTAACTATTGCGCATTCAATAAAACAAGGGCTTTTCTGATACGATAAATGTGATGTACTAAATTAATGTATTTATGTCAACATCTATAATTTTGGTTTTGATATAGGACCTTCCTACATTGTCCTAACAATTTTACAAAATACAAATAATTTTTTACAATAGATACTCAATAAGACACAAGCATCGGGATTACACCATGTAATAAATATTAACTCTTTTACTCAATTACACAATTACACAATTACACAATTACACAATTACACAATTACAAAATTACACATACAAAACCTTAAACTGCATACTAGAAACAATATCGGACTACTTCCAGCTTGGTCAATTTTAATTCTAAAAAACTTTACTTCTAACTATTTTACAAGCAAAATTTCTGGTATCATCAATACTAAATATTAAACTAAACAATAAATTTATGTCTAAATCTTTTTCAATTTGTTTTTTAGGTGTCACAATCTTACATAGTTTTTTAAGGACGACTATTTTGTTGACATAGCTTTGAAAGTATTTAGAAAACTAAGATATTTAACAGTTTTTTACTTTAGTACAAAATTTGCGTATGAAACTTATATATGTTTTTGTATTGAATATTGTTTGCAAGTGTGAGAAGAAACATTTAAAATATACCATCTATTCAAACACGAACTATTTGAATCAATGTCAATTCAAAATTGACTAATGACTTAGATACTTTACAACATTGGCGTAATGTTGCATATCTTACAGATATTTATTTAAAGTTAAAAAAAAAAAAATGAAAATATTATTATCTAAACAAGTATTTACTTGTAATATTGTAGTTCTAACAAATATTTACTGGCAGTTCAGAGATGTAAAATCAACATTTAAAAAAATGAGATTTTTTTAACCATTGCCACAAGCTTTCAAATTCATTATTTTCCAAGACTTAAAAGTTTTATTACAACTTTAAAAGTAAAGCTGATTTTCAAGTTTATGTACTTTTTTAAAGATTCTTTATGCTTTTTGTAATCTTTATTAAAAATATTTTAAGCAGTTACAACTTTTTTGATTCAAACACTTAATAGTATATAGTGTATCATAGGATAAAAATAAGTTTTAGCAGCTCGCCACTTTTAACAGCACAAAAATGTGTAAATGTTGCCAAAAGCAAAGGGCTGCTAAAGCATTTTGGCACGAGTTACACTAAATATTTGTTTGCCTGTTATAAATAAAGACAATTTTTCAAATTTTTTTAAAGTTTATTATAATTTGTCAGATTTATAGCCAATAGTCTTTAAATTGTAGCTATGGCCTGCGCTTTACGGCCAAAAAACAAATAGTTTTATTAATAATAGGCAAAATATATTTTAATATTGGGTAATTTCACTATAGTTCGGACAATTGTCTCCACATCGACATCTCTGATTTTGCTCAAATTTTGTACATATATGTTTGGAGTATCAAAATACGACGATTTCTAAAATTTTAGATCTCTAGTTCTAATACAGTGTAAATAACGGCCATTTTAATTTTTTAGGAATATTTTGTTTCTTTTCAGTTTTTGTGTTGTAAAAAAGCAAAATATAGTCAAAAATCATATTCAAAAGAGTGTATCTTATATGAAATTTTCAGTAGAACACAATCCCACCCGTGGTTTTTGGAATTTTTTTATCATTTTATTGAAAATTTAATATCTGTAATTTCGCTACACTGAAATTTAAATATAATACTCATGAAATATAATACTTTTGATCACAAAAATTAAAAAACTGGATTCGCTTGCCTTATGGTAAAATATATCACATAATTGCTAAAAATGGGTTACTTTTAATGAATTTTTTTTTGGATTCTATTTTACTAATTTTCCGGCTTTTTTTTTAATTAAAAAAAAACGGACATGAAGATTACGTTCTACAAAAAAATTCCTTTTGATTACACTAATTCAATATTTTTTTGATCTTTTTTTGCAAAATTATGAAAGACAAAGAAATATATATTATATACATATGGGTAATTTCATTACTTTTTGACTAATTTGAAAAGTCGACTTTTTTGATTTTGCTCAAATTTTTAGGGATCAAAATATAGATGAAAAAAATGAGATTTCCAAAATTTCGGACCTTAGAATATTGCCTGTACAAAATGACACACATTTGGAGGTCAAAAATTTCATAATAAAACGTCTTTAAAATAAGCTATTTTGTATCTCAATTTTTGGGCTTTTGGAAAAAGATAAAAAGGTCCACGGTGGCTTAAATTATTTCTTACTACATGTACTTTAAAACCCATCTTTTTATGTTTAATATCGTAGCAGTCATTTTGATATATTAAGCTTCAGACATTATTCCAAAAAAAATCGTAAATTTAGCAGAATCGCAAAACTTTGCTTTTTTTAAACCGCTCTAACTTTGTCAAATCTTAACAAAATTTGATCCACAAGGTCTAGATTTTTTCGTGTTTAATCTCTTTTTAAAGTGATCACACAAAACTCATAGAATCAATACGTATACACCACTATTTTGATGCAGGAAGTTGCACATATTTTTACGATCTTCAAAACTTAGTTTGTAGGTCCCAAAAAAACGCTGTCACCCTATGTCGATTTTAGTCAAAATTTCAGTAAATACTTTTTTGAGCACAAGAAAAAAGTTATCTATATGAGAAATGGTATATCGGGCATTATCAAGAATTTTTTAATATTCAAAAATTGGCAAAATTGGCAAACCGCAAATTTTTGTATCTGAATTTTTGAGCTTTTATAATAAAATACGAAGGTCCACGATGGCTTAAAATATTCCTCATTACATGTACTTTAAAACCCATATTTGTTTATTTAATGTTGGGGCAGTCATTTTGATATATCAAACTTCAAACATTATTTCAAAAGAATCCGTAAATTTAGCAAAACTGCAAAATTATGCTTTGGTTTAACCGTTCTAATTTTGTCAAATTTTAAAGAAATTTAATCCACGAGGTCTAGATTTCTTTGTGTTCAATCTTTCTTTAAAGTGATTACACAAGACTTATAGAATTAATACATATTCACCACTATTTTGATGCAAGAAGTTGCAGATGTTTTCGTGATCTTCAAAACTTGTAATTTTCAATAAATACTCTTTAGACTACAAGAAAAAAAGGTTATTTATATGAAAAATAGTATATGAAGAGTTAAAACTGAAAAGAGACAAAATATTTCTAAAAAAATAAATTGGCCGCCATTTACACTGTTTTGGACTTAGAGATCTAAAACTTTAAGAACTGTCATATTTTGGTACTCCAAACAATTGTCCAAACTATCGTGGAATTACTCTATAGCTACATTTTGCATACACTTATATACATATACACACACATAAAATCTCATAAAAACTATTTGAAAAAAGCCTTTGATTGGTAAGCTGTGATATTTAGCTATTTTTTAATTTTAGAAATAAGTTTGCCTAAGATTATTTTTGATAGATTAGGAACGGCACTTGTAATGATTTTAACACACTTTAAAAGTAGTAATATGCAACCAGGAACCGTATTCTGCAACTTAAAAAACTCGTTGTTTACAAACTCTTACTTTTTAATGATAAATGTAAATTGGCATACTATTATAAAAATTAATATTTTATACATTTTTTACGTAAACATTAATTAACAATAAAACAACAAATTTAACATAACCAATAACCTAACGTCTAATGCGAAATGAGTTGGGTGGGCCTTAAGAGAATAAAGTTGCCTGACTAGAAAATATTTTGCTGTTTTTACATGCACCAATCAAATGATGCCATTTTGAATAGCAGTTTTATTATTTGTTTTAGTCGTCAGTCAATTTGTTTACTAATATCAATGACAAATAAAATATTTTTTTTACAACTACACATTACACAAATACAAACTAATTGTGCTTAGACAGCTAAGGTATTTACTACAAAATTGTAATAGTACGACATAAATCCAGATAATATTAGTAGAGAAGTTTAGCTACTACAAATTGTATCATTTCATTTAAAAATATGACTTTTTACGCAATAATTTATATTTTTACCTGTCAATTATTATAAGTATTATAAGCAAGAAAAATAGTTTATCTCCATTAAAAGTAAAATAATATATCTACGCTGTTATCCAAACTATTTCATGGTATTTTAAAAAATATTTGTGGTTATCAAAAGTGGCATTTTTTACAAGAATTTTTGCACTCTTATAAAAACAAAACTAAACAGACCTTTTTACTGGTGCCAACAAAAGTAAATTCTAAATCTATTTTTTTAAACACCTTTATTCTATTGCATTTATTTTATAAATTCTGTTTTTTTTTTTAAGAACGGTTACCCTACAGTACTCCACTTTAACTTGCCCCATGGGATGTGTGAAGTGTGACCGCAAGAAAAGTATGTTAATATAGTATAAAGGCATAAGTCCAACAGAACACACAATATTTTTATTCATGTTTGAATTAGTATAGTTAAACAATGCTGTATGGTCGTTTCTAATAAAAATAAATTGCAACACAATCCAAAAACTATAAAAAAACAAAGGTAAGTTACATTTTGTGAAACTACAGTAATCTGTAAAAACGCTTTATTATATTTATATTGGTTACTATTTTGTATTAAAATAATCAAAATTTAAATATTATATTAGAATAAATTTTATCAAGTTTTGTCTAGTCTTCAAATACAATTTAAAAAAAAATGTTAAACTGTTTTTTTTTTTTGATAATTTAAAATGCACTGCAAATAAAAAAGAAACTAACGCTGATGTAATTATGCAAACAGTATTTTTTCTACAAGAAGGCTATCTCAGTGGTACGTGGCTCAATAACTACACAAATGCTGTGCTTATTACTAGACGTTTTGGTAGTGCTCCGTTTTCTTTGTGTTTAAGCTTTAAGCAGTCACACAGAAAACAAAAAACTTAAGGCAGATGTTTAACAAGCTACTGAGTTCATTATTAGTGACCAAACCGTTAAAAATATCATGAAGTTAATCTAAAGTCAAAAAAACCTGTTAAAATAACAGGTTTTTTTTTACTAAATTTCTAAATTCTTCAAAAATCATTGTAAAAGCACCTGGCAATTCTGGCATTAGCAACATGACTTTAGATTCTTTCTATCGACTAACGCACAAATGCATTGACGTGGTCATTTGCTCGGAGACTATTTGATTTAGTTAATTATTTCCATAGCAATAGGGTATTCAAGTTTTGAATCTACTGTAAGATCATATTAATGTTAAATTTTTTATATATATATATATACACTGGTTTATAAAATAATAAAAATTTAAAAAAAGCATATCGAAGTATTTTAAAAAAAAATAATTTATACAATTTAAAAATACAACTACAACTACTGTAAAATTGTTTGTTATTAAATTAAAAAAAAAAAACTTTTTTAAACTGTATTTTGAACTTTATACAGTATGTTTGCTTAAGTTTGCATCATTTGGAAATTTTTTTTGTTATTAATTTTACGAAAAAAAGTTATTCTTCATAAAAAGTTGTTCTAAAATCTATAACACAATCATCAGATATCAAACTTTTTTAGTCGTATACGAGGTTTGTCAAAAAATATTAATTTTGTCCAACAGTAAAGTAAATTTATTTTTGAAAATATTGGATACTTTTATCTGTTATCTCTTTTTTAATTAAAAATTTGATAACTAATGTTGCATTATTTTGATGATACATTATGCATGTATTTTACAGTAATTATCAACTACATAAATACAATGCTAATAATGTTAATTGCATAACAAGCATATAATAGTTTATCATCAATTCACTATTGCTTTAACGTATCCCTCTTCTTTTACAATACAAGTTTTTCTTCTAGAAAAAAATTCCCTCAATACATTTCTAATTACATTCGGAGTTATACCCTGAATTGTTTCCGTAGTAATTGTTTCCAAATGTTCTACGTTTGTGAATAGCCTGTGTTGATATACCTTTTCTTTTAAATAACCCCATAAGAAAAAATCTAATGTGGTTAAATCTGGAAACCTAGCTGGCCAAAAAATTCATATCTTGGAAGATCACAAAGCAAATCATAGATTATGGTGCGGCATTTTCAGGAATAAACGTTAGTTTTATAATAATATTGATTGCAAGTTTTTATCGTAAAGTGATGATTGAAGTCAGTCCACCATCGACAATTTTGCAAAAACACTGTTTCATTAGACGTAAATGTAGCTTTGTCAAAAAAATAAAAAAAGTCTTCTAGCTTTTTTTGGATAAGAAAAAAAAACTTTAGTCGTCTGTTGTAGTCTCCAGGTTTTAAAGTATGGATATACTGTGGTATATATGAATAAAACTTGTTCTCATTAAAAAAAATTGATATTGTAAATTAACCAATTTTATCTGGAAACAAAAATGCCTTTTTTGCAGAGACAATTTAGGGTTTTCCACTGCAGATAACATTACATTTAACTTCATCTCCTTACTTGCAACAGATTTTTGACGTTTGTTTGTGAATTTATTATTAAAAAAATTCAAATCATGTGGCATCTCTACATGATTTAAATTTTTCCATAATTCTGATTACTGGTGTATGGTGTATATTTTTTTTTTGAATGTCTGTTGTTAAATATTTCAACAGTTTTACGATAAGTTTATAATTTTCTTCAACAATTAACACAATTTCTACTTTTTCTTCCACACTAAATATCACCGGCATGTTAACCAATTTTATTTGACGTTTACTGTCAAACAATTCCTTTTCATTTTTATAAATTTACTGCTGAGCCAAATCCATTTTTGACAAACCGCGTATACGACTGAAAAATATTAATATTTTATGGTTGCATTTTAATTTTAAGATCTTTTTTTTTTAAACCAGTTATTCAAATCATTGCCGATTTAAAATTGACCAATAGCTTAGATACCTACTTTACAACATTGGCGTAATTTTGCAAATAAAATATGTGCTTATTTTTTAGGCTATGCACACTACCTAGTACCTTCCCCTTCTCTATTTTCATTCTATCTCAAACACAAACAAAACCAAAAGTTTCTATCTGAAGCAAACTAGGGTATACTTGGAACCGGCTAAGTATGACAAATTATCTGTGGTATGAGCTCTACGAAGCAAACTTCTATTAACCAAAACAACCAAGTTTTTTATCAAAACATCAATAACATTAACGATTTATAAGTAGAGTGATTTGCTTATGTGTGTGTGCGTTACAAACAACGATTAAAATATGAAAACCAAGAAAATAACAAAAATGAATACTTTGACTTTGTAAACTATTATGCGCTATACATGGTTTTCAAAAAATGTAAAATATTTAAGGGGGTGGTAGTAAAAACTGCAACAAACAAACAAAAATTAATAAAGATGGGTTGTCATAGCAACGGTTTTGCACATAAGGAACATTATTTATTTTTGGTTTTTTTTTTCTTCCATTTTTTATTTTGCAAAAAAAAATTAAAATATTTAAGAAAGCGCTAGTACAAACCACAACAAACAAAAAAGTTTTAATAAACATAGGTTGTCATAGCAACGGTTTTGGAGATATAGAACATTAGTTATTTTTATAATTTTTTTTTTAAATTTTTTATTTTGTAAAAACGTGCGTTTTCTTATTATAATTGGCTGATGTTTTGTGAAATAAACATTCAGTATTTGACAGTTGTTGTTAGTGCACAAGTTTTTATTGTTATAGTTGATTACTCTAATGCAGAACTAGCCGATATGTATTTTATGTATGGTTATGCTAATGGGATTGCCACCGAAGCGCAACGTCTTTATGTAGAAGCTTATCTAAATTGCCAGATTCCTTCACATCGTATGTTTGGAAGAATTCACCAGAAATTGAGAGATACCGGTTTCCTTCGAAAACAGTGCTATTTTTCCGGCAGACCAAAGTTCGTATCTACTCTTAGAGCAGAACAAGAAATTATAGCACGGATATAGCATAATCCAGAGATAAGTGTGCGGAGAATATCTATCCATACCATGTACAACAAATACAGGCCTTAAATTTAACTAATCATCAGGCACGTTTAGTTTTTTGTTGCTGTTTTCTACGCAAGGATGCTGAAGACTTGCAGTCGGCTTGCCAAAACTCTTTTTTTACGGATGAAATCGGCTTCACACAAAATAAAGTTGTTAATTTTTATAATGCACATTGTTGGGCCGACAAAAATACTCATGCTGTAATTGCATATGGACATCAGACACGTTTTTCATTAAACATTTGGATGAGTATTCTAGGCAACAGGTTTTTAGGTCCTGTTGTTTTACCAAACCGATTAACAGGCGCTGTTTACCTCAACTTTCTGCGGAACACAATTTAATCTTTTGAATAACATTTCTTTGGCTCACAGGCAACAAATGTAGTTTTAGCATGATGGTGCTCCAACTTATTTTTTGATTGCTATTAGAGAGCATTTAGACCAAACTTTTTCACATAGATGGGTAGGAAGAGGCGGACAAGCAAGATTGCATGATTTAAACCTAATTTTTTTCTCTGGGGATATTTAAAATTATTAGTGTATGCTACTCCACTAAACAACCTCAAGGAGCTGCAGTTAAAAATTAATTAAAAGTGCTAAAAAATCCGAGCCAATGAGAAGGATTTAGAAAGAGTACAAATGTCCTTCAGACAAATGACGTGCTTGTTTGGAAATAGAAGGAAGGTACTTCAAACATCTTCTATAACTCTGTTCTTTGTAAAAATATATAAAAATAAAAAAATGTTTCATATCTTCAAAACCGTTGCTATGACAACCTATGTTTATTAAGACTTTTTTGGTTGTTGTAGTGTGTACTACCACTTTCTTAAATATTTTACATTTTTTTTTAAACACCCTTTATAGTATCAAACAATAAGGCAGAATCAATTTTTTTTACAAGTAGTATCTCCTTTCAAAAAGTTTGCATTCATCATCGTTAATGTTACTTTAGAGTAAGCATCTCGGAATAGTTCTTTAAGAGTTTAACTTTTCTTAAACTGTACAAACACAAAATTCTATGTCTACCAATGTTACGCTTACCTACTGTTCTCGCCTGCATACTTACCTAGAGCAATTCGTACTCTCTTCTTACAGAATTAATTGGATATACCAAAAAACTGCATTAATACATTGTTTATAACTTTGCAGAACTAATTAAAAATTTATTAACAAAACAATACTCAAAAATAATCTCATAACAGTACCAGAACTAAAAACTCTAAAAGAAGAAGTTTTACAATACTGACGAAAACTTTGACTAATAAAGCAAAAAAGGGATTACCAAACTATTTGAATACGCACCTGTCATTAAAACCAACTACACGCTTTAAACCCAAAAGCTGTTTTTAAAGTTTATAACAAGAATTCGAATCCAAATTGGCAATGTATACCAAAGTTTAAAGTAATCACATTGACATTTAGGTCAGTTTGCATCATTATTCCTTAAATGTGTTCCATAACTAAAGGACACTTAAAATAAATTGTTCCTTAGTTTGGATTTACCATTGCAAGACACAAAATAAAGTGATTTTTAGGTTAAGTTAAAGATAGATTTGACAACACTGTACAAATTTAGTAAAATTTATTTCTGCTACGTTTTTCTATTAATTGTTGCATTGCAGACATTATTGCAATATTAACCACACAAGTTTAAAGATATGTATATTTGTAGATCTTATAAAAAATATAGTGAAGAGTATATAATGTTTGTGTTTTTACTTTATTATTACAGTTTTAAAAAAATGAATCCTCCCAAAAAAAAATTTGTTTTGCTAATTTTACTTCTACATATCTATTTTTTATTTGAGAACTATTAATTATTGTCGCATCATCTTGCAACCAAATTCAGGATTTTCATTTTACTATCTGAAACTACCCGAACATTTAAAGAAAAATAATTCTTTCTACTAAAACATGTTCAATTTTTTCAAGTAATAAAAGCACAGTCTCCTTAGTAAAGCAAAATCTTTTAAAAAAGATCTATCCATTGTTTCTAATATAAACTTGTCGAGGAATCCCAACTTCTATTATTTCTAATACCTCCACATCATCTTCAAAAACTGGATGTATTTCATAATCATCGTTAATTTTTATTATTATTGTGTAACACTTTTACACACACTATTCACATTATTGGGTTAAAGTGACGTTTAAGTTGCAAAATTTTAGGACTTAAATTTAACCTTCACTTAATCCTTTAAGAATTACTTAAAAACTTTAAGCAATGTAATAAGGAACACTCATGACTATTAAGAGTAGCTTAAGATTTAAAAAACAATTATTCAAACGGGCTTTAATACCCTAACAACTGTCAATAAAATCATTGAACAAAATGTATTTTTACAATCATTCTTAGAGAATATATATAAAACAAAAAACTGGCATGCAATAGCTAGCACAGAATATTCAATTAAAATAATAATTTTTTTATAAATTGGTAATTAATTATTTAAAATAAGACTAAAAATAGGTAAGCACTAGGTATTTGCTGGACCCCAAAGAACTACAACTGCTGCGGCACGTATCGGAGAAATAAAAGAAGGTGTCTGCTATACTTGTCACACTATTAGTTATATTTTATCTGCGCTACAGGTGTATTGTAAATCTAAAACTATAAGATAAATGAAACACAAAACAAATAACAATAATAATAACTTAACTAACAAAAAATTAAGATTTAAAAATAAGATCAAAGTATCAAAAAGTGCTGAACAACTAACTATCTGCAATAAAACTTAGTTTCAAACACAAGTGCACACTATATTAAACCTTACAAGAACTACAAAAAACATAAATTAGCTGTAATAGTAAATAAAATATAAAATAAAAAATAAAGAAAATAAAAGATAACAACAAAACAAAATGTTTGAAAAAAACTAAAAACATTTTACAAAAAAAATAACTGGTATAAATCACTAAACGCTAGACTTAAAACACATACAAAACTTGAAATTAAAGAAATGAAAAACAGCCAAGCAAACACTATGGTAATGCAAAAGATAGAACAGAAATAAAATTATATTAAAAATGCTTAAATAATATTGTAAAACTTGTAAATACATGTACAAATTTATTAATAACATATTTATTTGGAGTTCACAACTAAAAAAACTAGGCAGAAAAACTAGAACAACAGTATATAACATGCAGCATCCAATAACATGCTAACAGCAAGTTAGCATGTCAAAAATTAGAGACAAAAAAATATTATAAACTTTAAAAACAAATACATCAACTGCATACATATTTTGAAAATACAACTCATTGGTATGTTGATAAATAAAAGATATTAATTCAAAATACAAAAAATAATTTGAATTAATATATTTTTATAAAAATTTGTTTTATATTTTACACATACAAATATAACAATAATGCAAAAAATACAATATTCTGAAAACATTCACAATAAATATGTATATAATAAACTGGTAGTTAAAATACTTTTTATATACTAACAATATCTTTTATTTTAATAAATAAATGCATTTAATGTAATACAAAGCCGACATCAAAGATTTCTACATTCTACAGGTAAAGGAACACGCACACACATTTTTGGTTTGTTTATAATTATTATTCGTGTACAGCGTCTAATTAATACTTGACAGTAAATCTATCAGATACTATTATCATTAAAATGAAAACAAAAAAACTTTATTAAATTTTTTACAAAAATATTTTTTTATAAACTTTTTTATTATAACAAATAAAAATAGGAAACTATAGTGGATTTAGCATAAATGGTAAATCTAAGCACTTCTTTCCATGCCCAAAATAAAAGAATCCATAAAACGGTGTGCCTAATTTATGATACAACATAAAACCTGGCCATAATAAAGAACTAACCACAACCATTATTCCACCAGCTGACATTTGCACACTCCAACAACCTTCAGGTATATCTTCATCAAGAGTATCCATAAAATCAATTGCGTAATTATAATCATTCCTTGTTAATAAATTAGTATTCCATTTGTTTCTTGGATTACGAAAATGCAAATAAGTTTTTACTTCTTGCGCTTCTAATGAATTTAATCCTTCAAAACTTAAATTTTCAACAACTACACCATCTGGTCGTTTAAAAAGTACACCTCTCGGCAAAGCAACTGCTTCTTCATTAATATGCCAAACAGTAGCCGATAAACGATCCTCTTCTTTTAACTGTCGAATCTGTGCAGCTTTTAATTTTTCCCCAATTGCAATTTCTTCTTTGTCAATTAATATTTCGCTAACTAGTGCTGGATCTCCTTGAAATTTTGTTGTACAAAGTGGTGTTAACAATTTAGCCTTTTCAGTTGGATGCGGCAATAATCCCCAATCTCTATAATTTGTACTGTAATAGAACGTTCTTCCTGTGATAACATCTTTGGTGTAACCGTATGCTATATAATAATCTTTTTCTACTCCAAATATGCGACCCCATAAAAAAATCTTGCGGAAATGATTTTCGTTTTGTAATAGGAGAAGTGAGTTGTATAATACTAAACTTTCTTCTGTGCTCAACACTATTCCAAGTTGTCCGCACGTTTCTAACGAGTACAATAAAGAATCGATGTCCATATTCAAAGCGACATGTGTCAGTTTTAAGGGATATGTAGATTTATTGATTGAAATCCAGTGGTGTTGTGACTATTTTTTTATTATGACATTTTAAAATAATTTTGTATTACTTGTTTAAAATTGATAAAATAAAACCAGTAAATATTAAAAGAAGTTGTTTATTTATAAAATAAGAAACACAAGGTTTTTTCCATCAAGACAAAGGGTGCTTGTTTAAATCAAATAAACTTCAAACTTTACTTTACTCTATTTTAACAACGTTTTGTTTGTTTATAGATATATTTTGGACAAATTGTTGAATAACATTGGCGTTAAATCACATAATTAATACAATCACAAATAACCATATGAACTATATATGATTCTATAAATTCTACAATTTTATTTTAATAATATAATGTAATGAAACGCCAAACTTTTTTAATTGTTTTTGCACATAAAAAATAAATAAGCAAGGCATTGGGCTCTCTTTTGCCCGTACTAATAATCAAAGATTAAATTTTGGATTGATTCTAGATTTATGTCAAACTAGTGGGGTTTATAGTAGCATACTTATACTTTATGTTTACCCGTTTAGCAACTTTTATCAAAAAAGGAACTTTTGTAATTCATTGAGTTTTTAATAAGAAAATTTAGAGGGTAACCAAATTGCTGCCCAACTGCAAAACTTCTAGTAAATTTAAATACAGCATGTTGCTTGTCACAATGTGTTTTAAATAAACTGTTTACTTCCGGCATATTTTTTTTACAATTTTAATTTTTGAAAAATGTTTTAAAATGACAAAATTAGATCAATAAATTTCTTATTTAAAAACTGATTTTACAACTTTAATTTGAATTAAATTATGATTACACAACACTTGACAAGGTTCACCAATTACTTCTAGATAATGTTTATGTCATGAATTTACAATGTCTCGGTCTGAAGGCAATCTGTAGAGGGAAAACACTCCGGAGATGATGCAATGATTACACCAACTCTGGTTTTTCAGTTTGCTTGTGTTATTTTTGTTTGCAATTCTTTGGAGCGATTCAAGATGTAGAGTGGCGTTAAGGCAGGGTAGTTTTGATTTCCGGCATTGAGTGTGCGAGCACCGGAAAAGTTTCTGTCAGGTCTATAGTGTAGACCTGCTGGTTGAACTCTCAAGTGTTTGAGGGCTTCTAGTTGCAACGTGGGGTTGCGTGGTCCAAGTGTTCGATTTAAAATAGTGGTTGGTGCAATGTATCTGTTTTTTTGCTCAATAAATGGGTTTTTATATATATTTTTGCGGCAATCCATAAGCTTTTCCTCTATGCTCGACAGTAATTGGTTGAGGTAATAGCCAGGAATCCAATCTTTTTAAGTAAAAAGTTAAAAAAACAATAGGAAACCACACAAATAATGTGATTTTTGGACAATTTATTTATAATACAAATATTTTTCTAGTTTTTTGTTTATTTTTTTATGTTTATATATTTCTCACACACGTTTAATAATAATAATATTTTTTTTTTTTTTAGTCTTGAAAAGTATTTACAATTTACAATTTATACATCACTTAAACAAAATTAATTTGATAAAACTTAACATATCATGAATTATAAGTATCTACATTTACACTACGTAATCACCATAATATAATTACAATTTACGCTCTACAATTTTTGTCAATTTTTTGTTTTTTTTTTTTTTAATGACGTTTCTTATCTATGCTATTACTCTTCCCTCTTTTTTCAACACATTCGATTTGTTCTTTTTTCATCTTGACACGTTTTTTTATGTATGTATGTTCTATTGTTTGATTGGCTCCTCTACATATTTCCTCATTCATCCAAAACTTATTTTTTTTTTAATTTCCACATCTTTTGCTAGTATCTTTTTTCTGTTTTTGTATACTTTGAATTATTAAGAAATTTTGGGATATTATTTTTCATAATAATTGCATATTTCTCATTGACTTTGATTCATTTACTCTTGTTTTTCTTTTTTGCATTTCTATATTCTTATTACGCAGTTACTTTTTTCCATACATCTCTTTTACTATTTCTTTCTACTTCTTTACAGTCATATTTTTTTTCATTATAATTTTTTTTTCTCTTTTATATTTTTTATTTATTTTTTTCTTTAAAGATTTTTGCAACATTTTGCATTCAAGAAGTGAATTTCCCAATCTTTCTTTATATCTTACCGGTTTTTTTTCTGCTTTTACTTTTATTTTATTTCTTTTCACTTCTTCTCACACATTATGTTAGATGCTGGAGTTTCCCTACTTAATCTCAGTAGCAATGCTTCTAATTTATTTTGTTTTTTCCATCCCACGTTGTCTTCTTTATTTTTATACATTCAAATTTTGTTTACCTATTCCCCACACTTGTTTGACTTTCTTGCAAACTTTTGTATGTGCTTGTTCTCGCCGGTATTTGCACTGAATACATATCCTAAATATTTAAATGATTTTATTTTTTTGACGTTTTTTGTTTCTTATTTTTTATCTTCTTTCTTATGTCTTCCTTTCCCTTTCCTAAACATCATAATTTTTGTTTTACCAATATTCACCCTTAACCCTTTTTTTAAAATATTTTTCCAAACATCTAATTATTTCTTTTATTTCTTTTGCTTTTTTTGCCACAATTACCATAACATCTGCGTATGCTAACAACCTTACTTTCATTCTACTCACTACAACTCCACCTGCTTGTGCAAGACTTGTTTTTTTTCTATGTCTGCAATATATGCAGCAAACAAACTTAGACTGAGGTCCCTAAGGTCCACAAAAAACGCATATTTTTCTTTTTTTTACAGCTTCTTTTTTAACAATACGAGTATGATTAAGTATATATATACCTTTCCCTTTTCTAAACTTTGCCTGCCCATCCGGCAAAATTTCTTTTATTTCTATTTGTTTATTCAATCTTTTTTCTAGTTTCATGGCGTATGTCTTGTAGGCTATATTAATTAATGTTATTTCTCTATAGTTTTTAACTAGCTTTTTTTTGCTAGGAAATCCTTCTTCTTTTCATACTCAATTTATTACTTCTATCAATTTTTCAATCAATTGTTTCGATCTATACATCTATGTATTCCATCCACACCTGGCGTCTTTTGTATTGTATTCTTTGGCTGCAAAATCAGTTATTAAATTTTTTTGTTATGATCTTCTTTCAGTTTTATCAAATAGTGTTAAAAAATGTTCTCGTCATTTTTTCATAAAAATTGTTTGGTTTGACCTTGTTTTATGCTTGTTTTTTTTGTTTATGTACTTCCATGCTTTTTTTTCTGATTGGATTGCTTTTATTTCTATTTCTTTTTTCTGTCTGTATATTGTTTTATTCTCTTCGCTTTTGTCTTTATATGTTAATCTTGTTTGGTTGCTTGTTCTTTTTCCATTTGCGTAGCATCTTTTTTGCCTCTTTTTTTAATGCATTTTTTATCTCACCATCTGCTTTTAGATATTTTTCTTTTGTGTGTACATATAACTTTTTTACTGTTGTTCCTTGTATTATTTTTTCTAATTTTATCATTTTGATTTCTAAGTCGTTTTCCAAATTCTTTTTGTAATTTTTTATGTTTTCTTCCAACCATATTACTTTTGTTATTGTTTTTTTTTTTCGTTTGTTTTATTTACTGTTTCATTTGTTAAATATACTTCCAATGGCTGATAATCTGATTCCACTTTTTTTCTCACTTTAAATTTTTCTGTTTCCAGCCACGTTTGTTCATTTACTTCCACGTAGTCAATTACCGATTGGCCGTTTGCTTCTATATATGTATATTCTTTTTGTTTATCTCCTGCTTTATTTCAATTTCACACGTCCCACCCTTTTTCTTCCATCATTTCTAACATAATTTTTCCTTCTTTATATTTTTGACTGTCTTTTGATTTTCTTTTTCTGATATGATGTTCAAAATTTTCTCTTTCTTCTTTTGTTCAAATTCTTGCATTAAAGTCTTTTCCTATTATGAATCTTTTCTCATTATTAATCTTCTCTCGTCTGCGTCTTGTACTGTTTTTTTCTAATGCTTTTTTAATATTTTTAATTTCTCTACTTTACGAAAAGCTTTGTTGTAATAACCTGTTTTTATCTGCTTCTTCATAATTTTCTTGCGTAATTGTTCTCGGTATTCCCGTAATTATTTCATCCTTTGCCCTACCTTTTTTTTGGGATATTTTCTTAAATTTTTATTCAATTTTTTTTGTCCACCTAGGTTTCCACCATTCCAATTACGTCTAACGTTCTAATGTAATCCTAAAAAATTTCTTCTTAATTGCTTAGTCCTGCTACGCTCCAGAATAGAATTGCAATTGCTGTTTCCTCCTTACATCTTTTTTTTATTGGTTTTTTTTACCACTTTTAACCTTTTTTAAAATGTTTTTTTATTCCAAACCTACCATTCGCTGTCGATACCCGCTTTTTAGTATCTGACCATTGTTTTTTTTTGCTTCTTTCTTATGTATATGTGAAGGTATGTGTTCTTCTTCTTATGTATTACATTTTGTTGATCTCAAAATACTTTTCTTTTCCAATAACTTCTTTTTTCATTCATAGAATTCAACTTTATATTGGCCGTTTTTTTTTCTTTTAACTTCTTACCCAGTTTAAATTTTTTTTTCACATTCAAATTAACCTTCAGATTCTCTGTCAGTTTTGACACAGCAATGTCAGCTTTATCTTCTTCTTCCAGTCCGCTTATAACAACATTATTTCTTCGTTTTTCTTTTTCATTGATCTCCTCTGCTTTTTCTAGTTTTGATGTTTTTTCTTTTTTTTTCTTCCTATTTTATTTATTTTTTCTTAAACTCTTCTTTTAATTCTTCAATATATTTGATGTTATTATTCATTTTTTCTAATTTATCTACAATCTTATCTAATTTGCTTTTATTTTGGTTGTTTTCCTTTTTTCTGTCTTTTTTCTCTTTAAGGTTTGTTTGAAGCATAATCATATTCAAATCTTGTGTTAATGTAGGGACACCCCAACGGAGCAAATTCATTCAAAATTTGCTCTATTTTGGCGCTAGATTCAGATAATGTCCGTTGTTTCTCAATGTTTATTTTATTTTATGCCACAATGTTTCACATAATGGTCTAGACTCTTCATCAATAAATTTAAATTGATTTAATCCCAAAGTCATATAGTCCTAAACCATCATTTTTTTAGCTAATTTTACCAAACGTTTTAGGCAATCTTTGTAAAAGTCTTCTACTGACTAAGAAAATTTAGATTTTGCCCATGTGAGTCTGGCTTTCTTTTGTTTATCCGTCAATAGTGACTTTTTCTTAACTTATAAAAAAAAGTAAATACATTTTTAAATAAAATATATAAAAAAGAAATATAAAATATATAAAGAAGAGAATGCTGTTAACCAAAACCATTAAATAAAGCATTAAGTCAGTTAGTATAAATAGTCAATACACCCGTTAAAATATTCACTTTGAATTGTGGTGGTGAACAATGTTGACAAAGTAAGTTACAAATCAATTATTAAGTTTAAATAAATAAAGCCATACTGATGAGAGGTAAAACTTCGAAACGCGCATATGGATGTTTTAAGTTTAAGATATTTTTTTCATAAATTTAATTTTTTAATGTTAAATTTTTAAATTGTTACTTGTAATTAAACTTTATAAAACTTTGGTCTATATTTATGAATCTACTGGCAATAGCATTCCTTTGACAGATTTAATTCAGATTTGTGATTCTATTCAGCCGTTGTTTGCTTTTGCTTTTTTTTGCAGTTTTAAAAGATTCTATTTTATTCTATAACTCAAGCTAGGAATTATATTCAGTCAAAAATTTTTGCGCATATATATGCTCGTATGATTCTCAAAATATACACTAAATATGCTAAATATGGAAAAAATATGCAGACTTATTATTAATATAATATACGTAGTTAAGTGCAATAAGTACAGTTAAATGTATTTTAAATGAAAAAAAACCCTTAAAACAAACAAAACAGGTTGGAAAAATAAACGCTTAACTAAGTATAAGTAAGACTAATATATTTTAATATAATATAAAATAATATATAAGAAAAATAAATGCTGACAATCATAAAAGTTAAAGTAGTACCTAACATTAATCAAACTTAAATTGTCTATATTTTGTTAATTAACTGTAAATACCAAAAATTAAATGTTTTTCTAAATTAAAAATGATCCGACAATATCTGCTTGTAAGCGGAAGCTTCTTTCTACATCAACAAATGTAATAGGAGCATATTTAAATTTGCAGGCAATTGAAAGATTTATTTAAAGAGATTCTTTATTGCTAGAGATTTTTTGTAATAATTTAAAGCCTTCATTTTTTCCAAAATTTTTTTTTAGTTTGATTTTTATGCGCTCTCCAACAGAATTATTGACCTTGTTGATTTTGTGTTTAAAACTTTGGATCAATGCTTCAGATTCAGTGAGTTCAAGACACTTTTTGTTAACGTTTTGTTTATAAAAATATAAAAATTAGCAGTAATAAAAGCCAACTCTTGGTTCAGTAGAGGTTTATTTATATATAGCTACCAAATTGTTTGAAAAAAAGCATTAATTCTTTTACTGCTTTGAAATGCTCCGTATGAAATATAACTGCATCAAGCCACGTTCCCTACCTTGTAATAACGGGTTAAGGCGGAATGAAATACTAGGTAGTTTTCTTTATAAAATTGGATTCGAAGTGGAGCTTTGATAAATATTTTTTTTACAAAATTAACCAAACTATTTATATCTGAAAATTCCATACGTATCGCTTCTACTATTCTGTTAACTCCATGTGCCAAACATGTGACATGAATCAAATTTTTATAAAAAACTTAAATTTGTTGCTGATTTTACCATATATCTTGCAGCGTCAGACAACATCAACAACACTTTTTCACTTAGAAGAATATTTCGCAGATAAAACTTTGTTAAACAATCATTTACAAACCTTGATATTGTAACATTATTTGTTTGCTCTAACTCTTGTGAGCCAATTAAATAAAATTTTCATTTAAAATCCACTACAAAGTAAATGTAATTGTTACCTATTGCTTTTTTAATTTTAGTTATTGTTTCCAGATATACTAGATTTAGGTATTTCTTTCTAATAGTACTGCGATCTGATTGATTTGTATATTTATCTAAAAAAGATTTAAATTCTGGATTGTCTAATTTGGCTAGAGGAATATTTGAACTGAGTAATGTATTGCATAAATCAAACCGAAAAGATTTTTGTTCTGTATTTTTAAATGTTAAAGTAAAAAATTCATTTAAAGTGACTTGTGTTGAGTTTTCAAATTTTATTTTCGCTATCCAAATTCAATTCTAGATCATCTTTTCCAGATCGACACTAAAGTATTGGGTTTTGGCATTTTGAATATTGTAATCTCTACGGTAACTTCACGAAAATTAGTACAATCTCTTATGAGCTGCTTATTAAATATACTGCATATCCTATATTTTACTAATACAAAAAGGCAGTGCTTGTTTTTAATGTTTCATTGAATTATTTTTGGCGCAAAAAATCGTTACTCTACAGTGTATGAAATGCACACTTATTCTTGTGTTGTTTACGTATGTTTTTGTCGGCCTTTTTTTGTCTCGCAGAGAACAAAAACATTTGCACGTGTGGTATGTTACATATAAAAGCAATATATTTTTACGTTTAAGTTTGACGTTTATTTAAAAATAATTTAAAATTATTGCAATTTGTACTGGTAAAATTATACAAATATGCATCAAAAATGCACCGATATGCTGCTTTTATTTAAATATGCTTTAAAACTCAAAAATATGCAAAAAAATATTGGTTTTTATCAGTTGTTTCCCTTTAATTCGTGTAGATACGAAATTATTTAATTGTATAAATATTATGGAATATGCAAATGCATGTTTTTTAGCTTATTTTCTTTCATTTTTAAATAAAAAAATTATTAGAAAAAATATATAAACTGTCAAATACCAGAATTTAATATGTATTTAATTTTGTTCCAATACGTAATTGTTAGGACTGCAATTTTCCAACAAATTGAGAATTGTTTTTTTACAGTAAGCTAAATATTTTAGCTAGAATGAAAGCGAATTCATTCACATGTTATATAATATTTAATTTAATTAGATATCTTTTGACAACTCTTTGCCTAAACTAAATTAAGCAGATTATTTTACCACTAACCGGCATTGTTGGTACAACAATAGACAGATTTAAAATAGTAGATAAATGCAAAAAATTTGCTATTCTGAGTTACTAACTATTTTGATCATTTTGAAATGGAGATATTAAAAATTTTAACTGCTTTGCAATGAATTTTTTGTTTATGAAAAGCTAAAAAAATTTGAATTAGTCGTTATTGTTAGCAAGTAGATAGGGTGTAAGTTCTATAAAAAACAAAGTATTATAATCTCAGGGCAAAGAGTCAAAAAGGCACTAGCTCTCAAAAACTAGATTTAGCTTTTCTGCATTTAGAATAGATAGAAATAAAGTATTTTAAACTTCAGACACAGAAATTTAGGTACACAAAGACACAACTCTACTCTGACAGCTGAATCTGTTTACTAAACCCAAAATCCAACGTGGAAAACTATCAAAATGTTTTCCAAGCAGCTAGAATGTTACAAACTGTCAAAATGATTACCAAAATGTTTAAACTATTTTCCAAGATAAGTCACAGAAAATGGTTTTAAATAAAAAAATAAAATATAGTAGCATTTGTAGGTTTTACATTTGGGCCGTTGCTATTTATAATTTTTATCAATGATATTCTACTTCACATACATTTGTTGTTTGTTGTTGTTTGTTATTGCATCATCTAATTAATTATTTTTATATTTGTGTACAAAAATGTAAACCGTTATATGTATTTTGACATTTGAGTGATAATTAATTAATATAAAAATTGCCTAAAACGTATTTTTATTTGGCTAATCAGTAAAGTTCAATTTATCTGACCTAATCAACAGGTTATGGGCCCAGGACAATAGCGATTGTAATAAAAAAAAATACGTGCATGAGTATACCGAAACACCATGGCAGATTCAGCAATGAAAGTGCATATAATAAAATTAAATTATGATAACTATGGAGTTTGAAAATATAAACTCAAACTTATGGACAGTTATCGAAGATATTGCACCTGCTTTGACTGACGCAAATGCATTAGCGGCATGAAATAAAAAGGATGGTAAAGCACGAGCATGTATTATTGGTTTATTTTTGATGACGATCAAATCATTCATTTAAGAAATCATACGAGAGCCAAAGCAATATAGAAATCTTTAAGAGAATATCATCAAAGTCAACTTTATCCTATAAAGTTTGATATTTAAGGCGGCTATGTTGGCTGATATTATCTGAAAATGGAAATATGCAAACACATTTAAATGCAATGGATGAGAGTATGGATCAATTAACAACTTTAGGTTAACCCATAGCGGAAGCTCTTTCTGTTACGGTATATTTGTCTAGCTAGCTTACCAGAAAGTTATGGCGTATTAATTACAGCACTCGAGTCACGTTCAGAAAGCTGATTTAACTAAAACACTGGTGAAAAACAAACTAATCGAAGAATATCAACAGAGATTAGATATAACGAAAACCAGTAAAAGTAATGAAAGTGCTCTTGAAGTGAAAGTCAACAAACCAAAATTTGATAATAACAAACATATTGTTTTTTTCTGTAAAAAAAAGGTAACATTAAATAAAAATTTGCTGCATGGAAAAAGAAAAAAGATTCTGAAAAACATGTGTCAAATCAAGCTAATGCAGTACAAATAAATGCAAATGACAATGAACCGTTTGTATACATGATGGTAAATAAAAATAAATCAACTGATAAAAAATGGTGTGTAGACTCTGGTGCATCTGCACATATGTGCAACGATGAAACATTTTTCAAACATTTAACTAATTCAAATTCAGAAACAGTTACATTAGCAGATGGAAAAATACTTCCAATTGACGGACATAGACTGGTAGAAATGAAAACTATCAAAAATAAGTTATCAATTTGTATGAAGGACGTTTTATATGTACCAGGACTATAATGTAATCTGTTATCGGTCGGCATATTAGCGAAAAATGGCTGTACCGTAATATTCAAAAGTGAAACCTGCCATATAATCAAGAATAAAATTAATATGATGTTTGGCAGACATGTATCCAATGCAAAAAAACTCGAGATCCTTTTCCTAAAGTGTCAATAAATAAATTTACTAATAAATTAGATTTAATCCACAAAGATGTATGCAAACCAATTAAGCCACAGACGCTGAGAGGTAATCGTTATATTTTAACTCTCATTGATGATTATAGTCGTTATTCGCCTATTTTCAAGTATTTGGATCACCTGTGTATGCGTATATTCATAAAGATCAACGCAAAAAGTTAGATGATACTGCCGAAAAATTATTATATGTTGGATATGAATTTGGTACAAAAAGTTATATATAGACTTTTGGATGACACATAAAATTAAAATTAATTGTGATGTCAAATTTATCGAACCAGAAGTGACACATAATATTAATCAATATCCTATTACATATGATAAAGCCATAAACGGGCCTGATTATGTTAACTGGAAAATGGGTATGGATGAAGAATTACAGCCTTTAAGTAAATGTGGTTTTTAGGAATTAACAAAATTACCTATTGATACCAGTGCAATTGGATGCATATACAAAACAAAAACTGATCAAGAAGGATACATAATCAAATATAACGCATGTCTAATTGCACAAGGATTTTTTTCAAAAGTATGGGCGTGATTATGATAAAGTTTTTGCACTTGTGGTAAATCCATCAACACTAAAAATTCTTTTGACTGTGGCTGGAAAACGAAAAATGAGCGTTTGACATTTTAATATCCAAACAGCGTATTTGCAGCATTCAAATTTGCTGTTACTTATCACATGAAATCAACATGAAGCAGCCGAAAGGTTATGTAAGTGGCAATGATAATAAAGTATGTAAACTTGTGAAGAATTTATATGGTCTCAAACAAGGGGCTAATGAATGTAATAAAAAGTTTGCAAAGATCATGAAACAAAACGATTATATACAGAGTAATAATGATCCATGTCTATATTCAAAGCAAACAGATATACATATAGTATATATTTCGAATCATGTTGATGACATTGTTGCATGTGTAACTGATTTAAAAATGATTGAAATTTTCGAATCATTAATGAATACCGAATTAAGCATTAAAAATCTCGGTAATTTGAAGTATTATTTTGGTATACATATTAGTCGTGTTGACAAAGGTATATTTTATATGGTTCAAGAAGAATACATTATGAATAAACTATCAGAATTTAATTTGACTGATGTAAAGGATTCAGTGACTTCAATGAACCCAGGTTATTAGAGTCAAACAATGAGTCAAGATTTATTCGAATTGCAATAGATATACAGAAGTGCAATTGGGTCATTGTTATATCTATCTACTAACACGAAACCAGATATTTCCGTTGCTACATCTATACTAGCGAGACAAGTAAGTGAACCAAGAATATGTGATTGGAATGAAGTAAAACGTGTCTTCAGGTATTTAAAAACAACGAAATCATTTAAATTGAAACTTGGTAACAAAGGCATCGATGGATGTTTTGAATGTTATGTTGATGCAGATTAATCGATTTTGGTCAAGAAATCCAAACTTCAATTAAAGTGTATGAAGACAATCAAGGTTGTATAAAACTACTCAACGACAAACAAAACTTGTAACCAAAGGGTATAGCATATTGATATTAAATACAAGTACATACATGATGTAATTAAAAAGAAAAAGGTGGCAGCTATATATTGTCTTACTAATAATATGATAGCTGACATGTTAACAAAACCGCTGGATGGACAAAAGTTGGCAAAACATACCAAAGAGGTCGGATTAATTAATGCTTAAGTAAATTTATTTACATGTTGAGAAGGGGTGTTGGTTATTGCAACATCTAATTAATTATTTTTATATTTGTGTACACAAATGTAAACCGTGCCTTGATATGTATTTTGACAATTGAGTGATAATTAATTAATATAAAAATTTTTAAACGTATAAAACGTATTTTTATTTGGCTAATCAGTAAAGTTCAATTCATCTGACATAATCAACAACACTCACATATATAAAAATTGATTGACAATTTCGTGTTTCCTTTGACAGTTGTGATAATTTACTGTCACTTTTTTTTTATCAATTTGACAGTTGGTTTTGATTTTCTTTTTAAATTGTCAACTAATGACGTTGTTGCAACTGTTAATCTTAAATTTATAAAGGGTCCGCCAAATAACTTTTTTTTTTTGAAAATGCTATAAAAGAAAACTACTGAATATTTTCTCAAATTTCTTTTTTTATTTGAAAGTACAATCCTTCCGGTTAATAATGGAAAATAATTTCATTCAAATGGCTGCCTCGGCTGGCCATGCAGTAGCCTACACGATCGGTCCAATTTTTAAGCACATTATCGATTGTGTGCAGCTGTATTCACCAATGGCTTCACGAATATTTTCCTTTAAAGCGTCAATTGTCTCTGGATTGTCGGCGTAACACTTATCTTTGAGGGCACCCCATGAATAATAGTCCAACGGTGTCAAATCGCAGCTCCGAGGTGGCCAAACGACATCAGCTCTGCGGCTGATAATGCGATCTTCAAAAACAGGGCGCAAAACATCGAGTGTAGCTTCGGCTGTGTGGCACGTAGCGCCGTCCTGTTGAAACCAAATGTTGCCAATATCCTCCTCTTCAATTTTTGTGAACAAAAATTCGTTCAACATGGCCCGATAACGATCGCCATTGACTGTAACGGCCACTCCTTGCTCATTTTCGAAGAAAAATGGCCCAATTATGCCTCTGGACCAAAATCCGCACCAAACAGTGACTTGTTTTGGGTGTACCGGCTTTTCAATGTATGCGTGCGGGTTTTCTGTGCCCCAAATGCGACAATTTTGTTTGTTTACATACCCGCCAAGATCAAAATGAGCTTCATCCGAAAAGATGATTTTTTTGGCAAAATCGGCATCTTTGCGAAGCGAAAACGCATTGGATAGTCAGTTGGCTTCAACTCCTGAACCAATTGGACTTTGTATGGCGTCATACCAAGGTCTTTATGCAAAATTCGTCTCAATGATGTCTCCGAAATGTTCAATTGTTGAGAACGACGGTGAATTGATGTTGATGGCGCTTCACGCACACTTTCTGCCACAGCATCAATATTCTTGGGTGAATGCACTATTTTTGGCTTTTTACGCTTGGGTTTATCGATGAGGATGTCAGTTTCTTTTACTTTTTTCACAAGATAACGAACATACGAAGCTGACGGTGCTTCTCTTCTTCCAAAATCCGTACGCAATTTTCGCACACATTCTGCTACATTACCATAATTTTCAAAGTAATGTCGCAATATTTCCCAGCGTTGTTCAAGCGTATACACAACCATATTCGTTCAGCGGAAGAATAAAACTAATTATCTGTTAAATCTGACATGAGCTAAGTGTTACCATTCACGAAATAAGCACTAGTTAAAAAAAAAAACTTTAGGTGGCGGACCCTTTAGATTAAAAAACATAACATTTTGTATGTTCCATCATTTTGTAACTGTCAATTGCTAAACGACAGATTAAAAATTATAAACGTTTTTTTTGTGTTATATCATTTTGTCTTTAACTATCAATCGCGTAATAGATTAGAAAACGTTGAATGCTTTTTTAAGGTATTTTATTTTGTTTATATCTGTCAATCGTGACAGGTGTCAATTTTTTTTAGATTATATCAAGTAATTTTGTCAATTTTAAATCGACAAATTAAAAGATATTAAATATACACATTTTTTTAAGTTTTGCTATTTTGTTTATAACTTTTAATCGTGTCAAGTGTCAACATTTTTAAGGTTAATTTAAGCCAGTTTATTGCAAATGTCAATTGCAAAGTTATAGAGAAGAAAGTATAAACGTTTTCTTACATTATGTTATTTTGATTATAACTGTCAATTGCTAAGCGACAGATGTCAACATTTTTTTAAATTTAAATTAAGTCAATTTGTTGCAACTGCCAATTGTGAAACGATAGATTAGGAAATATTAAACATAATATTTTTTTTAGATTTTGTCATTTAGTTCATAACTGTCAGTTTAATTCAACTGTCAATAGCAAAGCAACAGGTTTTTTAGGTTTTGTTAATAATAAGCAAATATTAACATTTACTGATCTGAAAAATCTGCCTCAATAATGATAAGATATACTTTGGATATCAACAAAACTTTATTATTGAAAAAAAATCCAAAATGTGCAAAAATTTAAAAAAAACTGATAATAAAAGAAAACGCAAAACATTGTGGCTTTGCAAATATTAAAATAAGGTCTCAAGATATTGCATTGTCTCAAGTTGTTAAAGAGTATTAGGTATAAAAATCCAAATTTAATTTTATACTCAGTTATAGCAAAGTAGCATTATTTGGAGTCAATGTGCTAATATAATTTTTTTTTATATATACATATTTAGCTTATATTTATATTTACATTAAAAAAAATTCAACTTGGTGTGCACTATTTAACAATTTTGAAGGTTGTAGAGCCTTATCTTTCTGATATTATTGAAATTTTTCATTAGAACCTTATAATTACGTATAATTTCTTTTTTCTTACTTATTATTTGATCACAATTAGAAGTTTTGACAAATTTATAGCGTTGATATAATAGATTATATTTATTTTGCGCTTAGATTGAGTAAGTTATGCCTCTGAACAACCGCTATTAAACTACACGTGATTGCTAAAATGCAGTTATTATATGCAATTAAAGTGTTGCAGGCGCTTATTTCTATTCAAACATTAATTGATATATGGGCAAAAATGCTTATCTCTCATAGGTTCTAATTACATAAGCACGTAAAACGTTTATTGGCATTTGCCAATAGAACCACTGTTCTTTAAAAATGCATATTTATAGTCGTAAAGTAAAATCAATCAACTACATAAGCAAGTAAAATGTCGCTGTTCATTCACCTCCTCTAACAAAACCATTTTTTAAACAGCCAAGAAGTAAAATCGAATTTTCTGTTGGAAGAACTTTTACTAACGACAAAACTGCAAGCGTTTGATCTGCTCTTGTAGTTAGTCATATAATATTAACTATTAAAAAAATACATAAAAACATTAGAAGTACCCGTCACATCACCAAACAATCCGCAATAAAAGTTCTTTTAAAGGCGTCCCCTGAGCCACAAAAATGTTTACGATTATGACTTTTTTCCAAGTTTGTAAAAGAAAAATTTACAACTCCATGTAAAAAAGGTGTGTTTACAAATACAAAAATGCAGTAATTTGGTACATACAAAGTTTTTTTTATTAAACAAACAAAAATATTTTAAATAATCAGACTTAAAAAAACATTATTTTATAGTTTACCCTATATTTATTAACATTAATAGTTCTCCAAAATTAGCAGTATTTCAGTTCAAATAAATTATCAATATTTCTATTGATAAAAATTAATAAAATTGAGCTAATCGCAGAATCGAATTGTTTCTAGGAGAAATATTAAAGCTCCCGCGATTAAATTGAGCCCATATTACCATAGTTAAGTAGGAAATATTCTTAAACCTCAAGGATAATAATTAAAATTAAATTAATTACTTAATCCTTCTTGCGCAATCTGTTACTGGATGCTTCAATGCTTTTAATCCACAGCTTCAATTCCTCTGGAGGATCGACCCTATAAGTAGCTTCTTTTTGTAAAAACTTGCCCATCACTTCAGCCACATTCATATTTAATATTTTATTTTGACTGATAAGTACGGCTCGAATAAAACCATCGTTAGTAATAAATTGTTGTTCGAAGTAAATGTGCTTGTCATCCCAATATATTATCTGAAATTAATTAAAAATGTCGCCATATTTGCATAAATATATCAGTAATTTAATATCTACCTTTGTGGTAACTTTATAAGCTGTAAACATTGGTATGGGTTTTCTGTATCTGATATTGCATGCTCCTTGCATAATGTGAGCTTGTTCGGCTATGATTGATTTGTATAATCCGCTTCTATCGAAGAAGTGGAAACGTCCAAAATCGGCTTCGCGAATATATCTCGCATTATTCATATGATTCAAAAATAAATCCATATCATTTGTGGTACAAAAATCTTTAATTTGAAAAATATTTAATTATAATAATAAGATTAAATATTAACTATACTTACTGAAAATTTCAGTGGTTCCATCAACATCTATGCTTTTTTGAAATAATCTTCCTTGTGCGATCGTAAAGCCGACGCGCAAAAAGTAATTAATATCTGCGAAAACATACAATAGTAACAGAATTATTAAAATAATAATTATGTACACATTGAACACGTCAATATCTAGATCTAACTTCAACATTTTTGATAATTTATTTTGTATGTAAAGAAAGCAACCGGTCGTCGTCAAAGTTGAACGTCTTATAAATTGCAACTCATCGGCGTATATGAAATGAAGTGCAAGGAAGCGGCCCTGGTGGCAACTAGTAGTGCCCCTTTCCCCTCGCTCATTCATACCCACACTTACCTTTCTCAATGCAATCAAATACGAGATAACTGTAATATTACATGAAGTTCATCATAATACTTCCGCAATAATTATTAATTATTAATATCGAACAATTGCCTAAATGATGTTAAAGCAATAAATAATTCAGTATTTTTACTATAAATTAATTTTTAATTGTTATTATCAATGGTAGACACATGCAACTGTGCTCAACATATAATTGCAGGTAACTAGAGTTCAAGGTTGCAATGCAGATGAATACTTATACATCATAGTTTATCTTATTCAAATACATTACAACAACTTTAATGTATGTTTATCGTCTTTTAATGATGCAAAATATACTGTTTATTTTAGTTTTTCAAACATACATTATTCTAGTTGGTTTGTATTCGTACTTTGAGAGTGAAAGATTCGTTGTAACTGTAATCATATTTACGAGTTTATTCATTAACAAGTCAAATGAAATATGGAATATAGCATTACGGTGTGAACGACTCATTTCTATGTTTTTTAATGTAATCATTTAGTATGCATGTAGTACTGAATGAATAATTTCGAATGCTTTGCGAATCTATGTAGGTTTGACAAAGCCCATTTATTTATAAATAATATACAGTTGACAGACATTCAACGCATTATTAACTAATTAGAAGTTTCCGATAATGCGAAATTAGTGTATAGAAAGTATTTAACTGCCTTATATTAAATTCTTATTAGAACCAAAAAAATGATTTCTAAAAATAGTAATTGTAAATAAATGAATCAGAAATTAATAGAAATATTTTTGCAGCACTATATTTTAAGTATTAATAAAGCTTTTTTTTAATTTGCTTTCAAAAATTAAAAAAGTGATAAGTTTTAAAATCTAAATTTTCTAATAAGAAACTTATTTTTTTTTATCTGCTTTTCGGAATTTTGGCCGCAACATACAACCGCAATCTTGCTTTTCTCATAAGCATAAAAAATGTTAGTTTGTAAAATGTATATGTCGTAATTTTTTAGTGGGTTTAAGTTAGGTAAGACTGCGTTAAAGTATATTAAATTTTTATGTAAATATTTCTCATTTCATTAAGTGGCAACATTTCACGAAATGTTTAATCTTTTTATGAAATGAAAATGAAAAACCTATAGGGTTGCAGTTCAGTGTCAAGCTCGTGCGGATTGGAATAACACAAAATTTGTATTATTTTGTCAAAATGTCATTATATATTCTGTCAGAATGTCATTATATATTCTGTCAGAATGTCGTTATATGACGATGGTTTTCTAACAAACGCCATTCAACCATACGGCAAAAATAATATTTTTTTTCAAGTTTTTGTGATATAAAATGACGTTTTACAATAAACTTACGTTTTCTTAAAGTCACAACAGAACTCATGTTTTTCTAAAACCGTCTCTGAGAAAACCTTTTTTAATATTTTGCGGTGGCGCCTTAAAAAGTTACTTCAAATGATACACAATATAACCACTGGGCCTGACATCGAAAACTTTCTCAAAGGATTCTACACAAGCTGTAATCAGGCAGAACATTACACACCTCGTCGACCACATTTTAGAGTGTCAAAAAGATATTCATAATAAAAAAAATCAAGCTTTCTATCAAACCCCAATAACAAAATATAATTTAAAGTAAACAGCCTAACACCTGGACTTACAGCTAAAAATTAACTGTTACTGGCAAAAGACACACTACGCCAGAATTTAAATGCACGCTAACCGAGCAGTCACAAAGTTCTAGTAACAATAATCATAAGCAGTAATTGCATTTTAATGACTAAAACTATCTCTAACACTAAACTTAAACTACTTAAAGCCGACTTTCTGGTTGAATTTTTTTTTTAAACAAATTATTTTTTTACAATTTTAGTTTTTACTTTTTAAAGATTCTAATAACTGTTTTGAGTAATTGCATTACTGTTAATTTTTTGACAGTTTTAGTTGATTTTTTATGCCAACTTTAACATTTTATCAGTTTTTTGTTATTTTAGTAACTTATTGACAGTTTAAATTAATAATTTGGCAGTTTGTCGACTTTTGATGGTTATATATTATAGTTACTCAGTATAATTTTAATACATTACTACAAGTTTGGAAACAAAACAACTAGTTTTTTACATTTAAAACTTATACATTGTTTTAGAGACAATTTTTCGACAGATTTTAATATATGTTTACAGGTTTAGAACATAATTTAATGTTTAAATAATTTTGGTTGAGAACTTGACAGTTTTAGAATATATTTTGACAGTTTTGGCACAAGATTGCAAACTTTTTTACACAAGAATGTACAGTTCTGAGTTTTTTTTAGAGCTTTAGAGTTATTTTTAATACAGTCAAAACATTACTGTTTGAGAGTTTTTGTAAATTTTCCAAATTTTTTTGATAAATTAGTTTGTCTAAAGGTTTTTTTTTTATAACCGGTTGTTTGTGGCTTAAATCATATAGTATAGAGACATGCTGTGATATTTTCCGCTTGTCTTGTGGTAAACTACAAAAAATAGTCAATCTTTTGTCTAGGAATTGATTTTACGTTCATGAATGATGATTTCTGACCTGAACGTGTAGTTAATTGTTTGCAGATATTTTCATTTATGAAAAAATTTACACAAATCTTTTTTATCTAAGACAGCGACTACAAGAATTTTAAAAACATAAAATTAATAGTCAATACTTCAAACCAACACACAAACATACAACAGTGGAATTAGAAAAACCACACATATTAATGCTATCAAAATTTAAGGATTTAAGTTTCTGTAGATTTAAAAACCAACACAATGGAGTTGCTATTTTCACTACAGAAGTACTTGAAGCTAAAAAACGTCAGAACATAAAAAATCTTTCCTTAAAATTAACTTGTAAATTTAGTGTCATATAAATTAAAATTGAAAAAGTTAGGTATGTGTTTGTGTGCGTGTATCGGACTCTAAAAACAATTTTAAATATTTTTTATAAAAAAATTAATGTATTAATAGGAAAAGTGCAATTAAAAAACGTGAACATTATAATTGGTAGTAATTTCAACATAGCTTTCTTATCAATAAAAAAAACTCAATTAATTTTATAAACTTGTTAGCATCTTTGGTTAAACTACTACAATAAGTGAATCATTTTAATTTGTTTTTTTATCTAACAAAACAAATAAAAAAGTTTTCATAACCAATTAACAACAACGTTGGATATTATAAATTCAGTTAAAAAAAGTAGTGATAAAGCAAATCAATTTTAATTTTTTTTTCAAATTATTCTTGATTTAGAGAACGCCAAATTCGAAATTGATTTGATTTATTTAAATAATTGCGTTACACCTTGTGAAAAAACTATGTATTTGTATGTAATTGTAGATGAAGATATTATAAAAGTATGCCAAAAAATTAGTAACAAAAGGTCATGTGGTATAGATAACGTACCGCAATTTATTTTAAATAAATGTATACATCTTATTACTAGACCTCTAGTGTTTATAAGCAATCTTATGTTTTTAACTGGTATATAAGCAATTGTCTGTCCATTACTTAAGAAAAATAATCATAACTAACTGGAAAATTATAGACCAATAAGTTTATTGCCAAGTTTTTCAAAAATATTTGTTCTCATTAAAGATAAACTTGTTAGATTTATGAATTTGTTTGCTTTTATTTCAGATAAACCACACTGTTTTATAAAAAGCAAAAACATAGATACAGTTTTGTGTTGCTTGCTTAAAATATACTTAGACCAGCATCAACCTGTCTTGGGTATTTTTATTAACATATCCAAGGCCACGGTGAGCCTGAAATAAAATTTATCAAAAAAATGTTGCACTCAAAATTTTTTTTCTAATTTTTAATCCGCATAGTTTTAGCATTATTTTAAAACAAAAATTAAAAAAAAGGTTTTTTAAGAAAAATCATTTTAATTATTTTTGTATAAAAAATCATATTTTGAGTAATATAAATATAACAAATAAATAAAATCCCGTTGCATATGTTAAACTTTTATTAAATATTGTGAATTTTATATGCATGTAACTATTATATTAACATACAGCACGTACAAGTTTTTCCGAGTAATCTGAATGATTTGTTAAAACTTTGTTAATTTCCCAACTAGATTTAAAACCAAAATGTATAGATTTCATTGCCTGTTTGCTAAAGAATCCAAATCTTCTGTCAATTTTTTTGTAGAATTGCTGAACCTGAAAAATTACTGCATGAACTTTGAAAGTGATGATAACCCCAAGCTTATGTAACTTTTTTTAAAAGATTGTATGTGTTTATTATAATTTTTTTCAAGGTTATTTCCAAAGCTTGCTGCTACAACTTTTTTGAAGTCATCAAACACTTTAACATATTTTAATACTTCTACGTTTTGCAAGTGGCGTAGAAGATCCATGTTGTTAAGAAGCTTTTATAAAAAAATTCCTTTGAAGGGTAGAACATTGTGCGTAATTTTACGTTAAACGTAACAAGCTTTTGCTCAAGACAGAGTTCTAAATACTGGCGGATGGATACAGTTGTACACATCTTTAGCACGTTCTTTTGAAGCTCCTGTTGCACACCAATTTGTATAGTTTTTTAAAGTATTATTTGTGGATCTAAGAGACCCATTTACTTTAAGTTTGCCTTTGTTTGCGTAACACCAAGTACATGGGTAAACACTACTAAGCGACATAATACTAGCTAAAATATTTGCCAACTTTAAAACAACCGTACATTTTAAAAGAATAGCTACTGCTAGTAAAAATAGGTTTTTCACTCCAGAATTTTTAAATTTTTTTGTAGCAATACTTGCATCGTACGTAGAACGTTTGGTCTGGTAAACTTCACCAGATGTTGATTAAACTGAAAGGCATATTTTTAAAAATCCACCTTCACCATCTATGCCTAATTTCTAATGAACATCTGATACTTGTCGCTCTTCTTTAATATGTTGAATAAAAGCTGGAAGATCTGTACAATAAACAACAATTTTGGCATCATCGAAAACTTTATTAGCTTCTAAGTTTACGAACGCAATTTTTTTGAAATTAAATAAATGATCAATAGAGTGAGCTATAGCTAGTTTTGATTGTAGACCAGGTTCAATTGCTTTTCTATTTTTTGTTGCCACACGCACAGCAGAAGCAATTTCGATGATTTTACGGCTGCTTAGATTTAGATGAATATGGACGTTTTAAAGAAGTTGTATGATTTTCTTACATTGATATAAAAAAGCCGTGTAACCAAGAAAGTGACAAATTTGAGGGCAATTGATCTTAATTTTTGTGTAGTTTCTGCTTTATTATAGATAAAACTATTTGACTTTGCGTCTTTGCAAGGGTTTCTCATATATATGACGATAGATTTTTAGCTCGAGGCTCAGAATTACATTTATGAGACCTTCCTCTATCATTAACACAAAAGCAAGATAAACAGCGTATCTTGATCTCAGTGATTAATTATTGCTTTAGTTGTTCTAGAATACAATAAGATAAAAAAAAATATTTTGTTACAATTTTTAATACTTACTAGAAACTTGATTATTTCAAAGTTTGCTAAAAATATTATTGAATTACCTGCGTGCTATATCACAAACTTTACAGTTGTATTTTAAATTATCTCTTGATCTAGTATTTTTTGTTTGTTTTATAATTATTGATAAATTTGGAGATTTTATTTTTGTCTCACCAGCTTTTGCTAAAAACAAATACGTTTTGCAGGAATTACATAAAGCTGCAGGTATTATGTTATTATTAATCTGCTGCCGATAATATTTTTAATATGAATTTTTAATATGGTGTGATAGCTCATTGGTAGAGCCCTTACATATCATGCGAGCAGTCCTGGGTTTGATCCCCAAAATATGACTGAAATATTAACTTGCTCTTTATCTACCAGGGTGGTTTGGAAGTCACCTAATAACCTTTTTAAACAAGTCGTAAACTTGCCGTGGCAATGTAAAATAGCCGTAAGAAGCACAATAAAAAAAATCACTAATAAGTAATAACATACATTTGCTTTTGCTTTTGAAAACAAAACACCTTGGTTATAACTGATATATTAATGACAACAACCACTTTTTACTACGACTTTATTGGAACTTCCAAATCAAAAGTGCTTGAACAATTTTGTTTGACGTATAACAACAAATAAAAACAAATAAATATTAATACTGACTTGCATTCAAAGATAACGCTATTAAAAACTAAAAAAAACTATTTAACAAACATAAAAAATGACTTACCAACTTGGCCGAGTGTTTGTGATCAAAAGATTGAAAGTTTTTCTTCTTTGCATGTCAGAAAAGAAAATATTAAATCTAATTTCTTGATTCATTTAAATGGGTGGATGAGCTACTTTAGATCATGATTATCATTGAGTAGTTTGATTTAAAGTGCTCACCTACTCGCTCCAGTGTTTTTTTTTAAGATTATAAGTACTTATCATTGCAAGCGTTAGAAGTTTTTAACTCAGAAGAGAGAATGATGAATCTAATATCTTGAAGATCAACACTTCGGTGAATGGATATTTTTTTAAAATTTATAATTAACCAGTAGTTTAACTGGTGTAAAGAATTAAACAAGATACAATTAAATATTTGCTTACTATTTGATTGTTCATCAAATCTACAATATTAATAATTTTTATTCTTAATTTTGTTCAAATGAAGTTTAACTTGCAAAACGTCTTTACTTAAATTATAATTCATTTCAACAACAAAAGCTATTGTTGCTATACGCATAGCAAGTTTTTATGTGATGTGGCTTTAATGTCTTGCAATAACTGGAATTTTTTTAAACAAACGTGAAAATACAGTTCCTAAGTTTTAACAAACGTTGTTAAAATTTAGGACTTGGATTGTTAAGTGCAAATTCTAATTGGTTATCAGAATAGACTCCAGCTTTTTCTTTGTTAGTAAAAAAGATATATATTTAAAAATGTATTGGTGTACTACAAATATCAATGTAAGTTAATACAAGCCACTTACCGTAATTAAAACTGCAAATGTAGTGGAGTTAAGGTGAAAAGCTTTTTTATGGTCATGAAACTTTATTTCAAAATTTTGTTTTAGATACGGCTTTACAGCGGAATTTTCGTTTATTGGTTTTGTATGATATTTCAAAAGCAAGCTTATATATAGGGTTTTCCAATAAACGGTTTTATTTTGATATAAAAAAAAGGTATTTTTTAAGAAAAATCAATAAATGTTTATTTAATTGTAATGAGGAAGGTATACCATTAACATTTAACAATATTAGTTAAATGGCCACCAAGGTTACGGTCAGGTAACTTTTCTTACAAAATTGCGGTTGTTTCGTTGCTTGTGTGGCACGTAGCGCCGTCTTGCTGAAAATAAACGTCGCCCACATCAATATCTTCTTTTTCCGGTCATAAAAAAATATTAATCTTAGCTCGGTAGCGCCATCCATTCACCGTAACTGTTGCACCAGCCTCATTTTTAAAAAGTAGGGTCCAAACACTCCTCAGCCCAAAAACTGCACCAAATAGTGACACGTTGAGGATGCAAAAACTTTTCAACAATCACTTTTAGATTTTCTGAGCACCAAATGCGACAATTCTTCTTATTAACGTAGCCTCCAAAATAAAAATGGGCCTCATCACTAAAGATGATTTTTCGATGAAATTCCGGATCATTTTGATGCATTTGAAAAACCCAATCAGCAAAGATACGACGTTTTTGCTGATCAACCGGCTTGAATTCTTGTGTTAACTGAACTTTAAAAATCTTAAGACTTAAATCTTTATGCAAAATACGGTGTAATGTTGTTTGTGAAATGTCTAATTCCAAAGATCGACGAGGAATCGACAAACCTGGGTTTTCTTCAACACATCAGCAATATTCTTATATGTTCTTGAGCAATGCACACGGTTTCGATTCTTTACATTACAAACTTGTCCTAACCGTTCAAATGTTTTTACCAAGTTTACTATTGCCGGCCGAGAAGGTGCTTTACGACGACCAAAAAGTGCTTTAGTTTTGCTAAACTGTGACTGAAAAATTGTCATTATTTTTGTAGTGAGTTTTAATAATTTCAATGCTTTGTTGAAGCTTGTATCGTTTCATTTTTAATATTGACGTAGTTTTTACTTCTTAAATGTCAAAAGATAATAGCTTCAAAATTGGCAGCTGCTCAAATAGCCTGCTATTCAAAATGAAATTTTTTATTGTAAAACCTTTTATAACTAATTGTTTTTTTTAACAAGGTAGTTTTGCTTTAAGGTTAGGTTGTTTGTGGACAATACTTTCAAATTGGTTATTAGTTTCATTCAGTTTAAATTTTATTACTGTACAAAAAGTAATTTGTCCACAATTTACATTTAGTTTACACCCACTCACCCAAGCGTTAGTTATCAAGAGATTTATTGTTAAACAATTCTTTTATATCTAAATTCAAGCACACAATAGCTGGAAAAACAATAAATCTTTTGATGACTAACACTTGGGAGGGTGGGTTACAGTAAAAGAAGTAACCCGACCAACTTAGTTCTTATCCACCCATCCAAGCGTTAGTTATCAAGAGATTAATTGTAGAACAATATTCTTTGATCTACATCCAAGCACACAAGAAGTAGAACAAACAATAAATTCTTTGATGACTAACACTTGGGCGAGTTGGTGGGTCACAGTAGAAAAAGTAATACGCTCACAAATTAATCTTAGTTTTCAATCATCCACCCAAGCGTTTGTTATCAAGAGATTTATTGTAGAACAATTCTCTTATATCAATATGCAAGTACACAAGAGCTGGGATTTATTTGTCTACTTGTATTGTAACAGTATTATTACATTAAATAATTTCAATTAATTAATTAATTTATTCCGTTGTCTTTCTACCTTTCGGTGTAAGGTATGACGTATTATTAATTTATACATATAATATTCACGCCATTTTTTCCTATTTTTGGCTATCTCCTTTATTTCTTCCCAAGTGTTTCCTTTTTTTGTAGCCTCTTTCTTTATTGCACTAATAATTTTAGTATGCATTAAAATTACATAAAGTTTGATTTCATATTTACGTAACACATTTGCTCATTCTGATCTGTAAACCATTAGATTTACAGTGTGTTGTTTGTCTTTTTTCTACCATTCCAAAAAAGTACCGTAACGGTAGCAAGAACAGTGTTTGTACTTTTATCTAGTTTTCAATTTTATAAACTCTGTACGTGATAAGAGGTCTGACCTTTAACATTTGACTATGGTGTTTCATCAGAATAAATACAGTTGCTCTAAATAAACTAATACCAAATTCTGGCTTTAAAACATTAAAATATTATTAGAAAACACCAAAATCTGTTAAAATATCTTCAAAAGTACCAAAATTTGGCTAGAAAACATTAAAATATTATAAAAAAATGCAAAATTCTATTTAAAAAAAATCAAAATATTGTTAGAAAATATAAATAATAGAATTATTATATATAATCTGTTGAAGTTGAAGAAAAATAGCAAAATCCGATTATAAAGCATAATGAATAATGATATTGCAAAAAAGCACCAATATTTTGTCATAAACAGTTAAAAAATGCAAAATTTTATTTATAAAAAGTCAAGATTAACAAAATTCAGTAATAAAATATCAAAACAAAATCTAGCCAAAAAAAAAAACTTGAAAATGCAAAGTTCTATTTATAAAATGTCAAAAATAACAAAATCTAAATTTTATGAAATCTTAAAAATAAAAAAAAATCTAGCTATAAAATATTAAAATGCTTTTAGAAAACAACAAAATCTAGTCTAAAACTGTTAAAAATGTCAAAATTAGCACAATCCGGCCATGAAATATAAAAGCATTTTGAAAAACCCAATATCTGGCTATAAACTGTGTAAAATTTGATTTATAAAATGTCAAGTATAGTAAAATCTGGTCATAAAATTTAAAAGTTTGTCAGAAAGCACCAAAATATAAACTGTTATAAATTGTATGTTTTGTTTTTCATAAAATATTAATAGCAAAATTGGGTTTTAAAACATCAAAATGTTTTTAGAATGCACCAAAAAAATTACTACAAAATTGTTGAAAAATATAAAATTTTATTAATAATGGCATATATAAAATCAAGTCTTGAAACAATAAAATATTCTTGGAAAACTAAAATCAAGCCATAAACTGTTAAAACATACATTGTGTTATAGAAAATGTCAAAACTAGCAACCAGCGGTCTTACAATATCAAAATTTTGTCAAAAAATACCAAAACCAACAAATTTGACTCATAAACAATTAACAAAAATAAAATTTAAAAACTGTAAAAACAATACAGTAAAACTTCCCTAACTCGAATCTCCAAGGGGCACCAAATAGTGTTCGAGAAAAATATGCCTAATTTAAGTTTTTAAGTTTTTTACATAATAGATAGATAGATAGATAGATAACGTTTATTAAAAACACAATAAGTGTATACAATAATTACAATAATTACAGGTTGTACATCATAACACAGAACTAATACTAATTAATATTATTTATTCTAAAATTTAAATACTAATCTGACTATCTAAAAATATACACACGCACATATTCACAATTACTTCTGTATAGTAAGGTTAATGTTAAAAAAATCGTCAATGCTATAAAATGGGTAATTACATAAAACCTTTTTTAGTTTTGTTCTAAAACATTTAAAAAAAGATCCTTTAATTGCAATGGCAACTTATTGAAAATTTTTATTCCAAGGTAGATTATGGAATTTCGACATAGCTCTGAGTTTGGTTTAGGAAGGTGAAGGTCTTTATGCGATCTAGTATTGTGCTGATGAACTTCATTGTTACGAGAAATACTATTTTTGTATCTATGAACACAACAAGCAATTTCTAAAATAAACAAGGAAACTGATGTCAAAATTTTATATTTGACAAATATAGGTTTGCAATGATCATTACTTTTGGCTCCTACCATGTATCTAAGCGCGCGTTTTTGTAATTTTAATATAGTAGTTAGATTTTCTGACGTTGTGCAGCCCCAAAATGCAATGCCATATTTTAGATGGCTGTAAACATTGCAAAATATGTTTGTCTAGCTGCTGTATAATCCAGTTGATATTTTATATTTTTTATTGCGTAACAGGCCGATGACAACTTAGAAGACAGTTGAATAATATGATTATTCCATTTTAGTGTATTATCAATGACAATACCAAGAAATTTTTGTTTAGTTACTTGATTAACACTTAAGCTATTTAATGTAATATCTAAATTTTCTGAATTTCTAAAAAGCATTAAGTTAGATTTTGTCATATTTAATGTAAGCAGATTGGCATCAAACCACTTTTTAATTAAATTAATATCATTTTGGATATTAATTTTTAATGTATCAATATTATCAGAAGACCACGTAATGCAGGAGTCGTCTGCAAACAAAGTGAAATTTCCAGAAATGTTTATTGAACATATGTCGTTAATATAAATTAAAAACAAAATAGGGCCAAGCACGGATCCTTGTGGTACCCCATGGGATACTGTTTGTTCACCAGAAAAATATTTATATATTTTATAATTTTTAGAAACTTGCACTAATTGTAGACGATCTTTTAAATATGAACTAAGCCAGTTTTGCGAAACTCCTCTAAATCCATAAAACGCAAGCTTTTCCAATAAAATATTATGATTAACGCAGTCAAACGCTTTAGACAAATCACAAAAAAGCGCTGCGCTAATTTTGTTTGAGTTAATTGAATTATATGTGCAATTTAAAAAGTTATTGACAGCGTCTTCCGTTCCCCTTTCTGATCTAAAACCATACTGATTATTACAAAGAATGTCATTTTTGTCAATAAATAGATTTATTCTACTTTTAACTAGTGTTTCTAAGATTTTAGAAAATATTGACAAAAGTGAAATTGGGCGGTTATTACTTGGGTCTATATTATGGAGTTTTTTTTTATCGGTATAATTATGGCTTTTTTAAAAATATCTGGAAAACAACCACTAGAAAAAGATTGGTTGTAAAGTTTTACTAATACATTAAGAACATGTGGTGTGAGATTTTGAACAATTTTTAGTGTAAACCCGTCGTAACCTGATGACTGTTTTTTGTTTAAGCTACCAATACATTTCTTAAGCTCGTCTATGTCGGTAGGATACAAATAAAAAGTGTGATTGCAACTATTGATAGTTTTATTGATAAGGAGATGCAATTGGTCGGTTGATTTATTTATGCAACTTATAAGATTTTTAGCTACTTCACTATAGTGTTTGTTAAGTGCATCCGCAATTTCAACAGGTTTGTCGATTGAAACACCATTTAGTTTAATTTCTTTAATCTCTTCATTTTTTTTAAATTTTCTCTTGAGTTCATTAATAACCGACCATATTTTTTTTTTACTATTACTTGAATTAGATATGCGCGCTGTGTAGTGTAACTGTTTTGCCAATTTCAAAAGCCGACAAAAAAGAAGTTTATAGGATTTATAATATTTATGAAAATTATCATTTGTCGTAAACTTTGTTATGTAGTTTAAGCATCGTTTATTTTTTGATGAAATTCTTAGTCCTTTCGTCATACATACTACAAATGAAACAAAATTTTAATTTTATAGTATTTTTTTGGATTGACTACATATACAGTGCGGATATAGAGTCTAGAAACACCCAAATAAAAAAGTCAAACATTTTTCATTTTTATTTATTTATTTATTCACATGCCATTCTACCTTTCGGTGTAAGGCAGTATGACGTATTATTAATTTATATAATATTCACGCCATTTCTTCTTATCCTTGGCTATCTCCTTTATTTTTTCCCAAGTGTTTCCTTTTTTTGATGCCTCTTATTTTATTGCGCTGTTCCATTCTTTTCTAGGTCTTTCTTTTTTTTATTTTCCTGTTACTCTTGTCTCATATATTTTCTTGGTGTTTCTTTCTTCCTTTTATTTTTATTTCGAGATTCAGTTTTTCTCTCGCATTTATCATAGTCTTTGTTTTTTTATAGTTTATTTTCATGTTTATTTTCTTTAGTTGTTCCTCTATTATTTCCATGTTGTGTTGTAGCTCTTCTTCAGTCTCTGGAATCACTGCCATATCGTCTGCAAATAGTAGTTCTGCTATTCTTGTTATTTCCATCTTCCAATACCCTATTTTTATTGTTTTCATATTTTTCTTTGCTTGTTTTATAGCTTTATCTAAAACAATTGAAAATAGCAATGCGCTTAGCACGCATTCTTGCTTTACCCCTTTTTTTGTAATGAATTCTTTTGATTCCTCGTTGTTCATTTTTACTACGTTTTTGTTTTCTGTGTACATGTTTTTAATTACGTTTCTTATTTTTTTTTCAATTCCTCTGTCTTCTAGTTCTTTCCATATATCTTCTTTTTTGATCCTGTCAAATGCTTTTTCGAGATCCACAAAGCATACGTGCATTATTCTATTCTTTTTTATCATCTTCTCACTTAACTGTCTTATTATAAATATTAGGTCTTGTGTGCCTCTTCCTTTAAATCCACATTGGCTGTCCTCTATTGTATTTTCTAATTTGTCTCTCATCCTTTTTTCTACAATTCTTGTAAATATCTTGTTTGGTATGCTTGTTAGTGTTATTCCTCTGTAATTTTCACATGTTCTTTTATCTCCTTTTTTATGTATGGGTAGGATTATTCCTTTAATCCATTCCCTTGCCGTTTTCCCATTTCTGATGATGTCATTTATTAGTTCCGTTATTTGTGCAATTCCCTCATCACCCATAAATTTCATTATTTCCGGCGTTATATCATCTGTTCCTGGTGCCTTCCCGTTCTTTAATTTCTTAGTTGCTTTTATTACTTCGTCTTTTTTAATCTCTTCTATTTCTTCCGTTCTTCTCTCCTGTATCACTCCTTCATCTTCTTTTGTTTTGTGTTCTTCTACTTCTCTGTTAAATCTTGAAAGTATTGCTTCCACCTTTTCATTATCTTGTCTTTTTCCGTTATTACTTTTTCATTTTTATCTTTTATGTTCATCATATTGTGTTCTTTTTTTTTTCTTAGATGTTTTAACAATCCATAAAATAGTTTTTGGTTTCTGTTGAAGTTCTTCTTTATTTTTTTTCCAACTTTTGTCCATGATTTTATCTTTTCTTCTTTTATTATTTTCTTTGTTTTATTTCTTTTTTTTCTGTATTTTTTATAGTCTTCTTTTTTTTTTTTTGTAGGAATCTTTTCCATTTTTCTTTTTTGTCTCTTATCTCGTTCTTGACTTCTTCTGTCCACCAACTGGTTTTTTTTATATTTTTGTTTACAATTTTTGTTGTTCCACAGCTCTTTTTTGCAGCTTCTAGTATGATTCGTTTGAAAGTTTCCCATTTATCTTCTATGCACGTTCTTATTTTTTTCTCTTTAAATTTGTTTTATAGTATTTCTTGGTATTTCATTTGTATTTGTTCAACTTTTAGTTTGTATGATTTTATCTTTATCTTGATTTTCCTCCTTCTTCTATCTGGTTTAACTTTTTCTTTCCATTTCATGTCTATTAGTAATAAATGGTGGTCGCTTCCTATTTCCGCCTGTCTTGTTACTCTTACATCCTTCCTAGGTAGTAGTCGATAATTGATTTTTCATTCCTAGTTGGTTGTGTTCTAGTGTATTTGTGAATTTTCCTGTGTGTGTATTTGGTGTTTGTTATTACCAAATTGTTTTCAATGCATAGTTGAATAATTCTTTCTCCATTGTTATTTTTTATTTCTTCTCTTTCATTTTCCATTACCTCTTCTATTCCATTATTTTGTTTTCCTACTCTTTAATTTAGGTCTCTTAGTATCATTATGTTTTCTGTTCCCTGTCTATTTCTTGTTGTAATTTATTATAGAAACTGTCTTTCTCTTCTTTCTTTGCGTCTTCATTCGGTCCGTATGCTACTATAATGGTCCATGTTTTATTATCTACTAGATTCATTTCTTCTGTCATAGTTTTTTCATTTATGTGTTTTTCTCTTATTGTATCTTTTATTCTTTCCGGAGCTATTATCATTCCAACTCCTCCTTTAGCTCTTTCCTTTTCCTCTACTCCTACATTTTTCATGCTTTACAAATATTTGAAAAACCTCAATTTATAATTTCAATCAAATAAAGAGTTCAAAATGTTGTTTTTCAGACAAATTATCAACATGCTAAACGTACTTAACGCCATTTGATTACTTTACACGTGCCTAGAAATGCAATTCTAGCAGCACCTGACAAATTTGTTTTTGACCGGCGTTGCCGCAAATTGGTTAAACCTTGTAAGAATTTTCCGAAATATTTGAGTTAAGGAGATAAAAATCTGTATAAAAATTGTTTAAACCTTATTGTTTTTAAAAGATATTCGAGTTATGGAATAATTTGATTTAAAGAAGTTCGAGTTAAAGAAGTTTCACTGTATAAAATTATAAAAATTGCAAAGGTTTGTTTATAAATATTTAAATATTGTTAAAATAACAAAAATCTGGCCATACACTGTTAAAATGTGCAAATATCTATTTATAAAAAATTAAACTAATTAACTGCGCTCATATTATTAAAATAATTTTAGTTAGAATCAAAATCCGGCCAACAACGATGATTAAAAATACAACATTCATAAAATGTCAAAAATAACAAAACCCATCTAAAAATTGTTGAATGTAAAAAAATATAATATTTTAAAATTACCAAAATACGGCTATAAAACATAAAAATATTGTTAAAAATAGCAACATTTTGATAATAACTGTTAAAAAGTACAAAATACTATTTATAAAAAGTCAAAAATAGCAAAATTTGCTTATGAAATAAAATATTGTTATAAAGAGCAAAATATAATCTGTCAAAAAGTGCAAAATTCTATTTATAAAGTTTCAGAAATAGCAAATAAAAATGCGGTATAAACTGTTGAAAAGTGTAAAAGCTGGCCATAACATTTTAAACAATAGTCAGAAAGCACCAAAATCTAGCTATAACCTCTTAAAAATAGCAAATTTCTGATATAAAGTATGAAATTTATTGTTAAAAAATCAAAACTAGGCCATAAACTGTCGAAAAGTGAAAAACGCCAAACTCTGTTATCAAAAATAGAAAATTTCAGCATTCCAGGTTTTTAAACAGACGTCGAGAGGACGTATGCTTGAGAAGTAATATATCGGAGTATTGCACTTTAGGCATTATTATATAAAATGGGGTTATACTTTCCTGCGTTGCCAGATAGATTTACCGCAACAAAAATCTATAATATATTTTACGCGACTTTGATGGAAATGTAAAATCTTAATCCGGACGACAAAATCTATCAAAAGAGCACAAGCTAGTTTGCTACAATTTTTTAACAAGTTTTTTGAGAAAACAAATGCCTCGGGTACAGCTATTTATAAAAAGTTAAAAAAACACAATTAATGCATTTTCTTTTAAATTAAGCTTGTAAATAATAACTTAACATACATTCTTTGACGGCGTTTATTCCAAGTATTCTTATCCACTTTGCATAAAATTACATTGCGTTTTATCTTCTTCAAACATATTTTTATTATAATATTTGCCAAACAAGAAATTATTTATACTACATAACATTTAATCTTAGCGATAATTTGTTGATTTTATCAATTGTTGTTTATAATAGAAATAAGAACGCAATAAATTTTTGTCAATACATTTGGTAGTATTATGTTGTAAACATGATTAATGATAACAACCCTTTTACGTCAATATTAAATTATAATAATATAGAGTACCACAATACAAAAATAATTGATCGTACAATGCGGCTACCGGAAACCACAACAAAACGTATCAAATGTTAACTTCACATAAAAGACACCCGAGATGTTTTATTCATAATAAGATTTTTTGTAAAATATTGGAGCGTTTATAATTCATAATAGAATTAATTTATTCTCAACCCTTAATTCAGTACAACATTCTTGGTTAATCCACATCTTGTTAAATTTCCACTTCATCATCCTTATAATTAAATATCTAATTTCATACCTAAGTGCTCTAAGGCAGTAATATTAATTTAATTAAGTGAAAATAGGATTCAACTTTATTATGATAAGGAAGTGACAGCAATTATGGAATTTAATTAATTCAATTAGTTTCCAGCTTTACGATAAGCAGAAATTCATATAATTCCAATGGAATTCGTTTGATTTAAATTTATTGAATGGAATTTATTACATTTTTAATTTAATTAACAACGCATACGTTGATATTTATGGATTAATTCAACTACGTAACAATATTTACAAACTAAAACATTTTATTTTAGAACTGTATTTACACAAAATCTGACCTTTACTACCCACATTGTGATAACTTTACCTGAAATTATTAATAGTTTGATTTTTATGTCGAGCATTAAAATAATGGTAGAGTTAATTATATAAATATAGCATTTATAGCGTGACAAGCTATCTCCAATGACATATTGTTGTTCTAGTTTGGTTTATGGGCACTAACTTTCCCAATACATGTTGGAAGCCATAAACGCAATTGACAAGAAATTTTATGTGTTATAAAAATATGTTTTAATTATAATAAATATTATTATTGATTATGTTGATATGATGATACACTACAGTCTACACAATGTAATTTAATCTTTGCACAAACATAATTTGTCTTGAGATAAATTATTGATCCAACTTAGTTCTAAGTAGGCCAAGCTACCTTAACGAAATTTGATTATCTAAACAGTTTTAGTTTAACTATATGTCATTTTAGTACAATATAACACAATTATTCCGACATCAAAAACAACTAAACTGATAAACTATGAATAATTAAACATGCACTACATTTGTTACATTTAGTTCCTACTATTTTATTTTGCACTATATCACCCTTACACAGCAGTTTATAACTCCCAGGCGCATTTCCCCTATACACTTTTTTATTTACTATTAACCCAGCAGTCGATAAATTTAAACTTTGTCATTTTCTATTGACTGTTCAAATTTCATCATGCATCTTTAGTCGATGGCCCTCTCCCCAATGCATTATTTATTGAAACCCTATTGTAAACCATGTTATCGCATTACTTATTGAAGCAGCAGATAATTCTATCAAATTTTAATATATGACAAACTGACGAACCTAACTAAAATGATTTATTTAAATGCATTACTGGCTTTCACAAGAAACTGCTAATTGCTATAAATGATGCAAAGTTTACCCTGTGAAGCTACCATTAGTAAAACAAAAAAATTAAAACTTTTTAATTGGATTGTGATTAATTATAAACGAACATATCTTAATATAAAATGTTGCAAAGTAAAAAACGATTAATCGCAATTTTAATTTTGATTAAAAGGTTTTTGTTTAAAATAATTAGCAATTTTATTATGAATTCTATAAAATTTTAATTTAATACAGATGAGTACTTTTGATGTAAATATGTATAATAACTGACACATAGCGATGTGCGGAGTTTTAACGAGTTTGTACAAGTTGTCAATTATTAAATTTTGTAAGCAACAACTAATTCATTAAAAATGTTTTATAAAGTTTTTACGTCTATCAGGGTTTTGTTTTTATAAACAATATAAAGGAAACTAACAATTAATTATTGTCCAGTAGTTTTGGCTGAATACATTTGAATGTTAAATATTCTCATTTGTCTGAAAATTTCTAATCAGAAGACCCGACGCAGAAAAAATACTTACTTTTTAATCAACAACATCTGTATCAAAATAAATAATTAGTTGTTGTTAAGAAGCGATGTGTCTTACTAAACCTTTTTTTTATTATTGTGTGGCTGCACGTTTTTAATTTAAGTTGGGTTGTTAATTCCAACAACAGTTAAGTAACAATTTTTTTATTGTTTTTTGAATTAAGATGCATTGGTTTTTAGTTTGAATTTTTTGAACAGGTGAGGTACAATATCCAGATCATTTAAATAAACAAAACATAGCAAGGGACTCAAAGTACTATTTTTTTGGTTTATCAGTATTTTTGCTTTTTATTATTGTTTTCTAAAGATATCATAACTTTTTGTTAGCGATTAGACAAATAAGAATTTATGAAACTGCTAGCATTTCTTCTCAGATCAGCTTTATTTAAATTTTTATTAATAAATTGAACACATTTGACATATTGAGAAATATTCCACATGCCACATTTTTATTTTCAAGAGATTTTAGAATAACCTGAATAAAGTCTATTATAGCCAGTTAAAGTAAAACTATATTGAATATTTTATATTTTCTATATTTATTTTATAAAATTGTTTTATTTTATTCATCATATTTAAATTAATAATTTTATTTAAATATTTATTTTATTTATTTAACATACATACATGTTTCGATAAATAATTATAATTTTCAACGTATTAATGTATATATTATTTCAACCTGATTAGTTATTAATATATACACTCCGCGACAAAAGTCTGGGTTCACTAACAATTTTTCCGATTTTTTGTCCTTTTTTTTTTTTTCAAATAAACCAAAATGTTAATGTTTGTTTATCAAAAAACAAAAATGAAAAACCACCTTTGGTGATAAATTAATAATTAATCTTTATTTACTTACATTTTAGGATACTAAAGAAATATAGTGTTTATAAAAAAAAGTGAAAAACACGAACTATGGGTACGAACGAAACTTTCAATATCTGGTGTTTCCACCACGAGCCCTAATAACACAGTCCAGACGTCTAGACATGCTGTTAATCAACGTTGCAATGTTTTCTTGCGGCAGTCTGTCCCACTCTTCAACCAAACATGCTGCAAGGTCTCTTAAGGTCCGAGGGCGATCAGGGCGAGCTCGAATGGCTCTTCCCAGTTGGTCCCACACGTGCTCAATAGGGTTCAGATCTGGTGAACAAGCAGACCAATACAAACACCTAATTCCGACTTCGTTAAAATATTGGAGGGTAATGTTCGCCACATGTGGGCAAGCATTATCCTGCATTAATTGAAAGTTTTCTCCAATAAAGTGACTGTATGGTACAACATTTTCCTCTACAATATCCCTAATGTACCTATCTGCGTTAAGGGCTGCTCTATCACAAATATGTAGTTCTGTACGAGCCTCGACAGAAATCCCTCCCCATACCATTACAGAGCCTCCGAAAAAATTGGATCTAGGAGCCATGGTACATGCTGCGTATCGTTCTCCTGGTCTCCTCCATACCCGTGTACGACCGTCTGGAGCATCCAACGTAAAACGGGATTCATCAGTCCATAAGACATGTCGCCACTCGGCAGCCCCCCAGTTCTGATAAGTTCTAGCAAAATTCAGTCGGTTTTGTTTGTGACGAACCGTAAGTTTTGGACCAGTGGCAGCCCGATAAGACTTTAGATTATTTTCTCGAAGTCGTCGCTGAACTGTACGTGCCGATATTTGAACATTTCTGACTGCAGCAAGCTCATTAACTGTAATTGTTGCAGTTTCAGTGCGATTTCTCAAAGATTGTAACAACATAAATCGGTCATCTTGAGCATTAGTTTTTCTTGGTCTTCCTGACCGTGCTCTGGCTGTTAGTAGACCATCTTCCTCATACCTCTGCCAAATCCTTCGGACCCCGTTTTGAGAAACTCCATACCTACGGCCTGCTTCTCTCTGGCTATGTCCTTCTTCAATGTGGGCAATTATCCGTGCACATCTTACTGGAGATATCGGCATTTTGATCACAAAACTAAATTTCAGCACACACTGACACTTGCCAGCAACATTTGAAGCATGATAAACAAATCCCTGACAACACCTACTTAATTGTTAACCAAATCTCAAAAATCTGAATAAGGCACGTTAAAAGGAAAACATGCACTATATTAAAAATTGTACGGCTATGCATTTGGCGACTACGCCATTAAACTTGTTTTTTGATAAATAAGCATTAACATTTTGTTTTAGCTGGATAAAAAAAATTCTGTACGAAAAATCGGAAAAATTGTTAGTGAACCCAGACTTTTGTCGCGCAGTGTATATATAAAAAAAAAAAAAATTATAATATTTTCAAAATAATAATTTTTGTTTAAAAATTATTGCAACTGTATCCAACAAAAGACTAATTAGTGGTCTCTTGTTGTCATTGTTGTTGAACTTGTTTTGAAATTTTCTATAAATTCTATAATACCGTTAGATGTCGAATGTCGGACACACCGAGCCACAGAGTAGACATGTGTATGTATGGATGCATATATGAAGTAACGGACCCATATTGGGAAGAACACTACTACGCTCGGCATCACTTTGGGTTCACCCATCCAAGTTGTGACCAGAGCGGCCGCTGCTTAACTTTTGTTAGCGCTGGTATTCGTACATGCCCTCTCTGCCGTACTGCCGACTATAAATTGGTTTAATTAGAATTATTTTAAAAATTGTTAGGAGTATCCTAGTAGATAATAATTTATTTAGTAAATAACAAAAGAGTAATTCCACGTTAGTTTGGACAAACGTCCCTACATCAACATTTCCGATTTTGCTCAAATTTTGTACATATGTTTGGAGTACCAAATAATGACAATTCCTAAAATTTTAGATCTTTAGGTGCAATACAGTGTAAATAACGGCCATTTTTTTAAATTGTTTTCTTTCAGTTTTTGTGCTGTAAATAAGCAAAAACTTGTCAAAAATCATATTCAAAAGTTTATGTATATTTTATAAGAATTTTTTTGTAGAACACGATTCCGTCCTTAGTTTTCTAAATATTTTTTTTTCAAAAAACGGACATAAAAATCGTCGCGTTTTACAAAAAAAATCTTTTCGATTACACTAATTAAATGTTTTTTTTAATCTTTTTTCTGCAAAACTATGAAAAACAAAAAATAATTATTATAGTTTTTTAGTATCTATATATGGCCATGTATGAGTGAAGTGGTACAAAAAATACTTTTTTATGTTGCAAATTTTGGGGATCGGTTCTTTAACATAAACTATGGCCCCCTGATTTGCTACCCAGTGCCGAGATATTTAGGGTACAACTTTCAAAAATGTCAATTACGGCACTGGGTAGCACAAAAAATCTAAAAAAAATCAGGGGAGGACCTGAGTTTATGTTAAAGAACCGGTTCCCAAAGTTTGCAACATAAAAAATATTTTTTGTACCACTTCACTCATACATAGCCATATATATATATAGCCATGTATGAATCAAGTGTACGGAATAAAAATTTGTGTTTGCTCAAACTACGGAAAATGCCTTTTTCTACATGAATTCTGATTATGTGATCTATCATAATTAAAAAAAAATAAGTTTTTGAGTTTTTTTACATTTTTTGATCATTTGTAACTTCTTAGGATTGCATTTTGTAAAAAAAAAATTATAAGAAACTTTTTTTTTAATAGTCCAAAGAATAAGTTTTCATAGCCAAAAATTTCAAACATTTGCAGAAGTTTTTCTTAAAAAAAGATGACAGGTATTTTTTTTTTAAATACGGATAAAAACGTGCTTTTATATGTGCAAAAGATACCCTACAAATTTTTTAATGTGCCGTGTGCAACGTCCGAGATATCTTACAAGGTATCCACAGAAATACTTAAAAATAGCGAAAATGGCTTATATTTATATTTTAAATTTACATTTTTTGATCGTTTGTAACTTCTCAGGATTGCATTTTTAGGAAATAAATATAACAAACTTTTTTCAAAACAAAAATTTCTTTTCTTTAAATTTTGAAAATTTTGCAGAACTTTGAATGACATATGGGTATTTTCTTTTATTTTTCAAATATGAATAAAAACGTGTTTTAATATGTAATCTATATTTGAGAAAAAAAAAAAACCTATCATTTTTTTTTTAAGAAAAACTGTCACATTAAGTTTTGCAAAATTTTCAAAATTTAAAAATTTTGTTTTTTAACTTATTTTTTAGGCAATTTTGAAAAAAAAAATTTGTTATAATTTAGGGTATCTTTTGCACATATAAAAGCACGATTTTGTCATTATTTGAAAAAATAAGAAAATACCCGTTATCTTCTTTTAAGAAAATCTGTCTTTTAAAGTTCTGTAAAATTTTCAAAATTTAAGAAAAAAAAAATTAGTTATGAAAACTTATTCTTTGCATAATTTTGAAAAAAAAAGTTTTTTATAATTTTTTTCTAACAATGCAATTCTGAAAAGTTAACGATCAAAAGATGTAAAAAAACTCAAAAACCTTGTTTTTTTTTAAATTTTTTACTCGGAAATGGCAAACTGAAAAATCTAAAAAAATTCACATAATCAAGATTCATGTAGAAAAAGACATTTTCAGCGGTTTGAGCAAAAACAAATATTCATTCCGTACACTTGACTTATACATGGTAATAAATTTATTATACTTTTTTGAAAAAAAAAAATTGAAAAAATGGCAAAAAAAATTGAATTAGTGTAATCGAAACAAAAAATCTCGTAAAACGCGATCTTTATGTCCGTTTTTTAAAATTCTCCTGAAAAAAGCCGAAAAATTAGAAAAAATACAAAAAATCCGAGGAATATTTCTTAAAATTTTTAGCAATTATGTTTTATATTTCACCGTAGGGCATACAAATTCAGTTTTTTATTTTTGCGATCAAAAGTACTATGTTTCAGGAGTATCATATTCAAATTTTAAGTCTCTAAGTAGCAGAATCATAGATATCAAATTTTCAATAAAACGGTATTTTTCCCATTTTTTGCAAAAAAATTGGAATACTAAAAACGGGATCGTGTTCTAAAAAAATTTCTTATAAGATAAATTTTTTTGAATATAGTTTTTAACTACTTTTTGCTTATTTACAGCAGAAAAACTGAAAGGAGACAAAATATTCCTAAAAAACTAAAAAGGCCGCTATTTACACTGTATTGCAGTTAGAAATCTAAAATTAGAAATCGTCATACTTTGGCAACCCAAAGGTGTGTACAAAATTTGAACAAAATCGGAGATGTTGATGTAGGGTGGAATTACCTAAAAGGGAATTAGCAATTATTGTGAGTATTATTTGTTTAAGTAATTTAAGTGAGATTTTATTTGTTTCACAAGAACTTGGTTATAATAATTTTTTTAATTAGATGATATATTGTATTAAAATTAGATGTACCATTAAGATTATTATCTGTTTTAATTTGACTATTAACAAGCCCGAGATTACATTCTCCTCTTTCTAGCAGCACGTGAAAATAAAGATTGATAGGTCCACAAAGGGTCAACCACCAAAATGTAAAAACCTTTCAAAAGTATTACCAATTTTCAGAAAAAACTATTAACAGAGGTTTTGACAGGGTATTGTCAACTTAGGAAACATATGCATACATTGTAAATTAAAAATAGCTGAACATGTAGAAGATGTATAAATTAATGAGGAGACAATCAACCATTTATTATGCACATGCCTGGCAATCTCCTAGTTTAGTAAGAAGTATGATATTTTACGGAGCAAAAATGTAGGGTAATATAAAAAAATAGAATATATTCAATCACTATATTATTTGTTTTGACAGATCAACTTTGACAGCTGTCAAGCAAACATATGAAAACATATGTGTATAGTGAACAATTTTAAAAAGGCGGCATATTTAAAGTGATTACATAATCCCATTCATTTATAAACTCTCCGTATATACGCCAAACTTACAATAGTTAATGAAAATACATAGAAATTAATGATAAATTTGCTGATGTTTAATCAATGTTTTGTGAATATTTCTTTTAATCTTACTCAATTCCTTAATCCAGATATTGATTATGATTATATGTACAAACACAACACAATGAACCAAAATACCATTTATTTACAACCTGTTCTTGCAAGTGAAAACAAAACTATATCTAATAGTTTAAGTAACAGTAGAAGCAAAGGTGTGAACGATTTATCATCATATGTTAGTAAACAGTGCATAGAAACAATAGCTGAACCTTTTGCACATATTATAAACATATCATTTCAACAAGAAGTTTTTTTTCAACAACTTAAAACTGCAATTATAAAACCTCTTTACAAAAAAGGCGATATAAATAGATTATAAAATTAAAGACTATTAAGCTTGCTACCTACTTTATTGAAATTTTATGAAAAGGCCTTTAATAATAGATTGCAAAACTTTTTAAATAAATACAAAGTTTTATCACAATGTCAACATGGGTTTAAAAAGTCACGCGATATTAATTCCGCATTAAATGAAGTCATTCAAACCATTGTTACCGCCATAGAAAATAAGTCAATTGCATGTGGACTATTAATTACTAATAAATACGCAAAATATAATATTTATGGCTCAAAAGCGTGTTATTGAAATTGTCTTTAATCTGAAATATTGAAATTCTTATAAAGATGCAATTAAACTGTTAAATATTATGACAGTATATAGTACATACATATTTAAAGTACTTGTGTTTGTATTTAAAAATATAAATATTTTTAAAACAAATAGAGACTACCATCAGTATGACACAAAGCATAAAAACTACTTTATAGTTCCTAAACATCACACAAGTTGTTACCGATCAAGCCTTATGTACTATGGAAGCAAACTCTTTAATAAACTTCCAGAAGAAATAAAAAAACTTGAAAGAGATTTATATGATTAAAAATTGCTTTAAAAAAATGTTAGTTAAAGAACCACTGTACTCTTTGGAAGATTGTAATTTTTGTTTATAGTTGTAAAGTTAGTGCTTTTTCTTTGACGTTTTTGTAATCTGTTCTGACCACACAAATTGTGTTTGTATTTTCTGTATGGTTACAAAATAAATAAATAATAATAATTATTATATTACTGCATTGTAATAGAAAAATTAAAAACGGATAAATTAAGAGTAGAGTATGATAGCGTATAATGAGGTATAAAAAAAAGTGAGAAATAAAAATGCAAAATATTACAGTGTTTGAAGAAGAAGATGAAGAGAAAATGTAAAAGATGGAAACAAGCAGAGAAAAATATTTTAACAAAAATGGGTATGCTAGTGAGAAAGTCGAAGTAAGTGAAAGAAAATTATGATTAGAAATAGAGATGTACAAGAGCCAGAATAGAAAACATGAATAAATGAATCTAAATACATTGCAAATTATGTACACAACTTAGATGATGCACTAACAAAGTATCTAAAAATATTCAGATGTGGAAATAAAGAGAAAGTGTGCAAATTTGGAATAAACAAGCAAAAGAAAATGTGTAAGATGTTTGGAAAAGCTAGAAAACATAATACAAATGCTAGAAGAATACAATAAGATGAGAAAAAAGCAAATGGGAAAAAATGAAGTACAAAAAGGAGATGAAAGAAAAATAGATTGGATGATAGCTGTAACAAAATAACAAAGAAAATAGAATCAAAATTGATAAATTAATAATTATTAATAGTATATAGGGTTATTAAGGTTATATATTAAGTTAAGTTGTATAATTTCTAAAGTTGAAAGGCAAAAGTTATTAATATTGCTATTTTTTGAAAGTAATATCGGTTTTTGGGTATTAATCTTTTCTATTTTAATGAATAAGAAAAAAATACTTTAGTAAGACTTGTACACAAATTAAATGTCACAAATACATTAAAGAACATCTTGGCAGTGTACCTTGTATGATTACGTCGTTTTATAATTGTAAAAGACAAATTTGAATAAATTATTTTGATTAATAAAAACATCAAACAATATAAATAATATAGTGAGTCTCAAGAAAGAAATTTAAGTCTAAAGTTTTTCTAAAACAAAGGATTGTTTATGAATTAATCATTTAAGTTACGGTTACTTAAGTCGTTAATTTATAAACAAACAACATATATTTTTATATTAGAACCATGTTTACCGTGCGTGTAACACAGAAATATAGGCGACAAATTTAATATTCATATAATTTTTAAATTTTATTTTGTATTGAGTAGTAACGGTATATAAATTGAATAATAGTTGTCTTCAAAGTTGTCTCTAATAATAAAATAGTATATTAAGTATTAAAGGCAGAAAAACATTGTTTACAGTACGATAATCTATGGTAGACATCAATGTGCTACAAATGCTATATTTTTTCTGGTACTACAACTGTTTTTGGCTTGCTTACCATAGATAAGATTAAAAATATAAAAAAAAACGGTTTTTTTAATCAAATATAATAGAAATAAATTTGTTTAAAAAATATTGACATTTTTTAAAGGATTTTACCGCGTAAATACTGTTGCAAATAATTTTTTCTTTCTATAGCCGCAAAACATCACTTTTTGATTCAAAATACAAACAAAAAAGGAAGCTTTATTATATCTAAATGTGTCTCTTATTTGAGAGCAATTGTAGTTAACTTTATCTATAAGTTATGTTACAAAAAATAAATTTTGTATACATACTACAGCCAGACACGAATAGAGTGGCCTCTATATAGGCAACTTAGTATACATCAAAATTATGTTGAATGTGGTTAAACTTTTGCTTATGCCCGTTTTAGCATCTTTCAATAACAGAACAACGTCGCCCGTGGAATGTTTAAAATGTAAGCGTAAATGAAAAATGCTAAAACAGGCAAATGCATTAGTTTAACCACATTCAACATAATTTTGGTGTATACTAAGTTGCTTATATAGGGGCCACTCTATTCGTGTATGGCTGTAGTATGCTTTCTTATAGATTTTTTTTATTTTTTAGATGTTTAGTGTAGTATCTTACACTATTAAAATAACTTAAAAAGGTCAAAACTAGTTAAAAAATATAAAAAAAGCATACTAGTATAAATAAAATTAAATTTTTGTAACATAATCTATACCCCAAATACATTTCTGAAAACAACAATTATAAATTGTTATCTTATGAGCACAAAGTTTTTATAATTCTTCTTAAAATCTACTTGCTGGAAATTAGTGTGCGGTGTTACAAGTGTACATTTACTTTTTGTACAACAATATTTTAGACTCTTCTGATAGCATATTGCTGTTTTTTAAGTTTGTTATAATCTTTGCAACATTTAATGTTTTTTATAATCTTTGCAATAATCTTCAAGACTTTTTTATTAAAATGGTCTAAAAATAGTTACATTTTTATAGACTAAACTGCACCAACATCTTGTATTACATAATTAAAAAATGCATAAAAAATGCAACAAATGCTTCAATCAATTAATTTAATTGTTATTAAAACCTAACTTAAATTTATTACAGTACTTTACATTTGTTTGTGTTTGTAATTAGTAAGTTTAACCTCAAGTTGTATATAATTATTGCAGCTTATTTACTACCTAATTTGGTCAATGATAAACATTTTGATATATTTATTAAAATTTCAAAATGAAATTTAAAAAAAATATTTTATATAATACAACATAAAAATACTCAATTTCAACGAGTAAACCCACACTTGCTGAAAATATCACATTGAAGACTAGATCTGTGTACTTGTTAACTGTGAAATGTGAAACTACGTGGGATATTCTAAATTACAATTATGTTTTTAGTAATTTTAAATTTGTCGATTTTAGTGCAATTAATAACTTTTTGTTAAATATGCGGTTTTTATGACTGTGATGCTGATGTTGGTGCGTGTGTATATTTTCTAGCAATGATCCTATAACAATAAAAACTACTTGGTTATTAGTTTTGCAGATTTTTTCTTTAATTTATGTATTGTTGCAGCTTGTTTTGGTTTCACCAAGTGACATTTATTAATAATTATAACTTTATATTATTATATATTACTACCATTTTTTAATTTGCGGATGATTATAAATTAACAGAAAAAAAAAATTACAATAGATTTTAATATTAACTGACCGGTATTATACACGTTAATTTAATCATGAATTAACTAATTGAAAAATAAATTTATTTTTCAGTTAAATAGACAGAGATAACCTTAAAATATGATGGATATAATATACAAATAAATTTTAATAGCATTATTTAAAAGACACAATAGAGACAAAGTATGATTTTGATCCAAGCATTAGTACACGTTTTTTTAGGAAAGTTTAATCAAAATTGACTGAAACAATTCTTCGTTGCTTATTATTAGTTTACTTGGTTGATTTAATGTTTGATTAATTGACTTTTATCAAAATTTTTAGTTAAATTAGTTTTGTTGCTAAGTAATTTTTAAACAAAGATTAATTTGTTTTATAATACTTTTACCCTTAATGTAACAAATTGATGTAAAATTAGATTATTTGATATAAATTTAAGTTCTGAAATAAACCAAGTTACCAGTTTGCTTAACAATTAAACAGTTACAGTTTTTTACCCAGTGTGAGACACATACACTAATGTTTCAAGGTATGCATCCATCATCAGTGTGCTTAGCATTTTACTGGCCAAAAAAACAATTTACATAAAATCAAATTAACTAATGTACAATTTGTGTATAGAAATGTGTCAGAGGTGGTAACGCAGGGGGCATTGCATTACCGTCTTTTTGAGCAGTGTATGTATCACACACTAAATAGAGAAGCAATTTTCTTAAATTACATCATTTATTAAATTTATATCAACAGTTGTGTTTATTGTGAGAAGAAGATTACTGATTATAAATTACTTTCTTTTAACTCCAAAAACTAGTAGCAGTTTATAATAAATCTAAAACAAATTGTTAAAAAATAAATGCAAATGTTTTGTATTCAATTTTCAATTTTAATAGTATAGACCTTTTAAATAAATGTTTCTTAGTAAAAGCATCAACGCCGACAACCCATCAAGAATAAATAAATATATTTGCAACCAAAAAACAAGTTTATATATTATGTTTATAACAAATCAATTACAAATGTAAAACAAATAAAATAAGTTTAAAACTTTAAAAAACAATATATTGAAACACATTTCTAAAAAAGTGAAAAAAAACTTGTAAAAACATTAATCAAAAGCTCTAATAGAAAAAAAAAAAAAGATTTAATATTTAATAAACCATATTATAATTGTAAAAATAATACATATATCTTTAATAATTTTTATTAAATTAGTCTGATAATTTAATTTTGTTATGAAATCGTATAACAATAATGTACACAGAACTAAAATAATTTTTAATAAACTTAAAAAATAAATCGAGTACATACTTGTACTCAATTTATTTATATATATATATATATATATATATATATATATATATATATATCATTATTGATATATAAGGGTTTATGAGACCAAGGAATTATGAGACCATTGCCGCTGGTCTCACTAACCTTCTCGCTGGTCTCATAAGCATGCCGCTTGGTCTCATAAGCATTTGCCGCAATAATAAGCCAATATTAGAATGTTACTCTATATTTTATAATTAAAATAAATGGCTAAACCTATTCGAATGATTTCAAATAAATTAGGGTAACATGTAATAAAGGTAATAAATTAAAACAAATTAGTAACTCATACAAAAATTACGTAGTAGCCCTAAAATTTGATTTCAAACCCTTGAACTATATGAATTTTAAGTAAACTTATTTTACAAATGTACTATAGTAATCAAATAAGAACAAAATAGAAACTTGTATAAATATTTTTAGTACTTTCAAACAGTATAATTTTAATGTAATCCCCCTGCTCCTTCCTAAACATTGCACCAACCAAATATAAGCATAAGAGTACAATTATCGCACAAATGTAATATAGGTATCAAATAAAAGCAAATACTGTAACATACAATTATTGTAGAGTACCCCAAAACATTGTACCTTATCGCCCCCCCTGCTAAGCAAATTAAAGGTACAAATATTGCCTTACTGTATTATGGGTAACAATTGAAAGCAAATATAGCAACAAAAATTTATTTTAAAGTACCCCAAAACATTGTACCCCATTGTCCCCCCTGCTAAGCAAATTAAGGGTACAAATATTGCTTAAATGTAATATGGAAAACATACATTTATTGTAGAGTACCCCAAAACATTGTACCCTATCGTCCCCACTGCTAAGCAAATTAAAGGTACAAATATTGCATTATTGTAATATAGATCAATTGAAAGAAAATATAGTAACAAACAATTATTTCAAAGTGCCCCAAAACATTGTACCCCATTGTCCCCCTCCTAAGCAAATTAGGGGTACAAATATTGCATATTTGTAATATGGGTATCAAATGATAGCAAATATAAAAACATACAATTGATGTAGAATACCCCAAAATATTGTACTCCCTGCTAACCAAATTATAAGTACAACTAACGCATAAATGTAATATGAGTATCAATTGAAAACATATATGATAAAAAACATTTATTTTAATGTACCCCAAAACATTGTACTCTATCGTCCCCCCCGCTAAGCAAATTAAGGGTACCAATATTGCGTAAATGTAATATGGGTAACAAATGAAAACAAATATGGTAACATACAATTATTGTGGAGTACCCCAAAACATTGTACCCCATTGTCCCCCCTGCTAAGCAAACTAGGGGTACAATTATTACATAAATGTAATATGGGTATCAAATGAAAGCAAATATAAAAACATACAATTGATGTAGAATACCTCAAAACATTGTACCCTATACCCTAAATATGTATCAAATAAAAGCAAATACGGTAACATAAAACATTGTACCTAGTCGCCCCCCCTGCTAAGCAAATTAAAGGTACAAATACTGCATTACTGTATTATAGGTATCAATTGAAAACAAATATAGTAACAAATATCTATTTCAAAGTACCCCCAGAACATTATACCCTGTTGTCCCCCTGCTAAGCAAATTAAGGGTACAAAAATTGCTAAATGTAATATAGTTACCAAATAAAAGCAAATATGGTAACATACATTTATTGTACAGTCCTCCAAAACATTGTAGACTATCGTTTCCCCTGCTAAGCAAATTATGGTACAAATATTGCATTACTGTAGTATGGGTATCAATTGAAAGCAAATATAGTAACAAACATTTGTTCCAAAATACCCTAAAACATTGTACTTTATCGTCCCCCCTGCTAAGCAAATTAAGGGTACCAATATTGCGTAAATGTAATATGGGTAACAAATAAAAACAAATATGGTAACATACAAATATTGTAAAGTACCCCAAAACATTGTACCCCATTGTCCACCCTGCTAAGCAAAAAAGGGGTACTAATATTGCATAAATGTAATATGGGTATCAAATGATAGCAAATATAAAAACATACATATGGTGTAGAATACCCCAAAACAATGTACTCTATCGTCCCCCCTGCTAACCAAATTCTAGATACAACTATTGCATAAATGTAATATGGGTATTAATTGAGAGCAAATATGATAACAAACATTTATTTTAAAGTACCCTAGAACATTGTACTCTATCGTCCCCCCTGCTAAGCAAATTAGTGGTACAAATATTGCGTAAATGTAATATGGGTAACAAATGAGAACAAATATGGTAACATACAATTATTGTAGAGTATCACAAAATATTGTACGCCATTGTCCCCTCTGCTAAGCAAATTAGGGGTACAAATATTGCTTAAATGTAATATGGGAATCAAATGAAAGCAAATACAAAAACATACAATTGATGTAGAATACCTCAAAACATTGTACCCTATCATCCCCTGTGCTAAACAAATTAAGAATAAAAATATTGCATAAATGTAATATGGGTACCAAATGAAAGCAAATATGGTAACATACAATAATTGTAGAGTCCCCCAAAACATTGTACCCTATCGTCTCCCCTGCTAAGCAAATTAAAGGTACACATATTGCATTACTGTAATATGGGTATCAATTGAAAGCAAATATAGTAAGAAACATTTATTTTAAAGTACTCCAAAACATTGTACCCTATTGTGTTCCTTGCTAAGCAAATTAGGGGAAGAAATATTGCATAAATGTAATATGGGTATCAAATGCAAACAAATATAAAAACATACAATTGTTGTAGAATACCTCAAAACATTGTACCCAATTGTCCCCCCTGCTAAGCAAATTAAGGGTACAAATAAATCATTACTGTAATATGGGTATCAATTGAAAGGTAAATGTAACGCACAAATTTTCAAATATATATGTAAGATGAGTTTCAAATTAGAGTAAATATGTTAATTTGTACATTTTTTATAAAACTAATAACTTTGTACCCTATTGCCTTTGTCTAAATTTATTAAAGGGATATTCTTATATCACCATTGTAATTTGCATACTTAAAACCAATGTTTATTAAATTTCATTTAGATCTGAAGATGTTATAACATATTATAATAAATAATTAAGCCGCCCCTAATATGAATTTACATAATTTAAAATCGTTATGTATGAAAATCTCTATTTATATTTCTTTTGTAATTGGCTTTGCTACAGTTTAGAGAGGAACAATTTTGTAAGCATTTATCTTTTTATAGATTTCTAATTAGATTAAAAAGTAAAATCATTCATGTTAAAAAATAAATTCTATTTTGAATGAAATATTTGTTGAGTGAAATAATTATAATAAAAAAAAACTCCGCCGGTCATGTCTGAATGTTTACACATGTTCCTGGCAAAATACACTTTTTATAAGCGTTTCGACGCGATGGGTTTCGGTGTTCAAATAAAATACTGATATAAAATTTGTATATTTCTAATAAAATTGTAATTTTGTATATCTACTAAATCAATAAGTAAACAAAATGAAATTATTTATATTTCTTCTATAATATAACATTTAAAATATTTCCGTAATTAGGAATGTAAGAGCGGAAAGCAATAAAAACATAAATGCGTATAAAAAAGGGTATTCTATTGATGCTTTTGTGCCTTTTAAGTGTGGCAAGGACAAGCAAGCGTACGTGCTGCATAAAACCGAAAAATATGAATGTGATAACAAAATCTTTGCTGTAAACATTCTATAGTGTTAATTCTCATTTATTCTTTCAGAGTTAAAATTTTATTAATATATTTTTGATCAAATTAAGTTTATCATAACATTATCAAGTTAGTTACAGTTGTCCTAACATATAAAAACACAGGAGTGATGACTCTCAAAACTCATTTTTCACACCACAGGACTGTAGATTTCATATTGCGGGCGGCTCAATTATGATATTATTGTACTCAATCTTCATATCCAAATGAAATTTAGTACATATGAGTTTTTAAGTATACCGATTTCGAATTATCCTAAATTTTTATGGCGGTAGGCTCAGTTAATACATTATTATACAAAACATAAAAGTCAAAATAAAATAAGTACACATATGAAAAGAAAGCGCCAGGTATGGATGGGATACAGAATGAAGCGTGGTTGTATGGTACGGAAGAACTGACTGAGAGATTGAGTGAGTTAATAAACAGAGTATGGAAGGGAGAAGGGTTTCCGAGTCAATGGAGAGAAGGTCTTGTATGCCCTATACACAAAAGTGGATCCAAAAAGCAAGTAAATAACTACAGAGGAATAACACTACTGGGTACGGCATACAAGATCTACGCCATGATATTAGAAGAAAAGTTGAATGAGGAACTAAGTATGAATGAGATAATTCCAGATGGGCAAGCCGGCTTCAGGAAGGGAAGAGGTACCATGGATAACGTATATATTTTACATCATATTGTGGAAAAAGAAATAGCAGAGAAAGGGGGGAAAGTATATGCGTTATTTCTAGATCTAAAGGCGGCATTTGATAGTGTGGATAGAGAGAAACTGTGGAAGTGTATGAGAGAGAAAGGAATTAGCGAGCACCTGGTAAGAAGAATAGAAGACGTGTATGAGGAGACAGCAAGTAGGGTATGTGTTAACGGAAAAATGAGTGAAAGATTTTGGACAACAAAAGGAGTAAGACAGGGCTGCCCATTGAGTCCTACTTTATTTGCAATCTACATAGCAGATGTAGAAAAAAAATTGAGGTTGGCTCAAGCAGGAGGGGTAATAGTTGGTAGAGAAAAAGTGTGGTCGCTAGCATACGCAGACGACATGGTAATACTAGCAAAAGAAGCGAAGGAAATGAAAGAGATGATGAAAAGTTTAGAAAAATATTTTAGAAAAAAAAGCTTAGAAGTTAACGTAGAAAAAACAAAAATTATGGTGTTTAAAAAAGGGGGTGGGAGAAAAAAAGTAGAGGACTGGAAATGGAATGGGCAAGGTATTACGGAAGTAAAATCTTTTAAATATTTGGGATATGTTTTTTGTACGAGTAACACCGAGAGCGAGCACATTAAAGAGATTGCTCGAAAAGCAAATAAAGTAGTGGGACAAGTTTGGGGAATAAGTGAAAGAAAATTTGAATGTATGAGAATAAAAGGGCTTATGTTTGATAGTTTAGTTAAGAGTATGATATTGTATGGGTCAGAAATATGGGGATGGAAGGAACAAGAAAAATTAGAAGCAATACATGTAAAATATTGGAGATGGGTGCTAGGTTTAAATAGAGAAACTCCAGCATATATTGTGCTGGAGGAAGTCAAAAAAGATAAGTTAAGAGTAGAAGCAGGAAAAAGAGCAATGAAGTATGAAGAAAGAATGAGACAGAGACACGAATGCAAAATATTACAAGAATGCATGAAAGAGAAAATGAGAGCAAGAAATGAAAAGCTAGGGGAGATTAGGGAAAATTATTACAATAGAAATGGATATGCGAGCCAAGAAATTGAAAGAATGAGAGAATCTGGGAGAGAGACATGGTACGAAATTATGGAAAGAGATAGAGATATACAAAAGCAAGAAAGGAGAATGCGAGTGAAAGAGTCTAGGTACAACGCAAACTATGAACATATTATAGAAAATGAATTGCCAATGTACTTAGTGAGCGAAAGATATAGTAAAGATGACAAAAAGATGATTGCAAGATTCAGATGTGGTAATGAAGAGCAAGTGACAAGATTTTGGATGGAAGAGGATTTGAAAATGTGCAGAATGTGCGGAGAGACTAAGGAAACTATAGAACATATGTTGAAAGAGTGTAACGAAATGAGAGAAGAACAGATGGAAAAAAATGAGATATTGAAAGGGGACGGAAGAGGGGTAGAATGGATGAGGGCAGTTAAAAAACGAAGAAAAGAAATAGACGAACAGAGAAGAAAATATTCTTAATTGTGTTAATTTTATAAGGATTAATTTTTATTATTTTGGGAAGTTGTAAATGTATTTGTAAATGTAATTTTCAAGGCCGAAAGGCAAGAAATAAACGTATTATTAAGTACACATATGTTTTTTAAGAATGTTAATTACAATGATAATTATAAAATAAAATAATAATTTATTCAAATTCAATCTAACGATTGCAAAATGGGATCAGTCATTATTTATAATGATAATGTTAGAATCAATTGAATTGATATTTAGCTTGCTCAATTATGATGCTATTGTAGTTATAGTTATAACTTTTGTCATCTGACACCTATAATTTATTTGTGTTCTACCTGAACTCTTAATTGAATTACATGGGGGTACAGTTTGTTACTATAAAATAATTATACATACCATGTAATATGTTTGCTCTCATTTGAAGCATTATTTATATCCTGAAATTGTTTAACAAGGGGGACGATAGGGTACAGTGTTTTGGAATATTATACAGGGTTGGGTAAATGTATGGAAACACCCTATTTCTGACTGCATTTTTAATTTATTTCAAAAATGACTAATAAAAGTTTTTGTATATTTTTTAATCTATACAGTGACGTATTTTGATTTTGAATGCATGCTTTGTTTTGCGTGATATAACGTCATTATCAGTTCTTTTAAATGGAATACCCAGTATAGTTTTTTTTGTTGGAACAATTACAAATACTTACGGTTTTTGAAATATTCAATAAAATAATAAAACAAAATACAGTACGTTTTAAATGATTTATAGTAATAATAATAAGCATATTTAATTGTAGTTGACTTTTTGCTTCAAATATTCATTTATTTTTACATTTTTTTTTATTGTATTGAGAATAACAAAATAACAATATATGTTTTTACTTGTTGGTATGGTAATAAGAACATAATCTATTACATTTTGTTTAATTATTTTAATAAATATTTCAAAAACCGTCAGTTGTAAACCCATACAACCTTATATCATAGTAATTGTTGAAAAATTCTCTTTCTAAAAATAAAAGAAAATACAGGGTGATCCATTTAAAAAAACTGATGGTGACATTATACCTCGTAAAATAGAGCTTGTACATTTATGTTACTATACTTGTTGCCATTTGATACTCAATCTGTTAGCAGGAGTGCGATAGAGTACAATGTTCTGAGGCACTATAATAATTATATAATACCTTATTTACGTTCACTTGATACCAATATTACATTTGATATGTGCACCTTTAATTTGTTTACTAAAGAGGCAATAGAGACAATGTTCTAAGACACTATAAAATAGTTGTACGTTACTTTATTTGCTTTCATTTGATACTCATATCACATTTGTGCAATACTTGTACCTTTGTTTTGTTTAGCATTGGGTAATAGGGTATAATGTTCTGGGGCACTATAAATTAGTTGTAAGTTACTTTATTTGCTTTTATTTGATACCCATATTACACCTGTGCAGTATTTGTACCACTTGTATTGTATAGCAAGGGGTACTAAGGTACAAGGTTCTAGGCCACTATAAAATAGTTGTAAGTTACTTTATGTGCTTTCATTTAATACCCATATTACATTTGTGCAGTAATTGTACCTTTATTTTGTTTAGCAAGAGGTAATAAAGTACAATGTTCTGGAACACTATAAAATAGTTGTAAGTTACCTTATTTGCTTTTATTTGATACCCATATTACATATGTGTGATATTTATACCCAAATTTTAATTGGCAAGAGGGCACTATAATACATTGTTCTAGAGCACAATAAAATAAATATAAGTTAGCTTATTCACTTTCAATTGATACTTATATTACATTTGTGCAAAATGTGTGCCCTTAATTTAATTAGCAAGAAGGGCACTATAAAATAATTGTAAGTTACCTTATTAGCTTTTTATTGTTACACATGTTACTTTTGGCAATACGGTACAATGTTCTGGTCACTATAAAATAGTTGTATATTACCATATTTGCTCTCATTTGATATCCACATTTAAATTGTGCAGTATTTGTACTTTTATTTTGTTTAGCAGTGAGGTTATAAAATACAATGTTTTGAGGCACTATAAAATAGTTGTAAGTTACCTTATTTGCTTTTATTTGACACCCATACTACATTTGAGCAATATGTGTACCCTTAATAGGTTAACAAGAGGGCAATAAGGGACAATGTTCCTGAGGCACTATAAAATAGTTAGCTTATTTGCTTTCATTTGATACCCACATTACTATTGTGCGATATTTGTAACTTTAATTTAGGTAGCAAGAAAGCAGTAAAGTACAATGTTTTGGGGCACTGTAAAATAAAAAAGTAAATTACCTTATTTGCTTTTGTTTGGTACTTATATTACATTTGTGCAATATTTGTACTTTTAATTTAGTTTGCAAAAGGGCACTATGATACAATGTTCTGGGGCACTATATAATAGTTGTAAGTTACTTTATTTGCTTTCATTTAATACCCATATTACATTTGAGCAATATTTGTACCTTTAAATTAGTTAGCAAGGGGGCAATAGCTACAATGTTCTGAGGCACTATAAAAGATTTGTAAGTTACTTTATTTGCTTTTATTTGATACCAATATTACATTTGTGCAGTATTTGTACTTTTATTTTGATAAGCAGGGGGTAATAAGTTTTAATGTTCTGTGACACTATAAAATAGTTGTAAGTTACTTTATTTGCTTCTATTTGATACCCATATTACATTTGTGCAATATGTGTACCCTTAATTTGGTAAGCAAAGGGGCAATAGAGTACAATGTTCTGCGCCACAATAAAATAGTTGTATGTTAACTTATTTGCTTTCATTTAGTACCCATATTACATTTGTGCAGTATTTGTATCTTTTTTATTTTTAGCAGAAGTGTAATAAGGTACATTGTTTTGGGGCACTATAAAACAGTTGTAAGATACCTTATTTGCTTTTATTTGATATTTTTATTACATTTGTACAATATTTGTACTTTTAGTTTGGTTAGCAAAGGGGCAATAGGGTACAATCTTTAAGAGCACTATAAAATAGTTGTATGTTACTTTAATTTCTTTCATTTCATACTAATATTACATTTGTGCAGGATTTGAATCTCTACTATGTTTAGCAAGGGGGTAATAAGGTACATTATTTTGGGGCACTATAAAATAGTTATGTTAGCTTATTTGCTTTCGTTTGATACCCATATTACATTTGTGCAGTATTTGTACCTTTATTTTATTTAGCATAGGGGTAATATAATACAATGCTTATTTGCTTTTATTTGATACCCATATTACATTTGTGCGATATTTGTACCCTTAATTTAGTTAGCAAGGGGGCAAAATGGTATAATGTTTTGCGGCACTATAAAATAGTTGTATGTTACCTTATTTGCTTTCATTTAATACCCATATTACAATTGTGCAGTATTTGTACCCTTAATTTGGTTAGCAAGGGGGCAATAGGGTACAATCTTCTGTGGTACTTTAAAATAAATGTTTGTTACCGTATTTGCTTTCATTTGATATCTATATTACATTTATGCAATATTTGTACCCTTAATTTAGTAAGCAAAGGGGCAAAATGGTATAATGTTTTGCGGCACTATAAAATAGTTGTATGTTACCTTATTTACTTTTATTTGATACCCATATTACATTTGTATAATATTTGGACCCTTAATTTGGTTAGCAAGAGGGCAATAGAGTACAATCTTATGTGGTTTTTTTTAAAATAAATGTTTGTTACCGTATTTGCTTTCATTTGATATCCATATTACATTTATGCAATATTTGTACCCTTAATTTAGTTAGCAAGGGGGCAAAATGGTATAATGTTTTGCGGCACTATAAAATAGTTGTATGTTACCATATTTGCTATCATTTGATACCCATATTACAATTGTGCAGTATTTGTACCCTTAATATGGTTAGCAAGGAGGCAATAGAGTACAATGTTCTGGGGCACTATAAAACAGTTATAAGTTACCTTATTTACTTTTATTTGATACCCATATTACATTTGTATAATATTTGGACCCTTAATTTGGTTAGCAAGGGGGCAATAGGGTACAATCTTCTGTGGTACTTTAAAATAAATGTTTGTTACCGTATTTGCTTTCATTTGATATCCATATTACATTTATGCAATATTTGTACCCTTAATTTAGTAAGCAAAGGGGCAAAATGGTATAATGTTTTGCGGCACTATAAAATAGTTGTATGTTACCTTATTTGCTTTCATTTGACACCCATATTACAATTGTGCAGTATTTGTACCCTAATATGGTTAGCAAGGGGGCAATAGGGTACAATGTTCTGGGGCACTATAAAACAGTTATAAGTTACCTTATTTACTTTTATTTGATACCCATATTACATTTGTATAATATTTGGACCCTTAATTTGGTTAGCAAGGGGGCAATAGAGTACAATCTTATGTGGTTTTTTTAAAATAAATGTTTGTTACCGTATTTGCTTTCATTTGATATCCATATTACATTTATGCAATATTTGTACCCTTAATTTAGTTAGCAAAGGGGCAAAATGGTATAATGTTTTGCAGCACTATAAAATAGTTGTATGTTACCATATTTGCTATCATTTGATACCCATATTACAATTGTGCAGTATTTGTACCCTTAATATGGTTAGCAAGGAGGCAATAGGGTACAATGTTCTGGGGCACTATAAAACAGTTTTAAGTTACCTTATTTACTTTTATTTGATACCCATATTACATTTGTATAATATTTGGACCCTTAATTTGGTTAGCAAGGGGGCAATAAGGTACAATCTTCTGTGGTACTTTAAAATAAATGTTTGTTACCGTATTTGCTTTCATTTGATATCCATATTAGATTCGTGCGATATTTGTACCCTTAATTTAGTTAGCAAGGGGACAAAATGGTATAATGTTTTGCGGCACTATAAAATAGTTGTATGTTACCTTATTTGCTTTCATTTGATACCCATATTACAATTGTGCAGTATTTGTACCCTTAATTTGGTTAGCAAAAGTGCAATAGGGTACAATCTTCTGTGGTACTTTAAAATAAATATTTGTTACCGTATTTGTTTTCATTTGATATCCATATTACATTTATGCAATATTTGTACCCTTAATTTAGTAAGCAAAGGGGCCAAATGGTATAATGTTTTGCGGCACTATAAAATAGTTGTATGTTACCTTATTTGCTTTCATTTGATACCCATATTACAATTGTGCAGTATTTGTACCCTTAATATGGTTAGCAAGGGGGCAATAGGGTACAATGTTCTGGGGCACTATAAAACAGTTATAAGTTACCTTATTTACTTTTATTTGATACCCATTTTACATTTGTATAATATTTGGACCCTTAATTTGGTTAGCTAGGGGGCAATAGGGTACAATATTCTGTGGTACTAAAATAAATGTTTGTTACCGTATTTGCTTTCATTTGATATCCATATTACATTTATGCAATATTTGTACCCTTAATTTGCATTGCAGGGGACGATAGGGTACAATCTTCTGGGGTACTCTACAATATTTGTATGTTATCATATTTGCTCTTATTTGATACTTATATTACATTTAAGCAATATTTTATTAAAATACGATTTTATTTAATAACATTGTCATTCAAAATGCTTTTATAATTTTCTAGAGATCAAATAAATGTGTGAAAGTCACAGTCTATCGCCTGGTCTCATAATGCTAACCGCGAAATTCTTGCCGCTATGGATATACGCTTTGTCGACAACTTCACATTATTGAAATTGGTCTCACTATCCTGTGATTTGAAGCGTTGCTTATGAGACCAGGTCTCACTATCCAAATGGTCTCACTATCCTGCGATTTGGGGCACAATTGGTCTCACTATCCTGTCGCCGGAAACATATATATATATATATATATATATATATATATATATATATATATATATATATATATATAATTGGTTAACAGACTTCCTTGAATATTCTTATATTTGTTAAACGGGATGATGAGTTTATTTTGTAAATAATTTTTTAATAAATTAAAATTTATTTATAACGTTTCATATGTTATGTACATACATACTTTTTTTACATAATATTATTTTATTTTGTATTTTATTTATATATTTATTTATCTGACGATATATGTACATAACATATGAAACGTTATAAATAAATTTTAATTTATTAAAAAATTGTTTACAAAATAAACTCATCATCCCGTTTAACAAATATAAGAATATATATACAGGGAGTTTATAAATGAATGGGATTATGTAATCACTTTAAATGTGCCGCTTTTTTTAAATTGTTCACCAAACTATTTGTTTGACTGTTCAACTTTGACAGCTGACAAGCAAACATATGTAGTATAGTAGACGATTTAAAAAAAGCGGCATATTTAAAGTGATTACATAATCCCATTCATTAATAAACTCCCTGTATATATATACAGGGTGAACGGACCAAACTTCAGAAGTGTACATAAAAATATTATAAAAAAACTTAAATGTTGTTATCCGATTTTCATTTGATTTTAAGTTTTAGCGTAACTAAAATAAATAAAATGTCTACATTAACGTTTTAGTAATTATTGCCTTTTTATAATAATTGTTCAAAAACACCGTCATTTACCTCTAAACATTTTCTGTTTTGTCTTTAAAAGACGCTTCTTGCTCTCTTGATTGAGTTATGTCTTTGTTTAAGGTTGGCTGCAACATTTTTAATGCGTTCTATTAGTGCATCCCGAGTGTCTGCATTCACTTTGTACACTTCATCTTTCAACTCGCCCAATAAATAATAATTTAGTGCTAAGAGGTCTGGAGACATCGGAGACCAACTAATAAGACCATCGCAACCAATTCAACGCCCTGGAAAGCTTTTGTGGCATACTAGATAAACATTTTTAATAATGCTATAGAGTATTTTTATATTATTTTCACGTGTACAATATACTCTTGGAGTTTGGTCCGTTTCTCCCAACTCACCCTGTGTAGTCCTTTGTTCAGATTAACAAGACAATGTCATTTTAATTTTTTTGTTGTGTGAACACAATCTTTTAAGTGTTATTGTAGAAATATTAATTTTAACTTGTATAATTTGTAAGCGTGTTTGTATTTGTAGTTTTTGTATTTTTGTATTTGTTTTGAATTTTATACTTATTTTAAATTTAAATTATACTTTTGTATATTACATTTAAACAAAATATTCTATATTATTATTGTAATTTTAAGAATATTATTTCCGTAAACAAAGGATTATTATTATTATTATTATGTTCCTGTTTATTCTCGTGTTATTCACGGTGTTTCTTCTATTCTACGGGCTATTATAATCATAGTAGAAAGAGTTCTATTGTAAAAAATTCTTACTGTGCTGAACGTAGATTTCTTTGTCAATGTGAAGAGAATCATGAAGCGTTGAAGGTATTAATGCATTAGCTGATATTATTATAAGCTTTTTCAAGTTTCCATTGTTGTTTTACTTCCATTAAAAAGTATGCAACTTTTTAATCTTTTTTGCATAAACTTTTTGTAATTTAGCAGCATTAGGTATTGTAATATTGATAAGATATACTTCTTTATTAGTTTTATCAACAAAAGTAATATCTGGTCTATTGTGACTGTGCAGAATTTTCTCCACATTATCATGTCTTGTCTTGTATTCAGTTTGAGCTAATGTAGAGCAACCGAATATTATGTTTTGTATTGTTTCACTGAATGTTTGACTTATTGTTTTGGGTTTCATCCTTAATGATGTACTTTCTATAACTTTTTGTTGCTATTACCTAATTTTGTATTGCAAGCAAAAATTCTTCGAATTCTGGAAATGGTCCACCACAAACCAGCCAAGCGTTTGACGCAGTATAATCGACATGGTTGGTTCAAGTCATGAACGTGTTTTTTGTGTAATTGCTTTGTTTTCCAAGATTATTATTATTGTTGTTATTATTATTATTTGGCAAAGTTGATAAAATATACACTACTCAACATTTGAACTGGTACACCTACAAGAAAATATATAAAAAAACAAATTACAACTTTTTGAGGAAAGCCGTATTGCTTAATTAATAGTATATAGTTCTGAAAACACTTTTAGTTCAAAGAATTAAAAGAATAAAACTTAAATAAGAAATTTCAAATGTTTTAATAGAAAAATAACAAAATATTTATTTTAGTATTACAAAAAAGCTTGCTCTGAAAAGGAATAATAACCAAACACTAATAGATTAATATAATAATGTGTGGGATTTTCTCTAGCTTTTATGACCCTTTGACAACGTTTTGACATGCTAGAAATATAAGAATATTTAACCATTTTTCCAAAACGGCAGTTTGGAGCTGATGGTGATTGTTTGGATCTACTTCTCATGACCTTATCAACTTTTTTAGATAATCCCATTTGTTATCTATGGGATTAAGATCTGGAGAGTTTGCAGGCCAATCCATGTGCGTAAAGTTGTTTTTTTCAAAAAATGCATTGAATTGCCTTGTTCTATGAGGACGCGCATTATCATCAACAAACACAAAACCATTGCCTATTTTATTTGAAATGGCAACACTACAGGTTTTAAGTTTTAATACCGCATTAAGATACCTGACACTATTCATTGTAGCATTTCCAAACATAACTAATTCAGTACGACAAGTCGCAGAAATACTTCCCCAAACGGTAATTGAACCTCCTCCATAAGCTTGATGGTAAGTTCCGTAGTTCTCAATATAGCGTTTTTTTTTTTCTTCTCTAAACTTCCACTTTTCCACCGGAGCTATGAAAGCGCTCTCTGGTCTTGTCACTGAATAAACCCCAACTTTCAACACTCTAATTTGCATGTTGGTGTACCTACTCTAGCCTTCTTTTTTTGTGGGCTTTGGTCAACATTTAACCTTAAATTTACCGCATGGAGCCTTCTTCTTACTATTTGAGTGGATACTTAAGTACCTTTTGCATTCCATAAATAAACATGGAGTGTTCGTGCAGTAGAAAATCTATTCCTTTGACACTGAATCGTAACCAACCAACCACTCTGAATTAAAACTTACTTGAGATACATATTTGCAATATTTTTTTTTTAAATTAGATAAGTATATTCGTCCACAAGCTCAGTTACTGCACTGATGACAAATAAACAACAATTGTTTTGAAAATGTTATTCGATTGGCATTTGTTTGCATTCCGAAACACAGCCTTTATTATTATTGTTATTATTATTTTTTTATTATTACTTTTACTGCATGTACCAGTTCAAATGTTGAGCAGTGTATATAATAATACATATTTCAAATAAAGCTTAAAATAATTAGGGTGTAAAAATGTATTGGGTTTATTATTGTTTATTATTTACATTAACAATGCTATTACAAGATACTCATTTAAGTTATTGGTGATACATTAATATGTTTATCAGGTAAAAATATTGATGATCTAGTAAATACAGTTAACGGGGATCTGGTGCTTTTATTGGTTAAATTATAACACATTTGTACTTAACATAGCAAAAACGAAAGTAAAAATAATAAGTACAAAAAAAACTGATAATGTTGTAAATGCAACAATAAACTGCAAAAAATATATTTAAAAACTATTATTGATAACATAGCTTAAACATTCATCATTTAACATTTATTAGATGTGTACGTTTCTTCTTTAAGGTTGCCACAGGGATCTAATCTTGGCTTATTATCATTTCTTTTATTTATTAATGATTTACCATTAAATTGTAAATCTCTTTTATATGCAGATGATACTAAAATATATAATGAAATTTTCGGAATAGCATGTTTGTATATACAAAACCAAATTGATCTCTAACAAATTGGTGTAATTGCAATAGATTAGAATTAAAAAAATTAAATGCAAAATAGTCACTTATACACAAAAAAAATTAATTATTTTCAATTATACCATACATAATAATAAACGTATTTAATTAAAGATCTTGGTGTTATATTTTAAAGCAAATTGTGCTTTACTGAACATAAAATATATTGTACCACATCATCTCAAAAAATGTGTCGCTTTATAATGCAAAACTGTAAATCTTTTAAAAATGTCAATGCTTTAAAAACACAATATTTTGCACTAATGCGCTCTAAGATAGAATATTGCCAGTTATATGGTATCCATTCTATAATAACTGTAAGTCCGAATTAAAAGCAGTGCAGTGAAAATTTAGTACATATTTTCAACAAAATTTCAAATAGCTTTAATTTCAATAATAAATGTGCTGCTGTTTTTTTTTTAAGTAGCGTTTGGTACAGTATCAAAACAACTGTTGGATAAACTGAAACAGTACAGAATTAGAAATGTTTTCTATAAATTATTAAAAAAATCACTTAAACCTTTAGTCTTAACAAGTAAAAATTTACTAATTTAAAAATGAAACAAAATATATAGGGACTGTGTTATGTTCAATATTATTTAACTTATGCATTAACGACATAATATCTTATGCCATAATATAACAATTTTTTTTAGGAAAAGACGCATCTTAGAAAAATGTAACAACTATCAGCAGAGATATGAAAACTAATAGTCACTAGCTAGATAACAGTTTTCTCAAAATTAGTGAATAACCACAAACTTTAAACGTTTTTAACTTTAATAATATAATTTGTGACAGATACATTTTTTTAGGTAGTTTGTCCATGCACTGCGGTTTCTTAGCTTCATTATGTACCTCTGGTAGTTATTTCTATAGTAATTCTATTTTTTTGATATAATCCCTAAACTTGTATTTTTTTAGTTAGCTTGTAATTTCTAAAAAAGTTATGCTTTTTCTTATTGTAAACCTCGCACTTGCTCAATGCTCAGCAGATGTAGAATTTTTGTTTCATTTATTTTTTAATTGATTTTTGAATTTAAAGTTAGAGAGCAAACCAAAGTCTACTGCACGTAAGATTCATTAAGCCCTCTGTACTTTATTTAGTGGTGACTTCACTACGTTGTCCTGGCATTCAACTTGGTTTATGTATACAAGTACAACGCTTGGAGAGGTGTTTTTTATACTGGCCATGTCAAGCAAGCAGCTCCCTAACTTAGACTCTCTAGCGCGTGTTTGATCGTCATCCATTTTACAACCTCTACACGTTGGATTGTCTCTAATACCAATTATGTGCATGTGTTTTCTTAGTTGTCCTGTTAAGATTCTAGTCATAATTTGCTCATTCTAGACAGTCGCAAGATGTAATTGGCTATTTTAGCGTTTGCGGCAGTCATTGCTTAAATTGCCAGTCTGCAGCCCGGAGTGTTATCCTAACGTGTTCTTAATGAGTTGTGTGTATTAATTTTGAGTAGGTTATTTAAGCTTTTAAATAGTAAAACGGTCCAGAGTTTAAGTCAACGCGCCATGAGGATTGACTCTTTAAACGCCAGCCCCTCAGCTTCTACGTTCTTTTGCCCAAAGCAGTTTGATGTAGTTTTTACAGGCTGCTATAGTAAGAGCACGGTGGTATTTAAAAATTAGTTTTGATGTAATTTTAGACTTGTTTATAGCAATTAGAGACGCTCTACTATCCGTTAAAATTTAGACATTTTTGCCAGATATTTTGGAGTTTCTATAAGTTATTCCAACTATTTCTGCTTGGAAGATAATGGTGTGCGTTTCTAGTGATAAAGATATTTTGAGGTCCAAGTTGAGAAAACACCTTTATTGACTTTTGAGCTATTCATGTAGATTTTAATCAAATCAATTGACTACGTTCTGCTTTTTTTGTTTGTGTGTGCACACTTTGTTTTTGAAACACAAAGTAGGGTGACATAACTAACTGTATTCTGATCTGAGAATACACTCCGTCTGTATCTATTTCTTACTATAATCTGTTTGGCTGTCATTTGGTTTTTGAAACAAAGATCCTATTATGCCATTAGGTTTAGTTCATAGTTTGTTATGGTTTATTTAGGGTTTGATTTTGAGTTTACTACTTGCTAAGTCTTGGTGCATATGTTGTTTTGCACCTACCCTATGTTAAACGCTCTAATAATACAAATTTTCAATCAAGATGTTATTAATCATTCTAGACCAAAGATTTACAAATAACTGTTGCTAAAAATTTGATTTTACATGTGGGTTGTTATTGGACTAACGGTAAACATAGAGCGTATTAATAATGCTATTGCTGGTAAAAGTAGCCTCATTGGTAAATAATATCAGTGAAACTAATGATGATTGGTATTTATTAACTCACGAAACTTCTGTTTCCTGGCATGATTTTTTAGTTCAAAGTGTTTGACATGATATGGATAAAAATTTTGCTTGCGGAATGTTTGCAATACCTTTACATGAGAACACCAATACTTGCAGAAAGTCTTGAATTTGTAGATAAACTGCGTTCTACTGATTGAAAAAGTCTCTTATTTTATTCAAATTTTCCTCAACTGTAAGTTCAGATTACTTAGAGTTTCTTGCAGAACGTTAAATGATTAAGTAAATCTCAAATCTGCTACCATTCGGGTAAGAAACTGTTTTCCATATTCTCCTCGGACAGCATGTGCCCTTTCATTGCCAAATAATTGACAAATTAAATAAACACGTAAATCGGTTAATGCTAGTTGTCAAGTAATAATAAATAACAATTTATTTGACAGCAATTGTATTTCAATAACCATTAAAAATTTGACATTTATATATTATATTTTTTTTACTCTATACTAACAAATTAAAATAAAATAGTTTTGTTTTTTGTTATTTCACAATTACATTGCTTTACTGTACAATTTACAGTTTTTAAAGTTTTGTCACAAAAAAAGAGATCAATTGTCTGCTACTTGGTGTACTTCTGTTCCATATAGTTCTTAATAATAAACGCAGCAAACCTTTTTTGTTGTTTTATCTACTAATTATGGTAATAATCTGCTTGGTAGAATATGTAGATTTGCAAATTGAACTTAGCTGAGAAAGTAGGTTAATGTTTTATGATTTTGTATTGTTTCTGTTATTTTTTGTGTAGTTTTATGTTTTAATGCTTAATTGCTACAGATAGTCTTATCTGTAATTATATATTAAATTATAGATATAATAAATCAAACTTTTAAAAGAGAAAATTAAAACATAATATTTTTGCGATTTTACAAATGTCAGTTCTTTAATTTCTGTAAATATTTAGCAGAACTTTATAATCATTGCAGGAAAGAGCTCTTTAACACAGTTGCATAACTTTAAATGCATTTGCCGTGTCTTATGCAAATCTTGTGAAGAATGTAGTAAAATTTAAATTTCTTGTTTACTATGCAAAATATTACACTTATCCGAATTAGAATGATATATGAGTGTTTATTATGGTTATGATTTTTTATGTTTATTAAAACAATATATTATTACAGAATTTATAATTGAATAGCATTTCTAAATTAAAACAAATTGTTCAGCACAACCTTCAAACACAATAATCTCTAATACATAATATATTGTGCAATGAATGTACGTAATTATGAAATATATAATTTATACAGTCATTTTAATTAAGCTTGTGTGAAAAATATGCAGGAGTTAATTTCATTCATTTGCCCTTTAGTTAATGCGCACCCTTTGTACAAACGCTTAACAATATAATTCTGGAATGTATTATAAAATGTTGGCCGCTTTGACTGAAACTGCCAATTATCCGAACCCCTACATATTTGTGCTGTATACACGTACATTCAATAAGCTGACATCTACACTTTCATTTGATCTTAATTGACAATAGCCTGTTCATCATGTACAGACTCTTTTGAAGAACATAATAACTATATGCATTTGTAAAATTTTAAAGTTATCAAACCCTAGGTCAGATTAAAATTAGTTTTGGTCGATAAACCCCCCTACAAGAATAAATAAATGCATGAAGGTGCAGCAATTTGCATATACAATTGTAATTGATTTGCATAATTTAGTGTCACCAACAAGCAACAGTCTGGATGTCTGTTGCCCACTATTGTTCCTATTGTAAATTTTAATTGTATTAATATTTTATATTATGGACAGAAATCAGCATAATTTAATATTGAATTCCAACATTTATAAATAAATTATTAAATAAAATATATATAATATTTTTAGCAAGTACAGAAAATTGGGTCATGCAGAATATATAGGTCACAATTTATGATTTACATTAAAATCCTTGAAATGTTTTCTTTTTTCTCAATGTTTATGTGTCTAAAAGAGCATTTCTTTCCGCTCTATATAATATTCCTTGTAATAAAACAGAAATGTACAAAGAAAATAAAATAGTTTTTATAATATTTATTAATTTGTATTATTTATTTGCAGAATATGTAGAAGTAAGCAACTGCGAAAGCTGCACGTTAATGCTGACCTGCAGACATTTAAATTCTGTGATAGCTGTGTTCAATGCAACATTCGAACCATTTGATCCAAATTCGACCTACTTAGAGGACTTTAGAAGTCTCATGCCGCCTGTTCATCCGAGATTAGCTTTAAATAGACGGTGAGTACTTTATTCCAACTACTTACAGATTAAACCATATACTATTAAATTCATGTAATAGCTAAACATGTAACAGAATGTTGAGTATACAAAATTGAGTATAATTATATCGATTTTATTGAAAAAAGTAGGTTAAATTACAATTGTCGATAATAACATAGTTTTGTATGTAAAAAATAATGCTATTCCTAAAAAATATTTTAAACTAAACGCTTTACATAATACAATACAAAATTCACATCACGTTTCGTCGATTTTTCAATATATCCTTTTACAAGTAGATAATAAAAGTCATTGATTGCTTTTAAACTTTGTCGATGATCATCACGTTCATCGCCGTAATAAATGTTTTTTTATGAAAAAATTAGGAAGCGGAAGTCGAAATGAACTTCCATCCGACCCGGAGATGGTAAACAAACCACGGGATATTGATTCGGAATAAACATTCGTGCTTTATAATGGCTTTCTATAGATTATTAGTTCTCAAGGCAAACGGAAGCAGGGTGCTTTTATAGAAAGCTCAGCTTTTTTATTATTATTTGCGGAGTCAATGGGGACAGCAATGAATAATTTATGTTCTTAAAGTTCAAGAAAATATAGTAGAATGCTTTAAAATGTAAAGTTTTGTAGAAAATAAAGTATATTGTATAAATTTGAAAGCTGACATGATATGGTTTAATACAATTATTTATTGATGCAGTTTATGCAGTATTTGTTGTGAGAATTTTTATTATATAATATAAAAGATGATTCAAACAAGTTGGACTAAAATGAAACACTATATTTTTTGCCCAAAATTAGAATCTTTTATAAACGTATAAAATAACGGCATTTGTTTTCGAAGTAGAAGGTTTTTAAGTTTTGAAACAAATTATTTCTAGTTCTTGTCTAATGCTTGTCAAAGTTGATTAATAATACATACACTGGCTTTGCTAATAATAGTTAAAAAATAGTAATTAATATTTTTTTTATCAACTAAATATTTGTGAGGTAAGGTGAGTTGTTTTGATTACGATTATAATTTGTCAGATTTCACAGAACGCTGATGCAATTATAGTGGAATTTATAAAATATTAATTATGTATTTAGTTATTTATTTCATTTTGTATTTTGAAAATTTATATAGCAAAAATAATAGTATAATGTTTAGCTTTATCTTCAACAAAACATTAATTGTTATATTACTATTTTCAATATTGTGGAAATGCACTTTTTGCTATACCTAAACTGTCTATTGTTATTGGAATATATTGCTGTGGAGAAAATTGAGCATGCTGAATTTGAAACCATAAATTTGTTTAGTAATTGTAATTTTGATAATGACAGAATCGACAATATACCGGCCCACAATTGAATTAGATTTTCACTCGCCATGTTTCTTGAGCATAAATTTATATTTATTATTTATAAATCCCAACACACTGCATTCTCCATTTTTTTGTTGATAATTAATATGGTATTATAGATATATTCAGAATAGTTAAAGATTGATAATTATGTGTCTTGGTGTCTCAAAGTGTCCCAACAATTACATCTTTATTAACTTAAAACAAATATGTGTGTACCTGCCTTTATAATACTCAAAAAACCATTTAAAATGGTTTTTGAATCATATAAATCGGTTAAAAATTAACGACGTTATTCAGCCGTACGTTTTTTGTCTAACACCTTGTATATATATATATATATATATATATATATAATATATATAATTACATAGTTATTTAACTATGACGTTTTGGAGAGCATCTGTCTTCTTCTTTAGTGCCACAGAAGCTTTTCAAAACGTTAGCTGTTAGTTTTTATGAATTAAAAAAAAAAAAAATTATTTACAATAGTTAAAACTTACATTGTACATTGATTTCTTTATCCGTGTTTTTTGTTTTTGCACTTCTACATCCTTATATCTCATTACAGTTTAGATTTTATTCATTGTATTTTTACTTTCTCAATTCTTCCTTCCATTTTTGTTAAAATATAGTCTCATTTTCCATACTTTTTCTTCATTTTTAACTTAAGTATTTTGTATTATATTACATTTATTTGTTTTAGTTTTTGTTTATTTTAATTGGGTACTTTTCTGTTTTTACTCTCAATTTATCTATTTTTACTTGTTTACAATATATGTTGTAGTTTTTTTGTTTACCATTTACATCAACATGTTGTTTGAATAGACTCTATTTTGTTTGCTTTGTTTAATTTTTAAATTTCTACTTTATATAATAACATACTTTTAACATTCAATACAAAACATTTATTTTTGATGTTTTCATACATTCAAATTGCTTTTATATCATACTTTATTGCAATCATTTTCATTATTAGTTGTATAAAAATCATATTCAAGGTATTTAAGGCCTGGTTGTACGTATGTACTATTGTTGTTAATCACGAGTTTATTGCTTAAACGAGTTTAACATTCAATTTGTATAATCTTGATGAACTTGTTTATCTTAAGGTTAAGTTAAAGTTAAACTCTACTTTATTTTGACATTTCCAAGAATTTAATTTATGTTTTATGATGCTGATTATTGTTGTAACTGACTTTTTTGGCAGAATATATAAAATTGAATTAACAAGTAAAATATGTAACCGAACGTAAAACTATATTTTAGTTAATTTAAAATCCTTCACAGGTTTAACAATTATTTTTATTAAAAAAAAATAGTATGGTATCTAGAATAATACACTGGCGAGCAAAAAATTAATGTCACTTTAAAATTATGACTTAGTTTTGGATTTCTTTGTTTTAACCTTATGTAAACAATTGTACTGTATTTTGCACACTAAATTAAAAATTCAATGTTGAATTGTAAAGCAATAAACATATTGTTTTTATTGCGTATTTTGGAAATATCACAAATACAGTTGAGACAAAGTTTGAATTTTAGTTCCTAGGACTAATATGGAACAAAAAAATGAAAAAAACCTTATTACTAATAATGAGTATTACCCTCTTTTGCATTAATGACTACTTGAAGTCGACGAAAAATACTTTAAATTATGGATCACATTTTGGTCGATATTATTCCATTTCTGCAATAGCAACAGTCTTAGCTCCTTTGGAGCAGATGAATGATTTTGGATACATCGTCCCTACTTATTCCACACATGTTCTATAGAATTTATGTCCGGGCTGAGAGCTGGTCAATTAAACCGCAAAATTTCTACTATGTTCAGACAACTTTGGCTACGTGAGGTCTAGCCGCGCTCGCCCATAATTGTCATGAAGGGCATAACATGATCATTGAAAACTTATATGATGCTATCAGGGAGCTATTCTTTATGAAAATCAATACAAAATTAGTAGATAAACTGCAGAAGCTGTTCTATTTTGCAAACTTGTGGACACCAAAAAACGGTCATCTCTGTTCGTGATGCCTTTTTTGCCCGGATCCTGATCTTCTGGTTATCAGGCCAGTATCTAAGTAAAGCTGATACACCTTTTGTACAGCACAAAGGCTTTTACCAACAATCTTTGCAGTTTCACATTTTCTTTGTCCATCTTCAATTGACGCTAAAATTCTTGCCACAACAGGGCTTAGAGGCATTATGACTTGTTAAGTACAGTACAACGTCTGAATGACAAGTTTTGCAGCGAAAAATCAACACTAAATCGAAAAACTACAACAAAATGTAGGTTTCAATTAGAGCAAAATGGATGCTGTTTTATAAAAGCTGTAACACGGTGATAATAACTGACAGATATGTAACATTTGTCCAAAATTGAATTAATAAACGCCTACTTTAGTTTACAATTTGCAAACATAAAGTTAAAACTAAATATTTAAAAAAAGTGACCTTTATTTTTTGCTCGCCTTGTGTATATTGTTGTTTGTATTACCAGTCAGTTGTTGATCAATAATGTTATATATGGCATATGTCATTACTTTTCCATTTATCATTTTTACGCGGAATACCGCTTTTCAATCATTTTTTTTAATTTAATTTTTAAAATTATTACATAAACACTTAGTTTTTCTGTTTAGTTTCAATTTTATCATAGTATTTTTTTACAAATGATAACAAAATAGTTTCTTCGCATACACTGAAATTGATTGATTTTTTTTTTTTAATCCATGATACTAAATATCCAATAATAATTTAAAAAATTAAAAATAAATGAAATTATGTATTATAATATTTATAATATAGCACAAGTTTTTAAATATTAAGAAACATTTAGAAAAGGGAACAATTAAGCACGAAACACAAATCTAAATATTTTTTTTAATTATTTTAATTTTAATTAACCGCTGAAGTTGACGTATTTAAATGAAAAATATAAATTTGTTCTGTGTATTTGGATTTTAAGAGTTTAAAACTCAAAAAAATCGGCAATGTAGGCTATGCTTCAACATAAACTCTTACAAATGCACGTGTAGACGCGCTCAGAGGAACAATACACCAAATATTATTGAAAATTTGAATTTTTGGGGACAATTTTACATGGAAAATAATTAGTGTTGTACTCATCGTCTATAGAAAAGTCCATTAAAAAAAAACAAAATTTTCATGCAAAAAATGCGTTAAAAATTAATTATTTTTTATATTTACAAAAAATATTATAAACACACTAGGGTGTAGTTTAAAACTTTTTTTTGACAAATTTTGATAAGTATTAGGTGGATTTATGTTTGAATGTCAAAAATACTAATACTCTCAAATTTTGGCGCCGATAGATCGAGTCTAAATTTGTGCCGCAAGCGCAAAAACTATCAAACAAAGAGTAAAATGGCCCAAAATTGGTTGAAGCGACAAAAGATGCCTTAATTAAACTTCTGAAATAAGCTTAAAAAAATATAATCCAAATAACCTTAAAATTTTTTTTTTTAAGATGAGTTTTTCTACGCCAGAGTACGACACTGACTATTTTCTATGTGGAATTGTTTGCAAAAATCAATTTTTTAATAATATTTGGTGTATAATTCCTCTGAAAACTGTTAAATGTGCATTTGCAAAAGATTATGTTAAAAAATAGGCTTATTTTTGCAGTTTTTTTTGAGTTTTAGACCTTTAAAACCTAAATACACAAAACAAATTTTTATTTTCCAATTACATTTATTGGAAAATAAAAATTTGTTAAAATACGTTAACTTTGGCGGTTAAAAAAAAGCTCCTTTTTGCGCAGCCTACTGAGAACAAAAACATGGTTTTATGGTTTTTGCGGCTTATAGACAGGGTATAGATTTGAAATGGTGCCAGATTTGGATTTTACAGAAAATTTCTGATTGATTTCATTAGTAAATTTATTTTTTTTGAGTTAAAATTGCGATTTTTAAACAAAAAATGCAAAAAACAACAAAAAAAACTAAAATAATCCGATTAAAGACAAGACTACTAATAAGTTATAAAACTAAAAAAAACTCTAGTCCGTTTGAAATGGAATTGCCCGTATAAAAGTACGCTAAATATTTATTTTTAAGATCAGTTTTACACTAGGTTCTACTAGAACCTAGTAACCTAGTCGATCGCTTGCCGCTTAATGTTTTATGGTAGATTGCTGAGATGATTTAAGTCTTGATCTACAATATTAAAATTTAACAAATAAATAGTTTAATTTTAATTTAAATAAAATTTGCAATAATTAAAGATAAAATAAACTTAAACTTAAGTTAATTTTTTATTTATTGTATGTCAACATAACATAATATTAAGTAAAATTTAAAATTTAAAATATTAAATAGTAATTAAAAACATAATAATTATAAATCACTAGGTATGTAAACACTTCTATAAATTTACATTGTTGTAAATTACGATGATCTTACTATCTAGGTACATTTACAGGAAATATCATACAATTAAAGAACATTTTCGAAATTTTTATGAGTGAAAATATATATATCATATTGTTTAAATTTATAAAATATCTAGCAATATTATAAAACTTAAAGAAATATTTTTTACCGTAATTACAATATTTGGTGTTGTAGGGTATGTACTTAAAAGAATATAAGAGAATACGGAGTAAATAATGTTCAATATTGTTAGTACATACCTTACCTCTAGACAGTTTCTATTAACTGCCGAGTTAATCTGTATAATAGGATATAATTTTCTGTACCATACATTCATGTTTTACTTTTTATTCTATCTAAATCTTGTTCTAGTTGTTGCGCTACTTCCTGATGAAACAAATAAACATTGTTTTTCTGTCTGATCAAACAAGATTTTTAAATCTTTTTTTTCTGTTTTTAAATTTTTTTTTTTTATTTATGTAATTTTATGCCTTTTCTTCAGAACGTATTTTTTTAGCATTTTTTTTCTGTATATTTTTTGTGCACTTTGAGTCAGATGTCAATGCTATTAATTCAGCGTTTATTAATGCAATCCCTTCATTCAGAGCAGATCTAGATGAAGTTTTTGACTATATATAATGATAGACAAAATAGTAAAATGATTAATGAATCAGATATTTAAAAAATTATTCATTCTATAACCAGTTTTGCGTTATGTGATGATGACATGAACATTCGAATGATTATGTTATGTTGCCCTTACATAATTCCATATATTGTACATATAATAAATACTTGTCATATAGAAGAATCTTACAGCTTGGAAAATGGCATTAGTTGTACCCCTTCCTAAAGTATCAGCACCAATGTCATTTAAAGAACTTTGCCCAATCAACTTACTACCTATTTTATCAAAAGTCATTGAAAAAATGGTTAATAATCAATTGAGAAAATATGTAGTTGATAATGAAATTCTTCCGGAAGTACAGTTAGGGTTTCGTCCAGGTTACAGCTGTCAAATATTATAGAAAACATTGTCAGAAATAGTGATAGTAAAAAGGTGACTGCGTTTATTTTATTAGACTTTGAGTCTTTGATACCATAATACATAAATTATTAATAGCTATTTTAAAAAAGTATAGGTTTGATTAACATCCCAATCAAATGTTTTACGGCGTTTTTGTTAAACAGAACACAAAAAGTCAAACTCAATAACGCAATATTTGATTGTTTACGAATTAAATCAGATGTACCACAAGGCTCTATTTTGGGACTTCTATTATATTCATTATATGCAATCTTCTTAAATACAGCTATAACTTTCTGTAAGACATAGTTTTATACGGACGACACCCAGCTTTACTGTCTATTCATTCAATATTGACGACACAGCAAGGGATTAAGTAGAATTAACTCCGACTTGAGACAGTTTACAGAAATTTTCAGAATCAAATGGACTCATTATAAATCTATCAAAGTCAAAGTTTATTCTATTTGGACCTAAACAGTTGAGAAAAACTTTACTACAATCTAATCTTATGAGTATTAAAATAGGTGATCAACTTTTACATCCAAAAAACGTAGTAAAAAGCTTAGGAGTACTTATAGATTGCAACTTAAAATTTACAAATCATGTCAAGAAGTGCATACAAAGATCTTACTTAGCATTAAAATCGTTGTATAGAAGTTTGGTAAACAAAAATATTTAGTCTATACTTTATAACTTGCTTGTTTTGTCAGGTTTTAACTATTGTGACATTTTATCTAGCACATTTTTCGATAATTATAACATGAAGCGTATTTAGAAAGGGCAAAATTTATCTATGCAATTATTGTTTGGAATTCGGAAGTACGATAGAATCTCTCATAAACATGTTGAGTGCATACAAAGATCTTACTTAGCATTAAAATCGTTGTATAGAAGTTTGGTAAACAAAAATGTTTAGTCTATACTTTATAACTTGCTTGTTTTGTCAGGTTTTAACTATTGTGACATTTTATCTAGCACATTTTTCGATAATTATAACAGGAAGCGTATTTAGAAAGGGCAAAATTTATCTATGCAATTATTGTTTGGAATTCGGAAGTACGATAGAATCTCTCATAAACATGTTGAGCTAGGATGGCTAACTATGGATCACCGTAGGGTGTTGCATTCTGCTTGCCTCTTTTACAAAATAATAATCACACACAAACCTTGTTATTTATACAAAAGAATCACTTTTAAAACAGATGTACATAACTTGAATATAAGGTTTAAGGGTACACTTACAACACCATTAATAAAACTCAAATTTAAAAAAAATGTTTTACTTATCATATAACTCATATTTACAACGATATTCAGTTTAAATATCTATTCATAACAAATTAAACTAATTGCGATCATAAAAAATTAAAATACTTTTAGATAGAACCAAAAAAATGAAATGTCAAAAATATTAAAATCCGGTTTTGAAACATCAAAATATTCTCATCATACATATTGTTCATCAAATGTCAAAAATAAAAAACTCCATGCAAATATTTATTTATAATAAATTAAAAATAGTTAAATCTGCTTATAAAATATTAAAATATTATTATAAATAGCAAAACTCGACCATAATCTGTCAAAAGGTGCGAATTTCTATTTATATCAAAATTTTACTTTTTATGATTATTATTAATATTGTAAAAAAAAGCAAAATCTGGCATAAACGGTCCGGCTATAAAATAATAAAATGTAGTTAAAAATAGCAACTGTCAAAAAGCAAAGTTTGCTTAAGTAATACTAAAATATTGTTAGAAATATCAAAACCTGGCTATAATCTGTCTAAAAGGGCAAAATTATTTTGATAGAATATCAAAATTTGGCTTTCCAGGTTTTGGCAGCCGTCAAGAAGACATGTTTACTTGTGGAGTAATAGAACGGTGTATTGTGCTTTAGACATTATTATAAAAAATAGGATTATACGTTTCTGCGTTGACTACAGACAGATGTGATGGAACAAAAATCTGCAATATATTTTACGATTTTGAAAAAAAACTTTTACAAATATGTAAAACCTTACCTGCAATATATCAAAAGCACACAAGCTTCTTTCTTCATCTTTGCGTTCTCTCCTATCGGAAATGGAAATCATTATAACGACACGTATTTTGTTGACAGCCGCTCTGAACAGCTCGGCAGACGTACACTCAAATCACTCTCTCAGGTTGCGAAGTCACGATATTCTTCTTCTGCCAACAGTTCTTTTTTCTCTAATTTTACCCTGGATAATTAGTTTGAGGATGTTGTATCTTTCTCCTCTTAGAATGTGTCCAAGGTACTCAAGTTTCCTTTTTTTATGGTTTTATGGATCTCTCTGATTTTATCCATTCGGTGCAGTACTGTTTCGTAGGTAATTTTGTCGGTTCGGAAATTTTAAGAATTCTCCTGTAACACCACATATTGAATGACTTCAATTTTCTTATGTTTTCCGCCTTTAATGTCCAGGCCTCATTCCATACAGCTATTTTGCTACAATTGCTAATATAGTTTTGACAAATTTATATAAGAAAACAAATACTTAGCCATTTGTAAAATAATAAACACAAGTGTAATGCATTTTCTTTTAATTAACCTTGTAAATAATAACGTAACATGCATTTTTTGATAGCGTTTTTTCCAAGTATTCTTATCCACTTTACATAAAATTACTTTGACTTTAATTGTCTTCAAACATATTTTTATTATCTGCCAAACAAAAACTGATTTATACTAAAAAGGCTAATTTGTTTATTTTATCAATTGTTGTTTATTACAGAAATAAGAACGCAATAAATTTTAGTCAATGTATTTGGTATTATTGTATTATGTTGCAAACATGATTAATAATGACAAACCCTATACGCCAATATTAAATTATAATATAGAGTACCACAATACAAAAATAATTGATTCCTGAGAATTGATCGTACAATGCCGCTACCGGAAACCACAATAAAACGTATCAAATGTAAACTTCACATAAAGGACACCCGAGATGTTTTATTTATAATAAGATTTTTTGTAAAACATTGGTGCGTTTATAATTCATAATAGAATTAATTCCTTATCAACTCTTAATTCAGTACAACATTCTTGGTTAATCCACATCTTGTTAAATTTCCACTACATCATCCTTATAATTAAATATCTAATTTCATACCTAAGTGCTCTAAGGCAGTAATATTAATTTAATTAAGTGAAAATAGGATTCTACTTTATTGTGATAAGGAAGTGACAGCAATTATAAAATTTAATTAATTCAATTAGTTTCCAGCTTTACGATAAGCAGAAATTCATATAATTTCAATTGAATTTGTTTGATTTAATTTTATTGAATGGGATTTATAGTATGTTTTACATTTTTAATTTAATAAACAACGCATACATTGGTATTTCATTACATAAATTAATTCAACTTTGTAACAATATTTACAAACTAAAACATTTTATTTTAGAATTGTATTTACACAAAATTTGACATTTACTACCCACATTATGATAACTTTACCTGAAATTATTAATAGTTTGGCTTTTATGTCGAGCATTAAAATAATTGTAGAGTTAATTATATAAATATAGCATATTGTTGTTTAGTTGATTTGTTATTAATCTAATTTTGAAGCATTTTTCTAGATTTTCTGTGTGCGTTTATTATTTCAGTATTTAGTTTTTCTAATCAGTTTTTTATTTATTTGAACGATTTTGTCACTATTGCGTTTGCAATTATATATTTTAATTCATTTTTCTTCCACATCAATCTTTTCATGTTTTTATTTACTTTGGCCTATATATTTCAATTTTGTGTTCATACTATTTTTCTTACGGTTTTTTTTTTCATTTGTATACACTTCTAATAGTTGATGATCCGGTTCTACTTGTTTATTTTTATTTACCATTACGTAGCCAATTACCGTTTGTCATTTTATGTAGGTAAATTTTTCTTTTTTATGTTTATTATTTTTATTTAGTAAACGGTGTCTCAACAAAAGCGTCGGATTTAGTTAATAAATAAAATACTTTTTTTTAAATTAAACAAATATTTTTATTTCAACGAGAAGAGAATCAATTGCAATTAAACATAAAATAGGATGTCCGCCAAATGGCCACCACAAAAAATTTGCGCAGGATCTTTTTTTTAAATTTTGGATAACGTATTTGCATGGCTTATTTGCATACACCTTTTCCTTTACGTAGCCCCAAAGAAAGAAGTCTATCGGCGTTAGGTCGCACGATCTTGGTGTCCAATTTTGATCGCTAAACCGGGAGATGTTTTGCGTACTGTATGACAGGTTGCATCGTTTTGTTTAAAAAAAAAATCATATCTTCCATAGTTAACTTTTTGCGATACCGCACACTATTAACAGTTACAACATTTTCAGCTGCATTTTCATAGAAATATGGCCCAATCACTTTGCCAGCCCAAAATGCGCACCAAACAGTTACTTGCAATGGATGCATTCGTTATTCTAGTAATACACAATGATTTTTAGCACCCTTTATTTGACAGAAGCATAAAAAGCATATTTACGTACTCGTTGTGTTGAAAATGTTTTTCATCTGAAAAAATGATTTTTTTTTTTAAATCCACAATAACTTGCTGCTGCTCAAACACGCATTAACAAATCCACGGCGCTGCGCATAGTCTGTTTGATTTTTTAAGTCAATTAAATTTCAAAATTTGTTGCAGAGTGGGTCTGGTAATGTTCGATTTTTGACCACAATGCCGATTGGATATGCTTGGTTTCTCGGCCACATTTTCCCTCAGTGCGGCTATGGTCTTTAGGGACCGATTAGGACGGCAACAAACAATGGTTTTTTTGTTTATCCTCGTAAATTGTGTCTTAAATTTTTTAATTATACGGCAAATTGTTGATTTATTTAGCGCGACCAAAATTTGCAAACTGTTTTTGACAAACTATCCTCATTTTTCTAGTGCATTTTCATAATTATTAAACGTTATATAATATAAACTTTATTTATCCAGTGGATCATACATACATGATATAGGACAAGTCACACAATAAATTCACAAATATAATATATAATACAATGTACAACACAATATAAAAAGCTCTATGTAGACTTAAGAATATTAAACATGAAAAAAGTATACTTAAATATAAAAGATCAATAATTAAATCTTAAAAAACAAAACAATAAATTACAATAATATAAAACTGTTATCCATTAAAAAATCATCTATAGAATAATACGCTTTTGTGAATAAGATAGTTTTTACAGAATATTTAAACTTTTTAAGATCTAATTTCTTTATGCTGTTTGGTAATCTATTGTATAATTTTACTCCCATGTAATGCGGACTTTTTTCAAATAGTGACAATTGATGTTTGGGGTACTCTAGTGTTGTTCCATTTTGTGTTGTATAAATATCGTTATTTATAGTATTAAAAGTTGTCAATTTAGATTTTACGTATACCAACATTTGAAATATATATACACTATACAATTTTAATATCTTATGCTTAATAAACAGTGATTTGCACGAGAACCTCCATGGTTTGTTAAACATATTTCGAAGTATACGTTTTTGTAGTTTAAATACTCGATCTACTCCACTTGACGCTCCCCATGCTACTAAACAGTATTGCATTATCGATTTGAAATGGCCATGATAAAATCTTTGTAAAGCTGATTCTCCTACTAGTTTGTAAAGTCGACCCACTACATATCATAATGGTGCAAGTGCCTTACATACTTTGTTTATATGTGCCTTCCAGCAGCAATTACAATCAATGATTTCTAAAAACTTTGTTTCATCTTGATTGGGTATAGATTTTCCATTGCATTTTATTAAAAGTGAATGGTCGTACGTAGAGGTGTTAGCACTGAAACGTATTGTTGTAGATTTTGTAGAGTTTACATGCAACTTGTTAGAAATTTGAAATAATATTTGAAGATGTATGTACTAAATCTTTGATACAATTTGAACTAACAATTAATGATGTGTCGTCCGCATATAGGACTCCAGTATCAATTTTTATATCGTTGACATATATTAAGAACAAAAGCGGACCAAGTACCAAACCTTGAGGTACACATTTTGAAATTTTAATTAAAGTTAAACTTGTTTGAAACTTTTCTGTAACTTCTAATTGCGTGGTCTGTACATGGCAGCTGTCAACAAATAATTACAGTAATTACTATTCACACAAACAAAATGGCAGCAAATTCAAATTCGGCTCTCTTGTTGAGTCACTCTTTATATCTCACACATTCATTTATTTTTAAAATATGTCTAAATACACATTTCTTCTTTATCCACCGATGTGATTTGAAAGTCACCTAATAAGCCTTTTGTCTTTCAACTTCTTTTAAACAAATCGTAAAATTTTTGGGGCAATATAGGGTAAATGGCACAGTTATTAGCCACTGAACAGTAATTGACTAGTTTGGACTTAAACCACAATTATAAGATTAAGCAAACAAGTACAGGGTTCTGCTTACCAACAAAAGTTACAAATAGATATATGTTTTTAGCATAATTAGTTATTTGTTCTATACATGGCTGTTAAATAATCATTTTTTTAACGGTTTTGATATCTTGCTTACGGTCATACATCATAAATAATTAAATCATAAATCAATAGATGTATGTGAATTTATCAGTGTAGTTAAGTATTTTTGTATAAAATAAAAATAAGTTTATTATTCGTTATTTACACCATTAAAGGCACTGGAGATTGATTAAGAAGGTGGTCAATTACTGGTACAAAATGAACATAATATTTAGATATTGAACACCCAGGCCAATAACTGTCTTTTTTTTGATATTTTTCTTCAAACAGTTATTGGCATATGGCCAATAACCATTAGAAATATGTGGCCAATTACTGTCCCTTTTAGGAAACATAGTTTTGGGTCCACTCTCATCATGCCTAAAGCTCCAAATTATAGCCCCTCGAAAGTTGCCAGAGCTGTTAATGATATGCAAAATAATTTGGGATCACTTAGATCAATTGCAAAACAGTATGGCATACCAAGGGCTACACTGTAATTCAAGATAAAAAACCCTGGACATAAAACTAATTTTGGACCATCACCTATATTAACTGTAGAAGAAAAAAATACTATTGTTAAGTAAATATTAATTATACCAGTTACATTGAATATCACTTACAGAGCTTTAATTTAGGTAGATCGTTGAACTTGCTCAAAGAGGTTTTCCCAGAAAAAGAGACAAAATAATTTGTAGTGTACAGCAATATTTAAACAATCACCCACGGCCAATTTTTTTTAATGACAGCCGACCAGCGAACGGTTGGATGAAAGTAAAACAAATAATTACTTTTTAAAAAAGCGACAACCGTTTTTCTATGATTTACCAAACGTAACTCAATGTATTTTATTGACAGGTTTTTCTCAAACGACACCTTGAAATTGTTTCAAGAAACACTGAAGCTGTTACTGAAGCTAGTGTCTGCGTAACAAAAAATGATATAAGAAAGTGGTTTGCAAACATAAGCAAATACATTCAAGAAAAAAAACTAGAAGATGTTAGAAGTGATCCATCACGAATTTTCAATAGTGATGAAAGCGGCTTTAACATATGCCCACAAAGTGGCAAAGTGGCAAAGTGCTATCCCCAAAAGGTTGCAAAAATGTATATACTATCGATCGAGAGTTGACGAAAGAAAATATCACAGTAATGTTCGCATTTTCAGCAGATGGAAAAACAAGTAGTCCAATGGTTGTATTTCCCTATCAAAGAATACCTGAAAAAATTTCTTTGACGATGCAAGGAAACTGGGGCATCGGCTTTAGCAACAATGGTTGGATGACGGCAGGAGTAAAACTTCCTGTGATATTATTTATTGATGGTCACAAGTTGCACTTATCGTACCAGCTAAGTGTGATGTATTGTGAACTGAGTATTGAGCTAATAGCTTTATATCTTAATGCGACACGGATTTTGCAACCTGCGAATGTCGCAGTTTTTTGCTCAATAAAAATGTGTTGATTAAAAAACCGCAAGACAGTGGCACAGTGACCATCCTGAAAAAAATATTACAAAATTGACATTCACGCTATTATTAAATAAATTTTTAATTGAAAGTGCAAAACCTGAAACATTGAAAAATGGTTTTAAAGCTTGTGGGTTATATCCTTTCAATCCAAATGCTATTGACTACAGCAAGTGTCTTGGTAGTTTGCCAAAAAAATAATAAGAAACAAACCAATCACAGCAATAATATTACCATGAACTATTCGACTTTTCTTAACATAGTTGGAAAAGATAAAGTTGAAATATTCAAGAAAATTAATAATGTAATTAATAATAACCAAAATTTTTTTTATTATACCAACTTTAAAAACATTATAATGACGGGGTGGATGGTATAAACTTGGCACTTAGAAATAATTTAGATGAACAAGAACAAATATTATCAAAATAACTCTCTAAATTAAAGCAAAGAAAAACTTGCAAATATTGACGATATATATGAGCCAGAAGTTCAAAATAATTTCAACTTAAATATAAGTCAAACAATATCGGAAAAATAAAAAAATTGTACGGCAATGGGTAGCAAATTGATACCAGTAGAGGCTGTAGATACTGCTTCTACAACTACAGTAGACCATAATTTAAATTAAAAAAAAAAATGAAATGGCCAGAATCACCAAAACGCAAAGGCAAACAACAAACAGAAAGATTACCATTTGCCATAACTTCAAACAAATATTAAGAAATGCTTGAAACAAAAATCAAAGCAAAAATAAATGCTGAAAAGAAACTAGAAAAAAGAAGAAAGAACGCAAAAAAACTAAAGCTAAAACATAAAAATATAGGTTTTAAAGTACATGTAATAAGGAATAATTTGAGCTATCGTGGACATTTTTATCTTTTTCCAAAAGCCCAAAACTTGAGACACAAAATAAGCTAATAAAGACGTTTTCTTGTGAAATTTCTGACCTTCAAATGTGTGTCATTTTGAAGAGGCAATATTCTAAAGTCCAAAATTTTGGGAATCTCATTTTTTTCATCCATATTTTGATACCTGAAAATTTGAGCAAAATCAAAGTGGTCGACTTTTTCAAATTAGTCAAAAAGTAATGGAATTACCCATATAATATATACAGATTGTAAATAAAAATAATTTTGATATAAATATAACATTCCTGCAGTACCGCCATCCATCCGTAAGGAGTCCTGGGGCCTGGTATTGGAAATTATTTTTTTCTTATCCTATGTTGTTTATTTATCAGATTATAAATGTTTACATTTAAAGTTTTCTTAAGTGGCCAATTACTGTACCGCTTACCCTAAAATAACTGTAAAACAAACAATAAAAAAAATTCTGCACAAAATCACAAACGGCAAATTTACAACCAAACGGTATAAAATATGATAACGACGTAAGATTAATTAATTAAAGCTTAACTAATGGAAAACAGTCGACATATGATAATTAATGTTTTTATTTTTTGTTTTAAATATATAAAAATCCTAACTTTTTTTGCAATACATATACTTTATTTGAGTAGCTGGAGTTATCTACAATCTGATTTGATACAAAACATGTGAACTAATTAGAAAATAATATGTAAAGATTTGTACATGTCAGAAACCTCACCTTATGTATGACAAACAAAGACGATGAAGTTTTTTTAAGTAATTTTTAATAACCATCAAATGTGATGTTTAAAATCATAACATGGTTAAAACTTCTTGCTTTATAGGATGTAGAGAATATAATTCCTTAAGCTTTTTTTTCTATTTTGACTCATACAATTTACAAGAAACTAGGTTTTCATTTTTGTCTCAACATTTCTAAACAGATTGCTAAGCTTTTGCAAAGTGCCTAGACAAGCATAAGTACTAAGTAAAGAACAAAACCAAGTTGACTTCAGAATACAAGGATAAAATATTATTAATGGATACATACTAAAATTGATCTTTTAAATACGGTTTAAAAAAAATAAATGTTTTGCCGCTTTGATTCTAGTATACCTAGTATTCTAGATATAATTAAAAATGTTTTTTAAAGTTTTTGATTATGCTGTTCAAAATATTTGCAGCTGCATTAATAACGCAGTTTTGAAGCATATATTCATACTGCTAGTTGAATATGATATGAACATTTCAAATATTTTACTTAACTCTTTCCTTGTAACGTTAGGAAAACGTAGATTGGCTTAGAACGTACATATACTTTAACAGCAACAACGTTGAACACCGGTAGTAGTAAACTGTAAAGGTAAAATATCAACAAATTTCAAGAAATATGTTGAATTATCATCTATTTTACTTATTTTTTTTAAATTAATATTTAAAAGAAAATACTATAGACTTTAAAGATAGATCCAAATTAAATTTTTGTACAAAAGAAAGCACATACAGCACGTATTTGGCAAATTGTGAACGTATATAAACGTGAACAGCAGCACTGGCACGCAGACACAGAACGTAGATAAGTGTCTGCAGCAGTTATAAGGTTAAGAAAAGTATAATTGAAATAGATTTATAAAAAAAAATCTATTTTTAAAACAAGCATTAAAAAGATTAGTTTGTGGATGTACGAGTACAACTGCAATACTTGATAAGTCATGAACGTATCTGCTTTTAGAAATGCTTAATACGGTGAGAGTTGTAAAAAAAGATATTTTGATCTTGGGATGGTATTAAAACTGGTTTTTTATCTATTAATTATCTTTTTCTGTTTATGGTTTGTTTTCAGCGTTTTAATATAAGAGTAGTAAGATTGGTTTTTTGCTATATTTTTTATTTTTTTATAGATTTTTTTGTTTTTGATGACAATGCTACAGTGTTGGACAAGAGTATTGTCAGCTGAGTTGCAAGTACTGCAGAATTTTTAATATCTACAAATTTGGTATAATCTATTTGAAGCAAGAAGTTTTTTTATTTTATTTAGTTAATAACCTTTAAATTTTGTTTAATATGCAGTATAATATAAGTGTAGTATCTCTTGTATATATCTATTAAGTTGTATAAGTTATTTCAAAGTATAATGCAAGATTTTTAAGATTACCAAGTCTAAAATTATTTAGTTGCTACAAAACAAATAAATTATTTATTTATCTTAACTTACACAATAAGCATAAACTTTTTCTTAAATTTGCCAATAAACATTTTGTACAATCTATATATTAATGTTGGGGAAATATTACACAAGGAGATTCCTCGTCTGATTTTAACACAAAAAGTTCCTATAAAGTTATGATCTAAAATGCTTCCTTTTTGAAATACAGGGTAATTTTATTTTCCACAATTTAAAATTTACTTAATTAATTAATACAGTAAAATTTTGCTTCTATCTCAATTGGCAGTAGGTTAATCTTTTAAATTTGTTGGAATCAAACATTTCTTTAGTATAGATGCAAACGCTGCAAAGTCCATAATGATGTTTGGACTTACAAAAAAAGTTAGTTAAATTATAATGTATTCCGTTGCAACATTTTAAAACAACTTAGTGTCTAAAAAAACATATTTTGTGATATTTATTATTTTGCATGAGAAAGGATATTGCTTTTTTTGTTAAAGATAGTTTAAACGAAACATATATGTATTACATTTTGTTGAACATTTAAATTATTAAATAAATACGATTTAAATTATTATAAAAATTTTTTTTTAATTGTTTTGTAGTAATGTGAAGTAAAACACAAGCGTGTAATGTTTTCATTTGTAAGTGCTTTTGGAAAAAAACATTTATACACAAAAAAAAGATTAAACTTACAATACTGTTAGTTAAAAGTTTAGCTTTTAAAAATGTGATCGTTATGAAATTTCTGTTTTATTTTATATTTTACTGCTGCATTGGTTGTTATAATGCTCATTTTCTACACATATGAACTTTGCCTACAAGTCTTGAAAAAAGATGCAATTTATACTAATGGAAAATAAGCATTACGTACAGTTGTACACTATACTTTTTAAAATTACTAGTATAATAGTTGCTTACAAGTTTTAACTTATAACGTATACAAAAAATTTAATTGTTTACCACATGACATGACAGATGTATAAGTAGCAAAATAGTTGCACAATAGACATATTACAATACGGAGTAAAAACAGTTATTTATGCAATATGTTTCAAAATGCTTAAATGAAATGAAAAAAAAAATACATTTCAACAAATGTTAAAAGAAGTTAATTGCTATAAGTTTAATAAAGACAAATAAAATGTTAACATTTAAAAAAAATTACAAAAGTATTTTTGAACCATTTAGTAATTTGCGTATTACATTTTTAACGTTACTTTGAAACTAATTTATTTTTTCTACGAAACAGTTATGTTAGCATGTATTTACATAACGTGGTTGTATCATTTTCCACTGTTTATACAAAATCCTACTTAAGCATTTACTTTTTACTCTTTGAAGTTCAGTTTTATATGTGTTCTTGTGCAAACTTTCTAGCAAACAAATAGTACATCATATACACTATCAATTCCAAAACAATTGAACTCTTTCATAAATGAATGGCAAAACTACTGGTTAATTATTTCATAAAAATATAATAATAATTTTTCATCAAAATATAATAATATAGTAGTGATAGTATTAATCTTATATTAATCAATACAATACATAATAATAATTTATTTTAATAAATAAATTTTAATGTGTATTAATATGCAATTTGTTATTTTTTAATAATATTATAACAAAATAATACCATTGCATTACTTTAATTGTTAATCATTTATTAGAATTATTACTGATTCAAGAAACAACGTAAATATTTCCCGGCTCCTTCACCTCTGAGTGTTTGAACATGATATGTCTACATAATTAATGGTACACTTGAGATTGGTGTTTCAAACATGTGTTCATCATAAATTTAATAACGTAAGATATTTCTTAAGTAAACATTGTAATTTTACTATAATTGCTTTGTACCAATTAGATCTGGAATTTATAAGCACACAATTATTCAAAATATTTGCATATTATTATAAATATATTAAAAAAAAAATGAGAATTATGCACTAAAACTATCTTTTACATAATGCATTCTAATCTTATTAACAGACTCAATTGTATAGGTTTTTATCATAAATCTGTAATGAGCGCTTTTTCCAACGTCACTTGAGACGTAACTTGACCAAGCACAGCTCAGAATCAAGCTCAGCTTATGTCGAGTTTGAGTTTGTTAGGATCCGAATAAATTTGGCAATGTCGCCAATATTTGCAACGCTGTTTTCTAATTAGAAAAAAAAAAAACGTTCTGACATTAATTTATTATAATATATGTCAGAAATTGTTACATTATTGTTAATAATAATAATAATAAGAATGGTTTATTAATATTATTATTAATACATAATAATACATTCTTTGGTTTAAAATAATTGATAACAAATAAAAGTATAAATGTATAAACAATGATACAAAACTATACTATAACAAAATTAATTTGTCTACATTTGTTTTTAAATGAATTTGCAGATAATGTAAAAAGATCAAAAAGACTATTATCAATTAATAAATTACATTCTCTCTCATTTGTTTTATGCAATTTTTCTTTAAAAACAAAAAAGCTACGAGTTATTCTTACTTGACTAAAATTAAAATTAAATTTAGCTAACAGCTCTGGACAAACAATATAGCCATTAACTAGTTTATGAGTAAAACACAAATCACTAACATTTCTTCTATCTTTTAAAGAAATCAAATTAATGTTTAATGATACTGTTATTTTATAAATGGTTTTATACCTGGTGTTTAAAAAATTTATTTAAATTTTTTCAATATTTTTCATTTGTCTTTTATAATAAGGACTCCAGATGATAGACCCATATTCAAGTATGGATCTAACCAATGTTTTAAACAGACAAACTGTTGTTGCTGTTTGTAGCTCTTTTGATAATCTTTTCACAAAACCTAACATTTTTCTGGATTTGTTTTTTGAATATAACTATTAAAAGTAAGTTTATGGTCCATTATGACTCCTAGATTGCATATTTCTTTTTTGTTATCTAAATTACTTTTATTAATTGTGTATGCATGGGCAATTGTGTTTTTACATTTACAAAACGTAATTGATTTGCATTTATTAATGTTTAAATGTAATTTGTTATTATCGCACCACTGCAAAATTTGATCTAGGTCATATTGGATCTGATGGCAATCATTTTGACTTTTTATTCTTTTAAATAGTTTTATTTATCATCTGCAAACAATAAAAAATTACAGTACTTAAATATTGATGGTAAGTCATTTATAAACAAGTTAAATAGTAATGGTTTTCAATGCGACCCCTGTGGTACCCCAGATGTTACCAGTATAGGTTTAGACAAAAATTTATTAATTATAATGCACTTTGTTCTGTTTACTAAGTAACTTTTTAGCCAATTTACAATATTGTGGCAATAAGAACACAATAATCAACACGGTCAAACGCTGTCGCAAAATCCGTATAGACGGCATCTACCTGTTGATTAATTTCAAACGTGCTTAAAATAAAATCTTGGTAAAACAATAGATTAATTGAGGTAAAACGTCTTTCTCTAAACTCATGCTGCTCTTCAATAAAAGCATTATTTTAAATCCATTCGATCTGTTTTGAAACAATCTTATTTAATAACTTGGGGACTACTGATTGCTTACAAATTCCTCTATAGTTAATTATTTTATATCTTGCACCAGATTTAAATATTATTATTATATTATTAAAAAAATTTAACAGATTTAGGATTAAAATTCTTTAAAATGTTTTGTTTTGCATGTAAAAAGTTTTAACATTTCTCAATATTGTATGAAATATAAATTAAAATATCAAATTTATTATAACACAGCCAATTATTTTAAACACAAATTTAACACAGTATTAGATACACACTTTAAAATAATTATTACCAAAATTTAAAATATTTGAAATAACATAAACCACGCATTTTTACAAAAGAACACGGAACACATTTACGCTGAACGGAAATTATTATGAAATTATCTATGAGTCAAATAATTTTAATTTTTAAAGAACACAATAATTAGAATATTTTGAAGACAATTATACTGTAACTTATTAAATATTAAAACCAAAATTAATATGCTTTACAGAATATAAAGGCAAGTAATAGTAAATAATTGTTTAGAGCCTACAAAATAATATTGATGACAGTCTTTGCAATATTAAGGAGCTTGAGCTCTCGAAACGGCATCTATTATTTAAGCTCTGCTTGATGCGAATAAGGTGAGATTTTGCTTTGGTGCAACGAAGTAAGATCGGCTTTTAGCTTAAGGCCTAGCTTGAGGTCTAGTTAGAGCTTGAGACATGCTGGAGAAACCAGGCGTAAATCTTATCAATAGTTTTTTTGACAATAGAAAAATTATGGTTAAAATTGATAATTTTTAACCCAAAATTATAACTGCTGGTATTCCTCAAGATTCTGCTTTTTGACCTACTTTGTTTTTGATTTACATCAATAAAGTTCTTCAAATAACCAAAAGTTCTGTTCATAGTTTTGCATATGATAGCACTTTTTATGGAATGAAGGGCTTTAAATATTTTTAACATCAGATTAGTTTTTTAAGTGGTGAACTTAGAAGCAGATTGCCAACACTAGTTTTTGTTTTTTTATTGGTTTCTTTACATCCACATGGAACTGATTAAATTTAGTTTGGTTGGTTGGGTTATGAGACTTTTGTCATATATGCCCAGTTTAATTCCAAAAACAATTGAGTTTTCTGGTTTCTCTAGGAAGACCCAAGCAATTTAACGCAATTTTTGGTAGAGTTTGTCAACTTTATTACCCGTTCAAATATCAGGTAGTGGTCTGATGTTTTCTTCTAAAGTATAAGATAACAAGGATTAATTAGTTTTGTAGAATAACTTGACCTTTTTTCTCTTATAGATTTTTTTTAAAGAGAAACAAATTTCCCCTGTTTTGTTTCCGCGTTTGTTTTTAGTTACAATCAGTTGTTGCAGTTTTTCTATTGTGTGTTCCAATAGACATATTGTAGCCCGCTGGGTTGTTGTCATCCTTGTTTAGTTTCTTTATAATAAACACAGTTTGGCTTATTTCACTTGTTTGGGAATTTGTTATCTCTCAGGGCTACGATTGTGCTTTCGGAAAATATTTGTCGACAATTTTTACTACCTCTGCCGGAATGTTGTCTGGGCTAGAGGTTTCTTATTTTTTATTTTTTGGTGGCTGCTTTGAGCTCTTCGATGGTAAACTTTTCTATGCCGTCTATTTTTTATAATTTTTTTTTTGTCTGCACATCTTCATTATATTTTGAGAATAAAATTTGTATTGCTTTTTTTCTGGTCAATTTTAGTGATTTTTTTCTAGCAATTGTATCTTAGTTTTTTTAATTTTTTTTTTGTTTTTTTTTGTATTCTTCTAGTTTTCTTTTTTTTCTGTGTGAATTTTTTTGGATTGTTTGTTATTTTTTCTTTTATGCGGTTAATTTCTTTGTTTACTAATAGTTTAGTCTATTACTTAATTTTTTTGACATCGTTTGGTCACATGATTTTTGCTTTTTTTTGGCTTATAAAGTTTTTAGGTGTTCTTTAAGCTAATATTGTTAGTAAACATTAGACTATTGTATATAGTCTACAGTTTACGTTTTGTAATTTCCAGACTGTGCGACGTGGTTACAGGTTACATTTAGTATAAGGATTTTTTCTTTGACCCACAAAAATTAAAATTAGTTTGTTTTTTTGGCTATTGGTTGGAGAGTTGAAGAATTGCTTTTGTTAAAACGACGTCTACTTGTACACTGACCAATTTTTAAAACTAACAGTGTAGGCTAGACATAGTCACACTTAGTGGGAACTTTATTACCTAGCTTCCTGATGCAACGGTCAATAGGTTGAGACTGCGCATTTCATTAAAAAGTATGGGGTATTTTAACTTTAGACATAGCTAATGCATATTGTTTTCCGCCTGTGTGTAGAGTTATGATATTAAGACCATACCGACCGCTACCTTGATTTGTAATATTTTAACAAAAACGGCAAATTTTTCTTCATCGCTGCTTCTACAAATAATTTGATAATCGATTTATTTTTTTACTGGTAGATTTAGAAAGGATTAAACTATGATATGTCGAAGTTTTTTTTTTGTTACATTATATTTGCAAATAGCAACAAAATGCATTCAAAAATACAGAAAAACGCATTTATTTCTATATTTGATGGGTTTTTTCGGCTATTTTTTAACTATTATTTGACTAAAAGACTTCGTCATATCATAGTTTAATCCTTTCTAAATGTACTGGTAAAAAAATAAATCGATTATCAAATTATTTGTAGAAGCAGCAATGAAGCCAAAGTTGCCGTTTTTGTTAAAATACTACAAAGTAACGTAGCGGTCGGTATGTTCTTAAGGTACCGTGATTGACTCAAGATTTACAACTTGTATACAGTTATTAATAACTTGTTGAATATTATTGAATTATGTACAATTTTGGATTTATAAAAATTTAATCATTCTAATAGCTTTTCTTGAAATAGCACATTAAAGCAAGGGTTTTTCAACATAAAGATATTGTATTTATAGATTTTAGGAATAATATTGAAACATAATCAAAAAAGAAAATAACAAATCGATTTATAAATGTGTTTCGCACATGTTTATATCAACGCCTTATTTTTTATATATAAGCGATTGGAAATGTTTCGCTTGGGTGATTATTTACGAGGGGAGAAATATTATCGCAGACATTGTTCAAAACTGCGCATTATACTAAATTTATCTTCTGAAGGAGCTGTTAAAATAATCAGTTTAACATGCTCAAGCATGCTTAAGCACATTATGTATATAAGGCTATTATTTAGGAAAATATCCATACGATAATTACGTATGACGCATTTTTATAACAAACATTATTATCAAATTTAATTACCGTACCTATAAATAATGAATAAAACTTGTTTATTATTTGGCAATTTATCACCTGTTTATAGCGCTATCTAAAACTAAATTAGTTCTAACTGCTTTTTTATTTTACCCATCCATAACAAATTACATTATCGCATGAAACTAAAATGTAGCCACCCACTTTACAATAGTTACACTATAAATATAATACATTAACTACTAGCACAAATACTGTCTATTAATATTTATTTAAATCTAAGATTAAAACCATGTAAAATTAGAAGTGTATTAAACAGAAGTGCCGACAGAGTATTTATTTGAGTGCTGAATGCAGTGAAAGAATGTGGTTTGTTTGTTAAACTTCAACTTCTGTGATTTCTAACTCGAATCAAATTGATTTGTCTCTAGGGATTGGTACTTAAATGTAAAAGCAACAAACTATCGACAAGTGCTGGGTGATTTTGTAAACAGATTAAGTTTGGTTGTTGATACAGATTTGCGTATTTCAACAATATTTGTTTAATTACTGAGTTTGATTGAAATATCATGTTTACAATTTATCCCGTTTTTGTGAGATTATAAACTAATTAAAATATATATTGTATCTTGTAATTAATTCAATTAAATTGCAAATAACTTGTGATAGACAAAGCTTTGATGTGCAAATAATTGACAATTAGCGTTTGCTTTATTGGAATAGCGCAAATGTTAATAAAATATTTAAATTATTTTATTTAAATTTTAATGATTAATGAGGTATTGTTTGATAAGGGTTGATAAACGTTGACGCTTATTAAGTGTATTTCTAAATGACTTTTATTATTAATAAATAGCAAATTAACTATGATCCCAGTATTCTACCCGAGCAATATCAATAATCTTAATAAACTTTTTTTTTTATATAAAAAGTGTCATAAATAATTTTTTTCTACGATTATGTAAATAAATTTTAGTGTTGATTTTAATGTCCAATATTAATTAACAATCTAAATATATTTATGTTTGTTTTTTTAATCTTGTTATCATCTGAGGGTGCGTAGTATTAATTGCATGTCTCACGCTATGGGGTTCTGCAAGTAAATATACAAACTTAATATAAACCCTATACTCGTAGATCATGAATCATAGATTCTGATAAGAAACAGTTAAATAACCCCATATAGATATTTTTTATTGTCTGGTTTTTTGAACCCCTGAGTGGATGTTTAATGGATTGTCTAACAATGATAAATATCTAAAACCTCTATAAATCAAAATTATAATATTAATTTAATTACTTTTAAATATTCTATTCAGAAAATATCAATAAAACAAAAAAAGACTTAATATAAAATGAGTTAAGTACGCAACATTTAGAAGACATTTTATTTTGTAATTAATGAAGGTAGTAAAAAAGTTAAAAAATTTTCAATCAATTAACCGGCAATAAAAAAAGAAGTAAGATATGAGTGGCTAGGTTAGGTTAAATTAGAAATATTATTAATAATAACTAAATGTTGTCATTTTTTGGTTGTTTACGGCTTCCCAAGGATAAATAAAAATTAAAAAAATTGTTTAAGATGCCCGGCTTTGGTTTATATTTATTAAACCATAGGGTTTCCGCAATAGTCAATGAATATAGACTTTATTTTATTAATTTATTTAATTAATAACCGTTTAGTTTAATGTTAGTTTTCCAGATTTTTAATAGCTTGAGTAAACGAATTAAAAAAATATGGAAAACAAATAAAGATAATCAGTGACGTAGCTAGGATTGTTGGGACTCACCTTTGTTTTGTCATATTTTTAATCTGTTTATAACCTATTTGAATTGAAAAGTGCAAAACCCTACTTATATTAAGATACACAATTACAAAGTTTGATCATAAATAATTTTTAGAAGAAAACCCAGGCCAAATAGGTTTAAAAAAAAATTATAATGTCAAAAATAATAAAATTTAGTCTTAAAAGTTTAAAATTTTGCCAGATAACACCAAAATTCAACAACAATAAACTATTGAAAAAAAAACAATTTTTATAAAATCTCAACCATAACAAAAATCGGTTTCCATATCAAAAAATTGTTGCAAAGCATCAAAATCTAGTCATAAAATGTCAAAAATAGTAAAACCCGGGCATAATTTAAATATTTTCAGAAAGCAACTGTTGAAAAATGTAAAATTCTGTTTACAAAAACTTAAAAATAATAAAATGCGTCATAAAACATTTTTTTTTAGATAAAATTAAATTCCGGCAAAAAACGGTAGAAATGAGCAAAATTTTATTTATAAAATGTCAAAAATTGCAAAATTTGACTATTAAATATCAACATACTTAAAATAAATTTAACCATAAACTGTCAAAAAGGGCAAAATTCTATTAATAAAATATCAAAATTATCAAAATTTTACTTTGAAGTATAAAAATATTATCAAAAAGCACCAAAAACCGTTCATACCTGTTAAACAGTTTTAAACAAATTTATAAAGCTTTAAAAATAGCAAAAATACTGTAAGAAATTTTGATAATAACAGTTAAAAATGCAAAATTTTATTTGTAAAAATTCAAAAATTGCAACATTTGGCTATAAACTATAAAAATATTGTTAAAAATAACAATTTTTTTTCTAAGATTATGGATTTTGCAGGTTCCAAACTTTATTTTATAAAATGTTAAATAAGAAATATAAAAAATTTCTAAGAAAACTTGAAAATTATGTGTGCAATTTTTGAAGAATTTGTTGCCCAAATTTGATGTTTAGAATAGAACTGTGTGATTTTTAATAAATTTTAATTCAATAAATAGGTTTTCAGCGCAATTTTTGATGATTTTTGTTGCACAAACGTGTGTTTTGTGCAAGATTTTTTAATTCGTTTTTTGCGCAATTTTTGAAAAATGAATGTTTTTTTGCGCAATTTTTTAATAAATTTGATTGCGCAAAAGTGCTCTGCGCAAATTTCACATAAATTTATTTAATAAATTGTACAGTAATTACTATTTCTGTACGATTTTTAAAAATTAATGCGTTTTTATTTAATACTGATGCTTATTTTAAGATTTTTGCACAGTTTTTGATGAATTTTGCTGTGCAAATGTATTTTTTCTATGATTTTTATTATGCAGATTTAATTACCGCATTTTTTATAACTTTTTTGCAATAAATAGGTTTTCATTTTACATTTTCTTACACAGTTTTTTTTTTGATGTTTTTTACGATTTAAGTTTAATTTGATGTACAAAATTTGTTTTTACATAGTTAGAAATTTATTGGTAAAAATATATTTAGTTTGCCAGTTTTTTGGATGATATGCGTTTATGAGCACCTTTGACAAATACATATATGAATAAATGAGTTTTTGTACAACTTACAGAACTTAGTGCAAAATTGATGCTTTTAATAAATTTTAAATTTAAGTGATTTGTTACGTTAAGTTTTTTGTATGATTATTAAAGAATGTTATGCAATAAATATAACAGATTTCAGATTTGTTTGTAGTTTTTTGCGTGATTTCTGATTATTTTATTTGTCTCCGCGATATCGGTAAATTTTGTAATCGAAATACGGACAAAGATATATTTGTGTATGTGCATTTATATACAGTTTATTGTGTACTTTTTAACTGTTATAATTTTGTTTTAAATAATTGTGTAGTTCGGCAGAAAATTGACTTTTTTAAAATGAGTGCAACAAGCAATGCAAAAGAAATAAAGAATTTAAAAATACTCGAGCTAAAAGAAGAACTACAAAAACAAAATACATAATTCAGTGGGAAAAAAGCTGACCTTGTTGATAGACTGAAAAGTATATTGAACTCCAGCTATATTTTAAATGAAAACAATGACGATAATGATAATGATAATAATACATCTAGTAGCTTAAATAGTAGCATGGAAACTATAACCGACAGAGCACCTAAACGCAACAAACAAGGTAAAATATTCTCTTTATTGAATAAAATAAACGAGTTAGAACAAAAAATTCAATTTCTATCAGTATCAAATACTAAACTTCGTAAGCAATTAAGAAAGAAAAACTGTTCTATAAAACGTAATAATAAGGTTGAAAGAAAAGTAAACAAACCGTGCATTCCAATAAAAACTTGCAATCAACTAAATAATAATTGTGAACAAATGATTAAGGAAAAAATTAAACCTAAGCCGCGCTTATTGATTCTGGCATCTGGACATCTGAAAAAAATGGGAGAAATGTTATCCTCTAAGTTAGAAAACAAATATTCTATAATTAGTATAGTTAAACCAAATGCAAAGTTTGAAAACATTGTAGAGAACGTGAATTTACTTATCACTGATTACACAAAAGATGATACTGTAATTATTTTAGGTGGAACTGCAAATGCTATTAAAGGTTTTTACTATTGACAAAGAAATGCTAGAGAATTTAAAAATGCAATTAATTCGAACCAATGGAATTGTAATATCCGCACCATATTGGGAACATCGATTTGTACTCAATCGTTTTATTTATGCAATAAATAATACAATTTATGATGAGTTAATAACAAAATCTGATTTAAAATTTATTGATATTAATTCCTTATTATCGAAAGGGGATCTTATGTATAATGGCTATTTAACACCTAGTGGCAAATCTAAACTTATTGGAAGAATCGCGAACATAGTTTTACATAAAGTCGACTTGAAGACATCACCCAATGGTAATTTTATTAGAAATGGTAACATTATTCACATTATTCCAACATCATTTAATAATTCCATCAACGAATCATCAAATAGAATGGAGAAGAAACAGGATGAAACAAATAAATTAATAGATATTAGCAACGAAACAGAAGCGGATGGGCTGTCACAAATTCCTTTAGGCAATGTACTTGAAGGCATACAACTAAGTTCCAATCATCAAGTTTTTTTAGACAAGATAAAAAATCATCCAATAAGCATTTAATAAAAAATATTATTATGTACTTAAATGCACAAAGTTACTTAGCAAACAAATCAGAAATCGTAAAGTTAGTTAGCGACGTAAAACCTCTTGTATTATGTCTATCTGAAACTCGAGTAACAGAAGAGGTATTTGATGTTGAATTAGATATTTTTAATTATAAATGTATACGATGTAATTCAAACAGCAGACACACCGGTGGTGTAATAATTTTTGTGCGCCAAGATGTTAAATTTAATATAAATGATGTCGATATATTTAGTGTAGAGCGTAACTACTGGACAATTAGTATTACAGTTTCTTTATTTAACTGCAATTATAAATTGATAACAGTTTACCATTCTCCTAATAGTCAACATGCGCTGTTTCTAGATCATATTGAAGATTTATTGGAATCCAATTGTGATACACATTCTAAACTGATACTCATAGGAGATTTTAATATTAACTGGCTTAATGTAGGAAATATATATAGAAATAGGTTAAATGATATAATTATAAGTTCTGGAATGAATCAATTAATAAACTTTCCTACCAGAATAACGAACATTAGTTCGACAATCATAGATTTAGTTATAAGTAATATTTCTGAACTTAATAGTAGTGTTTATAGTAGAACCAAAATTACTGACTATGAAATACTTTCTCTCGATTTTAAAAGATGTGCCATGATGTCTAATACACAAAAACTAGTTAAAAGAGTTATAAATGATGAAACATTAGGATTGTTAAAAAATGATTTAATGGAGTGTGACTGGCAACTCAACAGTATCAATATAAATGTTCTATATGAAAGATTTAATAACAACATTTTAAACAGTTTAAATAAATGTTGTCCAGAAAAAGAAATATTCATTAAAACTAATAAACCACCATGGATAAATGGAGATATTATTAAAGCAATTAAATACCGAGACAACTCATATAAAACGTTTAAGAAAACTAAACTTTTGAGCGACTGGAATAGTTACAAAACCGAAAGAAATCAAATAGTATCAATAATTAGAACTTCAAAAAAACAATATTTTGAAAACAAAATCGACGCAAATAAACATAATCCTAAAGAAATGTGGAAAACCCTGAAAACATTAATTAAAAGTACCAATCGTAATGAAACTAATGTAATCTTTGATGATATTAATTATGACAGTAAGAATAATGCCAAAAATTTTAATAATTTTTTTACATTTACTCCTGATGACATCGCAACATTAATTCTACATCTGTATGGTCAACTCAAAATTTACCAGTAGTCGAAACATCATTCACCACCTTTGAACCTATAACGCACGCAGAATTAAAACAAATTGTAATGGGTCTAGAAAATAAATCAAGTACAAATGCAATTAATGCAAAATTATTAAAAAACATATTTGATATTACTGGCCATGTTATATTAAACTTAATTAATACGTCGTTGGAGCATGGTCAACTGCCGGATGATCTTAAAATTAGTACAGTGATACCAATTCCTAAAGTAAATAGTACAGTTAAACCAATTGAGTATAGAGGTATTCATCTATTGCCAATCTTAGAGAAAATAATCGAAATTGTAGTGCATAAACAATTAGTTCAATATTTTGAATCTAATAACCTAATAATATGTAAGCAATCTGGGTTTAGAAAACAACACTCTTGTGAAACAGCACTTCAAATAACTATTAGAGAATGGAAGCAAACATTAGATTCTAATGAAACTGTTATTGCTCTCTTCGTAGATTTCAAAAGAGCATTTGAAACCATTAATAGAGATCTGTTAATAAAGAAACTACAGTATTACGGTGTATCGGGTGTTGTTATAAACTGGTTAGAAAATTATTTATCGGACAGATACCAGATAACTAAATACAATGAACAGTTTTCGAATAAAATTTCAAGTAATCATCGTGTCCCTCAAGGGAGTGTATTGGGTCCATTGTTGTTTGTGATTTATATTAACGACATAGGAAATGCTTTTACAAGATGTCATTTTAAATTATTTGCTGATGATACTTTGATTTACTTATCACGAAAAAATATTTGCGAAATTATTAGCATAGTTAACGAAGACCTAGTAAATTTAATGAAATGGTTAAACTGTAATAGAGTAGCTCTTAATGTAGATAAGACCAAAGCAATGATGATAAACACAAGAAACACCGACAGCGTTGTAAATGGTAATTATCATTTGCACATACATAACAATAAGCTGCAATGGGTTCGACAAATCAAATACTTAGGAAATTTTAACAAATATTTTCTGGAACTTACTAAGAAAATAAGAAAGAAAACTGGATTTTTTAGAAGAGTATTGAGCGAGATATCTCTACAAAATAGGATAACTCTCTATAATTGTATAATTGTAATTGTATTATTTTCAAAATATTAAAAAAACTTTATTAAAGAATTCAATGCAATACATGCGTTTTCTAAGCAAATTTTGATGAATTGTATTTTTTGCAAAACTATTTTTAAGCAAATGATAATAAGTTTTTAGACATATAATAACATTTTACTTAATTTTTAATAAATTTTATTTGGAAAATGTTATTGTATTATTTATAACGATTTTTAAAGAATTTTGTTTAATAAATATGTGTTTTTTTGCAAAGTTTTATATGACAATTTTTAAAAAGTTTAATTAATATTATTAATAATCAATTGTCAGAAAGCACCAAAACCGAGCTGTTAAAGAGAGTATAAATTAAAAAAAAAAACTTTGAAATAACAAAATCTTGTTAATAAATATCAACGTTTGGCCATTAACTGCCAAATAGTTCAAAATATTCATAAAATGTTAAAAATAGCCAAATATGTTCATGAAGTATAAAAGTATTGTCAGAAAACACTAAAATGTGGTCATAAACTGTTGGAAAATGGAAAATTTTATTTGTATAAAGTCAAAAAATGTAAAATCCGGTCATAAAATATTAAAATGTTTTAATTTTATTCAATATTTGTTGAATTCATAATTTTCTTTTTTGAAACGCATTAATTCTTCTGCTTCTGAAATTGTCTCGACAACACCACAAGTATTAGAACAATCTTTATTGTTTGTAATTGAAAGTCATAAGAATTTTTAAGCCCTACGACTGTTGTTTTGCTTATTATTTGAAGAATGGCTTTAATTACTGCATCAAATATTTTCCAATAAGAGGTTTTATTTTGATATAAAAAAAACTGGCATTTTTTGAGAAAAAACAATAAATGTTTATTTCATTGTAAAGAGGAAGGTATGCCATTAACATTTAATAATAATAATAATAATAATTTATTAGTGCCAACTACAAAAAGTATTACACAAGTCAGGTCACTTGGTTTGAAATAACAAATGGAATATACAATAAAAATATTTAAGTAAGAAAAATATGTTACAAAAATAAAAGTACAATTAAAATATAAAAAATACTGTAAAGATACAATACAAAGTAAGACAAAACAAATAAATTTAATTAAAAGTACTGCCAACAAAATCATCAATTGAATAAAATGCCCCCTTTATTAAATAGTCTTTCATATAGTTCAAGAAAGCTTTCTTAGGAAGATTTCTAACATGGTTTGGAATTAAATTGTAAAATTTAATGCAGTGGTAATTAGATCCCATTTGTGATTTTGACAATCTTAGCTGGTTTGGATAAATATCAACTTTATTTCTAGTGTTATGAGAATGATTGTTATCATAAAGTTGGAATTTATTGAGGTTGCTTCGCGTATATTTTATACATTCATATATATACAGGGAAATGTCATTAACTTTAATACACGAAATTGATTCAAACAATCATCCTTATAACCAAGGCCTGATATTACCCTGATGGCACTTCTATGTAGAGAGAACATCCTGTTACGAATAGAAGAATGTCCCCATAAGCCATGCGTTAGATGTGATTGACAGAGAGCAATGTAGGCCGTTTTTAAGACAAAGACAGAAACAGTACCGCTTAAATTTCTTAATAAGAAAATATTGCTGCATAGCTTTTTTGCTAGTGCATCTCCATGCATTGACCATTTCAGATCTGGATCAATATTCAGACCTAAAAACTTTGTATTGTTACTAGTTTCCTGATGATTTCGTAACGAAAACGTAAGAGTGATGGATTTCTGAGGGTTTACAGTTAAAAGATTACTGCAAAACCATCTCTCTGCTGTAGCAATAGCTGCATTATGTCCATTCTTAGCTATATTGATGTCTTTATGCTTAAATGAGATGGTAGTATCATCCTCAAAAAGAACAACATGTTCATCTTTAAAAAGTTGAGGAAGATTGTTGATATAGATAAGAAACAGCATTGGACCCAGTACTGAACCTTGTGGTAATTCTGTAGTTAAAAAACCAAATTCCGAATGTGTTTCATTGTGGTAAATACGCTGTTTCCTATTATGCAAATAGGACGACAACAAACGACAGCTTTCTGGCTTAATATTATACATATACAGCTTACGTAGTAAAATCTCGTGATCAACACAATCAAATGCCTTGGTCAAATCGATAAAAGAGGTTACTGAATATTCACCATTTTTAAAACAATCAATTGTGTTGCTCACAAAGTTTAGTACAGCTTGTGTTGTAGACATTCCTTTTCGAAATCCAAACTGGCTATGAGAAAATAAATGTTCTGATTCAAATAAAATCAACTAATTGATTCTTTAATAAAGTTTCGAAAATTTTGGAAACAATTGGTATCAAGCTGATAGGTCTATAATTTGAAGGGTCATTAATGTCGTCCTTTTTGTAAATAGGTTTTACATCAGCTAGTCGGGAAACGTATGACTATTAATACATTCATTGAACAGTTTTGTAAGTGGAATTATTATTAAAAAATGTGACACTTGCTGTATCATATCAGCAGTGATACCAAAACAATCAAAACACTTACTTTTTTCAGAAGTTTGATTGTGTCTCTCATTTCAATAAAAGTTGATTCACGAAAATTAAAATAGTTTGGTACGTTTACATTGTTAACTTCACTACACATTAAAATAATAGGATCAACATCAGATTTAGATAAAGATTCTATTAAAGTAGACGGTGTATGTAAAAAGAAATTATTAAAATTATTAGCGCTAATATCACAAGTTTTATCACAGTTTTTATTAATTGGATTAATGATAATTATTGTTAGCATTAAACCGAGCATTTTTTATGGCTAATTTATATTTTGTTCTGTATGTTTTTTTAATTTGTTTTAACTGAAGATCATTTGATCTAAGACAAACTTCGTTCATGAATTTTAAGTTTTCACGCATTTCCTTTAACTCTTTGTTAAACCAAATAATTTTATTTTGTTTACAGCCATTGCTTGGTTGCAGTTCTTTATGTGGAAAAACATTTAGAGAGTTGCTTGGTAATATTTTCAAAAACAAATCCACTTTTACACTACAATTTAAGTTTGCATTATCAAGAAATTGCCAATTAATATTTTCAATCAAAGAAAAGAGTTTGATTTTTCCACATTGAGTTAAAGGTCGACATAGTCGTGGCTTAACTTGATTATTAGTAGTATGAAATGAATTAATAATTTATTCAAAATCAGTCAATCGAATCACAGCGGCCAAGGGTCAAGCATAGACAATTGTTTCGGTTCTACAAACCTCGTCAGTATGCCTTGTACGACCACGGCATCGCATGATAGCGAAGACAATTTTGAATAAATATTTTTGTTCTTATGAACACAATTGATATTATAAATAATCAAACGAAAGACTGGTTTCCGCTGTGATTCGATTGACTGATTTTGAATAAATTATTAATTCATTTCATAATTTATTGGCGATTCAAAATCGTTTAAGCCGCGAAATGACTGCCAATTGCATAAATGCTAAAATGATACCGATTAATGCGGACATTTTAGTATTAAAAATTGCAACTAGATGGCAAACCAGTCTTTCGTTTGATTATTTATTAGTAGTATGTTTAAACGATAATTCAACTCCAATATAGTCGGAAAAACCAGTATCAATAGTATGCATAGATACTAGACTCTGGTGAACGTTTGTGAAAATATTATCAATACTATTATCTAACCTGGTAGGAAGGTTAAAGTTACTTATTAAGCCATACCCACTAAGAAAGTCAATAAGCCTGGGCTTATTAGGATCACTGCCATTAAATGAAACATTAAAATCACCTGTTAGAAATACCTTATTGTAAAAAAAGTTGATTTTGTTGAAAGCACAGGACAACATTTAAAAACATATTAAAACCTCCTGATGGAGAACGATAGACAGATACAACAACGCATTTCATATTAATTAATTCTATGGCAGAAATTTTGCAATCTTTTTCTTTTGATAAATGTCCATAGACATACAGTTATTATGTGGCTTAGCAAGTATCATAACACCACCACGCTTATAAATAACTCGTGAAAATTGCGAAACTACTGCCAGATCATTTAATTTTACTTGCAGAGCTTCATTGCTAGAAAGCGAATGTTCGCATATACATAAATATGAATATTTATTCGTGCGCTCTGATAAAAATAATTCCATTTGATGAATTTTATTACGCAAGCATTGTATGTTTAAATGCAAGATACATACTATTTGTTTGGTATGGTCCTGCAAGTCCGGAAGAAAAAACGATCTAAGGACGCTCTTTTAGGCCACAATCCTGGATCTTCTATGTCTTTAAGTTGTTCAAACGGAACGGAAACCTTGAATGACGAATAATCGGATGGATGTTTTGATGCCAGCTTCTGACATAACACCGATTTAAAATTGTTCTTTTTTAAATGCGTTATGACCATTTCATCAGTTGTAGTAGGAACCAGTCTATGTGACCAGTCTATGACTGTGTGCTTAATTGTTCACTGCTTGCAGAATTGTATCGGTATTTTCTAGAGTGCCTTGTATTTTAGGTTTACTTTTCTTACGGTTTGTGACCGTTTTCCACATGTTATTACCGGTGTTATTATTAGTTGGCAAATTGCAATTATTTAAATGTTTTATAGTATTCGATTGGTTTATGTCCGTAAGGCTAGTAGGGTTGCCTATAGATTGACTAAAAGTCGGAACTACTTGTTTAATAATTTTATTATTATTTGCATTGTTTTCAATGATATTGTCTTTTTGGTTGCCTACGTTAGATCTATTGTTTAGATTATTTCTAACAACTACGTTAGCCATTCTAACTACCGCTGGAGATTTAGGCGGGAACTTGTTTTTGTTTACCTCTTTTAGTAGCGATTTGTTGTTTTCTTTGAGTCTTGCAACTTTTTCAACAAGTAGATTATTATTCAACTTTAATTGTTTTACCAATTCCTTAAGAAAGACGTAAATTTTTTTTTCAAAGTCCAGTTCAGCATTTTCATTGAGTTTAAGTTCCATTCCGCAACAAGTTTTAACTTTTTTCTAGCAAGAATGGTGATAAAAGGATTTGCAAGCAATACACTGTATTCCCGACTTAGCAACAGTACCACATGAACACATTTTTTTTATTTAAATTACTAGATTTAGCTGCATTTTTTACAGCATTTGCAGCTTCATCGACTGTTTCATTCTCCATTGACACGCCGGAATTATTTTAAAAACGATATCAGTCAAATGGCCGTCACGGTTACGGTTGCAGTACCACATTCTTTTCATGAAATTTTCAATGACCAATTAGCACATTTGCGGCTGTATGTCCTCGATAACTTTACAAATTTTTCTAAAGGTCTTGAATCAATTGTGGAGCATTGGCATAGACCTTATCTTTCATGTGGCTCTAAAGAAAAATCTAAAGGTGTTAAATCACAAGATCTCGGTGGCCAATTGTGATCACTTCTTCAAAAAATAACACGGTCAGAAAAACGTTCTTGCAAAATTGCGATTGTTTTGTTGCTTGTGTGGCACGTAGAGCCGTCAAATGCAACAAGTCTGCTTATTAACGTAGCCTCCGAGGTGAAAATGGGCCTTATCACTGAAGATGATTTTTTGATGAAATTCCGGATCATTTTGATGCATTTGAAGGACCCAATCAGCAAAGATAAGACGTTTATGGTAATCGACCGGCTTAAGTTTTTGTGTTAACTGAACTTTAAAAGTCTTAAGACCTAAGTTTTTATGCAAATTACGGTGTAATATCGTTTGTGGAATGTCTAATTCCAAAGATCGACAAGAAATCGACAAACCTGAGTTTTCTTTAACACTACGGGCTACATCACGGTTTCGATTCTTCACATCACAAACTTGTCCCAACAGCTAAAATTTTTTCACCAGATTTACTATTGCCAGCCAAGAAGGTGCTTTACGACAACTAAAAAGTGCTTTAGTTTTGCAAACTGTGAAATTTTCACCATTTTTGTAGTGAATTTTAATAATTTTAATGCGTTGTTGAAGCGTGTATTGTTCCATTTTTAATAATAGCTTAGTTTTTACTTGTCATATGTCAAAAGATAATAGCTTTAAAATTGACAGCTGCCCAAATAGCCTGCTATTCAAAATGAAACTTCTTATTGGAAAACCTTTTACAATAACTTCCCCAAAACCACTACCAGTTTTTTTTAACAAAAATTTGTTGGCTGCATACTACTTTTTAGTTTTGCACTTAAGGTTATCGAACTTAATTTTTATATGGCCGATGCTTCGAAAACTTTTTTGAGTTAAATGTATTGGCAATGACTTTCCAAGTTATATTCTGCAATATCAATAGTGAACTAATATTAAAAAAAAATATGCAGTTTTTTACCTTTTCTGACAATTTTATTTAGTCGGTCATCTTTTTTCTTATTTTGTTCCATTATAAACAAACAAATTTTACGTATAATTTATTTGTCACAATTATATTTGTAAAGTAAGGTTAGAGTTGAAAAAAAAGGCATTTTTACAATGCAAAAATTATAACAAATTATTAAGTTGTAGTACCAACGTAATATAGTTTCTACTAATGAAAGCATTAGTTAAAAACACTTCAAAATATTAAAAAAGCTTTTAAAACTTCCATTTAATTAATAATCACATTAATCAATGTAACATTAATGTCAAACTTATAAAATCGGCCCTTAGTACAGCTATGTTTTTATTTATTTGTAGAATAAGATTTTATATATTTTTTTTTTTTGTTTAAAGTTGAAAAAAAAACTTTTGACTACTTTGTTTCAAATTTGTGTCTTTTTCCAAAAAGTTTGGTGTGGATTCTCAATTCTTTTTTAAACCTAAGTTTTAGTGCATCAATATTTTTCATATATATAGTTTTTAGTGTACTTATCAACCAAGAGTTTTTATTAGAGTTTTTGAAAATAACGCGTCTACTAATACTAATTAGTGTACTATGTAACTTTACATGTGTGTATGCAAATGCACATACCATTCTTGTAATCTAAAATAATTTACTTTACTTGCTATAAAGTTTTGAAATCTTTAGAACACATTATGATATATCATAAGTAGAGTGCGGATTTATGGCATTTGCTTATTTGTTAATATTAAATGCAGAACAAAATTTTTTTGGATATATACGTTTCATACAAAATGCAACAGTTAAACACTACTCTTGTTTTGTTTACTTTGCTTTATTTTGACAATTAAATGCTCAGTTGCTGCTTTTTTAGTTCTTCTCTGTCTTATACATTATGTTTTGCACCATGTTTTGTTTTTAATGTTTGTGTAAAAAGAACATATTTTAATTATATTTGAAAGCACCCATTCAGTAACTTTCGAAACATCGATTTAACCCGACGCGTAGTCTTCAAAAACTTAGTCGGAGTTTTTATTAAAGATTTAGTATAAGTTGCCACTAAATATTTTCAAATTTGCACTCATTGTCTCAGTAGATGTTGAGAGAAGCGTATCATATATTTATAAAAATAGTTTGTCAGACCAAAACAAAATTACAAATTAAAATAAATATAATTATTGATGTTAATTCTTTCAGCAACTTAAGATTAAAATAAAATATTTAATGATATGTTATGTAGTATAATATAATGTTTAGTTTTTTACTTTATAATTTGTAATATTTGATATTTATACTTTAGTATAGGTATTACTTGTTTGTAAAGTTCTGTTAAAAATTGCAATTTTTCTTTAATATTAAATATAATTTATTAAACAACAATTTTTTTCCTGCTTGTTTGGCATTTTTGCAGCTTTTTTTAACATTTTTAATGCTTATTATAAGCGCTTATTTTAGATAAATAAATGCTTTTTTTGTCAGCACTCTAATCATAAGATACGGGCAAAAAACTCTATAAATAAATATTTATTTATCTTAATATAGGCTGATTAAAAATAATATCAAACAACTTTGGGAAGTGATTTTTGAGTTTATTTTAATAAAAACAATTTGACTCCAGTCCAAAAACGCTGACAATTAGAACTTCAGAAATAGCTCTTATACAATAAATGTTTTATTTTATAACATTTCTAAAAATATCATCAATAAACTATCAGTAGTTTCGCAAAACCAAATTTATTTTTAAATTAAAAAATCACTTTCAAAAGTTTATTGGTAAAACCGTGTACATATATTTTTGTTTATAAAATAAACAAAAAATAATCATTGTCAACTAATGTAAAATATGTCATCAATCCATATATTAATGATACAACAAACGATGTTTACAATACAAGTAATAGAAATTATTTATGGATTTGTAATGTCTACATCAATAAAATTATATTAAAGAATATTTATTGTACAAATTTATTTTATTTAGAAAATAGGTCAAGGAGTAAAACGCTGCAGTTTAAAATCAATCTGTATTCTCGTAAAACTATGATTTATATCAACTTAAGAGATTACTACTATACGATAGATACTATACAAATATCAATATTTTTTATTAATGCTTTCATATTTATTACAACTTTAATAAATCTATAGCTTTTTATGTAACGTAGTGTTGAATTGAATGAACAAAAAAACACTATTATCTTTTACTTGAAATGTCAATATTTAATAAGCATAAGGGCTGAACAACTTATTTTTTATTTTAGTTTATTTTATTTAATAAAATATAATACACTAAATAATAAGTTATTTTGCTAATGGGCAATTCCACGTCAAGTGAGCAGTCCATTTCAGGCGACCCTCTCCGATTTAGCTCAAATTTTGTACACTTATTTGAGTACCCAAAATATGACTTGATGCCAAATTTCAGACCTGTAGGTCACATAGTTTGCTTCGTAGAGCCAATTGAATTTTACGGCAATTTTTAAGTTCAACTTTTAACTTTATGTATCTTAATTGCATTTCAACCTGGAAAAATTTTGGAATAATCATAACCTATGAGAAATTTCTCAAGGAATCGAATGCAGCGGTCAGATTTTTGTTATCTTGTCCCGCACGCGCAGAAAACTAAAAAAACAGTTTTTTTTTCAAAAATTCATTTCTCAAAAGTTGCCACCGATTTAGACTCCAAATTTTAGGCAAAGACAGCCAAAAGTATGTACTTTAAGATGCTTAAATAAAAATTTCCCACACTAGTGGTGGTTTTCGCTCTAGAGTCTCTTGGACGCACAAAACCATTTTTTAATCAAAATTTTAGCACATATTGATTAATATACAGGGTGTTAATGAATAGGGGTAACTAACTTTTAGGGTGGGTAGGGGGTTTTATTTGAGACACTTTTTAATCATAAACTTATAGGCAAACATGTTCACCCTAGAAGCTGCACGTCAAATTTTGTTTGTTTTTTTTTATACAATATTCGAAATATCTCTTTTAAAAAACTAAGAAAAAAAAAAAACAATAGAATATAAAAATTATAGGCAATTAAATTGTCCAACTTTTTTCAACAGCATATCTGGATCTATCTCTAACCGTACTTATGTCATAAATTAAAGAATGATTTTTAAATTTTTTTTTGTTGTTTTTGTTAAAAATTATGTTTAAAAGTCAAAAAATTAAAAAAAAAATCAAATTTGAAATTAAAGGCCATTCAATTGCGCATTTTTCACCTAATAACATGTTTTAATGTAGCTCCTACCGATTGTGTGCAATTAAAAAAAAACTTCAAGCATATTTTAACCTTACTTAAAAAAACATTAATAGAATGTTACAAATTTGACAAAATAAAAAAAATATGTTCAATACTTCATTTTAATAGTTTTTTAAATTTAAAAAAAATTATAGGCCTAAACTTTATTAAATTCTAATAATTTTAGTTTACGAGTCTAATTTTATGTTCAAAATTTAAAATATAATATAAATATTATAATTTAAAAAATATATATACAGAGTATATTGATGTAAAGTTTCATGTAAAACCTAATTAGCAAGTACTCATTTGCTTTTTTGCGGACCCAAAGTATGCATCTGACTCACATCTGGAAGCTAATGATACTTATTAAGTATATTAATTTTAAAAATTCAATGGTAGTGCGACACGTGTTCTTTTGAATCTTAAGGTCTGAAATTTCTCATGGCATACTTTTTTTGTATAAAAATCACTTTCTGAGGGTGCACACAAAGAAATTCCACAAAAAAATTTAAAAACCAGTCAAATATCAAAAATTTTGATTAAAAAATGGTTTTGTGTGTTCAAGAGGCTCTAGAGCAAAAACTACCACTAGTGTGAAAAAATTTTATTTAAGCATCTTAAAGTACATACCTTTAGCTGCCTTTTCCTAAAATTTGGAGTCTTAACCGGTGGCAACTTTTGAGAAATGAATTTTTAAAATAAACTGTTTTTTTGCGTTTTCTGCGCGTGCGGGACAAGATAACAAAAATCTGACTACTGCATTCGATTCCTTGAGAAATTTCCCATCGGTTATGACTATTCTAAAATTTTTCCAGGCTGAAATGCAATTAAGATAAATAAAGTTAATAGTTGAACTTAAAAATAGCCGTAAAATTCAATTGGCCCTCGAGGCAAACTATGTGACCTAGAGATCTAAAATTTGGCATAAAGTCATATTTTGGGTACTCAAATAAGTGTACTAAATTTGAGCTAAATCGGAGAGGGTCGCGTGAAATGGACTGCTCACTTGACGTGGATTTGCCCTAATAGTTTATTATGTACTTTATTAGGAGTTGGATATTAAGGCCTTAAACAAGTTAATAATAATATTAATAATAATCGTTTGTTTCTTGCCTTTTGGCCTTGAGAATTTCACTTAATTTAACATAACATTTACCATATATCTTAATTCACTACTAATATAATATAAAATCTTAACCTTGTTTTTAAATAGTTATTTATCAGTTCTGTTGCTATTTTCTTTCTTCTTTTTGTTAATAGCTTCTCCACTCATCTTACACATTTTCTTTTCTTATTATATCTAAAATTTGCACACTTTTTTCTCATTTCCACATCTAAATCTTGCAATCATTTTTTTTAAATTTTTTCATAATTTACATTTTCTAGGTACTTTAGTAGTGCATCCGTTATAATATGTTCATGATTTGAATTGTACCTAGGCTCAGTTATCCGTGTTCTTTGCTCTTGCACTTGTATATTTCTACCTCTCATCATAATTTCCTTCCACAAACTTCTATTTATTTCTAATCTTTCTACTTCCTCACTTGCATATCCATTCCTGTTAAAATATTTTTCTCTGCGTGTTCCCATTTTTCTGCATCTTTTCTTCATTTTCTTCAGGCATTCTTGTAATATTTTACATTAATTCCTTTCTCTCACTCTTTCTTCATACTTTATTGCACTCTTTTCTGCTTCTACTCTTAATTTATCTGTTTTAACTTTTTCTATTACAATATTTGCTGTAGTCTCTTTGTTTACGTCTAATACCCATCTCCAGTATTATGTTTGAATAGCTTCTAACTTTTCTTGCTCTTTCCATCTCCAAATTCATTGAAATCAGCTCCGCACAATAACGTACTTTTTACTAAACTATCAAACATCATTCCTTTTATTCTCATACATTCAAATTTTCTTTCACCAATTCTCCATACTTGTCCTACCGCTTTATTTGCTTTTCTTGTCATATTTTGTATGTGTTTATTTTCACTATTAGTTAAAAAAACATATCCTAGGTATTTAAATGTTTTTACTTCTTCAATTTCTTTTCCATCCCATTTCCAATTTCTACTATACGTCTTCTTTTCCTTTTTCTAAAAGTCATTAATTTTTGTTTTATTTACATTCACTTTAAACTCTTGTTTTCTAAAGTACTTATCTATCATTTTGTTCATTTCAGTTGCTTGTTTTGCTACAATCACCATGTTGTCTGCACAAGACAGCGACCACACTTTCTCTCTGCTCACTACCACCCCACCCGTCTGCGCCTTACATAGCAATTCTTCTACATCTGCAAGCTTTATAAACTATATAAATTTAAAATATATGTGCTTTATGCTCAAGTAGTTTGTGAAAATTTACACGGTTAGCAACAGTCTTAAACAAACCGAATTCAACTGCTTATTTTTGATTGATGATTCAGCATCTGCCACTGTTGAGTCATTCTAGACGCAACCGATGTCATTTTTATAACGTTTTGCTAAGAGTGTTAATTATTGATTAATAAACAAATTACACTACCAAATTGTTTAAATCATACTTATATTAACAGGTTATGGTCCCAGAAGCTTAAACAGTGAGTGAGTTTTTTTAAATCAAAAGAATTTTCTTACCAGACAAATTAAAAAAGTGAGGTTAATGATAAAACGTGGCGCAAAAAAAAAACAATGACATGTTAAACATTCATAATGCGTGTAAAAACAGATAAATTTTAAAGTACACATGAAAAAATTAAAAGACGTTGAAAATTGGTCGATATGGCGTAGGCCAGTAAAGTTGAATGAAAGGACCTCTTGAGTTTACTACAAGTAAAGAAATCTTACCAAACTTATAACAAAGATGACGCGTATAATTTTGGTGGGCAATTTGAATGATGCAAATAAATGTTTTGTATAAAGTTTAACAATAAGTAGTATTAATCTATGAGTAAAGTCCTACTCAGAGATTAGACAAATTCAAGAAAAAAAAGTCAGTCAATAATGTAACGACTCAATTTTTTTACAAACTGAACAATGAACAAAAAAAACTTGTTAAAAGTAAAATACCTAAAATGTTACTGATAAGCAGACTAATATCAACATTATCCATAGCTGTAAGCATCTGTAAGCAAGGGTCTGCAATACGGAACGGTCCTCTTGACGTTTGTTTCAAAACCTACTATTTTGGATATTTATTAATAGAATTTTGACAGTTTATGGCCAGATTTTGTTTTTTAACAATATTTTTTATACCGGATTTTGCAAAACAATTGTATTTTGCCTGATTTCTGTTTTATGTAACAACAATTTAATAATTTTGACCGGATTTTACTATTTTTGATTTTTTATAGTAGTCAATTTTTAACATTTTTTGACTATATTTTAATATTTTTTAATAATGTTTTTATACTTTATGGCTATATTGCTATTTTTGACAAAAAATATTGCCTCTTAAACAGTTTATAGTCAGATTTTGGTTATTCAACAACATTTTCAATATTTTATAGGGTTTTGCTATTTTATGTTATTTTTACACTTTTTAACAGTTTATGGCTAGATTTTTTAAAACTTCAAAGCCGGGTTTTGATATTTTTGCTATTTTTATGAACAGAAGTTTGTAGTTATAAACTGTTTTTTTTTTCGGAGGTTGCTTCTTAGTTTTTTTAATTATTTTTAAACTAAATTTAGCCATTTTGGTTTTTTGCCAATTTTGCTTTTTTATATATAAGTTTTTTCTTTTTAAATATTTTATAGACGGTTTTTGTTATTTTTAACTTTTATAAATAGAATGTAGCAATTTCTAACAATATCTCAATATTTGATAACCCAATTTTGTTATTTTTAAAATTTCATAAATATATTTATATTTTTTAACTGTTTATGTTCGAATTTTAATACTTTCTAACAATATTTTGATGATTTAAGACCGGATTTTGCTATATTTGGTATTTTATGAATAAAATCTTGCACTTTTGTTTTGTTTTTATCTGATAAGATTTTAATGCATTATGGCCGCATTTAATTGTTAATCAGTTTATAGCCCGATATTTTATAGCCAAATTTTACTATTGACATTTTATAAATAGATCTTTACATTTTTTAACAATTTTGCTATTTCTGAAATTTCAACAATATTTGGCTGGACTTTGGTGCTTTTTCTGACAATGTTTTGATGTTTTAAGGCAGCATTTTGTTGTTATTAACATTTTATAAATAAAGTTTTGCATCATTTTTGATGATTGTTTCTGAAAATATATTAATATTTTATTACCAAACTTTGTTATTTTTACTTTTTATGAATAGTTTTGCACGTTTTACTATAAACTAAACCGGATAAAAAAACTTTAAAATTTTGTAAACAAAACTGTAAAGGAGTTTTTCTAATTATTTTGCAATAAAGCCCAAAATTCTAGCTACGCCACTGACAATACCTCGGAAATACTTTGAGCTCAAAAAATGTTTGCAAGAAAGACAATAAGCTCACAGAAAGACAAGTTGATAAAAATGCGGCTACAAAAAGTAAAGTTTAAAAGAAAACATTGATAATACAATGTTTTATACGTAAAAAAAAATAGGTCAGTTTGCATAAAATTGTCGCCAAACAAAATCAGAGAAAATGGTAAAGCGTTTATATACAGAGTCATTATAAAAGTTTGGGTTTATGTAACCATCTAATATACGTTTGTGCCACTCTAGTGAAATAGTGAATTCAATTTTGGTGTGCGTAAATACATAAATACAGTTGAAGTTGAACTGTCAAAACAAAGTAAATAGTTTGATGCACAATTTTAAAAAAGCGGCATATTTAAACTAATTACATAATCACAGACATTTGTAAAGACCTGTACAAAAAAGCACATATGATCAAAAAGCTAAGGAACTTTACAAGTTTTAAGCTTCCATAATGATGAAAGTTTGAAATGGAAAAGAAATTCAAGCTCTTGAAGCAGCAAATGTAAAATTTAAAACAAAAATAATTAGATTTATAAACGTCCTGCAGGTAATAATGGTATTTTTATCATTACCCATAACTGAATTAAATAAAAATTTATTGTCAATAGAAAGACGTTTGATAAAAAATGTCTATTTAATGCATCTAAAGAAAGATGCAAATTTAAAAATAATATACAAGTAGAAAAAATGCAAAAAATCTGTACGTACTTAATTTGTGGGTCATCCTAAGCACAGCGGGAGAAGCATATCCAGCAAGCTTACCAAAAAAAGAAAAAACATTTTCAAAAAATATTTGTTACAAAAACTAGAGTTTAGCACAAAAACAAACACAAAAACGCATTTCAAAACGACCACTTGAACGGACAAAGTGCCGTCTCAACGCTATTTAACTACGTAACTGTCAAATAGTTTTCAGCAAAGTAATAACTTGGCATAAATATGTCAAACTGTTTTTTAAACTGTTAAAAATGTTACTACATTTGTCAAAAATTTATTGAAAACTTCAAAAACTTACTAAAATTGTCAAACAATTTAATTCTAAAAACAACTAAAAAAATTCAAATAATTACTTTATCTGTCAAAAAATGTACAGTAATAATTTATGTAGTCAGAAACATTGCAGACCTGCCAAATAGTATTTTAAACTGCCAAAAATACTGTCAAAAAGTTTATAAATTACATTTGTTAAAAAAATATTACATCTGTTAAAAATTACTGAAATTGTTAAATAGTTTTCAGTAATGTAATAAGTTGGCATAAATTTGCCAGATCTATCAAACAGGATTTTAAACTGTTCAAAATGTGTGAACTGTGAAACTGTGAAAAAGTTACGGAAAACTTCAAAAAGATAATAAAACAGTGAAACAATTTACAGCAATGTAATAAAATGCATACAATCTGCCAGATATGTCACATTGTATTGCAATCCGTCAAAATAAATATTAAATTATATTTTTGTACTGTCAAACAGTTTACAGCAATGTATTACTAAAATTGTTAAACAATTAACAATAATATCATAATTTGGCAGAAATGTGTCAGATCTGTCAAAAATAATATTTTAAACTGTCAAATTATTTGCAATAACGTATAAAAACATAATCAGTTTTCAGATCTGTGCAAGATTTGTCAAATTGTATTTTGGATTGTCAAAAAGTTATTAAAACTGTCAAATAGTTTACAAGTTCAATGTATTTAAACATTGATTATAAGTTGGAAAAAACATAGCAAAGTTATTCTAAAATATCGTAAGTTGGTAAAAAATGTACTATATCTGTATAAGTTTATTTTAAACTGTCATATAAAAAAATGACTACATATGTCATTAAGTTTTAGTGACTTCGTAACTGTCAACAAAATTCATAAATTACCAAATAAGTCACAGTAATGTATATAAAAATGTAAGTTAAAAAAATTACCTGATCAGTCAAAAATAAGTTAACATCTGTTAAAATGTTACTAAAACTGTCAAACAATGTGTAACAATATTATAAGTTGGTGCAAACTTAGCAAAAAAGTTACTTCATTTAACAAATTATGGACTACAAGACTAATGCGTGATTGCAATAGTTTAATGAAGAATGTGAATTTTAATGTTTTTGGATAAACTTTTTCCATGTTTAAACAACAAATTAACCACATTAATTTTCAATTTTATTTATTACTTGTTTAATGTAATTATACTAACCTAAGTTTATACTTACTGTAATATGTTATATGTTTAATACTGTTTAATGTTTATATATTTTTTTTCTAAATGGATTCATCTGTAAATAAAGATTATTATTATTATTATTATTACATTTGACCAAAAGTTACTAAAACTCTTAATCAGTATTGTATTTGATTATATTTTATAACATATGTTACTAAAAACCATTCAAAATAACAAAAACAATTAATTCAAAATGTGCGTAAAAAAATCATGTGTCACAAGTATCAAAATATGATCTAAAACTGTCAAAAACTCAAAGCAAAAAATTAATTCTATATAATTATGTTCTAAACGAATGCCTCAGATACCAAAACTGTTGCTTGTTTGCAAACAAAATATTAAAAATTTATGAAGGAGAAGTTAAAGACAAAACTATGTAAAAGATATAATTGATGGTTGTGATCTCTACTACGTGATAATTTATGTTTATGAAATAATAAAACTATTTACTATGTTTTTTATCACAAATTTATTCTTACAAACACATTACTAGTTTTATTTACTTATTTTGACAAAATTAATAAAAATTAATACCAAAAATTACTTAAAATAGCTTACAAAATATTTACAAATTACTGAAAAATTACCTGAAAATATAGCACTGTAAATACCAAATAAAAAACAGCTGAAAAAATCAAGCAAAGAAAATCTTTTGGCTTAGCCTTAATTATTTCAGTAATTACTAAACGTAACTTAACAATAATTCTTAAAATGTATAATAAGCTACTAAAAAAGTATTTTTTTAACAATTGCAAAATTAATTCTTATTGAAAACCCTTGTTAAGAAGGAAATTAGCAAAAAAAAAAACAAAAAAGCTAGAAACTTCTGGAAAAAATATCTATCAAAAAATGTAGTTAAAGTTGAAACAAACGGAAAAATAGTTGTTGAACAATATGGTTTTAAGAAACAAAAATTTATCTGTTACAGAAATTGCAAAAAATGTAAAAAAGCAAAAAAAAACTAATTCATATTTTATCTTGAAACATTTTTATTATTTCCAGTATTTTCATCCTGTACAGTAAGGTTATGTTATCCAGAAAGCTATAAACCATTTTGAACGTACTATCGTGACATTGTTATAACTAGTTTTGCAAGTTTTATCTTTTTTATAGCTTATAGAATTCTGCTATAATGGTGCGATAAGCTTTGGTTTTGATATGTTTTTGATTAAATTTATCTTCTTGCTTTTATTTTAGAACTGAAAATCTAAATGTGGTCTACTAACAAAAATTTATAATTCTAAATAGTTGAAGAACAGTTTGGTTAGATATTGTGAACAAGTTTTGATGTTTATTACAAGTATTTTTTAATAAGCAGCTATTTGAATTTTTGCAGAAATTTTAGATACAAAATTGAGGTCATCAATGTTGTTAAACCAAAAATTGAGGTAATTTACATGTTACAATAAACATAAAAAATTAATTAACCCAATCAGTTTTGTACAGGAACTTTTCAATAACTTAAAATCATCTACAATTTGTGTAAAACTCAGTTGCCAACAAACTACAAAACATAATGTATTTTTTTTAATATAAATGTTAATATGAAAATTGTTAGTCTTATGTGTTAATTTTGTATAAATTATACAATAAATGGTTTAACAAATTGTAAAATGACCTATTAACGTGGCAATTAATGTCAAAACGTTAAAATATAAAAAAAACCATTCAATACAATAAAAAAGCTATTATGTCCGCAAATTTATCAGCTAATACACTAAAACTTTTATGTTGTGCTTTAGTGCGTTTGCATTTAGAGTATGCTCTGTCAGTTTGGAGTCCTGTTTATGAAATTTATAACCGCAGTATTGAAAGAATCCAAAAGAAATTTTATTGTTTATTGTCTTATAAATCGGGCATATTATCTGTAAATTATGATTACTGTTACATTGCTTCATTGTACAACGTATCGCCATTAAAGCTTTGCCACAAAAAGACCAATTTGTCGTTCTTGTGTAATTTAATTATGTATGTCTGAGGTCGATTGTTTGGAACTACTTGGTACTCTTCTATTCCATGTAGCACCAAATAATAAACACAGCATGCATTCTTCTTTATTCCGTGAGTCTAACCATTCTACTAATTATGGTTTCAATAATCAGCTCGGTAGAATGTGTAGATTTGCAAATAATTTACCAACTAATTTTAATTTGTGTCTTTAAATTTACAAGCAAATGAAAAGAGGGTTAGAATAACCAAAAGTTAATAATTAACGGAAAAGAATATAGATGGAATAAAGAGTTAAAGGGTTTAGAAGAAAAAAAGCATGGCAAGGAAATGGTAAAAAAAAATAAAATAAACAATACAGACACTAATGCAAATAAAAGAAACAAAACTAGAAAAAATACAGAAAAGAAAAAAAAAGAAGATAAAAATAAAGATGAAAAAATATGAACTTGGAATATAAGAGGATGCATGGGAAAAGAAGCTAAACTGGTGGAAGAAATGATAAACCAAAAAATAAAAATACTAGGAATAACGGAAACAAAAAAGAAAGGGCAAAGGATAGTAACAATACATAGAGGATACTGGTTAATGTGGGCAAGAATTAAAAAAAAAGGTAAGAGCAAGAGGAGGAGTAGGAATGATAAGAGCTCCAAAAAGAATAAAATATACATTAAGAAAAAAACACACAAATAAAAGAATTATGACATAGAAATTAAGCTAGTTAATATTGAAACTTGAATCATGATAGTAGCATACAGATTGAATGAAGACGCAAAGAAAGAAGAGAAAAACAGTTTCTACAACAATTTACAACAAGAAATAGACAAGGGAACAGAAAATATAATGATACTCGGACACCTAAATGGGAAAGTAAGAAAACGGAATAGAAGAGGTAATTAGAAATGAAGAAAAAGAAATAAAAAATAACAATAGAGAAAGAATTATTATGCATTGAAAACAATCTGATAGTAACAAACACCAAATTTACACACATAAATATTCACATATACACAAAAACACAACTAACCAGGAATGAAAAATCAATTATCGACTACTTCCTAGTTAACAGAAAAAACTGGCACAAGGTAGAGAATGGACACAACGGTGATCCGACCTTAAACATCGCTTCGATCATCGAGCTCCGAGCATAGAACAATAAAATTTGTTCTAAGCTCGAACCCTCCCACACCGCTCGAGCCTTGTATTTATATTGAACTGAAACTTTTTTAGCGGCGTGAGAGTAAAATTATTACATTATATTTTTTAATTAGTAAATAATTTTACTCTCACGTCAATAAAAAAGTTTTAGTTCAATATAAATACGAGCGGTGAGCAAGGGTCCGAGCTTAGAACACATTTTAGTGTTCTATGATCGGAGCGCTGTTCGATGGTCGGATCGCCGTTGTGTCCACACCCTTCAAGACAGGCGAAAATAGGTAGCAACCACCAACTACTACTAACGGACATGAAATGGAAAGAAAAAGTTAAACCAAGCAAAAGAAGAAGGAAAGTCAAGATAAAGATAAAAACATACAAACTAAAAAAAACAGATACAAGCAAAATACTAAGAAATATTACAAAAAAAGTTTAAAGAGAAAGAAATAAAAACGTGCATAGAACAAATCATATTAAAAACTGCAAAAGGAAACTGTGAAACAACAAAAATTGTAAACAAAGATAAAAAAAAAACAGTTGGTGGACAGAAGAAGTCAAGAAGGAGATAAGGGACAAAAACAAAAAAAAAGGAAAAGACCTACAAACAAAAAAAAAAGATTATAAAAAATACAAAGAAAAAAGAAAAAAAAATAATAAAAGAAGAAAAAATAAAATCATAGAGAAAATTTGGAAAAGAAATGAATGAGAACTTTAATCGGAACCAAAAACTATTTTACGGAACGTTAAAACATCTAAGAAAAAAAAAAGAACACAATATGATGAACATAAAAGATAAAAATGGCAAAATAATAAAATGATGAAAGCAATACTTCCAAGAATTAACAGAACAAAAATGAGAAGAAAACGATACAAGAGAAAATGAAAGAGTAATACAGTTGAGATGAACGGAGGAAATAGAAGAAATTAAAAAATAAGAAATAATAAAAGCAATTAAGAAATCAAAGAACGGAAAAGCACCAGGAACAGATGATATAACGCCGGAAATGATCAAATTTATAGGTAAAGAAGAAATTGCACAAATAACAGAACTAATAAATGACATCATCAGATATGGGAAAATGTTAAGGGAATGGAATAAAGGAATAATTCTACCCATACATAAAAAAGGAGATAAAAAAAATCATTGAAAATTACAGAGAAATAACACTAACGTGCATCCCAAGCAAAATATTTACAAGAATTATAAAAAAAGGATAAGAGACAAATTAGAAAATACAATAGAGGGCAGCCAATGTGAATTTAGAAGAGGAAGAAGCACGCAAGACCTAATATTTATAATAAAACAACTAAGTAAAAAGAATAGAATAATGCACGTATGCTTTGTTGATCTTAAAAAAGCATTTGACAGGATCAAAAGAGAAAATATATGGAAAGAACTAGAAAACAGGGGAATTGAGAAGGAAATAATAAACGTAATTAAAAACATGTGCACAGAAAACAAAAACATAGTAAGAATGAACAACGAGGAATCAAAAGGATTTATAACAAAGAAAGGAGTAAAGCAAGGATGCGTGTTAAGCGCATTGCTATTTTCAATTGTTTTAGATATAGCGGTAAAATAAGCAAAGAAAATTATGAAAAGAATAAAAATAGGGTATTAAAAGATGGAAATAACAAGAATAGCAGAACTACTATTTGCAGATGATATGGCAGTAATTGCAGAAGAAGAGATACAACACAACATGGAAATAATAGAGGAGCAACTAAAGAAAATCAACATAAAAATAAACTATGAAAAAACAAAAACCATGATATAATAAAAATAAAAAGAAAAATAATAGAACAGGTTGAACAATACAGATATCTAAGAACAATAACACAGATCAACGAAAAATTTGACAAAGAGATAGATGACAAAATAGGAAAAACAGCAAAAATATATAACATGCTAAAAAACACTTTCTTCAACAGAAAGTAAATAACAAAAACTACAAAAACAGAAATTGTTAAAAAAGTAATCAGACCAACATTAACATATACATGGACCATGACAAGAAAACAAATAGAAAGAATAAACGCAATGGAGAAGAGGTTTCTTAGGATGATTGAAAACAAAACAAGAAAAGATAAAATAAGGAACGAAACATTCAAGATGAATTTACAAATAAAATTAATTTAAGAAAAAATTCCAAATGAGATGGAATGGACATATCAGAAGAATGAGTGAAAAACGAAACACCAAGAAAATATATGAGACAAGAGTAACAGGAAAATAAAAAAAAAGAAAGACCCAAAAAAATAGAACAGCGCAATAAAAGAAGAGGCCACAAACAAAGGAAACACTTGGAAAAATTAAAGGAGATAGCCAAGGATAGGAAGAAATGGTGTGAATATTATATAAATTAATAATTCGCCATACAGCCTTACACCGAAAGGTAGAAAGGCAATGGAATAAATAAATAAATAAATCTTCGTTTAGAAGTTAGCTGAGTCATGCTTATTAATGTTTTGTTTTATATGTGCGCTTTTATGTTTGTTATTTTTTTGTATTCTTCATTTTTGTGTTGTAAAACATCATTATTTATGTATATTTGATGTAGTTGTAAATGGTTAGATTATACAGTAAATAAAGTATTATTAAGTAAAATAAAAATTTAGAAATTACTTTTCTATTAATCATGTAGCATAAAATTTGTTTATAAAATAGCATACGTTAATAATAAATACGTTTATTTATTTAAAAATGTGAACCAATTGCTTTCTTAAGTTTCTTATTTTTATAAATATTGACGTTTTTTCTGTTCTAAAAAACTATGGATTTATTAAAGCTGTAATAAATGTAAAATAAATATGATTTTAAATTGTATAATTAAATTTTTTTATTTTAAATACTATATGCAAAAGTAATTAACAACTATAAATAAATATGAAACTATTAATAAAAAATATTGCCATTTGTATAGTATCTATCGCATAGTAGTAATCTTTAAATTTGTTATAAATCATAGTTTTACGAGAATACAGATTGATTTTACTACTTGACCTATTTTCTACATAAAATAAATTTGTACAATATATATTCTTCAATATGATTGATGTAGACATTACAAATCAATAAATAATTTCTATTACTTGTATTGTAAACATTGTCGCATCACAAACATATAGATTTAACACACGTTAGTTTACACTAGCTGAAAATGTTTATTTATTAAGTACAAAATAAAAATATTTATGCACGGTTTTTAAAAATGACTTCAATAAACTTTTGGAAGCAATTTCTTAGGTTAAAAATAAATTTGTTTTTTTATGTACGATGCTACTGATAATTTAATTATAGACTAATGTAAATGTAGTAAAGTTTAGCAATACTTTAAAATTAAGCAAAGAAGCTTATTTTTACTTTAAAGAAATTAAAGTTAGTGCACTTCTTTAAGTAGTGTAATGGATTCTAGTCTACCTACTCTTTAGTTTTGATTCTTCAAAACTAGAAAATGATGCAATAACTACTTAACGGACAACTCTTTAATACCTACTGTTAACAAAGTAACACATAAACAGCAAAAACGGACAAAAGGGTAAAAAAACTATTAAGAAAATATTATACGACAATACAGCCTTGGCCTTGGCTTAACTCTAGACACCAAATGAACATGAACACGTAGAAAGATTGCCGCAACTTAAAGTTTTGCACGGCTTTCGTTTGCAAAGTGGAGTAGATGTGTGTTCAGTCTGTTTACTATATCCACTGAATGCTTGCTAATTATTTTGACTCGATATAATCATTATTGATATTGGTTTTAATTTTTTTGTCTTTTAAAAAAAGTTTATATTATGCTTTATATTGTTTATGGTCATTTGAGTTCATTACATAGTAATATACTGAATTGCATCATGACTGATGCGATTGATACCAAACAGTTATATTCACAACTGGTCACAGTCCGTCAATACATGCAGTATACTTTATACTAGCGCTCGCTGTCAGCTTTCTACGTGTTTGTGCCCATACTTGCAAGCACTTACAATAAGCAACTTATATTATGAGCAACAATATTGCTTATTTGTCAGCTTTTCTAAGTATTTGTACCTTTATACTGCAAAACCCAGAAACTTGCAAGAAGTTGCGAAGAAAAACTCTATCAACTGCAAACTTTAAAGGTGTACTGTTTCTTGATCATACATACATAAAACTCAAGAATTAAACGCAGTATCTTATGCAGTAGCATAACAAACAAAAATTTAGAGCAAAAGATATTTTAATAATTGCAGATATTTTAAAATTGAGTTTGCATTTTTATACAAGTTTGTGTAACTTAATATTTTTTTAATATATTTACATATTATATTATACTATAAAAACCATACCTACTATTTTAATGTTATTTGCTTGTCAATATATAATTGAAATTTTAATCTATTTATTTTCAATTCAATAAACAACAACTGAATAATGAAATAATTCAATTATCCTAATTGAAACATTGATTGATAAACTCTCCCTGGTCATAAAATGTTTTGGCATATTGCACTGTTATAGTTTTCAAATAAAATGGATAAAGTTAAAGCTTTCAATAATTTATTGCCAATATAAACACATAAATAATATTTCAAAGTCTGAGAAAACATATTTCATTGATTTATTGTGATTCAGTTAAAAGCGCGGGCAAATTCTCGCAATTTACAATGCAATAAAAAAATCAAGCAAAGTTTATTTTAATATTACTGCAGAGCAGAGCTGCACTGACAAAATATACGTTGGAATAATAAATTTGAAAACTTTGAAAGCACAAATTCTAAACTGAAGTAATGAAAAGTTTATATAAAAGGTTTGAGGATCACGATGTAATATTTAAATATATTTTAATTACACAAAATTGTGATGAGTTATTATTCTAATAATTGAGTTAATTAACTTGTCAGAATCAGTGATAGCATTGCAAGTGTATACTTCAACTGAAAGCTTGTTTACGTTACATAATGATAACTTCTAATAATTAGAACTCAGTTTAGTCATCGTCGCTGTTTTGGCATTACTACATTAATCAATAATACTGAATTTAAAAATATCAAACTCTTCATTTTTTTTTTATTTTAATAAATATATAACTCCTAATAAGGCACCTAATAAACAATTAGCTAAATAACCTTTTTTTTAATTTAATTTGATTTATTTTATTAACATATCTGACGGCTAATTATATAATTAAATTATATGCTTAATATTTTTATTTGTTATAAATGTATATGTAAGGCATTTATTTAATTGAAGGTTTTAATAAAATAAATTAAATTAAATTAAAAGTTATGTTATTCAGCTAATAGTTTATTAGGTGCTTTAAGAAGTTGGATATTACGGTTTTAAGTCCATTTAACTCTATTACTTAAATTCAAAATCATTATATTTTATATTTTGTTATGTTCTATATTCATTGAAATCTATCTCAATACATTTTAAAACATTTCAAATCTCATATTACTGTTATTTGAAAAAGCTCGCATTCAAATGAAATTTCATGAGATACTGAATATCTTATATAAATACATAAAAGAAAATTGAACCAGTAAAATTATGTTAAAAAGGTGTTGTCTAGAACAATATCATAAAGTTCAAAAACAATAAATTTGCATATATATTGTAGGTTTTTTTTAATTAAATTTTATATTTTAAGCAGTATATTTCACAAAATATAATAAGAAGTTTTTATTAAAATATGTATAAACAAGCCAAATTTTGTCAGAGACATAAATTCACAATTCCCTATTGTCTGTTACTAGTTGAAAATTTGGGGATATAATTTACTTTTTTGTCGTTACAATTACATATGCACCCTCTGAATTGGAATCAATATTTCATTATTTCGATGCAGTTGGTTGGCATGGGCGGACAAACATATATCATGGTAATATTATTTTAGCATTGGATAAGTATATAAAAGTACTGAATTAAAGAAATGTAATCTGCAAGGATGTCTGAAGTTAAATTTATGCGGTTGTATGATTATATTTTGTCTAAAAATACTTAATATAAGCTCTTATTTGGTATGAACAAGGTGAGTAAAATGAGATATTGAAATCTTATTTTTAATCTCGGATATTACAAATTAATTTTATAATGAAGGTATACAATCGTTTTAATAAGAAATATAAAAAATATATAAAAAATTATTTTAAAAATAGATAGTGTCATGTAGCAAACATTGAATCTGGTTTGGTTTGTAAATAATTTTATATTATACCTTATTTAAATTGTAAAAAAATTTAATGTTGACTAGCCAGTACAACACAATTTAACTTTAAAGCGATTTTTTAGAGTGGTTTTCTTGAATCTTGGCGCAGACTTGTCGCATGTTTAAATCCTAGCTCCGGCAGAACATTTTTAAGAATATTATTAATTTATAAGTATCAAGTATTATCATGTATTTAGACAAACCTCTTGAATTGATGATAATGTCCATGTAATTATAATGAAATTTAATATAAAAGCATAGCATTATTCATACTTACAAAGAATCTTTGTGATAAAGACAAATATTATTGAACTATATGCTAACAAAGACTGTACTAACCCATAATAGCATGTTAACATGATTGTGCTTAAGACCATTCCGACCGCTACCTTGATTTTAACAAAAACGGCAACTTTGACGTCATTGCTGTGTCTACATATAATTTATTAAACAATTAATTTTTTTATCAATGCATTCGGAAAGAATCAAACTGTGATATGTCGAAGTGTTTTAGTCAAATAGCAAGTGTTAAATCATTAACATAAACTAAGAGTAAAATAAAACTCAATATCAGAAAGAATACAGTCCACTAATACACATACAATTTGTAGTATAGTATCAGCAGATGCTATTGGTGCAATAACAATTAAATAAAACTGCTTCACACCATCTGTTGATACACTTTCTCGAACTGGTGCCGTTGCTGCTATGATTGTGTGGCATGCATAAATCTATGATAGAATTTGCAAAAAATGCTGTTTTTGCATAAACTGAGGCTGTTAATTACTTTAGGTTTTAAGGTTTTATACTTGTTATACGCATTTTTCAAGTTTACAATGTTGTTTATCACTTAAGGCTAGCTTTGTTCATAAAAGGTCTTTGATGGAAAACACTTTTATACAAACATAAAAATTGTTTGGTAAAAATAAAACTTTAGTTAGCTCCGACACCTGTAGCGGGAAAAAGAACAAACGAGTACGTGGTGGTTCTTGATGGTACTAAGCACTTGCGGCGACGTGGTTACAGGTACATATAAATTTGATTCAAAACAGAAAGAGCAAAATCATTATTGCAATTATAAAAGTGTTACTTGATTTTTTTTATTACTCAATAAATTACTTTTTGTTAATCGGTATTTTTTTTACAAAACAAACATTTATTTTTGAATTAAAAGACAGGTCAAAAATGTGGTTGTCTTTTTAGTTTATTGTTTTTTTCCAGCTTAGGTTCACTTTTGTCAAAACACAAACGACACTAGTATTTTATTCCTATTTGTGAACAATCACTGAATTGACCGATTTTAACATACTCTGATGTTTCTCATGTTTTATCTTTAAGTTTGCCTCTAAAAGTCTAACCATTTTGGACATATAACTTCTTTAAACAAAGTTTTTTTGAAATAAAATAAAGAATTGTTTGTTTGACAACAGATTTGTTTTGAAATGCATACGATTGCTTTTAACTGCTTCAAACAACTGTTTAAAATGCTAAAGAGATGTTTTTTAAACTCTTAATTTTTTTGTAACTTGTTTGATATTTTGATAAAAATTTATAGTACGTGAAAAAGTTATATTACCTTAATTGCAATAAAAAATTCACCAACAATGTATATGGTCATAATTTTTGTATCACATTAGAAAACCAAGTTATTGCAAAAAAAAAATAGTTATTAATTTGAAGTCAAGTTAACCTGGATTAGCACAGTTTTTAGTGAATTGGATAATTGAGGGCTTGCGCAAGATAATTTGCAAACCATTATATGTATTGCGTAGTATGTAAAAAACATTACAAAATGTGCGTTCCAATAAAGTTGTCGACGCTGTATTGTAGTTTAAACCAGCGCACATTAATGTATTATCACTTTGGGTTAGTTTGTTTAGTAGTAAAACTAAATGTGATTGTGATAGTTATTATGGTTACCATACTATGCTCTTTTAAAAATACCTTTTTTGGAGTTATTTATTACCGTACTTCTATTTTTCTTATGAATATTTTGTATTTTTATTTCAATTACAACCTCACTGATAAGATTAAAAGTTTGGTGTTAAAATTTAACACGATAGTAGCCAGATTTCTAGTTTTGAAAGCCCGATTTGCTGTTGTAAAAATTTGATATTCAATTTTAAAACCGTATTTTTTTTTAACTATTTGGCAGCTAAAGCAAGGGTGGCCAACCCAAATGATCTTGCGGGCCATTTTGCAAATGCATCATAACTCCGCGGGCCGCATATAAAATTATATATCCATATATTAGAATTAGACTCACTTTAGACATTTTTTTGAAGTAAAAAAAATGAAACATAGATTATAATTTAATTATTCTGCAAACTCTAAGCCCTATACTCTTTGCAACATTAATATGATGAATTTGGAACTGGAGTTACTTGCAACGAAAACTATCCTGGACATTTAGTTGCTAATTCATTTGGATTTTTAAGCTGTGTTCAATGTATAACCATACCAAATAGTATGGATGTATTTTTAGATTTGTGTTTTACTAATGATAGTGATAATATTACTGTGGTAAATGCTGTAGATGTTTTATTAGATATAAGTCAACATCATAATGCCTATGTGATAGATGTCAAATGTGATACTTCTTGTGATATTTTAAACTGTAACTACGTTTTTAATGATTTTAAATGTGCCAACTTCAGCGCAATCAATGATTTTTTGTTGAACGTTGATTGGTCTGTTCTTTTTAACAACTGTGATATTAATGTATGTGTTGATTTATTTTATTCTGTTTTGTATTATGCAATTGATTGTTATGTACCTAAAAAAGTGTGGCATGACAACAACTTTCCTATTTGGTTTAGCAAGAAATTAATTTCACTTACTAAACTTAAAAAAATAGCAGATAAACGATTTAAATCTTCAGAACTTCTTTCTGATTACAATGAATTTGATTCTCTTCGGACTTCATGTAAAAATCTGAACGCACGTCTTTACAAACAGTACATTTTACGCACCGAGAATAACATTCGGTCTAATCCAAAACATTTTTGGAGATTTGTAAATGAAGCTAAGAAAACTAATGCTTTTCCAGCTACAATGTATTATTGTGATCAAACCTGTATTAATGGTGACGTTCTTGTAAACAAATTTGCAGATTTTTTCTCTTCCGTTTATAATTCTCAAACTCATCCAACTCCATTGTTTAAGTTTGATAAAAATGTAATTCATACAAATTTCTCAGTCAGTTTACTAGATATTTTTAATGGAATTACAAGCCTTAAATCTAATCTTAGCACTGGACCTGACGGTATTCCTTCTATGCTCTTAAAGAATTGTATTTATTCAATTTCAAAACCATTACATTTACTTTTTAACGCTTCATTAAATGAAACTAAATTTCCTGATGTATGGAAACAAACTTATATTATGCCATTGCATAAATCTGGTGCTAAAGAAAATATTACAAATTATAGAGAAATTTGCATTCAATCTGCTATCCCAAAATTATTTGATCAAATTATAACTGGTCAAATACGTTGGATGTGCAAAAGTATTTTAGTAGAAGAACAGCATGGGTTTCGTGAGGGTCGATCTACACTTACCAATCTACTTTCTTACGAAAATTACATTTTAAACGCATTTGAATGCAAAACTCAAGTTGACTCTATTTACACTGACTTTTCAAAGGCCTTTGATCGTGTGAGCCACAATATTTTGATTGCTAAGCTTCGTGCTTTGGGTTTTCATAATGCAGTGGTTGCTTGGTTATCTTGCTTTTTGAAAAACCGAACGCAGTGTGTAAAAATCAATAACTTTCTTTCACAACCTATTTTAGTTCCATCAGGTGTTCCTCAGGGATCTCACTGCGGACCTATTTTATTTTTACTTTTTATCAATGATCTTTCTGACTGTATTAGTTCATCATCATTCCTATTATTTGCAGATGATTTAAAAATTTATAGAAGTATTTTATCAATCGATGATTGTAATCTTTTACAACAAGATTTAGACTCTGTTAATGATTGGTGTCTTATTAATAACCTTTTGTTTAATGTAAATAAATGTTTTGCAATCAGTTTTAATAGAACGCTAAGCAAAATTTCGTACGATTATATTATCGATAACAAGGTGCTACAACAAGTGACACAAATTAAAGACTTGGGTGTAATTTTCGATTTTAAACTTACGTTTGTTGAGCATATCAGCTACATGTGTAATTGTGCTATAAAAATGCTGGGGTTTGTATACAGGATGTCTGCTGATCTTTCTCCAAATACTCTTAAATTACTTTACTGTGCCTTGGTGCGATCTCATTTAGAGTACGTTCCGTCAGTCTGGTACCCTTTCTATGAAATCCATAGTCAGAATATTGAACGTATTCAAAACAAGTTTTTTCGCCTGTTGTCCTATAGATCTGGTATATTGTCGGTTAATTTTGATCGCAATTACATTTCTTCACTATACAATTTACCGTCACTAAAAGTTCGGCGCAAAAGATCAGATCTCTCATTTTTGCGTGGTCTAGTGATGTCTGAAGTAGACTGTCCTGAGTTACTTGAATCTCTTCAATTCTACATTCCTATTAGTGAACGACGTACTAGGCAGACTTCATTATTTAGAGAATTTACACATTCTACTAATTATGGATTTCACAATCCTATTGGTAGAATTTGTAGATTTGCAAACAGTTTAACAAACAATTTAATTTTTTTTTGTTCTAAATCTTTGTTTAAGATTCAATTGGGACATATTGATTAAATGTTATGTATTTTATATTGTTTTTTATGTCAATCTTTTGCTTTTGTTATTTATATATGTATTATATTGTTTATATTTATTGTATTTTTATGTAGATGTAAATGGTTTTACTTACCGTAAATAAAGATTATTATTATAATAGACAAGGCTATAAAGAAAAGTCAAAAATAAGCTAAAAACACAAGAATAGGATACAAAAAAATGGAACAAATTAGTATTCAAATTTTAATGTTTGCGGATGACATGATATTAATAGCAGACAAAGAAGAGAAACTACAAGGAAACATAAAAATATACAAAGAAGAACTAAAATAGATAGGCATGGAAATAATCACAAGTAAAACAAAGACAATAGCAGTAGCGGCAAAAACTAAGAGGCAGAAGATAGAACTGGATCGACAAATAATTGAACAAGTAAAGTTTTACAACTACTTTGGTACAATAATAGAAGAAACAGGAAATATATACATAAAATTAGATGCAAAAGTTTAAAAAGGAAGAAGTATATTCAATGCACTCAAAAAACAGTTATTAGTCAAGAAAAAAATAGCAAAGCCAATAAAAAAAAATACAAAAGATAGTAAAAACCAGCCTTAATATACTCGAGCAAATCTTGGACATCACCAGAAAGAAATAAAACAAAATTAATGAAATGAAGAAAAGATTTCTATTAAAAATTAAAGGAATAACAAAAAAATATAAAGTAAAGAGCTCGAAAGTAAGAAGTGTACTAAAAATTAAACTTATACAAACAGTAATAGAGGAGAGGCAGTTAGGAAGGCTAGGACTCATACACAGACTGAATAGAACCAGAATAACCAAAAAAATACATGAATTAAGATAACAAGGACGAATCAAACAGCTGGCCCAAACAGGCCCACAAAGCAGCAGAAAGAAGAGGAATAGTGTGGAGTGAGATAGCAAAAATAGTTTAAGATAGACAAACTTGAAAAAAAAAGAATAAAAAAGTTATAAAATAATACATCCGACGCCCGAAAAGGGTATTAAGGACTAAGAATTAATAATAACAATATTCTGCAAATTTATAACTGTAAACTCATAAATAAAACAGGCAATATCTGTCATATATATGCGCAAGAATATTATTTTAAAATCAAAGTTAATTTTTTCTTATAATTTCTGCAGTTAATTTTTGAATATACGGATGCACAAATAATGTATTTTTTAAATAAATTGGTTTTCACTACTTTGCCCATTATAAAATAAATATAGTTTGTAAAAGTTTTATAATTCTTGCGGGCCGCAAAAATGTTCTAGGCGGGCCGCATGCGGCCCGCTGGCCGCGGGTTGGCCACCCCTGAGCTAACGTTTACACAATTTAGTAAATGAACTTAGCACAATAAAACCGTATTTCTACATACAAAGGCGCATTTGTGCATATGTTACGCTCAAACACCGAAATCGCTCAATGATAAAAAAAAACTACCACAACGTGTTGTGGATGGTGTTAAACAACCAAAGTCAGATACATTTTTGGTGTGTGGTTGTGATGTATGTTGTGTGCTATTGACAAAACAAGTAATTAATGGTTTTTGTAAACAAGAAAAAAAAGTTTTAATTACTAGAATTGATTTATATTATTAAATATAAGTATTTGAAATAATATTTATAAATTGTTTTGATTAAAAAATGCATGAATAAACAGAAAAGAGAATGAGACGCGCGCGGCTATGCAAAGTTACCGGTTTCTCCTCCGTATTTCGATAAATCCCCGAAAAAATTTACTTTTTTTTATAACAGAGAGTAAATGTTTTGTTTTTATTACTATAAGATAAAATATTAGGTAGTTTATAAAAAATATTAGGTCTTTGATTTACTTTTTAAGTTTTCTCTTTTGTTATAACTTTTTTCCAATTTTTCCTGTTTATTATTTCAAAACCGTTAAATATATAGTCTTACTTAAGGTTCACTTGACGTGAAAAATTAAAAATTAAAAAGATAAAGTTGTATGTAGTTGTTGCAGTAGAACTAAAGCAATTAAAAATCAACGTAAAAACACAAGCTTTAAAAACGCGAGTCAAAATGTTGTTGTTAAAGTTTTGAATGTTCTAAAATGCTCCAAAAAACGTTTTACTTTAGCTGATTCAAATTTTGATGACTAGCCGGATGTACCCAGCGTGTCATTATCTCTGAGAAAAACAGTTTTTTAATCTGGGTTTGTTGTGTGCCGTTGCAAGCAGCACTAAAAAATGTAATTGGTCTAAGGAGCACCTCCTAATTTAGAGTTATTTTTCTTAATCCTACTATTTCTCAATGATAATATTGGTTGGTGGCACTTTTAATTCATCTAGAACCAATTTTTAATAACACACAACGAGTTTTGGCCATTTCTTTACATCCAAAACGCGTTGTGACCGTTTCTTAACAGCACACAACGTGTAGGGGCTTATTAACATGATCACACACAGAAAAAGTATCTTATTGTGGTGTTTGCTTGTTTAACACCATTTACAACGCGTTGTGGCTGTTTTTTTGCTTACTGAGCGATTTCACATATAATACAAAATGTATGCATTAAAAAATAGATTTATGTTTACATCACTCATATAGTAACGCCACGTCAATGTTTTAGAAAGACATCTATAAAGTCAGATTTTGGTTTTGGCATAAAAAATTTACTTTATTTATGAAAAAGGTGGTTTTTGCATATTCAGGCTTGTTTTGGTCGTGTAACTGTTAAATTTTTGTATAAATTTTGATTTATAAATAAAAAGTTTGTATTTATGCAAAACATTGGTTTAAATTGTGTATTAGATAGCACAATATTTTAAATAATCATCATATCATTGAAAAAACTAATAAATGTACAGTGGTTCTTTATCAAACAAATATTTGAATTCAAAACAACGTGAGTTTTTAATTATTAATCCAATATAAAGTATTAACATGTAACCGTCCTAAAAAAATTGGGATTTTTTAAAACAAATTTGCAATTGTAATAAATAAATAAACAACATAATATTTTAGACTTGACAAACAAGAAAATATCAAAAGGCAAGATTTAGTTTGCCTGCTCTTCCGTAAAAAAATTCAACACAAGTTACAAACAAGTATAAGACACTAATTTAATTAAATAATAAAAACAAAACGCATTTATATCTCTATGTATTTGCATATTTTGTATGGCTAATTCTTTAAATAATATTACTCTTTTATACTGACTTTTAGCCAAATAAATTATTTTTTAGTAAAAAGAAAGTTATATTAGACCCGCTTGTCTTTTCAATAATATTAAATTTAATATAAGCAACCTCTATATATCAATTGAAAATCTGAAAATACTAATTCGGCAAAAACTAAATATACAGTTTGACAAAAGAGGAAACATTTATATTTTCTATTTACTTTGATGTTTAAAATTTTTTGGTAAACATTGAGATAAACTGTTCTAACTAAAAAAACCAATAATATTTTTTCTTGTTTTTGTACAATTTTATTTTTTTAGTAAATATTCTTGGATATAATTATCTACTAGCTAAATATTTTATTATTTGTTTGCCAATTGTATATTTCTGGTTTGGGATTTATTACAATTTTATTTTGGTATAGTTTATTGATCGTTTTCATGTTTTGATGCGTAGAAACAGTCATTTTTTTTTTATAATCTTCACAGTAAAATTTTAACTTTTTTTTTGAAAAAATCTTGCAAATATAACTTGAAATCTTTATCATTCTTCTTCTCTACGTTGACTACTTCAAACATTTTAGAAGACTTTAAAACTTTGGACCCTATTCTTCTGGTAAATGTATATATGTTGTTTTCCTTTTTTAATGAGTGGCCTCTATCTGGAAACCTGTGAACAATTTTGCTAAACTATCTTATTGCTGCCAAAATATCAAAAAATTAAGCATCATTAAATTTTTAATTTTGTCAGAAGAAACTACGTTAATGTAAAACGTTGTGTAAAAAATAAAACTTTTTTATTGATATATTTAACCATGCTGGCTGTGAAACTAGGTTCAATGTTTTTAATAAAAGTAAATATTTTTTTATAATATAATTAAAAGTACAAACTAGAGTTTTTGTAGTAGCAATTTGAATATTGCTCAAGTTATAATGAATATGTTTTATATATCCTTTTTTTTTATTATTTATAAGCATTTTCTTTAAAATCAATCAAACATAATAACTCGAATTGTTTGATAATTAGTACAATTCACTTCTAAGAGATATAAAAATATTTTATTTTAAATCAATATTTTATACAAATTAACAAAGAATAATTAAAATAATGAGTAAAAAAATGAATGGAAATGATATCTAAACACAAAATAGAAGATTATTAAGAATAACTATTTTTTGGAACCATAAAACAAATAAAAGAAAAAAATATAATATGATGAATATAAAAGATAAAAAACAAAACATAGTTACAGAAGAATATAAAATAATGCAACGAGAGAGACAACATTTTGGAGAGCTGACCGAATTGAAGCAAGTGTACCAGACATACAAGAAAATCAAATGGATAAACAAGAAAAGATACACAAAAATGAAGTAAAAGAAACCATTCAAAAATGACAAAATACATGAGTGAGAAAAAATACAACAACTAACAAAACTATTCAATAAAATAGCATACAGCGGATAAATACCGGAGTATAATACAGTAATTGTTCTATTTATAAGAAAAGAGACAAAAGAATATACAGTAACTCCATAGAGGTTTAACAAGTTTACCAGAAGAAATCATAGCAAAAATATTGAATATGAGAATACGGAAAAGAGATAAAACAATAGACGATAATCAATGTGAATTTAGGAAAAAAAGAAAAATAAGACGGGCAAGAAACTAATACAAAAGGAAAGAAATATACAGATATGTTTTATAGACCTGAAAAAAATCATTTGATCAAATAAAAAACAAACAAAAAAAAATAGTCAAAAACACAATAGCAATAATAAAAGCATTATACAAAAATAACAGATTTTGAAAGTAAAGCAAAGTTGCATATTAAACTCGCTGCAATTTTTAATAGTAATTGATAAAGCAATTAAAAAAGCAAAACAACAGATGAAGACTTCAAAGATGAGGTACTGGTAAATGGTAGTTACACAAGTTACAAAAAAGATGTTTGCAGATGAAATAACCATAAGAGCAGAAACAAAAAAAATAAATATGAAGATAAACATCACCAAAACAAATAGTATTATAATCTTCAAGGCAACAAAAACGGATAAAATAAAACTAAACAAAAAACTAGTATAACACTTTAAGGGAGGAGAATAGTTGCACTATTATAAGAGTTTACAGAATCAAACTCAGCAAGAAAACGGCTGAATATAATTCAATAAAATTTTCACACATTGTAGAAGGAAGTCCAATCTGTGTCCTCAAATTTGTAGAAATTTGATGCAATAAGTCGTTTCTCCGTTTTCAATTAGTTTTTTATCAATTTTTTACTCGTTAAATGTAACTTCAAATTTTTAACCAAAAACACAAAAACATAAAATATTGTATGTAGTTCAACATATAAAAAAAGTGATAACTAAAAATTTGGATATTGAGTTGGTTGGCGTTTTGTCTCATAAGAACCAATTTTAATTTAAAAACGGTGCTGTACGTCAATATTTTTCTAGAGAAAAAAGTTCACTAATATTCTCGTAGATGTGATAAGATTTAATATTTTTTTATAATTTTTATAACTACTAGTGGTACCCCATCAGGACGAGGCGACTAAACTTGGCAATCAAGAAAATTTTGGACAAATGTTTAACATAATAAAAGGAACATTTTAGCAAACAACAAATCTAAGAAGATACAAGTTGAATTAGTGATAAGATCATTAATAAGATATAACAATAATACAGTCCATTGCTAATAGCAAAAATAAACACAAAATAAACATGAAATTTCTGAGAAAAATTAAAAACAATGCAAAAAGAGATAGAATATGAAATAAGACATACAGAAAAAATTTCAGATCGGATCTATAATAGAAAAAATAAATAAGGAACAGATGAGATGGTTAAAAAAAACAAAACGGAAAGATGAAAAAAGCATAAAGAAACAATATTAGACAAAAAGCAGAAAAAAAGAAAATAATTTGAAAAGAAATCAAACAACTAACACAAAACAGAAATCTCAACATGATGTTGCTGGCAAATGAGCATTGCTCTGAGTGTGATGCTATAATTAATGCAAAAAAAGTGCAATAAAATGTGACGACCAAAAAGTGGTTTTATATTTTATCTATTGAAATAAGTGATAAGCAGATCGATAACATTGGTAATGTAAAAGATCTAGAGTTGTGGTTATGTGGAAATGTAAACATTGCTTAAATTGAATAAAGTTGAAAGGCATCATTGCCAACTTAAAAATTTGGATGAAAATATTGATAATTTGAAATGTGCAATATGTGAAAAACTTAATACATATAATAATAATAATAATAATATTCACTTTATTCCAATAGATCTTTTACAGATATAGGAAGAGTCAACATATATATAAAATAGAATCATAAATAAACATATTAAAAAAAAATAATTAAATTAAACTAAGTCACAAAATACAGAATACAAAATATAAATTGCAAAATACATTAAACAAAATAAAAACACATGTATTTTATAAAAATAAAAAAAGCAACTATAGATCATCTGTTAAAAATTCATCAACTGTATAGTATGCTTTATTTAAGAGAAATGCTTTTATTGCATTTTTAAAGCATACATTTTTTAAATGGGTTAATGATGTTGGTAGTTTATTAAATAGAACAATTGCCATGTATTTAGGAGATTTCTCTTAACGCGTTGTAGAATGTTTTGGAACTTCTAAAATTCATTAGGACTTTTGTTTTCCAAAACTATGAAAAAAAAAATGATTATATACATAATAAAAAGTATACTGTGATACATAATAATTTAAAAAACAACATAACAAAAATAATAACTAAACACAGAATAACTTGGAAGTTCTAAGTGAATTAAAAAAGCACATCAACTAAACCAAATGTAAAAAATTTAACTTTAAATTTATCAAAATTGCAACATAATAATTTTATATGATGCAAATCAACATTAAACTAACCACAATAAACAAATCAAACACTAAAATACCTAAACTAAAATGCAAGTACATCAAAGAAAAACTTATGAATGAATTATATAACCAAAACTATTTTACCAACTGAACTATAAACTGAACGCTTTTTGTAAATAAAAAATGCGTAAACTGCAACCATATCAACAACAAATACAATAAAATAGACCTACAGATTACGGATTTATTTTACACACAATATGCTAATAATAAAATTATAAATAATTCAACTGAATGCAATGAAAAACTAATAGGCATTACAGATCTAACTATATTATGGTTAAATGCTAAGAGCAACCAAACTTAATAAGAAACAGAAAACAGAGCTATTCAAAAATCAAGAATACTACATACAATTTCTAACATATAACACATGACAACAAAAATGGAGGTGGTGTGGCTATATTATTAAAAAAATGAATTTTCGTATAAAAATTTACTATCAGTAACTGATAACTGTAGCTATACAAAAGCAAAATTAAGAATATTGGTTACTTACAGACCACAAGATACATACTTTCAATTCAACATTTGAAAAAATTATTAACAATGCAAAAACTTAATTATTATTGGGCATAAATATAAACATCTTGTATTAAACGCACAGTTTGACAACAACAAGATAAAACTTGTTCTTTAATTCACCATATTGCCACAAAATCAATAGTTTAAACTTACACAAGAAAACTTTCCAGACTTATAATTAAAATAAAACAATAAAATTACATTTAAAAAACTAACAGGTACTAATAAAATCAAGTTTAGAAACATTAATAATACACACATTCTACAAATAAATTGCAAAACTTTTTATGAACTATTATAAATATCATAAAATGTTTTACTGATTTTATGGATATATGTACGAAATAACCGCCATAAATGTTCAGCCTAACCAAGAACTTATGAAAAAAATATTTTATTATTTTATAATATAATTTCTCTTAACTTCAACACAGTTATTATACCGCTTAATTAGTAATTCTATCTCCTCATAAAAACATTCTAAGGATTTGTTGTTGAAGCATTTTGAAAACAGCAGTTTTTACCTTTTATCGTTCACCCCAAAGTTTTTTTTTAAATTTTGAAAACAAGTAGTTGCTAAGGGCCAAATCTAAACTGTAACGGAGATTGATTTTTGAAAGTGTATTCTCTTATGATAAATTGAGGAATCTGAGCAGTGTGCACAGGTACGTTGCTGTGCAACACCTGACTGTTTTTGTTAATTTTCCTTGATGCTTCGTTCAAGTATTTTCTCTGAATCTATGTAATAAGAAATCATAATAATCAACATTCAACGTGTTATTTCTTTCTTTAAAATTAATCATCAAAATTCTTACAATTCTAAAAGGTTATAGCCATGATCTTTTTGGTTAACGCCTTTCCATGGATTCACTTTTGGACAGAGGATCATGATACAAAACCATAGTTTTATCCTCCGTAACAATAAATTGCAGAACTTCTTTTTGTTGCCTCTCACATAGCTTCAAAAATAGATCGGGCACTATCAACTCAATGCTGTTTTTGAACAGCAGACAGAAGTTAAGACCCACCTTGCACTCACTTTATTTATATATTAATGGTTATGGAGTATTTGACAAATCGATGAATGACAGCTGATAACCCCCTCACTTTTAGACGGCGATCACTTTGGACTAGTTCCTCAATAAAAGCGAATGACTTTTCTGTATATACTTTAAAACCATCCAATGTGAAGAATTGGGTGATCGCTTAGTACTCATTTTTTTGCAAATCTGGCATAAATGAAACCTTTCTGGATATCACTACAAGATACAAGAATAAAGCATCACACTTTTCTAACAATATTCTAAAGTTGTTAAAAATGTAGTAGGTCAGGAATTTATGGCGGTTACCTCGTACCTATGTCCAAATACAAATGACACAAATAGAGTAGAGAATTTTTAAAAACAATGCACGACAATTTAAGAAGTCAACCTGTTGTCAATAAACAAAACAAAATATTATTGATATTTTACTGACCAGAATATGTAAATTAATCGTGGTATTCTATTGTTAAAATAATAATGCCGGAGAGCACATAAGCAAAGTGGTTACTTAAGGATTTGTTTTTGCAATGTTGGGATTACCATTCAAAATTATAAATAAAACGTTAAGCTATTTATCATGCTCTTACTTTTACTAGAACCGGCTTGATAATTATCAATATGTTTGTAGATGTGTCAGTATAATGAACAAATGACATTTTAGTAACTCCCCTATTAAACAAAAAATTGCTAGCGATCTTATCCAGGATGCAGGTGCAGCTTCCCTTGTAATTGTCATAAAAGCTCATTTCACCGCCTTTATTAAAATCGATATTAACTAATAACGGCTTTAGATGATAGAACTAGCTGCACTCAATGCAAATTATTCAATTTACAATTAGCAATATTAACGTGTTTTTTACGGTTTATGTTCAAGTTGTCAGTGCATTAATTGGCGTATAACCACAAGAAAATCCAACACAAAATTTAAAAAATCTATTTGTTTAAGGTACATATTACTTAATATCAATTTTATAAAGACGGTAAATACAGATCAGTGCCATTTAATTAAATTTTATATTAAATTCCATTTTATGAATTTTATATTTTATATATGAATTAATATAATGCAAAAGTTGTATTAGGTTTGAAACAATGCTTTTTCCTATAAAATACACTTTTTTAATATGTTATGACCTAATCAAGTCGAGCTAATTATAATATAACCAGACAATCGTTTCGTTCCCTTAGTAGCTCACTTAACAATAATGTCACATTATATGATTACCCATTAATTTGCAGTCTTTCAACAAATAACCACATATGTACAATTGAATTTAATAGATACAAAAGAATGCAACATTCTACAATTCTACATGGTACGCTAAACATCTGCGAAGTATCCAGCGTCCTTAGAGAATACATCACCCCAATGAGTCCCTTCAAGCGAACCGTAACCATGACACAGTGCATTTAGATATCAAACACCCCCAACTATGCACCCCTTGATCGTACCCAGTGACCCACCCTACATACAGCACGTGCGAAAATCATTGCAATATCTGAATATTACAATAAGATAAGGTTTTACAGGCTTCCGCAACGCGTTTAAAAACTTATTTCATATTATTAATTATAATCAAATTCAATTACGACGAGATTTATACGATAAAGTTTATTAAATTAAATAAGTAACGTGTGAATCGGATACAATGGAGATAATTGCAGCAGTTTATTTATTTTCTTTTTCCCTTTTTACACCGTTTGCTTATCTAAGGTTTCTTTTTTGTTAACGGGATCAGCAAAATTTATACCAACTTCTTTATCCTTCTTTCCACGTCCCATTTTATGATGATGGCTTGTTCATAAATTAAATCTTTTTTCGTATTTTACTTAAGAATTTTTTTAAAATAAGAGCTAATTTATGATTAATGTTTGTATAAAATATCACATTAAATAAATGGAACAGATTTCATATTCTTTTGTGAACAATTTTTCTATTAACATATTAATGGAATTGTTAGGGGATATCTGAAGAATAGACTGTTTATGCATTATGTAAAGACCAGGAAGGCGCGGGATTGCAATTTTCCGCCCTAAATTAAATGTGTTAGGGCTTATATAATTTTTGTGATATATGAAATGCATTACACTAGCACTACACTTCTTGTTTCGAGAATATTAGTTTATAAGCTACGTTTCAGACAATTTTAGACTCTAAGATGAAAGTGAATTGAGAAGAATTTGCTAGTGCTAGTTACTGATGAAAAAGAAATGTGTTTGTGAGAGGAAATATAATGTAGATATGGCCCTCCCTGAAATCGATTTGACCCACTCCTATACTGTAGCTTTCGCCAAAAGTTTAGGAAACTAATATTCAACGAATGGTGTAAAAGCATTTGCAAATTTATTGTTAATATTTATTGTGAAAACGTAAATATATGTTTATGTAGTTACTCTGTTTATTAAGAAGTAAATTAGTTGATTAAATTTACAATGTGTTTAGTATATTTGAATAAACATAAAATAATTTATGTATGCACATGGTAAATGTATTATTTAATAGAATAAAATATAAACTTAATTTCAATATTTATTTTGTAAAATTATACCAGATTACATTTATAATTGAATTCTTTAAAAATGTTATTTTTCCATTAAAATTTTCCAGTTTATTTTGTTTTTCTTTCAGCTCGTTAATTGTAATAAAGGATTCCTTTTTGTTTATTTCTTTCTGCGCTTCAAAACTCATTCTATATTTCAATTTAACGGACAGAACGTCGACTTTGTTATTTCTATAAGTATGAAATTAGATATAAAATATTACAGTTTTTACATGCTTCTACTATGTAATATCTGTTTGTAATTTCACAACTAATTATAAAGGATGTCCAGTGACATGGCGCTCGTAGATTAAGGGTGTGTTGCCAAGGCAATTTCATTTAACAAATGTCAAATGAACATAGGTCCTAAACTCAATTGTACTATTTTTTAATTTTGTTATTATAAAAATGACAAAGCTTAAGATTGTAACAGTAAATCTTACTTAATTTAATTTTGTGTAAATTACATAAAATAAGAATAAAAGAAAGATGCAATTTTAGTTTAAAGATAAGCGGTATTAGCATATATGCATTCAATCTGTCATTCCTAAATTATTTGATCAACTTGTAACTGAACAAATACAATGAATGTGCAAAAGTATTATAATTGATGAACAGCATGGTTTTCGTGAGAGGCGTTCCACACTTACTAACTTATTGTGCCACGAAAATTTTATTTTGAAAGCTTTTGAATCAAAAGTACATATCGATTCCATTTACACCGATTTTTCAAAGGCTTTTGATCGTGTGAGCCACAGTATTTTGTTAGCTAAGCTTCATGCTTTAGGTTTTCATCATGCTGTGGTTTCATGGATATCTAGTTTTTTGGAAAATCGTACTCAATGTGTAAAAATTAATAATTTTCTTTCACAGCCAATTCTTGTATCTTCAGGTGTTCCCCAGGGATCACACTGCGGTTCAATTTTGTTCCTGCTTTTTATCAATGATATTTCTCAGTGTATTCATTCATCGTTTTTATTTTTTATTTGCTGATGATCTAAAGCTTTACAGTAAAATATCATCTGTTAATAATTGTTATCTGTTACAACGAGATTTATATTCCGTATATGCTTCATGTCATAATAATTAACTTTTTCTTAACGTTAACAAATATTTTTCAATTAGTTTTAATAGAACACTGAATAAAATACCTTGAAACAAGTTTTTCAAATAAAAAACTTGGGCGTAATCTTTGATCACAAACTCACTTTTTGTCGAGCATATTAATTATATGTGTAGCCGGGCTATAAAAATACTGGGTTTTGTTTACAGAATGTCAGCAGATTTATCCTCAAGTATGCTCAAATTACTTTATTGTTCTTTGGTGCGCTTTCATTTAGAATATGCTCCGTCAGTCTAGTGCCCGTCTTACAAAATTCATACTCAAAGTAATGAACGAATTTAAAATAAGTTTGTTAGATTATTTTCTTACAAATCGAGAAATTTAGCGGTTGATTTTGATCGCAATTACATTACATCTTTGTACAATTTGCCACCACTAAAACTTTGTCGCAAAAAGGCTGATCTTTCGTTTTTGCGTGGACTAGTGATGTCTGAAGTAGACTGTCCTGGCCTTCTTGCATCTCTACTATTCAGTATTCCTATTAGCGATTGACGTACCAGGCAGATCTTATTGGTTAGAGAATTTACACATTCTACAAATTACGGGTGCAACAATGCACTTGTTAGGATGTGTAAACTGGCAAATTGTTTGCCAAATAATTTTAATTGGTTTTGTACCAAATATTTTAGATAAAGTTTAGTTTATATAATATGTTTATTTATACATTATATTGTAAATGTTAATCGTTTAACTTTTACTGTAAATAAAGAATTATAATGTCTGCAACAAACAGTTTTCTTAAACAACTGTTGAACGGCTTGAATTAACTCAAGAAAAAACATTGTTGATGGTTTACACAATTTTGATTTACATTTGTACTATATATTATTGTACAAACTTTAAAACTAGCAAACTAAGCAACAAAACTTAATTTAAAAGCAAGTCATCAAAGAATGAAAGTTTTTGTAAATTTTGTTTACAAATAATGCAAGCTCTCTTTACCAGAACTTTAAAACCCACGACTAACTGAAAAAACTTGTTTTTTTTTTATTAGTATAATTCCCAACCATTCTTTAATTGTTTTTTTGCTAACGACTAAAATGCTATGTTTTTACAAAATACACTGAAAGTAGCTAATTTCTAAGATTATAAACGTTAAGGAAAATATTTGTGCTGATTGTAAGATTTTATAAAGATTTAATTTTTCAGTTTTGATAAAAACTTAAATTTGTATACATAAATTAGGTAGAAATTTGAAGAATTAGTTACGATTGAGTTTAAACATTTTTGACGTCAAATTGACCTTTTAAATTAGGCTGATATTCTTTTTATGTTAAGAACAACAAGTGGTCAAGCGTTTAATATCAAAGTTTAATATGGTGCAGTTGGTTCCTGCAAAGAAAGTAGACATACATTTAATTAAATAGTGAAAAGATTAAGGTCATGGCCTCAATCCGGATATACCACTATTTAAGAGAGGATGTGTTATGTTGTTTGGGTAAAACTATGAGATCAAAGTAAAATGCGGTGCAAACGTCAGTTTATTAGTTAAAGTTTCTAATTTAAGGTCTATGTTGGTGCAAGAGCTGTTTTGATATATTAGTCTTTACTATCTATTTGGTAACGTTGTTAGAATTTTACTGAGAGTTTTTTTTAATTTAGATTTTCCTTATACCTGATGCTCCGTGCTATTAGTTGTTTTTTTCTTTCTTTATCATCAGCATTGCTATTTTGACGTTGACAAAACTGCCTTGTTTTGAAATAGATGTTTGGATGTTGTGTTGTACTAATTTTTCAGATTGCACAACCATAATATTCTGCGTCTACGGATTTTACGTCTGCCTACTATCTTTCCCTGTATGATCACCTAGAGCAATTCGTATTTCTCTTCTCTTATTAGTGACCTAAATATTTTGATTTTCTTCATTTAATTGTGGGTGCTATCTTGAGCTTGTGTGATACTTTGTCCGTCCAAGACATCTTTAACATGCGTCTATAACACCACATTTCAAAAGCCGAAATATTTTTCATGTTTCGTTGTTTTAGAGTCCATGCGTCCACTTTATAAAGGAGTAAGCAAACAAGTTTTTAAGCAATGCATTTTTTAATTGTTTTGTAAAGTAGGTTGTTTTGCTGAAGTTTGTCATAACTAGTTAATATGTTTTTTAAATTTCTTTTTTTTGTATTATGCAAAGATTGTACTTCCGCTTTGCGTTCCGTCAATACTCAAATAATCAACAGATGCCTTAAAGGAGGAACTTTTTCAGGATGCTCAAAAAAAGTCACTAGTACAGATTAAAAAAAAAGAAACAGCAAAATCAAAGTCATACATGCCAATATGCTTAATGAAAAATGTTAAAATAATACAAAAAAATATTGTTTGAAGAATAGAATAAAAAAAGAAAAAGAAAAATAGAAAAGGGAATAATACAAATTTACCAAGTGAAAACATTATCAAAAGCTGTAGAAAACAACAGCAGAAGAAGCGAATAACGCAACGCTGAGGACAAAACAACATTGCGTTATGCAAAACGCCTTTAACAGCGTGTTATGAAAAACAATTATATAGACAGCAAGAAAAAACTGAACAGAAAAACAATCAAGATAATATGGAGTTACTTACTTACAAGATAAAAACTTAGTGAATAAGAAGAATAAATTAAAACTGACCAAAAGGATACTCTATGGCTTAGCACTAAAACCAAACCGGTAAAACCTAGTTTATAATAATCTACTTCGGATTAAGCTGCCGGAAGGCGTGACAACAGAAAGACGTAGACATGGAAGTATGAAAATAAAGACTAGAGCTGGCAATAAATATGATACAGATTTAGATAAAAAGTAAGGATTTATTAACAACACAACAAACAGAGGCAAAATAGCTATCAACTAAAAAGAATAATAAATGAACAGATAATATTCATAGAAAAAAAAATAAAATACTTTGGAGTGATCACAAAGCAAATACAATAACAAAAATGTTTTAAAAGCAAAAAAATGAGAGAAAGTTCAGTTTACTTATCGTCGGTAAAAGTGCAAGAGCTCGTATTTGCATTTTTGTGAAAAAAAAGAGTTTTATCTCATTGAAACCGGGGTTGTTCTGCATAAACGTGTTCAAAACCTTGAATCTTTCAGTTTATTCTAATTATCATATTAGGATTCATAATAATTCAGATAGATAAAACATAAAATTCTTTTATCTATACTTGAAATATGAAGTTTTATCATATCCTGTAAATTTTTTGTAAAATGCCCATACGAAGTTTTGCACTTTCACCAACGTTATGTCAAACAAGGAAAGTCTAAAGTAAAAAAACAAAATGTTATACGCTGCAGGGAAAGAACTACAAAAGCAAGTTTGTTAAAGATTAGCAGGGCCTACAGAAGGGTGTCACCAAAAACAGTAGAAATAATTGCGGCAAAACCTCCCACGGATGTGATAGTATAAAGGAAACTGACTATTAAACAAAAAACTAATAAAAAAAGAAACGAGTAAATAGAAGCAAAGATAAATGCAAGAGAAAAGACAATGGAAAGATGACAAAGACAGTGGAGTAAAAAAAAAAAAGAAATTGATATGAGAATTAATCCTTGAAGATGGGTAAAGAATAAACACAATTAGTGCTGTTATACAACACAAACACTGACCTGGCATGGAGCTTTTGAGAAAATCTTGTAAAAAACATTGAAGACGAAAGATGTCTATTCTGTCGTACAATAATGCATTACATATACATATATTACATTAGTAAAATGTAAATAGGAAGAAAAAAAAAATTGGAAAATAAACTTTATAACAAAGTGGATTGAACAACAATCATTAGAAAATGCTTGAAATATAAAAATAAATGAAAGACGCTAAAAAACTTGTTAGAAAACTACTAAGGAAGATTATTGAGTTTGATAACGAAAGAATATAGAAAAACAACAATGGAAGCAAACAAATAAAATGAACACAAAAGATTTAAAAAAAAGACAAAAAAGTTAAATAAAAAAGGGAAAAAACCAAAAAAACATTTTTTTATAGGCCTGGCATTCTTGCAAATAAGAACCAGGTGGTATTGTAACAGTTTTTTATGCCGTTACTTGATAGTCCACATTTTCTATTTTTAAATACAAAGCTTTGCAGACATTTTAAGTGATTTAAGTATTGTTTTTCAATTTTCAAAGATATTATCCAAGTATACTACTAAAACAAATTCTTTCAAATACCTTGAACACCAATTTTTTTTAAGACTAAACGGCATGACTTTAAACTGGTGGAGTTTGCTTTCCGGTGCTGCAAAGATTGTCAGGTGTCAATAGCGTTTTTCTTCATTTTTCAAACCATCTTAATAAAAATACAGGCACTGCCAAAGTCCTTTAAATTTTTATGTTTTTTTAGCAGTAGTGCTGCTTTATTCTTTATTGCTACATTTAGGCCCGTTTGCACCATTATTCCTTAAAAGTGTTGCATAACTAAAGGTCACTTAAAATAAATTGTTCCTTAGTTTGGATTAACATTTACACCACACAAAATAAAATGATCTTTAGATTAAGTTAAAGATAGATTTGACAACACTGTACAAATTTAGTGAAATTTATTTCCGCTAAGTTTTTCTATCAAATTTCTGACATTAGTGCAATATTAACTTAATTAATTTAAAGATATGTATATTTGTAGATGTTATAAATAAATATAGAAAAGAGTATATAATGTTTGTGTTTTTACTTTATTATAACAGTTTCAGAAAAATGAATTCTCATGCAAAAAGAATTTGTTCTGTTAATTTTACTTCTACGTATCTATTTTTTATTTGAGAACTATTAATTATTCTTGCATAATGAGCGAAACCTTGCCATCTCGCAACCAAATTCAGAATTTTAATTTTACTATCTGAAACTACCTGAACATTTAAAGAAAAATAATTCTTTTTATTTCGTTTCCACTTATAAACAAATTCGTACTTTACAGGACTTGTTTAATAAATCATCAAAAATTACCAGGTGATTGAATTTGGATGTGGGTTCCATCTATAGCACCGAACACCCTTGGAAAAGCAACAATATTGAAAAACTTCTAGCATAATTGTTTTTTTTTTCTAAATTTGTTTTAGGAAATTTTACGTATGTTGGACACAGTCTTTCTAGTGCCACCAAAACTTTTAACAATTCTACAAACCGTAGATACTTGTTGAGAAATCCCAACTTCTATTATTTGTAACACCTCCACATTATCTTCAAAAACTGGAAGTATTTCATAATCATCGTTCATTTTAATTATTATTGTGTAGCACTTTTACACACACTATTCACATTATTAGGTTAAGGTGATGTTTAAGTCGCAACATTTTAGGATTTAAATTTAACCGTCACTTAAGCCTTTTTAGTATTTCTTAAAAACTTGGTGCAATGTAATAAAGATTATTCATGACTATTAAGAGTTCCTTAAGATTTAAGGAACAATGCTGCAAACGGGCGTTAAACGCTAAAAACCTGTACAGAACTGGAAGGTTTGTCTTTTGTTAATCAGTGCTACAATAAAGCATTAGTTACAAGTACTCTTTTTAATTGTGCCGGTTACCAGAATTGCCGCTTTGTTGTGTTAAAAAATGAAAGAGTTTTTATTGAAACATTTTAGTCAAATAATAGTTGAAATAGCTGAAAAAACCCATCAAATATAGAAATAAATGCGTTTTTCTGTATTTTTGAATGCATTTTGTTGCTATCTGCAAATATAATTTCACAAAAAAGACTTCGAGATGTCATAGTTTAATCCTATCTAAATGTACTGGTAAAAAAATAAATCAATTATCAAATTATTTGTAGAAGCAGCGATGAAGGGGAAGTTGCCGTTTTTGTTAAAATACTACAAATCAAGGTAGCGGTCGGTATGGTCTTAACGTGAATTTAATTAAATTTTTTAAACTCCGGTGCTTTGCAATTGGAATAAGAAGCTGTATTAAACCAAGTTTGCCTAGACTATTGATACTACAACTTTTACAACAAAAAATTGTATATATGTATTGGTAATCATTTGCTGTTAATTAGAAGTTTAACAATATCTAACTATTGTTAAACAAAATATTGTATAATGCCATGTAAAAAATATGTAAAACTAAAGAAGGTTTTTAAAGTTGTTTATATTTTTTATTGTTTTATTGACTGCAGAAACTTGGACGATCAAACAAACGGTTTTTTTTTTGGGTAACATACCCAACGTTTTTGCAATGCGGGTTATTTGTCTTATTGTGTGTTTTTAGTTGCTATTTTTTAGTAATTTTGTTTCTTTCAATAAAGTCTATAAAAGGTTTTCAAGGGACTGTCTTGATTTTTTTTGGGAAGTTTGCGCTTTCCAAAGAACTCTTTGCGTTAAATGTTATATGCTTTGCATTTGCTCAGCAGATGTAGCAAGATTTACTCTTAAAGCTCTTGCAAAATAATAAATCCGTCTGAATATCCTGTTGTGTAAAATTTTGGTTTATTTGCATTACCATGGTTTAAAAGTAGTGTATGACGGATTTGTTAAAATTGTGTGTTTTATTTTATGTCAGTTTTTCACTATTTTTTGTGTTTTTTGCAAGTTTATTACAGATTATTTGTTTCCGTTTTGGTTAGTGATCTTAAAAGAAAGTTCAGGTTTAATAAACGTTTCTGTAGTTTTTTTTAGTGATTTAATCTGCCTTAAAGTTTTTTTCTATTTTTTTTATTCTATGGTACCCAGATTAAGCGTAACCAGTTGTTTAAACCAATGTCTTTATACCGGTTAGGCCGCAGTCTCAATAAACCACCCACCATCACCAATCAAAGTTCAAACACTTTAAATTATATTGTGATGGTTTCATTGATTTACTGCTATTTGATAGCGTTTGTGACCGTGTTCGTGTTTTAGTAGATAGTCTACGGCGGTGGTAGGCATGGCGCATGTAATGTTTTAAAATTACATAAAAATTAATTCTAATCTATTTTATGTTTTTTTTTTTAATAATTTCACTAAAATGACAAATATGAGGACGTCGATGATATTGATAATTTAATTTACGCAAGTTTGTATAGAGACGGTAATTTATTTTAAGAAGTTTGTTTAATCATTATACATAAACATAATATATGCTACAAGTATAAAATTATATTAGCAGAACTCTTTTACTAACAGAAAAATGAATAAAAAAATAAATTTTGTGGTTTCCAGTGGCTGCAGTAAGACCGTAATACATTTTGGTTGTTAGTAAGATACGGTGGAGTTGATGAGTGGGGCGGTAAGACAGCAGTCTTATCTAATCCATTAAATTTTTCTCCAATGTAAAGTTTAATTATGTACATTAAAGCTACAATTATTATTAAATCAATTATCCAATTATTAAAATTTGTAACATAGTTCAACAAAATGAATTATATTAAATCATCAGTTTAACTTAATTTCTAATTTTATTTATTTTGTTTTCAGGTAAGCAAATTGAAACATGACTGCATTCCATTATCAATACACTAAAGTAAGTTCATAGTTAATATAAGTGCCCATACACTAAAATTTTATTAAATTTACAAGTTTGATAAAGTAAAGCAAACTACATTAGTATGAAGCATAACCTGTATTAATTTAATTTTCTAACAACGTAGATTAACATAAATAATTTACTAACTCCATAAGATTATAAGTAGAAGAATTATTTAAAATTGATAAAATAAATTATTATAAAATAAAAGTAGTAAACCAAATCTAAGTTATGTGAGTATATAAATGGTTGTCTACAATTAATAAATAATTTGTATGTAGCTATATAATGATATAATATATTATTCTCTCAATTAAATGTTTTTTTAAATTTTTTTAAATTGTAAATAACCTAAGCAAGCAAGCGTATATGTAATTTTCATCTATAAAAACGGAACCTTTGACAAATTAATATTAAATTTTATAATTAATTAATTTATTTTTTAGTAGTAGTAGCATTGTATATGCTTATAATTATGATGTTTAATGAAAATTATTAATTGTATTAAAGGCAATTAGTTCTAAGAGCCGTCTGACACGAGACTTATTTCAGTGCTTATTTAAGTACAAGTATTTTGCGCGCCAATTATAAAAAAAAAAAAATATATAATTCACTGTTTTTGGCGACATATATATACATTGATGGATTTATGTGTCAATTATTTAGTAAGATTTTATCTAAGAAATTAGAACTTGTTTTAATTTTTTGTTTAAAAACTTGCTAAATATTTGCCCAAAGTTATTGTACTGACATAAGTATTGAAATCAGTCTTATGTCAGAGGGTTCTAAGTTTATAAAAAGTAAGTTTGTTTAGTGTTATTTGTAGACAACTTCATAAATATTAATACTATGACGTTTAATATTTGGTTATGTTTAGGGTTGCTTATTTGAACATTATAAAATAAATAAACACTTACTATTTTTTAATTAAACATTAATTTTTATTAACACGCTTCTTGCGGTTTATTGCTATATTCTATCAACCGTTGTCAGCTGCCAATTTATGCAACCGCATTATTTTACTGCGCAAAACGCACTATTTTCTTGCACTACATGCATACAACTTTAAAACGTTATTAGCTTCAGTAAACTTCACAATCTTTTGCAGTTGTTGTGCAACCTCAAACCTTCAAATACCAGTGCACAGCGTGCTTTTAACCGTTGTTACATTTAAGGCTAACATACTTTGTTTTACACGCTCAAATAAATAAAAAACTTGCAACGTAAAGATAACTATATATACTTAACAGTTTATTTATTCAGCAATAGTTTTTATCAACAAATATTATAACTATATATAACTAGTCCATTACTAATTTATCTTTAGCACATTTTCAGATTACTTACTTATTTGAATGTTAACACATACATACATATTTTATAATAATCATCTTAATTATTGTTATAGTAGAAACATTTATTTTTTTTATAATATTATGTTAACATATCAAATTAATTTTAAACATTAATATTTGATTATCTGTAACAAGCTTAAGCACGACGTCATAGTACATACCTATAATTGTAGAACAACCTATTAGTTTATTTTTATGATACATCAAATGCTAAACAATGTAAATCGCATTACATTTATCTGTAAACTTTTAAACAAACCTACAGAAAATACAGACAAAGTTACAGCTATAACAATATAACAATACCAGTTACATTAAAAGTTAAGCTATAAAGCACAAATTCATGTGACAAAATACCCCATCACGTATCAGCACTAATTTTAACATCTTGTGCAAAACATTCAAACTGTAAACGTTGTAATATATACTTAAAAAAATGCTAGAAAATATTTAAAAAAAAAATCAACTTTAATAAAAACTATTTATATAATATTCATAGATTAAAAACAAGACTTTTTGTAATGAGTAAAAGATTGTTTTATATTTATTAGATAAAATCATTTTTTATAGTTTTAAATGCTTTATGTGTGTAGTAGGTAGTTCGTATTCAGTAAAAAAGGCTAAAATATTTGTGATTTATATAAATGCGTATACTTTTTCTCTTATCTCATTCCTGTATGCTTTCATAAATATATTTCCCATCTTACATTATTTATATCAGAAACCATTTTCTCAGATTGTTAAAGATTTATTATTAACATAAAAAATAAAACACCTGTTATATAATTTATATTCAATTTAAAATAATTATATCATTTCCATGATGATCATATTATATTTATATTGTGGACGCAACCATTAATCATTAATCATCCATCTATATTTCCATAGGAATTAGAGTTAAAACTTAAATTTATTATTTGGTATCCGACATTTATAAAAAGTATAAAATAATCTAAATCAATTAAATCGTGTTTTTTAATAGAAAATTCAAATGTGTCATAAATTTAATAAAAGTGTAAAAAAGAAGATATCTTTATATAAGAATGTAATATTTTGACCCATTAAAGCTCACATAAATGAAGGCAATTTTGCATTTTATGAGTAATATATTTTTTAAATTTGTTTTTTTTGGCAATTTTTTGAGAAATGGGGAGATGTGTACATATTTCAATAATATTGAAGAAAAACAAATCATATTTTTGGCAAATTAAGTTTTTGTTTTGCAAAAAACTTTTAAAAATAAATTTAAAAACTGACCCTTTATCTGCCCAATGTACTTGTGCGTTTTAACCAACTAAATGCAAATAATAAAAATTTACTTGGTGTCATTTTTTTAATCTATAAAATCAATGAATAAATATATATTAGCCACAAAAAGTTGACCATAACATTACAATTTACAATTATGTAATGCAACTTTCTAAATTTCTAAAAAAACCATAACAGTTGCTCAGGAAGAAAACAAATAAACACTACAAATCATGTAACTATTTGGTATTGATTTAAAGATGATACTATAATAAAATTATATTATATATTTTTGAAAAAAAGCATATAAAATGATAAATTTTATTTATTTTGCGTGTGAGTGAGCCATTTCTTAATTGATATTAAAAGGTTTTTAAATTTTAATCATAACACCTATGTAAGTTAATTTTTTTTTTAATTCACTTACTCTTTAAAAATTTGGTACAAGAAATAAAAAAAAAATTATAGAATTTTGTAGCTTTAAAATCTTAAGTTGTTTTTAAAAAGCTTTTATAGAACTTTGAAGATATAAGGAGACTTTGAAAAATTAAAAAATGTTACCAAATATTACAAACCAACAAAATCTTAAATTTTACAGAATTTTGGATTTCCAAAACCTTTTAGCTATATATAATAATAAATTGACAGTTTATATGTTAGACAATGAAATTTAAAGGTTATATATAAGATTTGTTGACAATTTATATGACTAAGTTGATAAACAGTAGACAGGTGCTTTTTACATTGTAAATTTAAATAAAATGACAGATTTGTCAAGAAAAATGTTGATAGATATCAAAAAAGTTGACAGTTTATATAAAATAGTTAAATTAATAGTTTTTTTGTAAAATTAACAGTTGACATATAAAACTGCTTTTATTGTAAATTTTGTTGATAAATTAATGATAAAAATTGTAAAAAAAAGAATTTTATTTTTTATTGACAGATGATAGTTTATTTAACACATTTGTCAAACTTAAAGTTTTCAGTTTACATGTCAGATAGTTTATATAATAGATTTATGAGACAGACGTTGAATTGACAAATCATATGACAGATTTGTAAAACAGTTGACAATTGCTTTGTCAAATTATCATTTGATAACTTACCTGATAGGTTTGTAAAAAAATTGATAGATGCTTTGTCAAAACAACAGTTTATATGCTACGTTAGTCAAAAATAAAGTTGACAAACTGTTTTGTCGATATAACAGGTTTGTGGGACTGTAAAAACCACTCTACTGAGTAAGTTTTTGGATACTTAGGAAAATATAGCGACGGGCGCTTTCAAGTTGGCCAGCTCGCTTGAATCGTCTGCAAATGCTTTAAGAAGCAACTTTAAATAGACATTTTTTGTACTAGGATGGCAACCCTTGCTAACCTTATACAGAGAAAACCCCAATTAAACCAAAAGCCTCCTAAGAAGAAATAATGTTCTAAACCTACGTGACAAAAATCTATGGGGCATGTACCATAATATAAACTGAAGTAAAAGTAGTATTTATACCAAAGCTAAGCGCCATGGTTACACCTTTGCACAATTTTATTGACCGATAAATCTTATGTTTTTTTCTGAAATTATTTGAAAGATTGTAAGAAAAATCAATTTGAAAAAGAAATTTATAACTACGTCAATACACTCAACAATTGTTTTGTTTATTTATTAACAAAATTAACTATTTTATATTGTTTTACCAAGAATAAAGTTAACAATTTATTTTTAAAGTTTATGAACAGTTAATTAATACATAACAGTTTTGTTGTTAGTTTGGCAATAAAAGGTTCATATAAAATACAATGCTCAAAATAATTAAAGAAGCACATATTTAGGTCTGAATAGTTTTTTTTAATTTTTAACAATATGCAAATTTAATAACGCTTAATTTAAAGACTAATATTTTGTCCAAACTAATTTTCAAAAACAAAAAAAAATACATATCACTTTTAAGATTAGTAGTATTCAATAAGTTGCAAGAAATTTTAATGTCAACCGTTCTGTCATCCATTGTGCGTAGAATTGATATTTAGAAACCGGAAGATATAAAAGATGCATTAGACAAGGTCCTAAGAGGAAAACAAATCATATACAAAATCGGTTTTTAGTTGTATTCTTCACGTTCAGAAAATTTAAAACGTGGAGATATCCGACTAGACAGTGAGGACTAGACTGAAAAACTAACTTAAAACCAAGAAAATCTGTGCAAAAACTTGTTTTAATTTTGTATGACATAGGTATAGTTCACATTTTGCTTGTGAACATGTCGCATGGCAACTTTGACAGTGGAGACAGTACTTATTACAAATGAGTCACTATTTTGTTTAACTTGTTATGATGGTCAAGTACGTGTATATTGACGTCAATATAACTGCACCATACAAAAAGTCAAAACATATGGTGGTAGATCTATGATGGTTTGAGGCGGAATTAGTCTTGACAAAAAAACAGAACTTGTGTCAGTTTTAAGAATATTAAACGCTAAACGGTACATTAATTTTGTCTTGGAGGATCATATTATGTGTATAGACCTAAATTGTGTGTTATGCAAGACAACGCAAGCCCCCATATTGCACAATTATGACCATGAACTACCTTCAGCTCCACGGGATTCAAACTATGATTGGCTTTTTCTTAGTTCTAATCAAAACCCCTTCAACAGTTAACAAATGCCTTAATGAAATAACATAAAAATATGCCACTAGAAGATTGTCCATCTGTCGGTTTGTACAAAGCATGCCCCAAATATGTCAAGCAGTAACTTGTGCTAATGGAAAACAGACACGTTATTAATAACCTAAATTTTCTTAACAATTTTAAGTTATACAGGAAGGATACTTGCTTGCTTCACTTTGTTTTTTGTAGTTTTTTTGAATTGTTATTGTTATTTAAAAAACGTGAGTTTTTGAATTAAGCGTTATGTTAATATCAAAAAAAAAATTATATGTGTTTTTCTAATTATTTTGAGCAGTCTATTTGATAGTTTTTATAAACATGCCATATTGCAAGTTTGTTAAAAATCAAGTTATATATTAGATTTCTCAAAAATAAAGTTTACAGTTTATATGTCGTATGACAGATTTGAGTAACGGTCTGCAGATGTTAAATTATTTGTAAGACAATTATTTTGTACAATTAACAATTACAAGTTTGTAAAATAGTTTTTTATTTATTTGACAATTTATATAAACTAAATCATATTTTTAATATTTTGACTATGCATGTTGATATTTAATTTTAGTGTTAAGCATTTTATATGTTTATTAATTTTTTTATACAAGATTATTAGGTGACTTAATATATTGCATAGAAGCAACACGACAAATTTGTGTTGAACACTCTCTAATATGTCAATTAAAAATTGACTTCACTAAAGAATAATATAAAATCTATAATGTTAGTTTATTTTGCATAATAAATCTCAGCATCTTAAGAAAATCAATTTATATTTTTTATGTTAGCAAAAAAACCACCTTCTTTTTTCTGCAATTTTTTGTTGGTTTTAAAACATCTATTGACGTTGTCTGACCCAATTTTCATTTTCCTCTATTGTTCAATTGTCTCTCACAAAGGTCTCTAACGCTCATTGCTTTAGTTATTTCTTTTTTTTTCACTGTTTTTTTTGGTTTGCCTCTTTTTCTTTTTTGTGTTGAAACCTATTTTATTACGTTGGTAAGTTTTTAAATCAGTGTGCACTGGTCTTTTAACTCTCATTTTATTGCGTGTTTTATTGTTTTTTGTTCTATTGAGCTGTGAGACTTCTACTAATCTGCTTATCACGTCCATATTTAACGTTTTTAACATTTTCTTGTTTTTTTTTTTCGGTTACTTGCCATGTATCTGCACTGTAAATTAGAGTCGATTTAACCAACATGTTGTAGGTGTTTTATTTTTTTTAATTTTTTTTTTGCAGGTTTTATTATTTCGTTATTTTTTAGTTGTAAATTTGTTATCCGTTAATTGGTAAATATATTGTTTATTTGATGTTTAGCTCCAGACTCCATATTTTGTACTCCTCTTTTAACTAACTTGGCATGTATTCAGTCATTTGTCGTTGGCAATTGACGCTCATACTTTAGGATAAGAATAAGGTATATCAAACGCTTAGTTTTAATACTAGATGTTGTTAATGTATATCCACAAATAAGATTGAGAATGAAAACTCGGTATATCCTGGATATACCGATTTTTCATTCTCATCTACTTTTTAAACTGAAATATGAAACCACGTTGTGACATTGATAATACTGTAAGTACTGCAGAAATTGATGACAGTGACGTTGATCCTATGATAAATAATCCGGCAATGTAATGAATAAAACTAAAAAAAAAACGTTTTGAGATATATTAAACGTAAACATAATCTAGAAGCAAAAAAACCTGCAAATAGTTTAAACAATAATAGTTTCAAAATTAATTCTAAAAGAACAGTAAAAATGGTAGTGTTGAAATAGTTTGCAATCTAAATTATAGAAGAGAAAGAAGAATAAATACTTATGGAAGCAAGAAGCACAAAAATCAAACGAAATTAGTGGTAAAGCATACATAGCATGCAGTGACAAGAAAATTTTAGCTCAAAAAACTATGATTGCAATAAGTGTACAAAAAAATTATCAGAAAATGTTGAGCTTATTAAAAAAAAATATTTTCTGGGTATTGGCAAAAAAGTACAAGAACTATCGGAGTATATACTAAGATATAATATATAAGAAATGGTACTGCTCTTTAAAAAACACACAACGCGGAAAAGATATAACTAGAAATATACATAAAATAGCGTAAAAACAATAAAATATTTAGTTGGGAATGATAACCTAGTATATCCATTAAAACAAAAATTAAATTGGACAAAAACAGAAAAACATATTACTGTTTTTTCAGATAAAATAGTACCAATTCTTCTCAATCATTCTCAAAAATTTTTAATCAAAGTAAATAGAAAATATTTTGTTTGCTTACCTGTAAAATTGTGTATTTGGTTTTTACCAAGTTATCATTCTCAGATTCTCAATTATTACTTGGACGTTGGCAAATTGCATGTTGCTCTTATTTTTATACCAATCCCACTGCATTTTTGTCTATTATCTAAGTGCTTTTTCTACATATCTTATAAATAAAGTCAATACAACATCCCTGACGTAATCCTTTATTTACATGAAAAAATGTTGACAACTTTTTACCGATTTTTTCTCTAGATTTTGAGTTATCTTATAAGTTTTTTACTGTTCTAGTGTATGGTTGATGTTTGTCTCTTTCGTTACTTTCCAAAGCATTCCTACTAGAATATTATTGTAGGCCATTCTGAGTTTGGTAAACGTAAGATGTGTTTCTTGGTTAGTATTTGCTTTTTTTGCTATAATTTGTTTAAGTGTGAAAACGTTATTTGTGCACGTCTTTTTTGTTTTAAATTTACGTTGCTTTTTCTTTTTGCTTCCGCTGTATTCTATTTTTATTAAGTTTTTTAGTATTTTTATATAAAGTCGACGGTTACTGAAATTTCTCTGTAGTTAGTGCATTTTTTTAACTACTTTTTTATTTACTTTCATTCTTCTGGTACAGAATAATTATTTATGTATTGGTTGAATAACCTCGTAATTATTATAAACAGCTTTGTGTTCCACATTTTAGAAATTTGGCATAAGTTTCTCCAAGTCCTGAGAATTTACTGTTTTTAAGTTTCTACTACGATTACCGTATATTTCTCTACTTTACTTGTATTGGTATATCACCAACACAAGTAAAGTGACAAATCTAAGTATGTTTTGTTAGCAACTCTTTGTGGTGTTCTACCTATTTTTGTATTTATATGAGATGCGTGTTCAAGTTTTTCTTATTCATTTTTTTTTTTACTTTTTCTAACAATTTTTAGGCTTTTGCGTTTTTTTTTTTGATTTAGGTGTTTATCTCTTGACACTTTTTATTCTATATTTGTTTTATTTTTCTGTTTTTTTTTTTTTCAGTATTACAAATAAGTTTTTTTTTTCTTAATCATTAGATTTTAAATTGTTAACGTCAGCAATGTTTTTAATAACTTTAGGTCATTTATAATTATAATAAATAATAAGTGACCTATGTACGGCCCTTATGGCGCACTAGACATGACGTTTGTTTGCTTTGAAATAGAAATTGTATTATTTAGACAAGAACCTGACTGGAATTTAAGAAAATTGTTGTTTAACGTTCAGATTAAAAACCGTGTTGTTTGTCAATTATAGTCATCATTATCATCATCATCATAAGCCCCTTTTCACACTACTAATAGCGCATTGGCTTCTTCTATGCCCATAATGATAGCTACTTACATTGCAGGTGGACCTACATTCTTAAGTAGATTTCAAACCAGAGAAGAACGCTGACAAAGTTGATTAAAGAGTATAAACGTTTGAAATAATTTTTGTTGTGAGATTCTAACAATCTTTGGTGTAGTAGTCAAATGTGTAGACTACTGAGCCACGCTCCTTTTCTCAATTATAGTACTGCCCCATAACTATTTTATCTAATGTACAAGTTTATAGCTGTGGAATGCACGATTGTAAGCAAATACTTCTATAATTAGCTATATTTAATTTATTGGTGTGATAAATCTAATATTATTAAAAATGTAACTCTTTGGCGTTATAACGTGCATATGAATTTCTTAAAAGTATACAGATTTAATAATTTTAAAAAAACTATGATAAATACTAAAACTTTTTTTATATTTAAGAGATACAAAAAATCAACAACACTCAATATATTATGTTCATTACTAAAACTTTCACAAGAAAATGGAACGGCGTGAGTAAAAGCAAAGTAATCGGTAAACAAATTTGCAGAACTTAAAGGTCAGATCTCCCCAAGTTTTTTGTTTGTTATTTATGAAAGAGTAGTATTTGTATTATCAAAAACACTTAACTTAATTTGACGGATATCTGTTTGATATAATAGGTAAGATTGGCGGTTAAAACACTTGTATCTACAAACATACATGCTTCCATAGTTTAATAATAAAATAAAACTGCACTCAATAATAAAATAAACTAATCAAATCATCAGCTATGGTATGACATAACAAATTATATCAATCAACGCTTGCAAAATAAATGTTTATGTTATTAAAATAAGATAATATATTAGAATAGATCTCAATTTTTTTTGTGATTATTATGCAAAAAAATAATTAAAAAAAAACTTTTGGAACTGTTTTCAAAGTTAAAAATATAAGGAATTACTTAAAAATAAATTACTATTAAAATGTTTTACTACAAATTTGATTAAAATGGTAAGCACAATACGTCATTTTGAAGGCTTTTGTAAGGTTTAGGTCTAACATTTTTCCTAACAAAAGGAACGGTGTGACTAGGTATACAAATATACATTTTATCTCATATTAGTAAAGGCTTTTACCGAATTTACTGACGGATAATTGGCATAGTTTTCTAAGTAGACAAAAATGTTGTCTAAATAGACAAGAAGCGATTCCCTAAGAAAACCGGTTGCTACTCGTGACATTTTTTGTAATGTGCTGGGCATTCTTTAGACCCAACAGCATGATCTTAAACTGATAAGTGTCTTCTTCGTTGTGTAGATTTTAGAGTTTGATAGATCATTAGCAGTAAGGCAGTTTTGTTTTTGGTTGTTAAGTTTAGCTAAAATTTAAGCAGAAGCGCAGCATTCTATTTTTTTTTTATTAGTGCTACGGGTGAACAATAGTTAATGGTGCTCATTTCTATAACACAAATCTCTCTTCCAATTGTCGTCTTCTTATAGTACCAGTCCATTTTTACTTCTTTGTACCTAAGTGGGTTGTGCGGCTCTTTCAGAACACCGTGGCATGCTTATGTTTGCCAAAATGTATGCATTGTCTGGTCAAAGATATTCCGGTGAGATCGATTTAATTTGGGTGCTATTAGAAAATGGGCGGTGCTTGTTTTTATACCTACGGTGAGTGAGCTTTGTTGGTAGTTATCATAATCGAGCGGGCTTTGCTTGATCTATTGCCGTTTTTAGTTGCATCGCTTGGGATTAACCAAGTTGTTTATTACTATAATAATAATTAATGCCACTTGTTTTTGTCCGTCGATAGTTACAACTACTCTAGGTAGGTGATGTTTGATGTTTGCTTTTTTGAAGTGATTTTTTGGCTAAGCTTATTAGTCAGCTCAAGGTTAGACTGGTGACTGCAAGATAGGTCTATTAGCCTGCAAATGTAGTTTACTTGCTTTAGTAGACACACATAGGCTAGAGTGTTTATCTTGGCCATCTTGTGTTACTTCCACACTATACGCTGCAGCTTCTTGGAAACGGCAACAAACCTATTGCCGTTGACACAGTCATTCCTTTGTAAGTTCTTAGAAACTGCATCATTACAATTACTATCACCCCGCCAGGGTTTTAAAATAGCTACTGGTAGCTGCTACACGCACTTCCACGTTGCTTCACAAACAAACAAATTGTCAGTTCTACATTAAGCTGTGTTTTTTGGGGTAGAGTGCGTAGGACTGTTGTACGGCAATATGGATGAGTGCGTTAGAATTTAATTTTATTAAAAAAATAAACAACCATCTACACTGCCAACTCCAACACACTGGAACAAAAAGCCACCTAAAACTGCAGCATCAGCTACCATCTTCGAAGCGCTGACGGTAACATGAATTACGATTAATATCTTACTAGTCATAGTAATCTTATAATTTGTTATACTTTAAGAGCAAATTAAACATATTTTTTTAACTCTTTAATAATTGCAGTGATGCAATAATTATTTTAAACAAATAATTTTGTTTAACAAAAATATAATGACTAACTGCGCCTCAAAGCGACGCTCGCTTTGCTTACCGCCAAGCGTCGTCTCTGGCAAGAAATAATTGGTTTGAGTGTTCAAGTTAAAGCAATCTTATAGACACGGAGATCCGTTTTTTTCTTAAATTTTGCCGTAAGTTATTGTTAAAAATGCCCAACATCAAATTGACAATTTTTTTTTTTTAAATACTCTAACGTACAACTGTAACTCTCTGTTTGCTTACTGCGCTTGTTTGTCTCATTGGCGTAAGAACGTTATGAAGTATTGATTCAAATTTTTGCACAAGACGTTTTTTGACTTGGACGATTATAACAACCAAAAATTGGAGTTAATGCACAAAAAGTGGTTGCAACTGAACATTTGAATAGATTGTAAATGTTATTAAACTGTATATATATATATATATATATATATATATATATATATAGAGTGTCCGGAAAATACGTGTACAACGTTTGACGACAGACTCCTGACGTCAAAATAGGTCGATCTAAGCCGACTTAGTTATATCCAAAATTGTTTCGTTTAGCCGGTAGAGGGCGTAAAAAAAAACAAAAGTATAACAAAGTTGAAAGTATCTATTGTAAGAAACTAAGTAAAACAAAAACATTACTTAAGCAAATGTGTAAAATGACCGCCATCTTGCTGAATACACTTATTAACACTCTTTAAAAAATGATATTGGACCCTATCTAATGTCTCGGGATTATTAAAATGGTTGCCTGCATTTAAAATCCGCTGCAATAAATCATCGCGTGTGTTTACCGGAGTCTTGTAAACTTCTGTTTTAATAACGCCCCACAAAAAGAAGTCACACATATTTAACTCAGGAGAACGTGGTGGCCATTTTACTGGTGCATCATTGCCTCATCCAATCCATCGGTTGGGATATTGATGATGTAAGTATTGCCGAACGGCAACGGAAAAATGGGGCGGGGCACCATCATGCATATACCACATTTCCCTCCGAAGTAAAAGGGGCAAATTCTCCAGAAGAATTGGTAATGTGTCTTGCAAAAAAATTTAAATAAATATTTCCATCTAACCTGTCTGGAATAACAATGGGACCAATAAGGTAGTGATCAATAATACCTGCCCAAATATTAATTTTAAATTGATGCTGATGATGTGCAACTTTAATGGCATGTGGATTTTCATCGGAATAAATATGTTCGTTGTGCAGATTGGTTACCCCAGATCTTGTAAAGCATGCCTCGTCAGTAAACATAATTTTTCTACAAAAAATTGGAACAAGGATTCTTTTGTTTCTAATAAATTGACAAAATGTAAGCCGCATGGGGGGATCAGACGGTAAAAGTTCCTGGACTTTTTGTATGTGGTAAGGATGTAACAACTGTTCTCTTAAAACCTCATTGACAATCGTTTTAGGAACATTTAACTCACGTTCTAAGAGACGGGTACTGGTACTTGGTTCTTCTTCAACTCTTTCCAGAATCATCTCTTCTGTTTCCACAGTTCGAGTTGTTCGCATACGACCCCTGCCTTCAAACTTTTTCTCAAAACTGCCCGTTTCCCGAAGATGACGCTCAATATTGGCAAATGTTTGGTGGTTTGGTATTCGACGGTTAGGAAACCTCTCCATGTAAACCCTAACACTCTGACGCCCATTTCCTTGACAAAACCCGTATACCAGGAGCATGTCAACTTTCTGAGAGTTTGTATAATTTTCCATTTTTAATGGTAAAATGAACTTGTAATTCAAGAATGTTGATCGTATACTTGAGTAAATTTCATAGACTGGTGACAATTTGTCAATAATTGTCAAATTATTAAACGCCATAGCAACAAGGTCACTTAAAAAATTATTGTTACAGGTAATTTCTTTTTAATATTTACAAATTTTTGACGACCTCTACCGGCTAAACGAGACATATTTGGATATAACTAAGTCGGCTTAGATCGACCTATTTTGACGTCAGGAGTCTGTCGTCAAACGTTGTACACGTATTTTCCGGACATCCTGTATATAACATATTATGATGAAATGATTAGCACAAATGTTAAAACAACTTATTAGAGCTATCACCTGCAACAAATATTAATTTAAAAGTGTGTCGTTCTTCATAAATTCATTTATTAAAATTAATATATAAAAAATGTTATAATTATAGTTCATATGAGATAATGCTTACATTTGACTCAAAGGCGTTACAAAAATCAATTCTCATTGCGAATGTCATATAAATTTATCCTTATTAATAATTACACGTTTCAAACAAACTTAATAAGATAAAACAATATTTTCTCTCCAGAAATTATAATTATATCTATACATAAACCAGTTTAATTAAAAAGTTTTAATTCAATTGTCCCAGTTTTTAATATATTTACAAACGTATTTTTATTAAGCTAATAAATACATTACATAATTTAAAGAAAATGAATTTAATAACATCATATTTTTTGAATTACATTAATTATATTGTATTAAAACACGTTGTAAATTAAAAAACTTTAATAAAAGTAAAATATGTAATTCTATCCATTAAACCAAAAAAATCAAAACCATTATAAAATGAAATTATGGTAAAATATGCGAGAACGCACCTTTCAATATATAACAACCCAAATTTTATCATGCAAAGCCTGTAAATTTCTTTTATTGCCTATAAATTTACATGATCTACTAAAGTTGAAATTGATTTCTCCCTCTTATGCATATTACATTAAAGAATTTGGACAGTGAGAATTTTCTGATTTAGGATCGCTTTTTGTATAAATGTTCCATAACATCCCAAATGCTACATTAGAAAAAATATATTGATTCAATATTTGCAACTTCTGTATTTTTAGATTTTTGCGTATGAACGTTTTGATTTTATAATAAATTTGAGAAATCAGTTTCTTATAATAATAATAAATATAATTATAATAATTTTTATTTGTAATAATTTTACAACAAATTTTTATATTCAATTAATTCTTCATTGCAGTAACTACAACTTTTTAATTAACTTTATTATATTATAAATTATTTAGTTATAATGAGATTTCGGTTATTGTTTAAAAAGAATCTATAATATTATAAAAGCAACAAAATAATGTAATTGCAATTTCCTAATTAATTACTTGGTTGAGTAATATTAATGATTATAAGTAATAAATGATTTTTTTCTAAATATAGGTCACCCTAAATTATTCGATGATAAAGTAGTTTGGACAATAAGAGCTTGTAGTACACATTAATTTCAACTTTGTGAGCGTGTGATTGAAAGTTTCTATTTTTCTTCCTTGATGTCTGTAATACTTTATTAGCATAACTAAAAAGCAATGTTGATTGATTGCCATTACAAAGGGGTGCCTGAAGCGACCCCTTTACATTTTTTAATTAAAGCAGACGTTACCGAAACATACATGTTAAAACTCTTTGTGAATATTACACACCACATTATAGCAATAACTTCAATAAACATATGCTACTTAATTTAAAATATTTATATAATATGTCTTTTTTTATAAAATTAATACTAAATGTACTAGATACAAACAATAAAAATTGAAAAATGTGCCTAACTTTAAAAAAGCATATTTGAATCTATCCAGTATGAGCACATATTCCCCAACGATATTTATTTAAATGTCATGTACATGTATATATGTATTAATATAAGGCAATGGAAGTGTTTTCATTTCAACTGTCAGAGAACAGTTCAGTTTTAATTAATCTCTGGATGATCATATTCATTATAACTTCGGAAATGGCCTTTCAGTATTGCAGTAACACGTTTATGTTGACAATTGTAGGTCATGCTTAACCTAAATACTATTAAATGATTAGAGAATAATGCAATCAACTAGCTAGTAGATATAGAATATTATTTCAGATTTATATTGTGGATTATTATAAGCGTTTCAATGCTGTAGAAAAATATTCACTTATTCATATTTATAAATCTTTTCTTGTAAATCATACAACTTAACATAACTTAATTTAATACTAATATAATATATAACCTTAATAACTCTTAACTCTGTTTTTAATTAATTATTTATCAGTTCAGTTTCAATTTGCTTTCTTCTTTTTGTTACCGCCATCATCCATTTCATTTTTTTCCATATTTTTTCAGTACCTCAATTCTTTCTATTTAATCTTCTCTCATCTTATTGCATTGCATTTTTTCAGCATGTGTTTTATATGTTTCCTAGCTTTTCCACACGTCCTACACATTTTTTTTTCCTTGTTTGTTTAAAATTTACACACATTTTCTCTTTATTTTCTACATCTGAATCTTGCTATCATTCTTTTTTTTTATGACTTACACTTTTTATGTACTTTAGTATTAGTATTAGTGAGTCTTTATTTCATATACATTAAATACAATAACAATATATAATATGTTCATAATTTGCATTGTACCTAGATTCATTTATCCGTCTTCTTTGCTTTTGCAGTTGTATATTTCTATCTCTCATCATAATTTCTTAATTTTTTCACAGTTTTTTTTTTACATCTTCTCTTTCAGGCACATTTAAAGTATTTTACATTTTTTTTAATTCTTTCTTTATTGCACACTTTTTCACTATTAGAATGTAACATAATTGATGGTTGTGTTATGTTAATGAATTAAGTTATATAACTTATTTCATCTGTAGAAGGCTTTAGTAAAGCCGAAACTAGTAATTTATTAGTAAGAATAAACTTGTGATAAAAAACATAGTAAATTGTTTTATTATTTTATTACAATGTATGTTGGAGTTTTCTTGATTAACCCTAATAACCATATCTAGTGTGTTGATTAAATAGTCTTTAATTTTTCTTGCTTTTTCCATTTTCAAATTTTTGCTCTGTGCAATAACATATTTCCTACTAAGCTACCAAAACTTATTTTTTATACATTTAATTTTTTTTTCAATAATTCTCCATACTTGTCCTACTTTACTGTGTTCATTTTTATTATTGTTTGTACAAAAAACATATTTTTAATATTTAAATGTTTTTACTTCTTGAATTCCAGTTTTCTATTTTACGTCTTGCTTCTTTCTTTCTGAACGTTATTATTTTTATAGGAGGTTATGTTATATTTTATTAAATTATACTTTTATATTCTACTTTTCTGTTTTTATTATTTTTTTACACAGACCTCTTTTGATGGTTAAGTCAACGTCGGTGTTACTATAAAAAAGTTATAAATGAATACAATAATAGTAAAGAATTATTTTGAATTTATTTATACTATATATTTTGATGTTATAATATTTTACTGTAGGAGGTAGTGGAAAGTGTTTTTAGTGTTTAGTTGTTTAGACATTTAAAGTTCACAACCGTAAAATTGACAATTTTGGAGAATCTTAAAAAAAATTTACGCCAAAACCATGTTAAGGTTCTCATGTAATTTCTTAAAATTAACAACAAAGTAAGTAAACCAACAAATAAGTTATTCAACATTAAATTGTCTTTACTACATTCAATATACTACAACCGTCGCACAGTGATGTGTTTGATTTAATTTGTTGGACATTTCTTTTATATTAGTTTTTACATTTATTGATATGTTTGGCTACCAAAAAGCGCGTTCAAACTAAATTTGTTCACAACAGTTTAGAGCTGGCGTTGCGTGATAAGTTTAATAGACAACAATTTAATTGAAAATTGTATCTGAATTTAAGTATTATTTTTATTATAACTTGTCTTAACATTTGGTGAAAAAACCGTATATCAATGGAATCAACGGGTTTCAACGCGTAAATTATTTTCAACCTACATTCAATTATTCAATAGTTAAACGGCTCATCACAATAATTGTTATTTTTTTGCGGCAATTACACAGAGTGTCGATATAATTAAATTAACATGTCAATAAAATGAAAGAAATCAGGAATCAGTAAGACAAGAATCAAGGAAAAAAATTAAAGCGTTTAATAATGAAAAGAAAAAAAAATTTAGAACAAGAAATTATGAAATCAGTCTATTATAAGACAAAAGACGCTGAAATGATTCATCATTAATTGTACACCACTGTCATCCATTAGTGCTGCGCAAAATATCTAATTCATAACGATCGGTAAAACTTCCAGTGTTTCATCTGCTTAAATTCGATGGTAACTTGGAAGATTAGATAAGTTTAAATAACAGTTTTTTTTATCTAAGGTAGATCTAAATAATAATATAATAATAATAGATTAATTGATGTTTAGGCAAACAACTAAAACAATCAGTTTGTTGGCTTTGACTTCAGCTGCTCAAAGCTCGCTTTAAAAACAGTTACTCATAAAAAAACATTTAAATAAACTATTCACATTAAATAGAGTAGAATCAGACAAATGAAACTAAGGAGAAATGGAAAGAACTTTGAGTGCCTCAAAATGTAACTCCTAAATTGATTGACTTTATAAACTTTTTACATAATTGTTGTCAAGTTTTAGAATTCAGACATGATATAAAATACAAACTACGACACAAGCATTAACAAATGCATGCATTGGTATTAAATAAATCTACTATTAAATGGAATAGAAAACTCTTTATATCTATCAAACATCAAACTATCAAACAGTGAGTGCTAATATAAATTATTTTTTAAGTAAAACTAACAAGAATTCAAGTATTTTGTAATTTCGAACATCATTTAAAGAGAGGAAAGCATAAAGTTAAACAAAGCAAACTTTGACATACCAAAGAACCTCAAGCTAGTTAATCTTAATTTTTATAGGTTTAGAGGTTTTAACATGCTTTTGGGTACTGGAATCTTGTAGACGTTTAGTGATTATTCAAACTCTAACCAAATTCAGTTTGCATTTTAGCACAATCAACTTCAACGATTTTGGAAATTAGAACAACCAACTCATCTTTTAACGCATACAGTTAAAGTTTAAGCAAGAGTTTTTAAGCATGGCAATCAAAAGATTGCGTTAGAAAAAAAAATGCAAAAAACACATCACTGCGTGATCAAAAACGACTGTACAACAATGAATTTACAAACAAGTTGCTCAACGACATTCTTCTTCAAATTGGTACTACAATCCAAAATAGTCTTGTATCAATTTTGATATAATTTTGTTAATGCCATTATGGACTAGTCAGCAAAAAGTACAAAAGTACAAAAAGAAAACCAACAATATCAGAAGATTCTCTGGCAATTTCAGAAATATGAAGAGTGGCAGCTTGCAAACTAAAAACGATAACATACGTAACAGCATTTGTTACATTTTTGGCAACAAGATTTTTACATCAATTAGTTGCAGAAGAGGGTCACTAGTTTTTCTTTGCAGCAATTAAAAAAACTGCATTAAAATCTTCCCAAAATTGCAAGAGAAAAAAAAGTACGATAAGATAGATTTTATGGTCTGCAGCATATACAAGTATAAAATATTGTGTGGTGCCAAAAATTTATCTTTTTGCTATTCCTACAGCAACCGGTATTGTTTTGAATACTGTGTTATTTATTTACTCATTTAAACTACTTATTTCTTTTTTTAATTTAATTTTTTTTTTTTTTTTTGGAATAAACAGGAATAAAAGATTTTGAACATCTCAAAGCTAGATGTGATCACTAAAGATTGAGTTTTAATTTTAAGTACAAAAACTAAAAAAAAATATTTAATATATCAAATTTAATCATTTGTAAATTGAATTGATTTTGATTTTATTAGGTTAATCTATTTCTACAAAAAACGCACAATTTGCTTTACCATTAAAAAAATTTAAAACTCAATACTTATTATTAGATAATATGCAACCAAATAGACCACATCGAGTAGTGAAAAAAATATAGCGCCATTCTCAACAGTTTGGCTTGTTGTATAGAACAACTTGGTGTATTTTAAGTAATACTCTTAGTTTTAAAGCTTTCAAAATTTAACTCATGCAAGAATTGAAGCCGGACGACCTTCCAAATCTTCACCGTTTTAGGTTTTAGAAAGAAGCTTCAAGAATATCTACTAATTTTGACTAAAATTTTGTTTAGCGATGAGGTCTATTTCTGACTTAATGGCTACGTCGATAGACAAAATTGCCGTACTTTAGATGAAGAGCAACCGGAAGAAATTAAAGAGCTGCCATTACATTCAAACAAAACAACTGTTTAGTGTGGTTTATAGGCTAGTGCGACATTTCTATAAAAATATGACCGGCCAGAACGTAATTGTAAATGCTACCCGATATCGCACAGACTATTTGCTGCTTAAAATTAAAACCGGTAATCTTGACGACTCGTTTTTTTAGAACCAAACGTGGTTCTAAAAAAACGGCCCCATTGCCATATAGCTTGTAAAATCATGGTTTTATTGCAATCGTGTAATATCGCAACTATTGACTTTTTCTTTTGGGATTACGTATACTCCAAAGTCTACATAGATTATCCGACTACGATTGGGGAATTAGAGACCAACATTACTTCCGTCACTTGTCAAATACTACTCAAAATGCTTGAACGCATCATCAAAAATTGGTACTTTTGAATACACTATGTTAGCCGTAGATACGCCAACATTTGAAAAAAAAATGAACAAAACGTTTCGTTTGTATGATCATAAAGATTATCCGATCAAAATGTTTTTTTTGTTTTTTTAGTTTGTAAAAAACGTACCTCTAAATGAATTACCTATTATAACAAATAATAATAAATAATATAAATTTAAATATTTTTAGAGAAAAATTTATTTTATCAAAATTAGTACCATTTGTAGTATCACTATAATAAATAATAGTTAGTACCAATTTTTAGTATTTGCTTTATAAATAAAAATGATTATAGTACTTTTTTTTCTGTTAAAAGTACCATCTCTATTTACTAGAGGTTGAAAAAATTTGGCAAGTTTTCCACATTTTTGTGCTACACGGAATAGGGAGTAAGGGTTTAAACTATTATTATAAATATTTTTTTCTGTCTAACCCACGTTTTTTTTATTGGATTTTATGGATTGATTGGTCCAAACTGTTTTAAAATGTTTAATGTGGCTCTAATTTGTTCAATTCTGGATCTAATTTCAATTTCTGGGTTTAAATTGTTTTTTAAACCATATTTCTAAGTCAATGTTCTGCCTATAAATTTTAACGTCTACGTGTAGTTTTTGCTCTTATAATACGATCATTATTTGTGTTTTATAGATGTTAATTTTAAGTACGTGTTGTTCATTTTTTCAACTGTCTTGTTCAATAAGAGTTAGAGTGTTTTTGGGTTATTAGCAATAATAATATTATTATTGTCGTAAAAATTATTTATTGTTTGTCCGTTGATTTAACACCGTAGATTTATTTTATCTTGATTGTATGCATCCTAGTCGCACTCCATTTGATCTTTGCTAAATCTGTAGTATGTTGCCATACTTTACCACTGCTTCTTGCGTCAGTAAAAGTTTTTAATAATATGTTCAGTATTGTTCTTGTCAAATCTTATATACTCTATGGTTTTTATTATTGCGGCATGTTTTAAGCGGTCAAAACCTTTTTCATAGTCTCTGAAACACGCAAATATTTTTTTTGCTGGTTAGAGACAGAACGGCTATGCTGAACAAAGTTTTTCTGGATTGTTAATGCTTTTTTGTCAACTATTTTTATGACTATTTGTATGTTTTATGGTCCCGTCTTAACAGTTTGCAATTTTTGATTATTTTTATTTCATTCAAGATTTCCGGTACTTGTTCTAGTTTCTTGTTAGTTTTGTAAGTGCGCCCTTTTTAAGCTTTTCTGGGTCTATTTATTTGTTTGTATTTTTGTGCGTCTCCATTTTTGAATATTGAATGTGATAAAAATCAATCTTTTTGCAAGATTTTGTTGTTAATCTAGATTTTTATTTTAGTATATTGTCGGTGAAAGTGCAAGACCTCGTATTTGCATTTTTGTGAAAAATGGTTTTATCTCATTCAAACCGGGGTTGTTCTACAAAAACGTGTACATAACCTTGAACCTTTCAGTTTATTCTAATTATCATATTAGGATTCATAATAATTCAAAAAGATTGAACATAAAACTTTTTTGTTACTACTTAAAATATGAAGTTTTATCATGTCTTGTAAAATTTTTGTAAAATGCACATACATATGTTGCTTGTTTTTGATCTTTTTTTAATGTAATCTAATTTGTTTATATTGTATCTATGGTCCAATATTATTGTTTTTTTCTAACTTAAAGTATTTTTTGTTAGTTTTCTTTCAAAATTTTATCAACGTAATTAGATCTTTGTTATGTCAATTTTATTGTTGATTAGTTTTTTGACTTTTTAATTTTTTTTTTCATGATTTTCATTTTATGTATTTCGTTTTTGTATCTTTTGTTAATAAAGATGAAATCAATTTAGTTTTTCAATATGTTGATTGCGTTGTGTAGTAGTCATTTCCAGGTATATAAACTTTATAGAAGAAATTTAAACTAAAAATTGCTAATTATCATGTTTTTTTTTTGACAGAATTGTACTAATGTGTTTTGTTTTGTTTTTCCAGTTCGTATTGTCCAACCACTCCTTATCAAGATTTTTTTTTCTTGGTGTAGCAATGAAGTTATTTAAGATTTTTGTAAAAATTGTTTACTTGGCGTCATTTTTATCTGCTGTTGGAGAATAGCATTGTATAAGGTTGACCGAGCGAATTTTTAATTTAATAATCATTGTTCTGTTCGATTGCGGAATAAAGTTGATACTACTACTCAGTTAAGATGCTTTAATAAGAGGTCACTTTCTGAGTAGTATATTGTATTCATTTTTGTTATTTACTCATTTTACTTTGCTGGACATCTATACCAATTCAATATATTTTGTTGACAATGTTATCTGGAGTGGGTGAGTCGGGAGGAACGGACTAAACTCCAGGAGTGTATTGTACTCCCGAAAATAATATCAAAATCTTAGTATTTGGTCCACCATTATGCAGTTAATTTAATGCAAATAAAAAATATAAAGGTTTAACTAAAATTAAAAATTAAAATCCAGCTGGAATTAAAACCAAATTTTAAACAAACAGGCTAGGCACCTAGTTTTTGGTAATATTTTGCGTATACAGTCGATTTCACATAAAATCTTAAAAACATTGCAAACCGACGCTGACTGTTGTTAGTTGGCTGACAAATTAATGATTTAACACTCTCAATTAAAATTGAGTTAGTGTTAAATCATTAATTTGTTTCAGTAACTCAATTTAATTATTAAACGTGTTGCACGTGCGTCACACGGCGTATTAGCTCTTATTGAATGTTTGCGTTAATTTGATCACGCCAATAATGTCTTTCCGATAATTCTCAATAGCGTCACGCTCACATAAAATACAAGCAGTTATTATTGAGTTTAACAACAAAAAATATATATATATATATTTTATAAACGTACAAAACATATATAAAATTGTTTACAATTTACAAGTTTTATTAAAATTTGCAATGTAAATTGCTCTTATTTTTATAGTTTCTGTTCCGGATGATTTGGTCTATATAATCGGCTGATCCAACCGATAGTCCGATTAAGTGAAATTGTAAAATAATTGTTTAAAGTTACATAAGAAATAACTAAAGCTGAGAATTATATGCACTCAAAAGGTTAAAAATATGCGCATATATATGCAAGCAGTTTTGCCAAAATATGCACTAAATATGCTAAATTTAGTACAAATATGCACTAAATATGCAAAATTTGGTACAAATATGCAGATAAAATAAAAATATGCAAACAAATGATTAATATAACATATTAATATTAATTTGTTTAAAAAATTGCATTTGCAAGTATTGTTTACATATAATATAAAATTAATATATTTTTACAAAATGCAATCTTGGAGCTCGCTTAAAAATAATTTAAAATTATTGCAATTTGTACTGGTAAAATTATACAAATATGCACCAAATATGCAAATATGTACCAAATATGCAAATATGCACCAAATATTAACTAAATATGCACTGATATGCAACTTTTAAAAAATATGCGCAGAAACCTAAAAATATGCAAAAAAAGTATTAGTTTTTGTCAGTTGTTTTCTCTTCTTTATTTAGTTGGCATATAAATATTATAAAATATGTAAATGCATAAAATGCTTTAGAAATAACTATATTTTATGTTTTTTGAGCAACAACAATTTGGGTATCCCAAATATCTTTTATTGACTTTGGATTGTAGGTTTTTACAGCAACAAAGTAAATACTCTCCGGTCAATTAACCTATATAGACGTTGAATAAATATAATTTCTTAAAATGTGTACGAAAACCAAATTACAATAACTTAAGTAACTATATATATATATATATATATATATATATATATATATATATATATATATATATATATATATATATATATATATGTTTCCGGCGACAGGATAGTGAGACCAATTGTGCCTCAAATCGCAGGATAGTGAGACCTGGTCTCATAAGCAACGCTTCAAATCACAGGATACTGAGACCAATTTCAATAATGTGAAGTTGTCGACAAAGCGTATATCCATAGCGGCAAGAATTTTGCGGTTAGCATTATGAGACCAGGCGATAGACTGTGACTTTCACACATTTATTTGATCTCTAGAAAATTATAAAAGCATTTTGAATGACAATGTTATTAAATAAAATCGTATTTTAATAAAATATTGCTTAAATGTAATATAAGTATCAAATAAGAGCAAATATGATAACATACAATTATTGTAGAGTACCCCAGAAGATTGTACCCTATCGTCCCCTGCAATGCAAATTAAGGGTACAAATATTGCATAAATGTAATATGGATATCAAATAAAAGCAAATACGGTAACAAACATTTATTTTAAAGTACCACAGAAGATTGTACCCTATTGCCCCCTTGCTAACCAAATTAAGGGTCCAAATATTATACAAATGTAATATGAGTATCAAATGAAAGCAAATAAGGTAACTTATAACTGTTTTATAGTGCCCCAGAACATTGTACCCTATTGCCCCCTTGCTAACCATATTAAGGGTACAAATACTGCACAATTGTAATATGGGTATCAAATGAAAGCAAATAAGGTAACATACAACTATTTTATAGTGCCGCAAAACATTATACCATTTTGCCCCTTTGCTAACTAAATTAAGAGTACAAATATTGCATAAATGTAATATGGATATCAAATGAAAGCAAATACGGTAACATACAATTATTGTAGAGTACTCCAAAACATTGTACCCTATTGCCCCCTTGCTAACCAAATTAACGGTCCAAATATTATACAAATGTAATATGGGTATCAAATAAAAGTAAATAAGGTAACTTATAACTGTTTTATAGTGCCCCAGAACATTGTACCCTATTGCCCCCTTGCTAACCATATTAAGGGTACAAATACTGCACAATTGTAATATGGGTATCAAATGAAAGCAAATAAGGTAACATACAACTATTTTATAGTGCCGCAAAACATTATACCATTTTGCCCCCTTGCTAACTAAATTAAGGGTACAAATATCGCACAAATGTAATATGGGTATCAAATAAAAGCAAATAAGTATTGTATTATATTACCCCTATGCTAAATAAAATAAAGGTACAAATACTGCACAAATGTAATATGGGTATCAAACGAAAGCAAATAAGCTAACGCAACTATTTTATAGTGCCCCAAAACAATGTACCTTATTACCCCCTTGCTAAACATAGTAGAGATACAAATCCTGCACAAATGTAATATTGAAGAAAATAAAGTAACATACAACTATTTTATAGTGCTCTAACAGATTGTACCCTATTGCCCCTTTGATAACCAAACTAAAAGTACAGATATTGCACAAATGTAATAAGGATATCAAATAAAAGCAAATAAGGTATCTTACAACTGTTTTATAGTGCCCCAAAACAATGTACCTTATTACACATCTGCAAAAAAATAAAAAAGATACAAATACTGCACAAATGTAATATGGGTACTAAATGAAAGCAAATAAGTTAACATACAACTATTTTATTGTGGCGCAGAACATTGTACTCTATTGCCCTTTTGCTTACCAAATTAAGGGTACACATATTGCACAAATGTAATATGGGTATCAAATAGAAGCAAATAAAGTAAATGGTAATATACAACTATTTTATAGTGACCAGAACATTGTACCGTATTGCCAAAAGTAATATGTGTAACAATAAAAAGCTAATAAGGTAACTTACAATTATTTTATAGTGCCCTTCTTGCTAATTAAATTAAGGGCACACATTTTGCACAAATTTAATATAAGTACCAATTGAAAGTGAATAAGCTAACTTATATTTATTTTATTGTGCTCTAGAACAATGTATTATAGTGCCCTCTTGCCAACTAAAATTAGGGTATTAAATGAAAGCACATAAAGTAACTTACAACTATTTTATAGTGGCCTAGAACCTTGTACCTTAGTACCCCTTGCTATACAATACAAGAGGTACAAATACTGCACAGGTGTAATATGGGTATCAAATAAAAGCAAATAAAGTAACTTACAACTAATTTATAGTGCCCCAGAACATTATACCCTATTACCCCATGCTAAACAAAACAAAGGTACAAGTATTGCACAAATGTGATATGAGTATCAAATGAAAGCAAATAAAGTAACGTACAACTATTTTATAGTGTCTTAGAACATTGTCTCTATTGCCTCTTTAGTAAACAAATTAAAAGTGCACATATCAAATGTAATATTGGTATCAAGTGAACGTAAACAAGGTATTATATAATTATTATAGTGCCTCAGAACATTGTACTCTATCGCACTCCTGCTAACAGATTGAGTATCAAATGGCAACAAGTATAGTAACATAAATATACAAGGTTGGGTAAATGTATGGGAACACTCGATTATTGGTTTCATTTTTAGTTTTTGTAATAAATAACATTAATTAAAGTTTTTGTAGAAATTTTAATCTATATAGTGATGTATTTTGATTTTTAGTACAAGCTCTATTTTACGAGGTATAATGTCACCATCAGTTTTTTTAAATGGATCACCCTGTATTTTCTTTTATTTTTAGAAAGAAAATTTTTCAACAATTACTATGATATAAGGTTGTATGGGTTTACAACTGACGGTTTTTGAAATATTTATTAAAATAATTAAACAAAATGTAATAGATTATGTTCTTATTACCATAGCAACAAGTAAAAACATATATTGTTATTTTGTTATTCTCAATATAATTTAAAAAAAATGTGAAAATAAATGAATATTTGAAGCAAAAAGTCAACTACAATTAAATATGCTTATTATTATTACTTAAATCATTTAAAACGTACTGTATTTTGTTTTATTATTTTATTGAATATTTCTAAAACCGTAAGTATTTGTAATTGTTCTAACAAAAATAACTATACTGGGTATTCCATTTAAAAGAACTGATAATGACGTTATATTACGCGAAACAAAGCATGCATTCAAAATCAAAGTACGTCACTGTATAGATTAAAAAATATACAAAAACTTTTATTAGTCATTTTTGAAATAAATTAAAAATGCAGTCAGAAATAGGGTGTTTCCATACATTTACCCAACCCTGTATAATATTCCAAAACACTGTACCCTATCGTCCCCCTTGTTAAACAATTTCAGGATATAAATAATGCTTCAAATGAGAGCAAACATATTACATGGTATGTATAATTATTTTATAGTAACAAACTGTACCCCATGTAATTCAATTAAGAGTTCAGGTAGAACACAAATAAATTATAGGTGTCAGATGACAAAAGTTATAACTATAACTACAATAGCATCATAATTGAGCAAGCTAAATATCAATTCAATTGATTCTAACATTATCATTATAAATAATGACTGATTCCATTTTGCAATCGTTAGATTGAATTTGAATAAATTATTAATTTATTTTATAATTATCATTGTAATTAACATTCTTAAAAACATATGTGTACTTATTTTATTTTAACTTTTATGTTTTGTATAATAATGTATTAACTGAGCCTACCGCCATAAAAATTTAGGATAATTCGAAATCGGTATACTTAAAAACTCATATGTACTAAATTTCATTTGGATATGAAGATTGAGTACAATTATATCATAATTGAGCCGCCCGCAATATGAAATCTACAGTCCTGTGGTGTGAAAAATGAGTTTTGAGAGTCATCACTCCTGTGTTTTTATATGTTAGGACAACTGTAACTAACTTGATAATGTTATGATAAACTTAATTTGATCAAAAATATATTAATAACATTTTAACTCTGAAAGAATAAATGAGAATTAACCTCGGAATTAACACTATAGAATGTTTACAGCAAAGATTTTGTTATCACATTCATATTTTTCGGTTTTATGCAGCACGTACGCTTGCTTGTCCTTGCCACACTTAAAAGGCACAAAAGCATCAATAGAATACCTTTTTTTATACGCATTTATGTTTTTATTGCTTTCTGCTCTTACATTCCTAATTACGGAAATATTTTAAATGTTTTATTATAGAAGATATATGTAGAACAAAATAATTTCATTTTGTTTACTTATTGATTTAGTAGATATACAAAATTACAATTTTATTAGAAATATACAAATTTTATATCAGTATTTTATTTGAACACCGAAACCCATCGCGTCGAAACGCTTATAAAAAGTGTATTTTGCCAGGAACATGAGTAAACATTCAGACATGACCGGCGGAGTTTTTTTTTATTATAATTATTTCACTCAACAAAAATTTTATTCAAAATAGAATTTATTTTTTAACATGAATGATTTTACTTTTTAATCTAATTAGAAATCTATAAAAAGATAAATGCTTACAAAATTGTTCCTCTCTAAACTGTAGCAAAGCCAATTACAAAAGAAATATAAATAGAGATTTTCATACATAACGATTTTAAATTATGTAAATTCATATTAGGGGCGGCTTAATTATTTATTATAATATGTTATAACATCTTCAGATCTAAATGAAATTTAATAAACATTGGTTTTAAGTATGCAAATTACAATGGTGATATAAGAATATCCCTTTAATAAATTTAGATGAAGGCAATAGGGTACAAAGTTATTAGTTTTATAAAAAATGTACAAATTAACATATTTACTCTAATTTGAAACTCATCTTACATATATATTTGAAAATTTGTGCGTTACATTTACCTTTAAATAATTAAACTCAAAAAACAATAAGGTAAAAAAAAATTAACATAATTGTACAAGATAACATTTGCTTTCATTTGACACTCATATTACATTAGTGTCATATTGTACTCTTAATTTGTTTTATCAGGAGATGATAAGCTACAATGTTCTACGGTACTACAAACTAATTGTATGTTACCATAACTTAACATATTACATTGATGCTATACTTGTACTCTTAATCTATTTAACAGGATAGAGGGCACAATTTGTGCCCTTAATTTGCTTAGCAGGGGGTACAACAGGGTATAATGTGTTTCGGTATTGAAAATAATTTTATGTTACCTTATTTGCTTTCATATGATACCCATATTTAATTTATACAATATTTGTAGCCTTAATTTGTTTCGCAAGGGGGACAATATGGAACAATGTTATAGGGCACTAAGAAATAGTTGTAAGTTACATTATTTGCTTTTATTTGATACTCATATTGAATTTGTTTAATATTTGTACCCTTATTTTGTTTAGCAGAGAAGCAGTAGGGTACAATGTCCTGGAGTACACTACAATAATTTTATGTTACCATATTAACTTTCAGTTGATACACATATTACATTCAAGCAATATAAATATTTGTTATCATATCTTCTATCATTTGATACCCATATTACATTTATGCAATATTTGTACCTTTAATTTGCTAAGCAGGAAGACAATAGAATACAATGTTTTGAGGTACTTTACAATAATTGTATGTTTTCATATTTGATTTTATTTGATATTATATTACATTTATGCAATATATAATTTGCTTAGCAGGGGGGACAATAGAGTACAATGTTTTGAGGTATTCTGAATTAAATGTTTGTTACTATGTTTGCTTTCAATTGATACCCATATTACAGTAATGATTTATTTGTACCCTTAGTTTGCTTAGCAGAGGGGACAATTGGGTACAATGTTTTGAGGTATTCTACAACAATTGTATGTTTTTATATTTGTTTGCATTTGATACCCATATTACATATATGCAATATTTGTTTCCCTAATTTGCTTAGCAAGGAACACAATAGGGTACAATGTTTTGGAGTACTTTAAAATAAATGTTTGTTACTATATTTGCTTTCAATTGATACCTATATTACAGTAATGCAATATATGTACCTTTAATTTGCTTAGCAGGGGAGACGATAGGGTACAATGTTTTGGGGGACCCTACAATTATTGTTTGTTACCATATTTGCTTTCATTTGGTACCCATATTACATTTATGCAATATTTGTATTCTTAATTTGTTTAGCACAGGGGATGATAGGGTACAATGTTTTGAGGTATTCTACATCAATTGTATGTTTTTGTATTTGCTTTCATTTGATACCCATATTACATGTTTGAAATATTTCTACCACTAATTTGCTTAGCAAGGAACTCAATAGGGTACAATGTTTTGGGGTACTTTAAAATAAATGTTTGTTACTATATTTGCTTTTAATTGATACCCATATTACAGTAATGCAATATGTGTACCTTTAATTTGCTTAGCAGGGGGAACGATAGGGTACAATGTTTTGGGGGACTCTACAATAAATGTATGTTACTATATTTGCTTTCATTTGGTACCCATAATACATTTATGCAATATTTGTACCCTTAATTTGCTTAGCATGGGGAACAATAGGGTACAATATTCTGGGGTATTCTGAAATACATGTTTGTTACTATGTTTGCTTTTAATTGATACGCATATTACAGTAATGCAATATTTGTACCCTTAATTTGCTTAGCAAAGAGGACGATAGGGTATAATGTTTTGAAGTATTCTACACCAATTGCATGTTTTTATATTTGCTTTCATTTGATACCCATATTACATTTATGAAATATTTGTACCCCTAATTTGCTTAACAGGGGGGACAATAGGGTACAATGTTCTGGAGTATTCTGAAATAAATGTTTGTTACTATATTTGTTTTCAATTGATACCCATATTACAGTAATGCAATTCTTAATTTGCTTAGCAGAGGGGATGACAGGGTACAATGTTTTGAGGTATTCTACATCAATTATATGTTTTTGTATTTGCTTTCATTTGATACCCATATTACATTTAAGCAATATTTGTACCCCGAATTTGCTTAGCAGAGGGGACAATGGCGTACAATGTTTTGGGATACTCTACAATAATTGTATGTTACATTATTTGTTCTCATTTGTTACCCATATTACATTTACGCAATATTTGTACCACTAATTTGTTTAGCAGGGGGGACGATAGAGTACAATGTTCTAGGGTACTTTAAAATAAATGTTTGTTATCATATTTGCTCTCAATTAATACCCATATTACATTTATGCAATAGTTGTATCTAGAATTTGGTTAGCAGGGGGGACGATAGAGTACATTGTTTTGGGGTATTCTACACCAATTGTATGTTTTTTTATATTTGCTATCATTTGATACTCATATTACATTTATGCAATATTAGTACCCCTTTTTTGCTTAGCAGGGTGGACAATGGGGTACAATGTTTTGGGGTACTTTACAATATTTGTATGTTACCATATTTGTTTTTATTTGTTACCCATATTACATTTACGCAATAATGGTACCCTTAATTTGCTTAGCAGGGGGGACGATAAAGTACAATGTTTTAGGGTACTTTGAAACAAATGTTTGTTACTATATTTGCTTTCAATTGATACCCATACTACAGTAATGCAATATTTGTACCATAATTTGATTAGCAGGGGAAACGATAGTCTACAATGTTTTGTAGGACTGTACAATAAATGTATGTTAACATATTTGCTTTCATTTGGTACCCATATTACATTTATGCAATATTTGTACCCTCATCTTGCTTAGCAGGGGGACAACAGGGTATAATGTTCTGGGGTACTTTGAAATAGATATTTGTTACTATATTTGTTTTCAATTGATACCTATATTACAGTAATGCAATATTTGTACCTTTAATTTGCTTAGCAGGGGGGGGGGGGGAGGGCGATAAGGTACAATGTTTTATGTTACCGTGTTTGCTTTTATTTGATACCCATATTACATTTAAGCAATATTTGTACCTTTAATTTGCTTAGCAGGGGGGGACGATAGGGTACAATGTTTTGAGGTATTCTACATCAATTGTATGTTTTTATATTTGCTTTCATTTGATACCCATATTACATTTATGTAATAATTGTACCCCTAGTTTGCTTAACAGGGGGGACAATGGGGTACAATGTTTTGGGGTACTCCACAATAATTGTATGTTACCATATTTGTTTTCATTTGTTACCCATATTACATTTACGCAATATTGGTACCCATAATTTGCTTAGCGGGGGGGGACGATAGAGTATAATGTTTTGGGGTACATTAAAATAAATGTTTGTTATCATATTTGTTTTCAATTGATACTCATATTACATTTATGCGTTAGTTGTACTTATAATTTGGTTAGCAGGGAGGACGATAGAGTACAATATTTTGGGGTATTCTACATCAATTGTATGTTTTTATATTTGCTATCATTTGATACCCATATTACAAATATGCAATATTTGTACCCCTAATTTGCTTAGAAGGGGGACAATGGGGTACAATGTTTTGGGGCACTTTGAAATAATTGTTTGTTACTATATTTTCTTTCAATTGATCTATATTACAATATTGCAATATTTTTACCTTTAATTTGCTTAGCAGTGGGGACGATAGGGTACAATGTTTTGGGGTACTCTACAATAAATGTATGTTTCCCATATTACATTTATATATATATATATATATATATGTATATATATATATATGCTTTCAAATTCCAGATATTAAAATGTAGTTTTGCTCAGTTTTGTGCAATGTATTGTACAGCTATGGATGTCTCATGATATGAGGTCTATAATTTAAGTACGCGTTAGTCATTTAGAGTTCAAATTGTTTAATAAACATATGTCCGAAAATTCTTTCTAACATAACTACAGCCAATAATAAAATGTAAATAGAATTTTATATAAAACAGTATTTACAAACTTTGTTCAAAACTATCTCTAGCAGCTTTAATACAAAGTTAAAATTTAATGAACATCTTGTTCCTCAATGTCTGGAGAATTTGTTATTTTTGCTTCAGCATTCATAATTTAGTTCACAAAATTATCTCTAATGCAATTTTTTTCATATACTATTGGCTTAATCTAAAAAAAATAGACAAGGGGTGTTAGGTCAGGTAACCTTGGAGGACAAAGCACGGGGTCACATCTTTCTATTTACTGATTGTAATATTTATATAATTATTATATTTTTTTTAAAACTCAGCTACCAGCTTAATAATATTTTTGTTGGTTTTGTGAGGGCTTTTAATGGACGAGTAATGTAAATTTTAGTTATTTTTGAAATCTTTGCTGGAAGTAAATAAAATGTTATCAAGAAATCAAAAAAAAAATTTGTTACTAACAAAGTTTGAGTTTGGTGGAGATATTGCAAGTGCAGGCCAAATTTATAAAGAATTCTGTATAACTATATTTGTGTATTACCCGCATAATTAGATATTCTTTTCACACTAGTGGATACATTTTGTTTAACCAACTCTAATATCATATTTTTACGTTATTTGGTTTACGTTCAGCGGTAGATTTAGAAAAAGATCTGTTTTCTTCTAAAAATTAATTAGGATAATTTGGGCATATTATCAATTGGTTAATTGGATTTTAATGCAATTTAGTACCAATATATTCTATTAGTATTAGTATAGGATGTGTTAATTTGATTAATTTCTATACGCTCAGTTTGACATAACTCTAATTAATTTGATCTCACTTTACTTGTGTGTGATAACAGAAGTGATACTAGACTAAGCTATAATTTTCAATCGGTACATTGGATTTCAATACAATTTGGTATCAATATATATCATTAGTACTAGTAAAAGATGTGTCAATTTAATTAATTTCTATACGCTCAGTTTGACATAACTCTAATTAATTTGATCTCATCTTACTTGTTTGTGATAACAGTAGTGATACTAGACTAAGCTGAAACTTTCAATTGGTACATTGGATTTTGATGCAATTTGGTAACAATATACATCATTAGTACTATGATGTGTTAATTTGATTTATTTCTATACGCTCAGTTTGACCTAACTCTAATCAGTTTGATCTCATCTTATTTGTGTGTGATAGCAGTAGTGATACGAGACTAAGCTATAACTTTCAATTAGTACATTGGATTTTAATGCAATTTGGTAGCAATATATACCATTAGTACTAGTATAAGATGTGTTAATTTGATTCATTTCTATACGCTCAGTTTGACATAACTCTAATCAATTTGATCTCACCTTACTTGTGTGTGATAACAGTAGTGATACTAGACTAAGCTATAACATTCAATTATTAATCATTATAAATGATTTTAGCAACAAGTTTTTAAACTATAAATCTTAAGTTATGCGACACCTTGTATAATATGCAATTTTTAACTATTATTGACAATAAAATCGATAAATTTGGACATTAACCATTCGGAACTGAAATAGAACAAATGTTTTAAATGTGACAATCCATAAATAAATGAATAACAGAACAATATAAACGCCAATTTTTTTATAGTTTTATAAACAGTTTCTACAAATAAAAATTAATCTTATTTTGGAGTTTGGTTACATTAATTGTATTTTCAACTTGGTTTACTTAATTTTAATTAGTAGATAGCATATTCCCATTTTTTATTGCAAAATTATTAATTTAAATTAAAAAATACAACATTAGTATCAGATGACGGTGTGATAGCTCAGTTATAGAGCGTTAGCGTAGCACGCTAACAGTCCGTGGTTTGATCCCCAAAATATGATATAAATAATTACTTACTCTTTATCCACCGAAGTAATTCGAAAGTCATCTAATAAGCCGTTGGTCGCATCAACACCCTTCAAACAAGTCGTAAGACTTCTGGGACAATGTAAAATAGCTGTAAAACGCGAAATAATAATATGCAAAAAAAACAATATTATACAAATTTTTAAATTTGTTGTAGAAATGTAATTAAATAGACAAGATGTAATGTTGCAAAACCGTTCCCAGTTTTGGTTCAAATTGTTAAAAGAATCTAAAGAACATCCTTTCTAAGGGACAATTCATTTATCAAAGTTTATGTTTAGACCTGTTAAGTTTTTTTGTATTCTGTAATACAAAGCAAAAATTCTAACTATTTTTTTGAGGTACTAAGCAGTATTTTAAATGTTTTGGGTGTTATGTACATTAGACTGGTTTAAAAAAAATTGTGCAGTTTTTGTGTTTGCACCCTCAGAAAAAAATCTTTATGCACAAAAAGTAAACTAAAGAACACGTGTCGCACTACCTTTGAATTTTTTAAATTAATATACTTAATAAGTATCATAGCTTCCAGATTTCAGATGCAAACTCTGGGTCCCCAAAAATTAGGTTCCACATAAAACTTTACATTAATATACTCTGTTTTTTTTTTTTTTAAGTTAACATATTTTTATTATATTTGAAGTTTTGAACATAAAATTAGACTCGTAAACAAAAATTATTAAAATTTGAGGCTATAATTTTTTTTTTTTTAATTAGAAAACCTTTAAAATGACGTATTGTACGTATTTTTTTTATTTTATCAAATTTGTAACATTCTAACAATGTTTTTTAAGTAAGGTAATAGGTTTACTTTTAAAACTTCAAAAGCAGTGTTCTTTTGATTCTTAAGGGCTGATATTTGGCATGGGCTACTTTTTTACATAAAGATCACTTTCTAAGGGTACACCCTCGGGTACACCCAAAAAAATTCCACAAAATTTTTTTAAGAACCAGTCTAATACACATACATACATACATTTAGTGAACTATTATTCCTTTGATGAATTAGTTTACAAAATAATTCTTTAATGAATTAACGCCATTTCTATTCATTTTTCAGAATTATATAATATAATATAACTAAACAATTACATTACCTTTTTATAAAAATAATATAGAACGGACATTGGCGAAATATAATATGAGTATAAAATTTGTGGCTTAAGATGATGAATATTATCTTATTTTTAAAATTAGTCCGCCAAATATTAGTAATGCTATACTTATGCAACATATTAATGGAATGATACAAAATAAGATATTTGCATACAAGTTTCTTTACGATTGTATCTTGTTGAAATGTTTTTTACTACCCATAAAAATGATTACATCTACTTTGACGTTTCCTACTATATAGAACTTATCACAAAGCTATTATAAAGTTTAAGATATAATATGTTACAAAGTTTTGACCGTCCTCAAGCTACAATTATTGTACACAACACAACTTTGTATACTTTTAAGTTAGTTAGGAATTATTTATTGAAGCGATAGATAGATAACACGTGATGAATAAGCTTAAATTTAATTATTTCCTAATCAAATGACAGCTTTGAATAATTGAATAAACAAATAAATTTGTTTAGTTTACTTTTTATTACCTATTTACATTAAAGTAATTACTATCTTATTAAGGTCGTTTCATATTGAATCCTACAAGGTAAAATTTATAAACTTTATTTTACAATCATTTTAATTAATAATAAAACAAGTATGACATTTATAGGATTCCCAGTAAAACATTCAAGTAAACAAATGGCATTTTATATTCATATTGCGTGTGTACATTGTAAAATTTTGATTAAAATCTTAAATACATAATATTTTACATTGTGATCATTCGTTTTAAAATAATATATCGTGAGAATATCTAATATTTTGTATTTTATTGCTCATTTACTGTTTTATAGAAGGTTGAGAAGTATTTTTGTATAGCAAAAATAATTCTTTAAATTCTTTGGAATCCAAGATTTTGCAATATTTACTATATTATAAATAATGTTTTAAATCTTTGTTTGTTAATGAAATTATAATATAAAATTATTTAATAATGTTTCTGATTAAAATAATTCCGTAAATACAATACATACGTTTTTATTACATAATCAATCCAATAGTTTCGGTTATAAAGTCAATGTTCCAATTAGTGGTTTTATAAAAACTGCAAAAAAAGCTTTTCACAACATTTGCAAATTTAATTACGATAAGTGGCATCACCAAAAACAAATTTTGTATTAGCCTATTAGTCATCAATTGTAACATGACAATTGAATGTAGTCTCTTAAAAATTAAACAATTCAACTGTAGCGAGGCAATCATATCAAATACTCTAGCTGAGAACTCGCTGAGAACTGTATATAATTGTTATCAAAAAATTGGATTTATTATCTCTTTCTCTAATTTAGAGGCTTCTAACGCTTGCAATTATGAAACGTCTAACACTTGCAAAAAGGAGAATTTTTCAATTTCTTTATAACAAACACTTAGGCGGTTAGGTGAGTACTTCAGTTCAAATTACTAGCTAGTAATTATGATTTGGAATGACCCACTCTCCCTCCCAAATCATTAGAAGATTGCATATCACTTTTCTCTTTTTGAACAAAGCACCTACCCAAGTTATTAAACGATTGGATATTATTTCTCTTTCTTGTGGCGTAGTGACTACTGACGTGTGCAGGTATGAGAAATATCAAGTTATTAGTTTAAAGATTGAATTGATTATTATATTTGACACTATGAGTAAGTTAATTTATATAAAGATTTGTTTTCAAGAACGTTTTATATGAAAGAAAAAATTGGTTTATTTAAAAAAAAATCAGATAATTAGATTTGAAATTGCTTTAGTTTAATGTTTTGTTAAATTTAAGAAAATAACAATTTATAGGTTAAATTGATTATTTAGACAATACCAAATGGATTCATATTTAAAATTGTTTTTTAAATACATTTTATATAAAGAAAAAAATTGATTTATATAAAATTTAAAAAAAAAAAATAGATTTAAAACATTTGTATTCTTGTTAAATTAAAAAAAAAAAAACATTTTGGAGGTTATTTTAAGTCACAGTAACTAGTATATTAATATACAAAATTATCTTCTGAAGACGTTTTGTAGAAAATTGGATTTAAAACATACGTATTTTCGATAAATCTACGAAATTGAAATTCCAAATTTTATATTGATAGTTTAAACGAAAAGTTGTTTTATTTGAAAAAATTAGATTTAAAAAAACTTTACGCAGTATTTTTATTAAATCTAAAAAATAAATAGTGTGGAGATTAAAACATATTGCATAAAAAAAATCTCGTTCATTTAGTTAGTAACTTTTGAGAAAATTAAATTTGAAACATCTAAAACATCCTATATAAAGTCTTTGAGTAAAAAAATAATTGTGTTGTACCGTATTTAGTCCCCTTTTAGATACTGCTTTGAGTGTCAGATTTTTGTCATTTGCAAAAAAGAAAATATTTATTTTATAAAAATTATAAACTTATAAAATATAGCATACGCCGTAGACAAGTACAAAATTATTGGAATACGTTCATGAAAAAATAATAAAATTAGAAACCACATTAAGATAAAAATCGGTTAAAAGCAAAATTATAGAGATTGAATAGTGTATAAAACCTCGGTAAGAAACCACAAACTTGATAGTAGCAAAGTAACTAGTATGCAATTAGAGTTCTTGAGTGTAATTGTGTATATCAGATTACACTGTTTTGTGTAATGAATGATAGTTTTTAAAACAAAAAATTATTATGCAAAAATGCTTTGATTGCAATATAGACATCAAACGATTGTTTAACAAACAAAATGATTTGTTTTTTGTAAAATTGTTAAAGTTTTGGTATACATACTATGAACTGGTACATAAATATTTTTTGCATCAGACAAGCTTTTGTTTTGTGTAGTAGTGGAGACGGTTTTAGGTTTTCTGTCAAATGTTTCACAATACAAGGTCTAATATCTAAACTAAAATTATTGATGTTGGCATACTATGACCGGGTACAAAAACCATTATCAAATCAAAAAAGTTTTTGTTTTGTGGGATGTGTAATAGTTGATAGCTTTTTATGCTACAAATTTATTAATTATTTTAGGGAAACAATTAAAGTTTGCAGTTACATTAAGTGAAATTATTATAAATTATGCTAGAAAATTAAGTTAGTAATTATTTTAGAAAAAACACAATAAATTGTTCTACAAAATGAAGTTTGCAGTTAATTTATGGGGAAGTATTATGAATTATGTTACAAAATGAAGTCAGTAATTATTTTAAGGAAATCAATAAATTTTGCTACAAAATGAATTTAGTAATTATTATACGGCAAGAATTGTATTAATGTTTTTTTTATACTAAAAAGTTGGTCTACTTTGAAAGGGTGTAAGCAAAAATTCAAAAATTTGATATAGCAAATTGTAGATTGTTTATTTTTTTTTTATATATAACACGCAGTTCTCTAAGTTGCACCTCAGGACATTTCTATATATTTGCGTGACTAAAAAACAGTTTTATAAAGTTTTGCCGTGGATGATCGATAAGCTAAATCAAGAGTTGTCGATTTTTACTTTAGGACACATTTTTGATAACGCCACTGATATATTTTGATACTCTTGAAAAAGAAAATAATGTTTGTTGAATTTTAAACAATTTAGTTTAGACCGCGACTTTTGGCCATTGTAAGAATAAAAGATTGTTTTTTCTTTCAAACGCAATTAAAAGGCTTTTACCAAAAAAAAAAAACTAAAAAGAATAAAAATTCAACAAATGGCAATAAAAAAATCTATACTTGCACTTGTGGTGGTAGAAGGGGTCGAAAGTTTTTAAAATAATTGAATAAAATTATTCTTAAAAAATGATGAAAACATCAAAAGGAAGATGAATAAAAGGTCTAAAAAAAGCAACCGCAGAAAATCATTAAACGTTGTTTGTTTGCCAATTTGGTTGTTTGCAAAAGGGTTGACAAAATCTAAATAGTAATTAGGGAGTATTTACCAATTTTGATAAAAATTACTTTATTGACTAATTTTGATACCAGAAACACAAACAAATTTGACAATAAAAATCTGATCAAAAATTCTATCATTGTATTTTTATACAAAACAATTGGTCAACTTTAAAAAATCATAAAGTAGATTTGACCAAAAATTTTAAAAAATCAATGTCAACAATTAATGCACAAATTCACTCTATACAATTTTTTTTTTCTAAAAATAGGCTTTTGCGTAACACTACTTTTTTCGAAAATAGTTGAAATGATTACAACTAATTTGTGAACAAAGAAGTGATCTTTCTATTGAGATTAAGCACAGTTTTTCATGTGTTTGGGTTAACTAGTGACGCACTCTCAAAAATAGTATGTAATTGCTACTTTTGAGATGTCACTAATTGAGAACAGAATCCTAGTTTTGATTTTTAAAAAACGCAATTTTTGATTTTGATATTGGTGAATGTTCTTCGTTAATTTTTTTTGTTAAAATCAGTTAAAAATTTAAATTTTATTAAAAAGAAAATTTAAAACAAATTAAAATTTATCAAAAAAAGTAGTTTCTAAAATTAAAAAAATAAATTATTAAAATTAATTTACTAACTAGGAAGCAAGGCTTCTAAAGGGGAATGTTTAAAATCAACCTGTTTTTAGACAAAAATACACATTTGAAAAATTGCTATTGCAATGATGAACTTACTATGCAAAAAAAAATCTAACAAATAAAACTGTCAACAAATATTTAAAAAAACCAATACCAACATGTGCCTCAGAAGATACTTTTACACACAAATAAATAAAATATTTCAAATGTAGCACTTTTTTTATAAAAATACTAAAATTTTTAAGATCAATCATAAATAGAAAAATTAAAATTAGAAGAAGAAATAATAAAGACAAAATAGTATAAAACATTGTAAAGCACATCAAACCGGTTAAAATAAAATGATTGAATACATATAGAAATCTTAAGGTTATCATACTTTTATTTTAATAGCACAATTTTTTTTTTAAAGCCAAATATATTTTTCTTAAAGATGAACTTATTTATTATATTTTTGGTTTTTATCATTGTACAAGGAATTTATAAATGAATGGGATTATGTAATCACTTTAAATATGCCGCCTTTTAAAAATTGTCCACTATACTATTTGTTTTGACAGTTCAACTTTGACAGCTGTCAAGCAAGCGAGGTTATAAGAATGTAAACAAATGAAGAGAATATTTTTATTATTGAATCCTACCTTAGGAATGGGAGGTTTGATAATAGGAAATGGCTCTATTCTATTCCGGATTGTGTTCGAGAGTTTACTAGTGATAATTATAAACATGTAAACAATGTAAACATATAAAAAAAAATATTATTAAATTCTAAGATGGCAACTTTATTTACGCATTTTTACTACAGCTAGACACAAATAGTGTAGCACAAACCAAAAGTTAAAAAAATAAGAAATAAAGCCAATGGGTTTTCAAATGGTTGTCATAGAATAGGAGAAAACCTAAACAAACGCATTGCAATACTGTGTTAAGATTTAGTTTTGGTGATTGCACAGTAATGGTGTGAGATAACAGTAGCGTCAAAGTTTGCACCAAAGTTTTGCACTATTTATTGTCAATAACTTTATGCAAATACATGATGCTGTTTGTTCTTACATTGCCAAAATGGCCAACAAGTACTTAAAAAAAGGTTCAAGCCTACACTAACATTCGCTATTATTTTGTAGTTTGTTGTTAATTTTGAATTCAATGTTCTATTTATTATTTAAAATATGGCATTATTTTTATTATTAAATAAACAGGACAGTACTATTTGTTTAATTACACTAACATTATTTGCTAAACGTTATTAAACTTATCTAAATTACGTTGATCAATTTTTTTTTCTTAAAAATTATCAATTTAATATATTTGTTTTTAGTAATCATGAAATGGTAAGCTTGGGAAAACTGAAAATGTTATTAGAAGTGTAATGTACTTGATTTAAGTAAACAGAAGAAACAGGAAAACCAAAAGAATAATAGAAAAAGAATTAAAAAAAATTTAAATTAGAAAATGCAAAAAACAATCACACAAAACTACATAAAATTATCGCTATAAACAATATTGTTTATGAAACAACTAATGGCAATGCATTGACAATGATGATTGATAAAAAAGTTAACAAATTATATGTAAAGCAGTTTATATGTCAGACAAATATTCAAACACACTTATTCAAAGTTGACAATTAATTGTTAAAAAAAAATTGACAATTTATCCAATTTATATGTAATACAATTTATGTCATACACTTTGTTAGAAGGTTGACAATTGATGTGTGAAACTAACAGTTTGTATAACAAAAAAAAACTACTTAGAAAGATGCGTTTTTGTAAACGTAAATAAATTTTTAAAAATTGTTTGAAAAAAATAAAATAATTAAATAAAAATGTTTTAAAAATGTATCTAAATTCATTAAAACAAGACAGCTAAATTTTCTGCAGAAAAAAGCATTAGAAACGCTATTAGAGTTTAAATATTGCTCATCTGATAATTAAAATGATAAAAAAAGCTTAAAATTTTTGAATAATAAATTATTCACACGTAAACATGATATGGGTAATTAGAAAAAATGTTTTTGCAGAGAAACGCATTAGAAATGCAATTACATTTTCAAAACCGTACATCTAATTACTGAAATTAATAAAAAATTAATAAAGATGTAAATATTTTTTTAGTAAAATTTGTTGAAAACGCGCACGAGTGAGACTTATCAGGAACATTTTAAAATAGGCAGCAAAAAATATTTGTTTAAATATTTAGGTGAGTTACTTTCGAGGATTTCAAAGTCTATCTATGTTTTATAATGCATAATTGGAATTGTAAAAAAAATTAATTACTATTTTTAAAATTAAAAAGCTGTTTTTTATCTCGATTTTTATTTATATCATATTATAAGAAAACTAAACAAAAGAAACATGAATTTATAATTATCTTATAACAGGCATACTGAAGTAATAAATTAAACAAAAACAAAGTTTTTAAAAAATCTGAACACAAAACAGGAGGTTCTAAAATTGTCTCTAATTTCTGTCGGTACACTCTATGCTAAAATGTGTTCCAACACAAAATTTACAAACCTGTTTTTGTCTTTTGCAATATTTGCAGTAATTTCTTGTATTTGGAGTCGGTTTGACTTAGTCTTCAAAGATTGTAATTCCAAATAAGTTGCTATTTTCCGAGACCAAATTAATATCAAATCATTTTAGAAACAACCTGCGGCTTTTAGCAACTGAAGTATGTTTTGTTATTATATATATATATATATATATATATATATATATATATATATATATATATATATATATATATATATGTTGTAAATTATCAAATTTAGTTAGTTAGAACAACCTACAGGCATAAACCGATTTTCATAGATAGTAACACCAGCGCACGGGTGAGGTCTGTCAGGACATATTCTGCTTTTACACAAAATTAAAGTTTTATATTTATATTTGAATAACATCAAAACATGTTTTTTTACAACTTTGAGAGGTACATAGAGGTTGAAAGCGTTACGATTATATTATTTAAAGTTATTTTAATTTTTAAATGTTGCTTGGACTCACAGGCCTCACCCGTGGGCTGTAGGGTTAATTGCTCAAATTAAAAAAAAAACGATTTTTACATAAAAATTTAAACAATTGTTTAGAAAAAATACTTTTCTTAAGCAAAACAATTTATAAGCGCATTTGCAGTTTAAATATTGCACATCTAGACAGGCAGTTGCTTTGTTATATTATCAGTTGCCAGTTTTTTTTTTCTTCTTATGGTTTTGGACGTTAGCGATCATCATAGCTATTCAAACTTTGTCGGTTGCTGCTCTGATCTGATCTGTTGATGTATTGAACCATGTACGTAGGTTTTTCAACCAAGACGTTCTTCTTCTTCATGGTCCTCTTCTTCCTTCCACTCTGCCTTGTACAATCAGTTGCAGCAGTCCGTATTGTTGATTATTTCTCATTATGTGCCCCAAGTATTCCAGTTTTCTCGCTTTTACTGTTAATATTCCTTTTCTCTGCCAATTCTTTCAAGGACTTCTTTGTTGGTTACATGTTTTGTAAAAGCGATCTTCAAGATGCGTCGGTATAGCCACATTTCAAAAGTTTCTAGTTTTTTACAACTGGTCTCGGTTAAAGTCCATGATTTTACCCCGTATAAAAGTATCGGAAAAACATAGCATTTTAATAATCTGATTTTTGTTGATAAAGGTAGATCGTGAATTCTGAACAACTTTGACATTTTGAGAAATGCGGCTCTAGACTTCTCTATCCGGCATCTAATTTCCAGTGAGTGATCCTAACTGCTGTTGATTGTTGTTCCGAGGTATGTATATGTTTGGACTTTTTTGATCACTTTGTTATTCAGTTGACCAGTATGGTTTGCGTTTTTTTATATTATTATGTATTTTGTTTTTTTGATGTTAAGTGGAAGTCCATATCTTTGACTGGTTTCTGCTATCTTAGTCATTAGCTCCTGGAGGTTCTCGAGACTGTCCGCGAATACACCTGTATCATCAGCATACCTGATATTATTTATATGCTGGTCATTTATTTTGATACCAATATTTATGTCTTCTAGTGCTTCTTGAAAGATTTGCTTGGAATATATGTTAAATAGGATTGATGATAGAACGCATCCATGTCTGACTCCTTTTTTTTTATTTCGATGTCTTCCAAATTTTTCCCTTGGATACGTATGACGCTGTCTGATTCCAATACAAGTTACCAATGACTCTTATATCGTTGTTCTCGAGTCCTATGTTTCTTAGTATTTCTAAGTTTGTAGTGTTGTACGTTGTAAAAAGTCAAAATTTCTGCATCTCTGTATAAGGACTTGGACGCTGAAAACAGCCTCCCTTGTACCTAATGCGTATCTAAATCCAAACTGGGTGGGACTGATGTGTTCTTCGCATATTCTGAATATTTTTTGATGAATTATTTTCAAGAATAGTTTTAAAAGGTGACTCATTAAGCTGATCGTGCAGTAGTTGTTGCAGTATTTGGCACTAGGTTTTTTAGGTAGTGATATGAATGTAGATTTTAACCATGGTTTTGGTATTTTTCCTGTAGAGAATATTATTAAATATCTCTGTTAACTGTTTGATACCCTCCACATTAAATAATTTGAGGAGCTCACTGTAGATGTTGTCTGTGCCTGGAGATTTGCCGTCCTTGAGTTGTGCTATGACTTTTGAGACTTTGTTTATTGTTATTGCCATGCCTTCACAGTTGTTGGGCTCTGAGAGTTGTTATGTCCTATTGTCTTTGAATAGTTTGGCTATGTACATTTTTGCTTTAAACTTTGCCATGATGACTGTACTAAAAATACCGTTTAAGTCGTTAATACGGTAGTTTCTCGTTGCCTTCCGTATTCTTTTGCCGTTGACCATTTCTTTGATTCATCCGCTTTTAGAGCCAGTTTTCCACCCCAAGCTGTTGGCTGTCAGAGTTAAATTACTTATACCGGCAATATTTTGGTTGAATTACATTTCCTAAATTCACATTTTAATGTTATACCGCCATGACTCGGTCGCCAGAGCTTCGTTAGTTATCTAGCAGCGGGCACTGTGTGCAGAAGAGGTTGACATTTGGGTCGGACTTACTTGGTGGTTCTTGCCGTTACCCCTTATTCTCAGTTGCCACTTTGAATGACAAAATTGCCAAGAATAGAGTTGACAGTTTATCTAACAAGTTTATAAGAATGTTGAGTTAACATTTCCTATTTTATATAATTAATTTGTAAGGCAGTTTTTATGAAATTGGCTATTGACAAAGATAAAATTTGTAATAGTTGGATTGGCAATTTATATGACAGTTACTGAAACAGTTGACAATTGCATTATCAAATTGACATTTGATAATTCAAGGTTTTTCGTAAATAAACTTGACAATATCTGATATATGACTTGTCAACTTTGTCTATAATTGATTTATGAACATAATCAATTAAAAATGAATGTTATAGAAATGAAAATGATTTGTTTTAGTATAAGTGAACATAATTAACCTTAAAAAAACCAAAAAAGTTTTTTAATGAAATACCTAAAATTATTTGACTAAATTTGCAAAACTACAAAATAAAGCTTCAAAATACAGATGTAAATTTTTTTGTAGAGCCCAAAATATTTTCAAAAACATTTTTTTATCAGTAAATAAACTTCTTAAGGCGCTTTTGTCCGCTTGCATCAAGTTGAAAGTGAAAGAATAGTTATAGAATAGAATAGAATTATCAACGATTTCAGTCAGCAATAAAATTTTAAGTTGAAAAATGAAAAGTGGCTTTGTTGTTTGGTTGTGTTCAGTCAGCTAGCAACTCATTGCGTTGACAGTATTCAAAATAAAACGTGTTGCGCTGCAAATCAAGGATGGCGTTCTCTAAACGCACCCAATATTGCAAATACGAAGGTATTTGTGTCTGGTCAAGTATTATATAACTTCCTGGCTTCATATTGTATTCCAATCAATATAAAAATGATACCTTTTGAAAATAACCATAGATTTTATGCAGATCCAAGTACATTGTTAAATTTGATTTTACAGTAAAAGTTATTCTCTTTTTCATTATGCTTACTTTAAATTTAGTGTAATTTAAAGTATCATTAGATTTTAACCAGCAAAACCTTTTAAAATAATAGATTATTCATTTCTTTTATTGCTATCATCATGCTGGTTGTTAATATACTTTAGATAACATAAAGAGAATGTATTAATATAATTATATAATTACTTGCTATATAAATTTAATAAATATAATATTGTATTTAATTATATTATTTATAACATTTCAAGCAATGAGTAAATATTTTTGGTAACACAATAGTCGCTTGATTTCGGCTAGATAAACAAGATAAAACATGTAGTTTTAACAGAAATATATCGTGTTGAAACGTATTGCTTATTGCCAATTCGTACAACCATTTTCTAAAATTGGTATTTTATATTGTTTTCGATAGAGCTGATAAATATTGATACTATAGTTCCTATTTGTTTGGACAGTGAAAGTGTGCATGTTTTTAGTCAATGTAGCGTGCTGAATAAAACGTGAAGTTTGTTTAATGGAAAACTATTATTTCACGCTCTATAAAAATATAACGAGAAATATGTACGTGAGCATCTCCACAAGAGATTTTATTTTCAAAATGACTTATGGAAAATCCATACTATACTTTAAGACATTGTTATCTAGAGACTACAAAAAGTAAAGTGAAATGTCATCTTGCTTTCTTTGAAAATGTTTTATATTATAAAATATTGTCACAGTTCTAGAAAGGTTTATATTTATAAAATAAATATATTTAATATAAAGGTACGTTTATTTTGTTATTTACAATAATAACACTAATAATAAATTGTAATTATTTCTAACAACAACTAAAGAAGAAATAAATTAATTATAATTACTTTTAAAAGGTGTTATGTTTAGTAATCAAGTCATTAAAGACATCTATTCTTTTTAACTTTTTTAAGATGCGCTTGTTTATTTATACAGTATACAGTTTATTCATAATTTGCTATTTACACATACTAATAATATTTGTATTCTGTTTTGTTTTACATTAGTTATAAATATTTAAAAAATGTTATATTAAGTAATCAAACTAATAAAGACTAGACTATTAGTTTTTTTAATTTTTTTTTGACGTGACTATTTATACATACTGTATGTATATCCAATTAGTTATCTATACATCTGTCTGTATTGTAATGGCTATTTATACATATACAAGGTGTTAAAAAAAAATTTAAAATATTTAAGGGAGTAGTAGTACGAACCACAATAAACAAAAAAAGTCTTAATAAACATGGGTTGTCATAGCAACGGTTTCGGAGATATGGAACATTATTTATTTTTATATATTTTTACAAAAAAACAAACTTATAGAAGATGTTCAAAGTGTTCTATTTCCAAACAGGCACGATATCTTTGTCTGAAGGACATTCGCACTTTTTTTAAAACCCTCTCGGAGTTTTTGGCACTTTTTATTAATTATTAACTGCAGCTCCTCGAAGCTATTTGCAGGAGTAGCATACACTAATGATTTCAAATATTCCCAAAGAAAAAAATCAAGAATATTTAAATTAGGCAATCTTGTTGGCCATAAAACTGGGCCGCCTCTTCCTACCCACCTGTGTGAATTTTTTTTGTCAATATGCTCTCTAACGGCAATCAAAAAATGAGCTGGAGCACCATCATGCTTGAACCACATTTGTTGCTTGTAGGCCCAAGATTTGTCATCCAATAGATCATACATTGTGTTTTGCAGAAAGTTGAGCTAAGCAGCGTTTGTTAATCGGTTTGGTAAAACAACAGGACTTAGAAACCTGTTGCTTACAATACTTATCCAAGTGTTTAATGAAAAATTCAATTACAACATGGGGATTTTTGTCGGCCAAAAGATGTGCATTGTGAAAATTAACAACTCTATTTTGTGTGAACCCGGCTTCATCCCTAAAAAGAATGTTGGCAAGAAACTGCGGTTCTTCAGCATCTTTGCGTAGAAACCAGCAATAAAAAATCGAACGTGCCTGATGATTAGTTAAATTTAAGGCTTGTACTCGTTGTACATGATATGGATAGAGCAGCTGCTTGTGGAGGGTTCTCCAAACAAAAGCAGCACCAATTACTACCACGGTTGATATTCTTTTGCACACTCGTCCCTGGATTATGCTCTATCTGTGCTACAATTTTTTGTTCTGCTCTAGGAGTAAAACCGACCTTAGTCTGCCGGAAAGATAGCACTATTTTCGAAGAAAAACCGGTCTCTCAATCTCTGGTGAATTCTTCCAAACATACGATGTAAAGGAATCTGGCGATTTGGACAAGCTACTACATAAAAACGTTGCGCTTTAGTAGCAATCCCATTAGCACGACCTTACATAAAATGCATGTCGGTTAGTTCTGCATTAGATTAATCAGCCATAACAATAAAAACTTGTGCACTAACAACAACTGTCAAATACTGAATGTTTATTTCACAAAACATCAGTCAACTATGATAAGAAAATACACGTTTTTGCAAAATAAAAAATGGAAGGAAAAAAATAATAAAATGTTCCATATCTCCGAAACTATTGCTATGACAACCCATGTTTATTAAAACTTTTTAAATTGTTGCACACACACACGCAATACAATATATGCTTTGTAGTTTTTCTATATTCATACTTGTTTGTATTACCGTCCGATGATGGCCGTGTAAAGGTTGAAACATGTTACGGTTTTTTAAATATATTTGTGATATAGTACCATAATAATGTGTTTTATTTATTTTATGATGAACTATCACATAGTAACGTCCACCAACATTTATTTTTTAAATAAAAATACAGTTTTAAACATTTGATTGGTGGAAACAGATGGCATGACTACAGTCTAGATATTTTAAACTAGTGTCGAAATAATCTTGTTTGCTACTTTCTCATGTTTTTTGTTTCGATTTTATTTGGGAAATGAATCGTGGTAATAAAAACATAATTACATTGACAAATTTTATCGGAGTTATTTGGTTTTTTGTGTCAAAAAAACATTTTTGTAGTTTTATAAAATATGCAAATTTAATTAATTTGTTTTTTTTAAGAAAATAATAAATGAATAGCAATTTATTTTAGTTTGCTACTAGCTTCAGTATATTTAAATACGACTCTGCTGCAAGGACTAATGTTCTTAGAAATCGTTTGTAGTTTTAAATTCTGCCTAAATTTGAGACTGCTGTAATTCTAACATTAGATAATATAAAATTATTGATTCAAAGTAGAACAAAGGTCAATTAATATAAAAATATCATGATTCAGATGTTGACATTTTGTTAAAAAGGTAACATTTAATTAAATAATTTAAAAAAATTACTATAAACTGGCTTGGTTTATTTTAAACAGCTATTTAATAAATTCTGTTTGTCTAATATTAAGAATTATGTTATTTTTTTGATATTGTTACTTGTTGTAGCACAGTCTATAATTCAATTACAACAATAAAAATATATATATATATATAGTTTTATCATTATTTGCACCAAATATTTATTTTCAGTTTTGCAATACTACAAAAAAGTGCAATGTGTTTTATTTATTAGTAGTAACTTTAACTCGAATCGAGGTTCTATGACTTTATAAGTTTCAGACAAAAATGTTTTAACAAACAATTATTTTATTTTGTTTTGCAAAATTTTAATAATCTGTCCATATTTCAGTTTAAATCATTTATGCACATTTTCTTGATAAACATTGACTTTTTTACTAATAGATATTTTTTAAATAAAGATTTAATATAATGTAATTATCTAATTTTTGAAATTATGTTATGTTTTTAGGATTGTTAATTGTTGTAGCACAATCTTCAATAAATAAATTTCAACAAATGTGGTTTTATCATTATTTGCATCAAATATTTATTTTCAGTTCTGCAATACTACAAAAAAAATTATAATGTTTATTTATTAGTAGTAACTTTGACTCGAATCGGGTCTTCTATAATCTTATAAGTTATACAAAGGTTTTAGAAACAAAATAATAACAACAAACAAAAAAATGCATTTAAAATTAAAAAAATTGTTTATTAAAATTTAACAAAATAATTAATTTAAACTTTTTGGCAAAATTTTAATAATTGTCTATACTTTAGTTTAAACTATTTCTATATAATTTCTTAATCAATACTGACTCGGTTTATTATATGTTTTGCCTATGCTGGACTATAGCACTAAACGTTATGAGAAAACAACTCTTGGATCAAACAAAATATCAATCCACTTTAGCTCTGAACTTTTATATAATAGACAATAAATAACAATCAAATTAAAAACAATTTTAATAAAGTTGCCTTCTTTGCCAAGTCATGGTATTACTTTTAATTTAAAATGAAATACAATTAAAGATCAATTTTTATTTTAGCATTCTGTTGTGGGCAATTTCATTTCAAACGGACCAGACCAGGGTGAGGCGTTAAAAAATAATAAAGATATTTTATATTCTTATGAACTAATCAAAATACAGGGAGTTTATAAAAGAATGGGATTATGTAATCACTTTAAGTATGCCGCTTTTTTTTAATTGTCCACTATACTATTTGTTTTGACAGATCAACTTTGACAGCTGTCAAGCAAACATATGAAAACATATGTAGTATAGTAGACAATTTTAAAAAGGCGGCATATTCAAAGTGATTACATAATCCCGTTAATTTATAAACTCCCTGTATTTTGATTTGTTCATAAGAATATAAAATATCTTTATTATTTTTTAACGCAAAAAAAATTGCTAGTGAAATCAATCAAATTTTGTTTTGTAAAACCCAATTCGCTATTTAAGTCTATACTCTGTCTATAAGCCGCAAAAGCATTAAACATGAAAAAAAAAATTCTGGATAGACTTTTCTAGGGCCTACAAGCACGATACTAACTATTTTCTAGATAAAATAGTCTGCAGAATTTAAATTTTTAATAATATTTGATCTATAGTTCTTTTAAGCGCTGTCAAACGTGTGTTTGTAAGAGTTAATGTAGAAAAATAGACATTTTTGCCATATTTTTGCAGCTTTTTCAAGTTTAACACCCCTAAAACTCAAATACACAAAACAAATTTATATTTTCTAACTTATATATAAGTAAAATACGTCAAAAAATCTAAAAAATCCTCCTTTTTGCCTAGCCCACTGGAAACAAAAAAATAGTTTTGCTGCGACTTATAAACAGGGTACAGACTTTAAATAGCGCTAGAATTAGATTTTACAAAAAAATTCGGATCAATTTTACTAGTAATTTTTTTTGCGTTAAAATTTCAATTTTTAAACAAAAATTGCGATTTTTTAGTCAAAATTAAAAAAACTTTGCAGAATTTTTTTTAAGGATTTTATACCATCATAAATCAATGAAAAGACTACTAATAAGTTATAGAAACAGAAAAAAAATACTAACGCAAGTTTCTCGACGCATCCCTCCTCTCCCTGGTCTGGTCCGTTTGAAATGGAATTGCCTTTGTAGTAACAATAAAATGCATAACCAAACTTTACAGAACATTAAAACTAAAAACTCGTAGCAAATGCGGAGAAATTGTTTCAATTACTCTCAACCATCGTAAATTATTTGTTGATTTATTTACAGTTATAACAATCATTTTTTTATATACTGAGTAATGTGGTTTAGTAATTTTACTTAATTATAGACAAACTAAACTGATGCCAAGAGTTGTTTAAAAAAATGTATTATTGAAAGTTGTAGATTATAAACTATTATTAGAATTATAAAAACTGTAGTATATACATTTTGAAAAAAAAATGTATTATTATTTTAAAGATAAGTTTTTTATTGAGAATAGACTAATTTGCCATATTTTGGATTAACTTATTTTGATATTACAAAAATTATATTTTTTTATAAATTCTTGTATGTTTTGAACTAAACACGTCTTTAGGTTCTGTTATTTAGTAGACGTAGCAGAAAAAGCAGCTAAACTTTTATTATGACTATTGTTCAAATCAACCAGATAATAGCTACCACCAAACAAGCTACGAGATAACTTGTAGGAGCTTTTTTCAAAAACATTTTTTTCAAAAATAACAAAAAATAATAAAATCAATTTTATTGAGTAATCTTTATTATTATACAAAAAACCATTTTGTACATGTATTTTTTAAAGATTATTTCTTTCAAATGTTCCAATTTTTGTTAACGTGTCCAAACATTTTAAGTAGTATTTGGCAAGTGACGCAAGTAATGTTAAAAAAAGTTTAAAATTTTAAAGCGTAAAATTAACTGTTTGACAAATCGGTCTTACAATAAAGCTATGGTTTTACGCTGTGTGGCAAGTAGCTCCGTTTTGTTGAAACCAAATACTGTTAAAATCACGGGCTTCAGTTTTAGGCAGCAATTAGTCTGTTATTATGAGGCCATTTACAGTAACGTTTTGACCAACTTTTTGAAAAAATATGAACCGATGATTGCACCATCTTATAAACCATATCAAACCGTAGTTCTGTCTGCATCTAATGGCAGCTCTTGAACCTTTTGCTCTTTAGTCTAAACACGGCAATTTTGTCTATTGGTGTTGCCATTAAGCCAGAAGGTGGCCTCTTTGCTGAACAACTTTTCTTTAATTAAAAAGAGATTTTTTTACGTAAAATATGCCATCCAGTATACTATTATAAAAAAATGTATTTAAATGAATTACTCAATATATACATACTATAATTGCAGTTTCAAACAATATTATGTGATAAAATTGTTTTTTGACTGAACCCCTAAAAACTGAAGTGACAGCCAAAGTATTAAGTTGCTCTATGTTTTCAATTTTCTACAATTTTCTTTTTTTCCAAAGAAAAGACTCTAAAGAATGCTCTGCTGATTTTGCTTTAAAATTCATACAAAATCAACTGCTGGTACATTAATTTAATGTATTAGGTTATGATCTATCATTTTAAATTTAAAAATTGCTCAATTTACTACCAAACGTTATGAATGTGGTATAATGTCAGCAATCAACATTACATTAGCATCATAAAAATGTCTGGAACAGATTTTAATTAAAAATATTTGTCTAAGTTATGTTGCAATATTTTTATATTTATTGTAAAGATAAGGCTGGCCAAATTGCTGTCGAAAACCTGTAGCTTTTGGTGGCGCATCTTAAAAGATCAATTTTGGATGACATTTTTACATAAATGTAAACTAATTTTAACAATGTCTCGACTGATGTTGACTTATAGGTCGGCAATTATCTGTGTAACAAACATTCAATATGTGCGTTTGGTTGTCTGATATTATTACTTCATATTAAGTTATAAATATTAGTAAAATTGTACGTTTGGTGCTCTATATTACTTATCACTAGACACCGGATTAAATACAACTTAAAAACCTTAAGAATAAGTCTAAAATATGCATAAAAATAACAAAATTTTCCAAAATATGCAACTATATGAACATAAATATAAACAAATATAGTTTAATCCTTTTATCAAAAAAAAAAAAAAAAAAATTATAACAAATTCTATTTATTTTTTAATTTTTATAAAGTTAAATAGGTAAAAAGTATTAAAATATAAAACTTCATATATACTATATAGACAAAAACGCACGGCTAAATAATTTTATTTTGAATTGTTATTTGAGTACCATAAAGGCAGGTTCACACATATATGTTTAAATTTTCAGTATACTTGCAATATCAACCAACTTTAGCTTTTTTTTTCTAAAAAGTTTAAATTGAGTGATCTTGATGGCCACGCAAACAGTTAATGTTGTTTTATGTCTAACATAATCTTGCTGAAAAACTGCTTTTAAATAGTCTTGCATAAATTAAAGTAAAAGAGTTTTCAAATTGTATCAATGGAACGGCGCAAGTTTAATGTTCTCAAAATAAACATTTAAAGAATACCTTTTTGCATAGCATATTGTTCCACAAACACCAGGAGTTACTGCCGTGTGATGATGTTGAATAAATTGTAAGTTTTGTTTTGATTTCTAAATCGTCTAATTTTTAAACGTCCGCCAGAGTATCATAAACATAATCTAGATTTGTTACTGAACACAATTTCTATACATACTTAAACCCAGTCATTTAAATAAATATATTTGCCTATAAATAGTGTTTATTGAGACATTATGACCAATTGATTCTGCCAAATTTTTAATTGTATTAAATTAATTTTTACAATTTTGTGTCATTCTGGGACATCATCAGTTTGACTTGCATTGACGTGTGGTAGACTAACACGTCTCAAAGTTTAAATAAAAAAGTAAGTTTGTTTTTCAAACATATTTCAAACAATTTTAAGAAACTAAACATAAAAATTCTTAAATAAAAAAGTATTATATACTCAGCATGGACTAAAGATTTTATGTAGTCTACAGTCTTTTAACAAAATTTAACGGCGTTTAATTGCAATATCTCGGACGATGTTAATCTAAGATCACAATGTGAATTAATTTCATCTAAACATAGGGCTAAACTATAAATGAAAGACTGGTCTTAAGTAAAACTAAAATGCTATTAAAATAGCAAAATATAACAAATAACCTATTTTAGCGTATAATGAGAGATTACATAGATGGAGATTTGTTTATACTGTCAATTTTATAATTGAAAAACGCAAATTTAATTTGAACTAAGTTTAAACTGGAATTTCTTTCTTTCTTTTAGTAATCAAAAGGTATCAAATTTTCAATAAAATGCTATTTTTCTTATTTTTCGCGGGTAATTTCAGAAAACCAAAGTCGAGATTTTGTTCTACGGAACTTTTTTTATAAGATACACTTTTTGAATATGATTTTTGACTATTTTTTGCTTATTTACAGCATAAAAATTAAAAGAAGACAAAATATTGCACTTAGAGAATAGAGATCTAAAATTTTAGGAATTGTCATATTTTGGTACTCCAAACATGTATACAAAATTTGAGTAAAATCGGAAATGTCGATGTGGGGACGTTTGTCCGAACTATTGTGGAATTACCCTTGTGCGTTTTAAATTTTTTTAAAACCAGTATATTTGTTGTTTCTAATAACGTTTTATGAGTCTAAAAAGAATTAACAAATTCTACTTTTTTTTTATCTATTAAAACTTTTTAAAATCTTGCCGTTATAAAAATTTTAAAAGTAGTTAAGATTTTTTTGTCTATAATAGTTCTCAAAGTTTTTAAAATCTTTAAAGTTTTTCTGAGTGAGTTTTAATTTTTCTGGAAACCGTTATTTAAAAGCTTTTTCAGTATTCTATTACTTTAAAAATTCTTCTTTAAGTTATTGAAAATATTTCAAAATATTCTTTGAGTTTTCACTTTTAATATATTTTATAAAATATTGTAAATACCGCTAAAACTGTATTAACTCTAAATATATCTTAAAACTTCCAAAAGTTGCCTATATAGCTTCTAAAACTTTTTTGTTGCTTCTAGTAGTTTTCAATGTTTTCTATCATCATTCCAATATTTTAAACAATTTCCAGTTAAGACATTTTGTAGTCGCCAAGAATTTTTAAAGTTTGGTATGATCTTTGTAATATAAGGACTTTTATAGTATTTTAAAGTTTTTTTGTCGGAACGCACAACAACACATGTTTTTTTATTTGGTATCAAAAGCGTTAACTTTTATGAGTCTTTTCAGAAAAAAAAAATCAGAAAGCTGTTATTAATATCAATATAAAGTAAACGGTGATACAAATTGTTTTTTAAATAAAATATTGTTGTTTTTAATATATTAGATTAAACCTTTGCTAATGTGTGTTTATCAGTTGCTGTTTAGTAAAATTGGCTACTTTAAACAAACACTGTTTAAGTCTCGTATTCTGTTTACTTGTAATGCACTTATACACTAAGTCTGTAAGTGATTTTTATTTAAAACTTAAAATTTGAATAAATTTTGGCAAATTTGACTAAAAAGTTGATTCGTTTTTTTTTTTTTTATGTAGCATTTTGCTTGTACGGTCTGATTTTTTTATGGTTTATTTCAAAACTTGTTTTTATTAGTTTTTAATCAATATTTGTGAGTTTGCGCTAAGAAAAAAAATCCGACTTTTCTTGTATTGAAACACAATTTTTATTCTTAAACAGCAATTGATTCCATATTTAAAAACCGTTTTTAAATGCTATTTTTGACTTTTACTTGTAAAAATTAATTACTTCAATATTGCCCACATCGTATTTCTAAAGTTGTGATAATATTAAAAGCGTATGCATGGTATGTGTCATTATTTACTAGCAGCTTTCATTCTAATTGTTCAAAATAAATTTAAATTTGTCCGTTGGTTGCTAGTACGTTATATATTTATTCACCTTTAAGCTTAACACTCAATTTTTTTTTTAAGTTAGTAGTTTATTGATGTTTCTGTAAAATGGCATAAAAATAATGATAGTTATAACTTGAGAGCGGATTCCTAGGTATTATGCTTACGCTAAATAGTTAAAGCATCAAAAATATTTCTAAATATATGCACGAATTGTGAAGAATGTAATCATTAGCACTAAGTTTTTTACGCTTTTTAAGTATTTTTTTTTTAATTTTGTGCTTATTTTAAAATTTTGTGCTTATTTTTTTTTAAGTTTTTTTTTCAGTTTTGGTGCATTTTTTTGTTAAATCAGTTCTTTGTGTAAATCAGTGAATGCCGGCTGAGCTCCTAGTGTAATTTAGTACCAACTGTTCAAGCTAGTCAAATAACTGAATTTTATAACTCCCAAAATAGTCGGTAGGTCGGGGATTCTCTCAATGTCAAAAATATTAAAAAATTGTTATACAATTTTTGGATCTTGCAAGTAAGTCTGTAAAAAACTGCCAAGCAATTCTAAAAAATAATGATTTCAAAATGATTTAGCTTTCTTAAAAGCTTATTACGTTTTTGTGAGTCATGCTACAAAATTGCTAGAAATACAGGAAAATACGTTAAATGAAAGTCTAAGTATAATTAGAGATTTTAAAGATGCAATTTTAAAAGTACTAGGCTATATTGGGCAAACAGTGAAATCAAAATCTGAAGATAAACTAAAAAAAAAAAAATGGAAGTTCATCTACATTAAATAAAATAAACTGTATTTTGAATGGAGAGAAAGTTCCAGATTTTGATATAAATCTAGTTTATAAAGCAAATTTTTAAACATGCACCAATAATAAGTGTGCATGTCAAAAAAAGTCTTTTTCCCTTCAAAAACATTTTAATGATCAAAAGCAGAATTTTACAGTTAAACACTTAGAGCAACATTTAATTATTAACTGTTTTTGTGGATAGTTCTTTTTTAATTATTTAAAAGTTTTTTGTATTAATTAAAATGTGTGAGAAAAATATCATCACTCAAACTGTATTTATTATAAATGTTATAAAACATTTATTAAAATGTTTTATAGCTTTGAATTTTTTTAGTTGTCTTTTTTTTTCAATTGTTTCATGCCTTTTTAATGCTTTTTTACATGTTTGGTGCTTTTTTAATGTTTTATAGTAACATTTTTATGCCTTTTTAGTGCTTTTTTACATGTTTGGTGCTTTTTTAATGTTTTTTTAGGAAAAATTTTATGCCTTTTAAAGCGCTTATTTTCGGATTTTTAATGCTTTTTAATCCGCTCTCTAATTATAACTCTGTAATAAATCTAACTTAATTAATAATAATAGTTAATTAATATTATTGAATAGAAAATGTAATAAATGTCGGAATTAAATTATATAATTAATTTAATTAGGTTTATTTTTTTACATTAGCCCAACTAATTACGTTAAAACAAAAAGTATGTACATTAACTAACTATCCCAATATTTAATACTTATAATGTACGCTACTAACAAATAATTGAATTATAAATACATTCTATCTTAAATGTCCCATTATTAGTTAAATAATTAAATTAATTATAACTAATCAAAGTATATATGTGGCCCTTAAATTAATAAAACTACTAATGGTATCTAGTTATAATCAAATAATAATTACCCCTTACAACAATTTTAATTAAATAATTGATAGTTTACTAAAATCTTATCATCATAATTATAAGTGGCAACAATATTAGGGATGAAAATTAACACATGGTTAGGGAGTAATAATTTTAAAACCATTAGTTCAGTAGTCCTTTTTAATGGTGGCAGAAAACAGATAACGTAACAACTTATTATTTTGAAAGTGCTTTTTAGAGTCGTTAAAGCTGCTCGTTAGCCTAGCACGTGTTTTATGAAGCTGCGCTTTATTCCAACAAATGGCCTAATTCTAGTGAAACGTGTCACTGAAATGTGGGACCCGACCGCTGAATCTTCAACAAAATCATATGCAGCCTAGGTCATGGTGCTATGACTAAGTGTCAAGGGATATTGTCTAGGTCACACTCAGAAAAGTAGGGTTACTATAATGGAATTATCGATTGGTGTTATCGCCCTGAATCTTAACGCTATCACTGTGTATTTCCGTTTCAACCATATGGACTAATTGGAGGGGAACGGTGCATGCGGCGGTTTCATGACGGAAGGCAATTCAAGTTCACTGGAGCAGTGTTACTTTTTGCAATGTATTTGGTCTGATTATCTATATTTGGAATGTAACTTTTAACATTTGCATGATATGCATTAATTAAATGTGTGCAATTTACCACACTTTGTTATATGTGTAATTTTTAAATTAGAAGGCATTATTGCGTGCTATTGTAATCGTATATGAATGAATTTTCATCTATGTAAATAGTGTTTGTGTAGTACAAATTATAATTCTATGCAAAATATGTGTTACTATGAGTTGGTATCCAATATTTTTAATAAATAAACGTGTGAGTTTACGCTGTTGATTATCACAATGCCTTTGAAACCGCAAACTAAATTAGAAAGATATTAATGAATATTTTGTAAAAATTAATTTCAAAAATGTTTATAAATATCACAGATAAAATAAAACTTTACCTCTAAGGAGTTCTTAATTAAAATACAACATAGAAACAAGATACACTGTCGACGTGGGTCGGCATGTCCTATTGCATTCACTTTACTTCATATTACTTATTCAAATCCCTGCAACATTTCCAGGACAATAGAAGTACGGCGCGCAATGAATGTATCAAGCTTAAATGAGTTTACATCGTAAAAGGAAGAACTTGATTCCGAAAGTGTCTTTTGTTCTATCTGTCTACCCCGAATTAAATATATCATATTGCCCGGCAATGTAGTATGTATAAAAGTTTATCAAAAATAATAGTTGTTAACTTATTTTTATAACAATACATATTGGATTAACAAAAAAATGTTTTAATAGACAAACTTAAACTATAAATGAAGATCTTTATTCAAACCACAATAAGTCCATTAAAAAAATAAATAGTCAATTGTAAAACATCTGTAAATAGTGTATGTTATCAAAAATAATATATTTTTTTTATAATTAAATTTTTAAATTTTTACAAAATTATTTTTTTTCTAGGTGCTTTTCTACGCCAGATAGCACGACACTGATTATTTTCCATGTAAAGTTGTTTGCAAAACACAATTTTTTAGTAATATTTAGTGTATAGTTCCTCTAAAAACTGCTAAACGTGTATTTGTAAGAGTTTATGTTGAAGAATAGGCCTACTTTGCAATTTTTTTGAATTTTTAGACCCTTAAAACTCAAATACACAAAACAAATTTATATTTTCCTATTAATTTACATCAAAATACGTCAATTTTGGCGGTAAAAAAAATTAAAAACTGCTCCTTTTTGCACAAAAAACTAAAAAAATCGTAGAATATTTTTTTTAAGGGTTTTATGTCCTTATAAGCTGATCAAAAGACTACTAATAAGTTATAGAAACTGAAAAAAAATACTAAAGCAAATTTCTCAATGCACCTCCCCCCTACTCTGGTCCGTTTGAAATGGAATTGTCCACATATGAGTTACAAATGTTTTAATATTGACTTTTTTTTAATTTTTTCATTTAAACTTGTTGCGGTTTGAAATTGTTTTCTGGAATTATGTCAACTGATGATGCAACGTGCAGACACTGCAGAAACTTATTCTGTATGTTAGATTTTATTGAAAGAAAATAGATTTGTAGTTTTTATAAACCACTTTAATATTTTTTGTAAATCTTATCGATTGCATTTATGTTTGTTTATGACTAAATATGTATGTTTAAGAAAATAATTAATACGCATCAAACTGTGCAAATGGCTGTTTGTTTACTATTCATTTTAAGTAAGTGATTTACAGCTTTGGCTATAAAGCGATCTCTACATGTACGCAATTTACGTGATAGCATTCTGCAATTAAGCATGTATTACATCGTTATTTTGCATAAAATTTAATCCGCTACTATATTTTTTTTTTTTCTAATTTAGTTAAGTTCTTATTTGCATGTTGTAATAATTACATATATGCGACATAAAGCATAAATCGAACGTTTTATGCTATTAATAAATTAAAAAAATACATATATTTGGCTGTAAACTAATCATAAATCGCACTAGTAAGTTTCACAAAAAAAAACATTAAAGTGACTTTTAAAAATTTAACGATTGTAAGAGGAAGCTCAAAATCACATATTGACATTACCATAGCAACGTGGAAAATGGCAAAAATAATAAATGAATGGACCGTGGCTGAAGAAAAATCACTGAGTCTACACAAACATATACAGGGAGTTTATAAATGAATGGGATTATGTAATCACTATAAATTTGCCGCTTTTTTTAAATCGTCCACTATACTACATATGTTTGCTTGACAGCTGTCAAAGTTGATGTCAAAACAAATAGTTTAGTGAACAATTTAAAAGAAGCGGCATATTTAAAGTGATTACATAATCCCATTCATTTATAAACTCCCTGTACAATACAATACAAAGGAGAAAGGAAAACAGGAGCACACAAGAGAAAGTAAAAAGAAGAATGGACAAAGAAAAGATAAAGAGAGACATGGAAACAGAAGAAGTAACAGGAAACAAAAATATTAAGAAAAGATGCAAGAGGTACTCAGAAAAACTGAGAAAAACGGCGGAGGAAGCAATTCCTAGGTACAGGGAAGGGGGACGAAAAGGACCATACTGGTGGTGTAAAGAAATAAAATAATGCAGGAAAAACACAATACAAACAGGGAGAAAAGTCAAAAGACAGAGAAGAAGAGGAGAAAACACAGAGAAAATGGACGAGAAACTAAAAAAACGACAAAAAATGTAAAAAAATGCAATTAGGGATAGCAGAAAAAGATGCTGGAAAGAAATGATATAATCTATAGACGGGGATCCTTGGGGAAAGCCGTACAAAATAGTGATGGACAAGTTGGGTGAAAGAGCAAAAGGAATCTGCTTAAAAGAAGACGAAGAAGAAGAAGAAGTTATAATTTAAAAACTAGTTCCCAAGGGAGAACCAGTAGAAGAACCAGAAACAAAAAAAAAAGAAACAGTTATGGCAACAGTAAAAGAGATAAAAGAGATCATAGAAGAATTACCTAACAACAAAGCATCAAGTCCGGACGAAATAACAACAAAGACTGTTAATGCAGCTCTAGACGGAAACAAGGTAGAAATAACTCAAGTAATCAACAGGTGCCTAAAAGAAGGAACTTTCTATGATGTTGGAAAGAGACCACTCTGATACTGATTGAGAAAAAAAAGAAGTAGGAAAAGCAACGTCATACAGACCAATATGCTTAATCAATACACTAGCTAAAATAATGGAGAAAGTTATTGTACGGAGAATAGAACAAGAAATAGTAGAAAAGGAGCTATAGAAAAAATGAAAGCAATAGCAAAAGAAACAAATAGAGAAACTCATAAGAAAAGGCAACACTGTGTAATGATAGCGTTGGACATACAAAACGCGTTTAATAGCGTATCATGGACAGCAATTATAGAGGCGGCAAAGAAAAAGAACTGAACAGAAAAACAATCAAGATCATATGGAGCTAGTTACAGGACAGAAACCTAGTGACCAAAAAGCGAAGATTCAAACTTACCAGAGTAGTACCGCAGGGCTCAGCACTGGGACCAAAACTGTGGAATTTTGTTTATAACGAGTTACTTCGAATGAAAATGCCGGAAGACGTGTCAATAACAGTATTTGCGGACGACATAACAGTAGTAGGTAGAGACGTAGAAATAGAAATACTAAAAGGAAGATTAGAGCTGGCAATTGATATGATACAAATATAGATAAGAAGTAAGGGTTTAAAACTAGCAACACACAAAACTGAGGCGGCATGGCTATCGACTAAGAGGAATAATAGAGGAACAGGTAAGATACAGGTGGGAGATCAAGAGATAACCATAGAAAAAAAAATAGCTTGGAATGACACTCAAAGCAAATGGATTCCATCCATTTGCTTTGAGTGTTAAGAAAGTGGTCATCGAAACAAAAAAAATGAAGAAAAAACTTGGTAGACTTATGTCAAACAATGGAGATTCAGGAAAAAAAAGCAAAAGGCTAATAGCAACGCCAGCAAAAAGCAATTGTTGTATGCCGCAGAAGAAGGGGAAGTCATAAAACAAACAAAAAAAACAAAAACGAAGTGAGAAGAGCTACGAGAGCAAGTTTGCTAAGGATTAGTAGAGCTTACAGAACAGTGTCACAAGAGGCAATAGAGGTAATTGCGGCAACACCTCCCGCGAATATTATGGTGGAAAAAAGAATAGAAATAAAAAAAAATTGTAAAAGAAAAAACGAATATAAAAGAAGCAAAGATAAGAGCAAAAGAGAAGACTATGTAAAGATGGCGGAAAATGGGATACAGGAGAAAAGATGAAATGAACGAGACAACTAATCCCAGAAATAAAGAAATGGGTAGAATAGAAACCTGAGACGTGCTATTATACAACACAAATACTGACCGAGCACGAAGCATTTGGAAAATTCTTGCAAAAAAATTAAAAAATGGTAGATGCCAGTGCAGATAAAAAAAGGCAAAATGACAAAAGAGACAGACAAAAGTAGGGGTTAAAGGGAGAGAGGGCCGGGGACAGCATGCGTGCCGCAGATAATGCGTGAAAATCCGCAAGACAAAAACCAGCCCACCTCAAACTAGCGCCAAATGTAAGTTAGTTTAGACAGGGACATTATAACAACAGGATTTGCGCAGAAAAGAAAACCAGAAGGTATTACCATGAGTAAGTTATTCTTAAGGGCTACTTGATGAGAGCCAACACCTCAATACGTCCTAAAAAAGAAGTAAATTTTTGTGTCATATTTGATAAATTTTAGGTAGTGCACTATTATTATTATAATTATAATAATATTATAAACTTTTTTTGCATTATTTTTATGCTACAAATAAGTTTTGAGCAAATTTTATGCAAAAATAAGTTTTTTGTAATTCTGTAATACCCACGCGTTAATTTTAATAAATTTTATGCGGTAAACGTGATTTGTCTCTGTCAATTTTGATATATCAAATATAGTAATTGTAATTTCTAAGCAAATTTTATGATCAAATTAATTTTTAAGCAATTTTTATGCTGTAAATAAATGTTCTGCTAAAATTTTATACTTAAAATAAATGTTTTGTGTTTTTTTTATGCTGTAAATAGGTTTTCAGTGTCAATTTTGATCAAATTCACGTGATTTCAGATCAAATTTTATGTTAAAAATATGGCGTTTGTATCAATTTTGATATATTTTATATAGTTAACATGATTTTAGAGCAATTTTTATGTGATAAACGTAATTTTTGTGCAAATTTTATGCTAAAAATAAGGTTTCTGTGCGGTTTTATGTTGCACATGGAGATTTTGCATCAATTTAGATATATTTTATGTAGTAGTAGTAAACGTAATTTTAAAAACAAAACAAATTTTATGCTTATAACTCATTTTTAGTGTCGATACATTTATGTACTAATCTTAATTTCCGAGCAAATTTTATGCTAAACATAAATTTACTGCGCGTTATTTATACTGTAAATGAGTTTTCTACGTCAGTTTCATGTAAAAAACGTGTTTTTAAGAGTTGTATGTTTAAAATAAGTTTATTGTACTTATGCTATAGTTTAAAAATAGTTTTGCTGTGTCAATTTTTACCAAATTTATGTTGCAATGTGATTTGGAAAAAAATATCTTAAAATTAATTTTTTTGTAACAATTTTGGTACATTTTATAAAGTAATCGTAATTTTACAACAAATTTTATCCTAAACATAAGTTTTTATAGTGATTTTTTTTCTTGCTAAAAATAGGTTTTATGCGTAAATTTTAATAAATTTCATGTGGCAATTGTGATTTTAGAGCAAGTTTTATACTAAAAACAAGCTTTTTGCGCGTTTTTCATGTTATAAATAAGTTTTCGGCATCAATTTAAATAAATTTTATGTCATAAACGTAATTTTAAAACAACAAATTTTAAGTATCAATTTTTATATAATTTATGTAGTAATCGTGATTGCCAAGTTTTATGCTAAACATAAATTTTCTGCTCGTTTTCCATGCTGTAAATAGGTTCTTTGCATCAATTTTCCTAAATTTCATGTAGTAAACATGTTTTTATAGTAACTTTTATGTATAAAATCATGTCGTCTAGTCAAATGTGCTCAAATATTAATCTCCCCACCAAAAAATTTCAAAAGTTTTAAAACTTTGTACACTGATTTATAGGTATCTAAAAAAATATACTAAAAGTCCTGACACAGTATGACACGAGCTTTAGCGATAATGACCGAAAACAGAACACTTTTTCGGTTTTTTGTTAATATCTCAAGAACTTATATACATAATGAAAGCTGATAAAATTGTAGTGTTAGTGCGGTATTTCCTTTGCCTTCTTTGTTCATGGAGAAAGGTGGTAATCAACCCTTTAACAATGTTTCTAAAGATAGCTATTAACAAGCAGAGTAATAAGGACTTAAACAACTACTTATAACATAAGCTTGCTTTTTACCCTTTATCTTTATTTGACAAAAACTGGAATGAGAAAAACAAACAAATTTGCTTTATTCGATACTTTTCCTGTACTACATAAAGAAGCCAATCTTTTTGATTTTGACATTGTTTTGAATGGAGGATTACTGTTACACAAGGTGGTGTGGCTCAAAAATCTTCAATCTTAAGAAATTGCCAATGTTATATTGCCTATGTTCTCAAGCATTATGCCGGCAAGAACTGTACCGTTGCGTTTGATGGCTATTCAGCGGCACCATTCAGTACGTAGACAGCTGAATAGAACTAAGTTCAAATTAAAGAAGTCAGTTGACATAAACTTTGAACACAATACACAAATCATAGTCAAACAGGATGATTATCTTTCTAATGAACACAATAAATCAAGACTTATTTCATTTCTCTTAACTGCTCTTTACGACCATGTAATTAAAACAAAACAAGAATCTAGTGACGCTAATAAATTGATCATCCGCACAGGAGTCATAAAATCCTAAACTAGTGACAAAGTAGCAATAGTTGGCAAAGATGTGGATCTTATTGTCTTCCTCGGCTTTAACCCCATCTGAAAGACAGATATTATTTGTTAAACAAAGTCACGGCAGAGAAGAAAGGAAGGTATATTCGAGTCAGCAATTGCAAACTATGGGAATAAAAAACTGCATATTTCTTGTGCATGCATTCAGCGGATGTGATACAACTTCCGCTGCATATCAAAAAATAAAACTTGTTTGTTTCAATTTGTTCAAAAAACAAGCTACACTGCAAAGTATTACTAATGTTATAATGCTAAAGCTAGAAACAAAATATTCTTGGCATGGTACAATGCACCTCACAAGCAAATTTTTCTTAACATCCATTGTTACAAGGCTTATACCAAATCAGTTTTGAATGCTTAACCAGACTTCTCTGCGCTGTCGCTCACAGAAGGAGCAGCAATGTTTTTTTTTTTTTTTTTTTTTTTTTTTTTTTAAACGCAATCCTTAACGCTCTATAACTCTGTAATCGCTAGAAATACTAGAAAAATGTATATGATCATTTTTGTTGCAATCAGTTGTTTTATCAGATTTCATTGTGAATATAGTTAACTTTTACCTCCAACCTACTGTTCTCAAGATATTAACAAAAAAAAACAAAAAAGTGCTCTGTTTTTGGTGATTGCCGGTAGAGTTTGTGTCATATTCGTCAGGGCTTTTAGTATATCTTTCACTAGGTACCAAATCAGAGTAAAAAGTTTTAAAACTTTTGGATTTTTTGTAGAATTGAAATCCAATTTTGAGTGGACTAATGGTTGTATTCATTTTATGTAGTTAACGTAATTTTTAAGCAATTTTTATGCAAAAATATGTTTTCTGCGCGTTTAGCATGATGTAAATGGGTTTTTTGCTTCAGTTTTGAAAAACAAGTTGCAAACAATTTTAACGTTACCTCTTTTGTCACGACAGTGTAAAATCAATACCTACGAATTAGACAAAGCTCTTAGAAAAAAACAAACCAAACTTAGGGCCGGTTTTTAATTGAATCTTTTTGCATTATTGCACATCCACAGCCAAACATCTTCAAATCAAGCTAAGAACAACTAATAAAGTGAAGATATCCGACCAGACAGTTGAGAACCTAAGACCAACAAAACGTTCATATAAACGCCATTTTGCACAAAACATACAAGAAGTCAAAAACTGTAGTAATGGATATGTGATGGTTTGGAGAGGAATTAATCTTGATAAAAATACATAGTTGTGCCAGTTTCAGGAAGATTAAACGCTAAACGGTACAATTATCTTGTTCTGGAGGATCATGTTATATCAGCTGGTTATGGTATAAGCCCAAATTTTGTGTTAATGCAAGGCAACACACGGCCCTATACTATGACCATTACCATAAACTACCATCAGCAACTTGGGATTTAAACTATGAATTGACTTCCTCTAAGTCCTGATCAAAACCCCATTGAACGTATTTGAGATTTGTTAGATACACGTGTGCCTTTAAACACGCTCCCAGATCCACCTAAAACTAATCAACAGCTAACAAATGCTTTAAACAAAAAATGGGAGTATATACCACAAGAAGACATCCGTCGGCAAAAGTCAAAGATGTCAATTAGTAAGTTGTGCACCAACGTTATAAAGAGTTTTTTAATAAGAAGTTTCATTTTGAATAAGAGGCTATTTGGGCAGCTGTCAATTTAAAAGTTATTATCTTTTGACATTTGACAAGTAAAAACTACGCCATTATTAAAAATAGAACGATACACGCTTCAACAACGTATTGAAATTATTAAAATTCACTACAAAAATGGTAAAAAAAATTTAGTCACAGTTTGCAAAACTAAAGCACTTTTTGGTTGTCGTAAAGCACTTTTTCGGCCGGCAATAATAAACTTGGTGAAAAAATTTAAGCTGTTGGGACAAGATTGTAATGTGAAGAATTAAAATAGTGCGCATCACTCAAGAACACATAAAAATATTGATGATGTAACCCGTAGTGTTAAAGAAAACTTAGGTTTGTCGATTCCTTGTCGATTTTTGGAAATAAAAATTCCACAAACGACATTACACCGTATTTTGTATAAAGACTTAAGCTTTAAGGCTTTTAAAGTTTAGTTAACACAAAAACTCAAGCCGGTCAATCACCATAAACGTCATATCTTCGCTGATTGGGTCCTTCAAATGCATCAAAATGATCCGAAATTTCATCGACAAATCATCTTCAGTGATGAGGCTCATTTTTATCTTGAAGGCTACCTTAGTATGCAGAATTGTCGCATTTGGGGCTCAGAAAATCCAAGAATGATTGTTGAAAAGTCTTTGCATTCTCAACGTGTCACTGTTTGGTGTGGTTTTTGGGCTGGCGGTGTGATTGGACTCTACTTTTTTCAAAATGAGACTGGAGCAATTGTTACGGTGAATGGATGGCACTACCGAGCTATGATTAATGGTTTTTATGGCCGGAATTGGAAAATATTAATGTGGACGACGTTTATTTTCAGCAAGACGGTGCTACGTGCCACACAAGCAACGAAACAATCGCAATTTTGCAAGAAAAGTTTCCTGACCGTGTTATTTCTCGAAGAGGTGATTACAATTGGCCACCGAGATCTTGTGATTTAACACCTTTAGACTTTTTTCTTTGGGGTCACGTGAAAGATAAGGTCTATGCCACTTTGTTTTTTGTAGTTTTTTTGAATTGTTATTGTTATCTTAAAAGTAACATGTAAAATTTGGTTTTGTTTTTGCAAATTTATTCAGACAAAATGTGAATTTTTAAATTAAGCGTTATATATTTGCATTTTGTTAAAAATTAAAAAAAATATTAAGACTTAAATATGTGTTCTTCTAATTATTTTGAGCAGTGTATATCTTATGTAGTAAACGTGATTTTCAAGCAAGTATGCAACGTTTTTTTATGCTGTAAATGTCTTTTCCTGATTATATAAATAAATTTCATATGGTAAACGTAATTTTAGAACAAATTTTCTGTTTAAAATAAATTTTTAGTGTGAGTTTTGATATATTTTACATAGTAATTGTAATTTTTGAGAAAGTTATCATGCTATAAATGGGTTTTCTACTTTTATGTAGTAAACATGTTTTTACCATAAAGCAAATTGTATATTTTACATAAATTAATTATACTACTAATTATCATATATTTTTGTAGTAAACGTAATTTTGCTACAGCTTTTATGTAAACATAAATATTAATATATTCTGTGTTAAACATAAATTTTATGCGCGTTTTTTATGCAGTAAATAAGTTTTTTGCGTAAATTTTAATAAATTTTATATGGTATACGTTTAAAATTTTATACTAATACAATGGTTTCTGTCTCAATTTTGACTAATTTTATGTAGTAAATGTGATTTTGAAGCAAATTTTATATTTAAAATAAGTTTAACATCAATTTATTTTAATTTTGTGTAGTAAATTTGGTTTTAGAACTAATTTTATACTAAATAACAAGTTTTTTGCTCGTGCTTTATGCTGTAAATAGGTTTTCTACATAAACTTTATGTAGTAAACGTAATTTTAGAACAAATTTTATGCTTAAATTAAATGTGACTGCACATCGTGATTTCCGAGCAAATTTTATGATAAAATTTTCTGAGCGTTGTTTATGCTGTAAATTTTTCTACGTCAATTCTTGTAATTATTTATTTGGTAAAGGTGTTTTTAGAACAATTTTTATGTTTAAATAAAGTTTATTGTACTAATAGTAATATAATTTATGTAGTAAACGTTTTCAAACAGTTTTTATGCAAAAATAAGTTTTTTGTGCATTTTTTGTGCTGTAAATGTAATGTAATGATTTTAGTGCAAGTTTGATCTTAAAAATTAATGTTTTGTTTGTCAATTTTGATACGTTTTATGTAGTAAACTTGATTTCTGAGCAAATTTTATGATCAAAATAAGTTTTTTGCGCATTTTTCCGCCTGTTAATGTTTTTTTTTTATTAGTTTAGATACATTTTATTTAGTAAACATAGTTTCAGAACAAACTTTATGCTCAAAACAAGTTTTTAGTGTCAGTTTTGATATAATTTATGTAGTGATTTTCAAGCGAATTTTATGCTAAACCATTAAGCGCATTTTTCATTTAATTAACGTGTTTTTAGAGCAAATTTTATGTTTAAAATAAGTTTATTGTGCTAATTTTGATATATTTTATGTAGTTAACATAAATTCCGAGCAAATTTTATACAAAAATTACATGTTTGCGCATTTTTTAGGCTGTGAATAAGTTTTCTGATTCAATTTTAATAAATGTCGTGTGGTAAACTTGATTTAAGAGCTAATTTTATGTTTAATATAAAAATTGTGTACAAATTTTAATTGATCAAAAAGAAAAAAGAAATTGGCAGTAAAATTTAATTAATTAAAAAATTAAATAAATACTCGTACAATTTTATTCAGATACGCATGCGAGTTTTTTTACATTCTGGTTTCATTTTATGTAAATAGTATTAACTATGTATGATACAAATATTACTTATGGCAAAAAAATACAATTACGTCAATAAAATCGGTTTGTGACGGTTTCGAACATCCAGAACGCGTTCTGGTCGATTTACAAACTGCATACAACTCGTTTTGGATTAGTAAGCACGGCCATACGCCGAAAATATATTTGATTTTAGTGTTTAACAACGCGTTATGGCTGTTTTTTGCTCACACAGCCTTTTCATGTTTGGGAATAACATATTCACTGAACAAGCATCATTCATAGAAACTCTCCAGTTAAATCTATACATTAAACAGCTGACCTCTGCCGCTGAAATTCAGCCAGCAGAACAAATGAACAAACTTTTTTATCACTGCATCCTCAAGTTTATAACGAATATTGTTAATTATTATTGATTGAATATTATTTAAATTATTGGATGTATAAAACATACATGTATAGTTGTTTTCTATAGTTCTATTTATATTACTTACGTACAAATCTTAATATATTTTACTTTACTTTGAACAATAATTGATTATATTGAAAGTTCTATTGCTTTTTTTGCTTTATTTTATTTTAATTTGATTGATTTTTTAATATTTTCTTGATTTTCTTGATTTTTTGATATTTTTATTTTATAGATATTATTTTTATTATTTTGAAGTTTGTTTTTATTCGTTTTTATTAATTTTCATTTATAATTTTTTGAATAATTGTTATATTATTGTATTAATTTTAATATTTTTTTATAATTATTTACAATTTAATAAAATTAATTAATAATGAATAACTTATAAATAAAATTTCCTTAATTTCATATTCAAATTTTCAAATTAGAGTACCAAAATCAAATCTTATCTAAATTGTAAAATGTAGCCATATTAATTTTAGTATGTATAATTTGTAAGCGTGTTTGTATTTGTAATTTTTGTATTATTGTGTTTGTTTTGAATTTTATACTTATTTTAAATATAAGTATCTTTTGTATATTATATTAAAAAAAAATAATTTATATTATTATTGTAATTTAAAGGATATTATTTCCGTAAATAAAAGATTATTATTATATTATTAAATTAAACAAACTAAATAATTTTTTTTTAAATTATGTTTTGAATTAGTACATTAATCTTAAATATACCCTTACGATTTCATACGTTCTTTTTAAATAAATTTCTTAAAATATATTCACACAATTTTAACAGATTTAAAATGCGGGAGCATACATCAATAGACTTTTATTTTCCGCAGCTCGCAACCGTCTTAAAGTTGTAGCTTTTAAAGTAATCCCTTAACTTAATTTATGAGATCAGTGTAAATTACTACTAATTAAAAACTTTGGCAATCAAAAACCCGAATTAAGTTTAACAATTAATTTATGCTTACTTAAACAAAACTTTAAAAAAAATTAATTAGTTATTTTAATAAAATCTTTGTTGTTTAATTTAATGAAAAACTGTAAAGTAGCAGACCAAAAAAAATTTAAAACAATATTTTAAATATTAACCTTAACATTAACATTAACCACCAGAAAAATGTTGTACATTTTCAGTAGCAGCCTCGGTTAAATTATTTTCAACTAATCTCAAATCAAACTTACCTTACATCATTTAACATTTTACAAACTAATGATAAATTGTTAATAGATAAAGGAAATTTACAAACTATATTGTTTTTTATAGTTTATAAACACTTATTTTCCACAATCCGTATATGAACATATTTATTGATTTTTTTTACTTTAAAGTAATACATTTCACAACTTAGTGGCTGTAAATTTCAACTTCAAATTATTTTTAAAAGAACACACTTTTTGTTTAGTCTTCACGCCAAATGTGATCGATTGATAGCAAACATAGACTATGAAAAGATATATATTTAATTGTTCTAATTAATAATATTTTGCTGTTTTTTTTAGTTTTAGAAAACTAAACTTTTTTAAATGATCAAATCTAAGTAAATTATTTTATTCATACAAGTTTTATCAGAAATAAATACATTTATAAAATTTAAGAGAAAATATAAATTTGAACATTTAAATTCTAAAAGCCGCAAATTATTACCAAAGCTTTGTACAGACTATAAATAAATATTTTATACTCTAAAGACAGCAACAACTCCAACTAAACAACATATTAAGACAAAAACAAAACTTACAAAATGTTAGCATAATAGAACCCAGCTCTATATTTTTTTTTTATTTGGGTTGTTTTGGTTGTTTTGGTTTTGCTCTCAAAGTATATAAAAGTAGAGCCAAACCAAGTTGATAGCAAGTATTGTCAATTGTTATTATAATTGTGCGGTTAGATGCCACACAGGCACTCTCAATATCTCCTGCACGTATGTTATAATTTTTTTTCTTTCAGGTAGAGACATAAAGGACGTTGGTTTTTCTCGTGAGCAAGGAACTCGAGTGGCCCAGGTAAAACGTTTCTTGATGGTGTACTTCTATCAGATATAGAGCGGTTGATGCTTTTGGTTTGGTGAACATCATCATTGTCATGCAGCCATAAGCGTCCACTGTTGGACATAGGCCTCCCGTATCCCACTCTATTTATCACGGTCTTGTGCGTCTTGCATCTAGTTCTTTCCGATGCGCTTAACATTGTCAGTCTACTTTGTTGAGGGTCGTCCTCTATTCCTATATGCGTCATCTATAGGTCTCCACTCCAATATTTTCTTTGTCCATCTACCATCTCTAGTTCTGACTAGATGTCCAGCTCAGTTTCACTTCAGAGCGGATACCCTTTTAATAACATCTGTTATGCCAGTTCTTCGGCAAATGGTTTTGTTTGGAATTTTGTTTCTAAGCAATATACCCAGCATAGACCTTTCCATCGCACGCTGGGCAACGCGTAGCTTGTTTGCAGATTTCTTTGTTAAAGTTAGGGTTTCCGCTCCGTATATCATAACGGGTAACACGCATTGATCATATACTTTTCGTTTCAGGCAAATGGGTATCTCAGACTTAAAGATGTCCCTTAAGTTCCCAAAGGCCGCCTACGTCAAGCTTATTCTCCTAAGAAGTTTGCTAGTTTAGTTGTCTCTGGTTAACCGTACTTCATAGTCTAAGTATTTGTAGGATGTCACTTGTTCTATTTGGACTCCGCTCACTGAGATATGATTGTTTAGTACCATATTTGTCATAAATTGCGTTTTTGAGAAGTTGATTTTAAGTCCAACGTATAGTGAGTGCACCGTACTCGTTCCAGTATCTTGCGAGCATTATTTAAGCAGTCAGCAATCAGGACAGTGTCGTCGGCAAAACGTAAATGATTTATGAACTCTCCGTCTATCTTGATTCCCATTTTCTCCCAATCAATTTTCTTAAAAACTGATTCAAGTAAGGTGGAGAATAACTTTGGGGAGATAGTATCACCCTGGCAAACACCCTTTTTGATGTGGAACGCTTACGCACGCAGTCGCCATTTCGTATATACTTTTAATTAATTTAGTATATCTGTGATCGATTCTACATTTGCCAAAAGCTTCCAGCATCTTCCATTGGTTAATTGTCTCGAATGTTTTTTCATAATCCACAAATACAAGAATAATTGGTTTGTTGTATTCTATTGACTTTTTGATAAGTGTCTTAATTGTTTGAAGGTGGTCATTTGTTCCGTATCCAGATCTAAATCCGGTTTGTTTTCTAGGCTAGTAAAAATCAAATTTAGGTGTTAGTCGTTTTGCGATGTTCTTCATAAAGAGTTTATAAGTATTCGATAGCAGGCTAATTGGTCTATAATTCCCAAGGTTTGTTATATCTCCTTTCTTGTGCATTATTTTAATAATAGCGTTGTTCCAAGTAGATGGAATTTCGCCTTTTTCTAGACACATGTAGCATAATTTCCTAATAGATTGTATTAGTATATCACCACCTTCCTTGATCGCTTCGATGACAATACCGTCCTCACCCGGAGATTTGTTGTTCTTCATCTCCCTTGTAGTATTTTTAATTTTATCTGTGGTTATATTCGGAACGTTTTCTGAACCTTGGTTCTGGATTTTCGGTAAACTGACTTCGTTGTGTCTAATTGCAGTTTCTCTCTGGTGAGCTGTCTATAAAAGTTTTCTACTATTTTAAGAATTTCGTCTTTGTTTGATGTTATCAGGCCCTGTTTGTTTGCTAGTTTGCAGATATCCTTTTTTCCTATAGTAAGTCGTCTTTGTAAAACTTTATGGCTTTTATTTTCTTTGATTACTCTATTTATCTGTTCTGTATTATATTTTCTAAGATCTTTCTTTATAGATTTGGAAATTGCTCTATTTAGTTGTCGTAGTTCTTCAGATCTTAAGCCGTGTTTGTCTTTAAGGTTTCTTCTTTGTTCCATAAGATTCTTTGTATCTTAGCTCATCTTTTTGTTGTTTTTATTTGGTTTAGTACTGTATTTATTCTCTGCATCTTTTACTGTAGTTCTTATTTGTTGGTTCAGGGTGTCAATATCCAGTACATCGTCTTCAAGATTTAGAATATGTCCGAGGTCTCTTTCAATTTGTTTCATGTATGCGTCTTTATTTCCGATTATTGATCATTTTGTGTTTTTAGGTGTAGCTACTAGTTTTTATCTTTCTCTATGCACGTTTATAATTATTTTTGCCCTGACCATTCTATGGTTGCTACTAATCGAGCAATTGTTAAGTACTGTTATATCGTGTACTATATGCTTGGTGTTAGTTATAATAAAGTCAATCTCGTTTTTGGTGCGGCCATCTGGGCTTGCCCATGTCCATTTCCGTTGAGGCATCTTTTTAAAAAAAGAATTCATAGCGTACAATCCGTGGTGTGTTAGAAAGTCCAGGAGCCTGGCGCTTCTTTCATTTCTTTAGCCGTATCCATGGTCACCTATAGCTATTTCGGTGTCGCCTTCTCTAAAACCAAGTTTTGCGTTGAAATCGCCAGCAATTAGTATGTAGTAGGCTGGTTTTTGGTGCATTGCTTTATATAGGTCTTTGTAAAAGCTTTTGGTTTCTTCGTTTGGATGTGCAGCTGTTGGTGCATATGCTTGGATAATTTTGATGTTGTATCGAGAATTTATTTTCAGAATTAGATATATATCTCTTTTGCTAAAGCTTTCTATCAGTATTATGTTCTTTACATGTTTCTTGTGGATAAGAAAACTAATTCCACCATCTGATAATTCTTCTTTTCCCTTGTGATAGAACAGGTGGCCTGACTGTAGTGTTAATTGATTCTCTGCTCTTCTTCTTACTTCAACTTCACTTAGTTTTATTATATCCCAATGAATATGAGTTAGTTCTTCTTCAAGTTCCCAGGTTTTATCATCCGTTGATAGGATTCTGGTATTGTAAGTGGCTATTAATAGTTGTTTTCGTCGTCTATGGTAGCTTGGTCCAGCCAGGGGATTCTTTGCACTCTCTGTTTGTTGTCTTTTTCTGTTGCTACCGTGGCCGGGGACTAACAAGCTGCCGGGCACTGAAAGCCGTGTGTCTTTTGCTGTATTCATGATGTGGGGTTTTTAGCCTTACTCCTACCACGGTGGCTAGTGCGGGTTGGTAGGGTTTGAGATCTTCATTTCCTATGCTCTCCGTTGGAACGGTTATACCGCCGTGACTCGCTTGTCAGAGCCTCTTTTGTTTTCTAGGGGGCACAAACGTGCAGGCGAGGTTGACATTTACTTGTTGGGTAAACCAAAGTTCATAGTCATTTAGAAAGCGTTGCCTAATTGTAAAGTTGGAGTACTCCAAGAAAATATGTCGGAGTTGTAGTGGAGGTGGGCGTATAGTTTTTGGTTGTTTGCCGGGTTGTTGATGCATTGGAAAAGGCAGTATTTCTGACATTGTACTTTTGATTAAAAAACAAAATGACGTTTGTGTTTAAACTGCAGATCGACTGGACAAAATATGTCACACGTTTTTGTGTACAACCTTCTTATCTGACTGACTGTACCGTAACTGTACCGTAACGTTTTTGAGAAGTCAATAAAAATCTGCATTTTGCGTTAGCTTTGTAGGCAACAATTTATGTGATAGCGGTTGATAAGCCACAATTATTGTTCTACAGCAAGCATGTTAATTGATCGCATGTATTTAAAAATCTGTTTATTTCGCAAGAGAAGATAACTCAGATTTGAGTAATTTTATCAAAAAATATGTCATCTCTGACGCGTTCGAGATCCACATGAAGTGTACAAACAAAAGTACCGCATTGTCAGCGTGTTGAGCAATTTTAACACCTGGCGTGATGCAAAGTATGTTGAAGTTATCTAATTTTAAGACCGTCGGACATAAAACTAAATACTGCGGGTAATCATGTGCCCATACACTTTACGGACAGTTTTTTTTAGATTAAAAAAATGAGTTTTACCAATTTTGAATTGAACTTAAAATAATATAGTTTTAGAAGTAGCCCTTGGTGCTAGACCTTGTTGAATGAATTTTTACATAAAAAATATAGCAGCCAGATTTAAACAAAAATTAGTTTTTTGATCAGTAACGTTGGTTAGTTGATGGGCCAAAGTGAAGGCATGATTGATGATTTAACAACAGGTTTTTGGCCGTTATGTAATCCTGCATTTGATCCAAAATTACAGCCTTACTTAAGATTGACTACAAGCAGTAATTTTTTAGAAAATATTTATTTCGTATCTTTTAAAATAAAATCTTTTACATACATACAGAAATGCGACATTGTTAGCATTGCATTTGTAATGATAACAAAAAACAAAAAAATCTTTCAAAGTTTTATAAGCAATTGACACTTATTGCAAATTTAGGTTTAAGATGTCTGATGTTATTTCTTACTCTTAGGGCCGTAATATCCAACTCCTAATAAAGCACCTAATAAACTATTAGCTAAATAACCTAACTTTTAATTTAATTTATTTTATTAAAACATAAATATCCAATTAAATATTTGTTTAACATATACATTTATAACAAATAAAAATATCAAGCATATAATTTATTAGCTGCGCAGCGCTGTTAATATAATAAATCTAATTGAATATGAAAAAAAGTGAGGTTATTCAGCTAATAGTTTATTAGGTGCTTTATTAGAAGTTGGATATTATGGCCCTTAGCAGTCAAATCAATTCAAGAATTGTGACAGTGTTAGTATGCTGCAAATACTGTTTTACTTCTCTGTGGACTATATCCTCATAGTTCAAGTCGGAGTTGTTGTTGTTGACTGGCACACATTAAAATTTAAGGCTGTCAATAAATGCTGTGGTGTTGCTTTTCAAAGTGTATTTAAAAACACATTTGTTATAAACATTAAAAAAAACAGCGTATGTTCATTTTAAAGAACTTTAACTATCCTCTACATTAGATTGTCATTTTTAGCAGTAAATTTAAGAGCAAATATCCTACATTCATGTTTGTGCTTTCATGAGACCTTTGCCATTTATCTGTGGCTCAATTTTGAAAACAAATGTACAATCTGATCATCCTGATAAGACCCAAGTGATTCGATGTTATTTTTGGAACAGAATTAGTAGACTTTTTGTTTGCTAGCAAAATAAAATTAATAAAGCCAACAACAGCGCTATTGACTTTCTCAACCGTTTAAATTATAGGTAATAATCTGATGCTCTTTTTTGGCCGTACCTAGAAAAATAATATTGACTTCAAAGAGATTTATTTAGATTTAGATTTAGATTTATTAAAAATGTTCCGGCAACTCTTAAAAAGTCAACAATGCCGCTTTAAAAGGTCTAACCTATAATCAATGCTAGTATACTTTGATAATTATCTATTATATTCTATCTATAAGTTTATTGCAAGAACATTAATTAAATAAGAAACGTATTTCAAAAATATTTAAGACTTTTGACATAGTTAAATTAGATTTTTCCAAAATTTCTTTAATCTTATTACTAATTATTTTAATCATTTATTGAAAAAAAAGACAACACTCATTACGTACAATTGATAATATGAAGCATATACATATTATATGGTTCAGAAAACAATTTAAACAAATTTTTGCGGAATTAAAATTACCTTTATTGCAGATCATAGATTTTTAGTTTGGTTTGAAAATTATAAGAAATTCTACTCAAAACTTACCAGAAGCCAATCTTCTTGAAATTAGAAAAATCTAACTTTGACATTAAATATTTTATTAATATAAATATATATTACTAAAGAATATATGTCAATACTGTATAATAGTTAATGTTCTATAAGCTTTGTTATATGCGTATAGATAGAACGTTTGAAGTTGTATTAAGGGTAGATAAGTAATAAACTAGTTATAGATTGTTATATATTTTTATGGAAAGGTTTAGTAAATCTTTACCTTACAAGTTCCAAAAGAAAGAAACTTACTAGGGAAGCTTTTACGGGTGTTATAGAGATTAACGCCCGGTTTGTCCAACGTCACTTGAGACGTTACTTAACCAAGCTCAGCTCAGAATCAAGCCCAGCTTAAGTCAAATTTGTGTTGCACCATGCATTTAAAAACGACGTTTTTGTTAGAATCCGGATAAATTTGGCAATCCGCTAATGCTGTTTTCTAATTAGTAAAAATTATAATGTTTAAAGAACACATTAATTAGAATATTTTGAAGTCAATACTGTAACTTATTAAATATTAATTCAAAATTAATATGCTTTACAATATATAAAGGCAAGTAGTAGTAAATAATTGTTTAAAGTAGAATATTGATAACAGTCTTTGCAATATTAAGGTTTTGTTGCAGAGATTGAGCTCTCGAAAACAGCATCCATTATTTGAACTCTGCTTGACGCAAATAAGGTGAAATTTTGCTTTGGTGCAACAAAATAAGTTCGGTTTTCAGCTTAAGGATTAGCTTTAGGTCTAGTTAGAGCTTTCACTTAAACCGGTCTTAGAGGTGTGTGATATAAAGTACATTGGCAGTAAAATCATCAAGGTAATGATAGCTATAGCATGCTTGGAGAGCTGTAAAAGATTATTATTTCACACACTGGCAGCCGAAGCCTTATGCGTAATAGCGAAAAGTATGTCAAGCTTACACAGGTCGGTCAGGCCTAGTGGTTGTATGCAGGGCATTACAGTTGTAAGGAGCAGTTATAAACACTGTGGTATTTAAAGTGTACTTTGGGAATGTGTTAACTAGGTAATTGGTAGTATACTATGTATTGATATAATTATAGAGATTTTGGCTCAAGTAAATTAGTATTAAGTTAATTACACACGACGTTCAAGCACGGTGTGGTGGTTAGAAAGTTTAGCATGCATTGCGTCAGTTATACAAAAAAAAATAAATTATATAACTGGGCAATACAATACAAAACCAAAAATTTACAACTTAATAATAATAAAATTAATTATACATACTAATGTTAATCAAACAAAATATAAATAAAATTAAACTATCTAAAACTAACTATATAGTAGAAAAGTGCATAAGATAGTATGAGGTAAAACAAAGCATCTACAGTTTTTAGCAGATAGTAATTAATTACTATTTTTACACTTCCAAATTAGTAGTAGATTTTGTCGTCAAAATTTGAACATCATTTTTGCTTAAAAATTCCAACAGATTTAGAATTTTTTATGTTTTTGGGAATCATTTTAATGTTATCTATACTTTCAATACAAAATTTTTCTTTAAGTGTTTATTGTCTAGATCAAATAATTATGGAATTTATTTTTTTAATAAAAACACGTGTGTAGGTTTATATGATCTTTAATTGATCCATTGTAGAGTTGATAGCATTACTTTTATTGGTGTGTGTCTATTATATTTTAAAATGAACCTCATAGCTTTGTTTTGTAAAATTTGCAATCTATTTTTTTACAACAACTTATTTTGAAAAAACTAAAAAAACACATATTTTCCGAAAACATAATCAACAAATTGCTTTTACACCAAGTTGCAAATTATCAAATATATTATTTAATGTTAAAGATAAAATTAACTCTTTGAGGAAATTGAGTATATGAAATCTTATGTTCCAAATAGCGTATAATTTTAAAACTTACTGACTATACTACAATACATTTGCAAATCATATTATAAATTGAAATTATACTTTTCTCAAAATTAATAAAACTAAAATGTTACACACTGTACAAAAAGCACTAAGCTTAATCTGTTAGAAACCGCCAAAATACACAAAAAACAATATAATTTTTTTGTTAATCTGTTTTAAATTATTATCATGAAAAAACCAACCAAAAAGATATAGCCTAAACAACTATCATCAATTTAAATATTTTTGAAAACGCAGGTTTAGTAGAATAAAAAACTTGCAAAACTCAAAAATATTATTATTACCTTAAATATACATGCGACGTTACAATAATGTTAATTCTGAACTAAACTAATAATAAAATAAACCACTAACTAAGTTTTTTACGACAAATACTTTATTGATATAACTGTAAACATAAGATATTTGATCATAGTTGCAAACTGCATTAAAGAAGTAACTATATTTTACTGGAAACACCTTTAATGCGTTTATGAAACTCTTTTGTTGAGTAGTTTTAAATAATTAATTAGTTAATTTATAACTACACAGAAACGCACAATTTTGCCGCATATACAACTTTGTTTCGAGTTCTAAAATGTGGCAGGCGACTTCTGTGACAAATATGAATAATTAGTACCCAACAAGTTTATCCTTTAACTTGATGTGTTGCTAGGCACAAATTTAGACTTATCAGTGAGAAATTGTGTAATAATGATAAAATAACTTGTATAAAATTATGATAACAGAATATTGTATTAGAAAACAATCATAATTAGTATATTCCATAATTCATAATAAATTTAAAAAACTGCCAAGAATTAAAAAAAAATATTTAAATTTATTCACCTATATTTTTATATATGTGAAATTGAACTGTTTAAATCGATAAAACATTTATAAAGAAACGGAAGTAACTTTTATTGAAAGGGGTTGGTGGTAATTGAGTGAAAGTAATATAGGGTGGTACACTCACCCTCAAAACATTACGTTTGATAAAGTAGATCGTACGTAGTTGTAATCTTAAAAAGAAAACAACATAATATAAAATACATTTAAACTTAAATTCAAAGTTATTTGATGCAGCTTGTAATATGATGTTATAATATAGTTCTCTATAAATTAGTAAGATATAAGAACAAAATAATATATAATATTTATTACGTACAGATTACAATGTTGATAAAATTTAGAACAAAATTGATATTTTTTATTTTTTTTTATTTTTGAGTTGATATGTTAAAGTTTTAGAAAAAAAATTGCTAACGTTTTTATTTTTTACAGATTTTGTAAATTAATTATTAATAATTAAATCTAGTGTATGTTAAAACTGAAGCATGCTTATCTTTAATCATATAAGACGATTAGTTTTACTTACTTCTTTGTTATTTTTTATTGCTATTTTTTTAATGAAACAGTAAATATGGTATACACAAATTACTAATTTAAATCTACATTATCACAGAATCAAGAAACTTTAAAGTGATATAAACGTCGTTAAATGTTTATGGCGCCAGTCTAACCTGAAATTATGCTTTTTTTATGAAAGCAGTATATCATGTGTTAGATAATTAAAATTTATTATTAATAAAACTAAAAATAGAATAATCAATAACGTCACTCATACATACATATATTTAATGATAATATGCATATTTTTATATATCTATTACCCTACATAACTCAAATCAACCATTAGATATAAAACGAAACCATTAAAAGCTAATTTATAATTTCAGATGTTCGGGGGTCAATCATTGTAGTTTCATATTAACGCAGGATTGTCCAGGTGCTGATCGATGGGGTCCCGGAAACTTCACTGTGAAATATGCGTGTATAGCGGGTAAGTTGTAATGTGTACTAATTATTAATTTAAATTTAAATATCCGGTGCTGTGAATAATTGACCCTTTTAATCACTTTCTCAAATTCTTCCCTTTTATACCATGTAGATAAATTTGATGATACTAGAGTAAGTAGTATCCACATAATCCATAATAATAGTATTCATGAACATAAAACCTTTCTACATAGTACGTTTTCATGTTTCCTTTTATCACAGTATAATGTCCTCTAATGTGTTTTTGAACTTAATCTGATGAAATCAGTTAATGTTTTCTGTACAAAAGAATCACTCAGATTAATCTGTGGGTTTGCAATAAAGCTATTTTCTCATTAAAATAAATTACTTGGGAGATGCTTTATAAACGCAACAATACAAATATTTTATTATTATATAAATTAAGCATTAAGAAGCGTGTAAATTACTTCAACATATTAAGGTTGTATATAATTAATTGTTACTAAAAAGTAATGTAATTTTAGCATGCACAAATTTTTGATCTGTATAATAAATATTTGTTATTCACATATCATACGCAGAAAACGTTTATGTAAATGAAATATGGGATCATCCATTTTTATACAAGTAATGCAAATTAAATTAATTGTCGGCATATATAACAAAGATCCAGGAAATGTTTCATTTATAAGGGATATTATATTATTTAACTGTGAATATAATCTTAGTTTATACAATGTGCAAATAAAGTGAGTCATATTTCAATGCGTTGTCAGTTAGGTGAATATAATTTAACTAGTAAAACGTTAATTAATAGTTATTTTTGTATCATTTTTTAATCAAATAACATAAATGTTTATTGCAATTTATTAAGAATTTGGCTTTTATATATACTGATTTTCAACCACAATTATATGCAAACATAAAGTTTTCAATATCTATACATCAGATAAGATTTATATTATTATACGTACACTATAACGACCTAAAATGTTTAGATCTAATAATGAAAATTTATTTATACAACAATACTGGTTTTAGTTATAGGGTTATTACTTGGTAATATGATTAATAGTTAAATTAGTTAAAATAATAATTATTTCAATTAAAAACATTCTCAATTATAAATTTGCATATATAATAGTAAATAATTAACTTTACCTTCCAACATTAATTAGTTTTGAACATGCAATTTAAACTAATTAATGTTGACAACTTAATCATGCCGACTAGCGCACATGAAGATTAAAATAATCCTGAAATAAAATATATTGCTTGAATAGATATCAATTAAAAATGTTATTTAGGGTGCAACTGTCAGTTACAGTATAAAGGGGTATATATTTGTGGACACATTAATAACTCTTTATGCGCATGAATAGACTGAATATAAAATTATTCAAAATTGTTTTGTTAAATTGAACAAATGTGAAACCAACTGAGCAAATAATCAAATAATGCGTATTATGTAAAATAGATAATAATATTAAAAAAAAAAATTATAACGTATGAAATAGCTTTATTACTGAAAACCTAATCTTCATGCGATTTTAAACTGAGACAAATTTACATTATAGCGTCTATGTAGTTTATTACTAAAAATATATTATAATTATTTCTTGTTTTAAAACATATTAGCATATTATTATTATTCATGTTGCAGAAAACCAATTAACTCTACCCGCACGGGTGCTGGTCAATTACATTTGATCTTGTGTTAACAGTGCTATTTGTTAGCATTAGTTATGTTAACTACATTGTTATTTACGTGCAGGTAGATTGTGTGTGTAGTTTATTAATAGACTAAACACACAAACTTTGCATAAAAAACGAATTTTACTACTTCCACTATTCATAGGGAGGGACGCATTCATTAGATGTGTTGGAATGGTTTGAGCAAGCGGTATGTGGTTATCTTTACTGTACTGTTTCTCTTGGAAAGAGAATTAATTACACAATGGCTGATGATCACAATCACAATCACCAAAAAAGGTCTTAGGGATATGTAAGACAAAGTATGTTGAGTGAATTAGCATGCTACGTAGGCTGTCAGAGTTAAAGTTACACTGGCTTGTAAGTAAAAGATTGCTGTTTACAGTCTGGCAGTTAAGACCTTTTAGCCAGTGATCCATCTAAAGCTGATCATTTTTTCTGTGTTTTATTTAGTGTCACAAGTAAGCAAAAATTTTCTACTGTTTTTAAAGTAATTTATTTTTTTTAGTTTAATTGTTTTTTTTTCTGCATTAAACTTTATAGCTCTGATGAACAACAGGTGCCGTGCAGTTGCAACTGGAAAACAGTTTGTCTTGGTTTTCTATCATATGTCTCCAAAATTACAAGTGATTGCACATGATGGGTTTTGTTAACTTATTGATATCAATCTTAGTTGCAGAAAACCAGAAATTTGGAAATCAAAACATTGTTTTCTAGTACTGACTATCATGCTTAATCGGTAAATAATTTTTGACCTGACTAAAGCGTCAACGTCTAGAATGTCATGGTATCTAGAAAGGCTTAAGTAATAACAAATATTTAATTATCGTCTAGAAGAGTTTCCAAGTTTTTAATTTTTGTTTGTTTTTATGTTCAATGTTATAACTTGTTCTTTATTACTATTAAAACTAGTATACAAAAGTCATCATCAAAAACATTGCAATTTTTATTAAACTGGCAGACAATCAACAGTAGTTAGTTTAATTTCTTGAATACCCAAATGTTGATTATTACATTATGTTTGAGTTTAACAAATAAAATTACAATATTTATTTACAATCAATATTTAAAGTTTTTCAAATATGCTTTATGATATTTGCCACAATACTTAGTTAAAGTTCTTGTTATAATGATGTGTTTTATTATTTTTGACTCCACATCATTTGGAAAGTGGTTCAGTTAAATTCAAACTCCGGCAGATTAAGAAATTATGACATTTATTAATTCAGGAGTGTAAACGGACCAGGTACTAGGTCTTTTCGACATTTATAGCGCCTCCATTCTCTTAATTAACGAGTTCAGTCAAAACCTTTGACGGTCGCATACGATGTTTTTTTGTTAAATGCTTTTAAAAGAAAGTTTTACTAAAAAATCTATTTATTGGTATTGTTTAAATGATTAATTTAACCTCCAAAATATAATTATTTGAATTTAATAAAATGACTATAAATGAATGTAAAGCTGTTTTAAATCTAATTTTCTCAAAAAAAAAATTAAATAAACCAATTTTTTTCTTCATATAAAACGTTTTTAGAAGACATATTTATATATGAATCATCTTATTGAAATTGGCTACATAATTAGTATAATCTCAAGAATATCAATTTCTTAGATTTAACAATGATATAAAAGTACAATGTTTTAAATCCAATTTTTTCACATAAAAATTATATAAACCAATTTTTTTAATATATTTAAAACGTATTTAAAAATCAATTATACATATAAATATACCTATTGGCATTGTTTAAAAGACTTCCAAGTCGCAAATTTCTTGAATTTAACAAAACTTTAGAATAAAGTTTTTTTCTAAGAGCCGTCTGACACGAGACTGATTTTAATATTACATTTAATATTAAATACGCCAAATTAGAGTAGATTTTGATGTAAGAAAATAAAACAAGATCTAATTTCTTGGAGAAACTAAGTTGCGCGCGCATCAATTAATATTAAATACAATCCAACTTTCTCAAAATTTCTTAAAATAAATCTTTTTTTATATATATAAAACGTTTTTAAATGATAATCCTAAAGCCATTTGTTGGTATTGTCTAAATAATCAACTTTCAAACTAAACAATTAGATATTTCCCATCTCTGCAAACGTCAGTAGTCACTATGTCACAAAGAACGAAATGGTATTTAATCGCTTAATGACTGTTATTTGAGTTCAGACTATTTTCTTTTATTAATCATGTTCTGGTTCAATGTTTTTGTTAAAAAAATTATTTTTTTTATTTTGCCAAGCATTTAAAGTTTCTTTGTCTAAGAATAAGCAGGTAATATAAATATTTTGATAAACAATATTTAAATGAATGATTATATAACTCTAGATCATGATTACCAATGAGTAGTTTGAGCACCCGCCCAAGTGTATGTTATCAAAATATTGAAGTTTCCTTTCTTTGCAAACGTTAGAAGTTTTTTGTCCAAGAAAAAAGAATATCTAATCTCTTGACAACCAACACTTGGGTAAAAGGGTGGGGTATTTTATATCATGATTATCATCAAGTAGTTTGAAGTGGAGTGCCTACCTACCTGCCTGAATGATTGTAATCAACAGATTGGAATTTTTTTGTTTTTGCAAGTCTCAGAAATCTCTTAGTTAGAAGAGGGAATGATGAATTCAATTTTTTATTAACCAACAGTTGAATGGGTATCTACGGCGTTCCAGATCATATATACAATTAAGTAGTTTGAACTACACCTACTCGCCCAAAAGTTTTTTTCTTACCCAAGCGTTAGACTTTTTTTGCCCAAGAAAAAGAAAGTAATATCTAATTTTGAATAATTACTATTATGTAGTTTGACGTAAAATGCACACTCATTCTTTGTTTTTGTTATTAAAAAAATGGAAGTTTAATTTCATTGCAATAATTAGAAGTTTCTTAGTCAGCGAAGAAAAAGGTAATATCCAATCTTTTGATGACTAACACTTGAGTAGGTCACTCTAAATTATAATTAACATTAAGTAGTTTAAATTGGAGTGCACACCCATTTCTTCAACATTTGTGTAAAGGTCACTCCAGATCATGATTACTATTGGGTAGTTTGACATGGAGTGCACACCTAACCGACCGAGTGCTTTTTATTAAAAATTAGAAGTTTCTTCTCTCTGCAAGTGTTAGAAGTTTCTTAATCAAATAAGAAAGAAGTGATATCCAATCTTTTGATATCCAACACTTAGGCAAGTTACTCTAAGTTATAATTACGATTGAATAGTTTAAACTAAAGCGCACAAAGTTTGTTAATAAAAAATTGTTTTTTTTGCAAGTACAGAGAGTTGTAAATAAATGGGATTATGTAACCACTTTAAATATGCCGTTTTTTTTTTTAATTATCCACTATACTACAGATGTTTCCATGTTTGCTTGACAGCTGTCAAAGTTGATCTGTAAAAACAAATAGTTTAGTGAACAATTTAAAAAAAGCAGCACATTTAAAGTGATTACATAATTCCATTCATTTATAAACTCCCTCTATTAGAAGTTTCTATGTTAGAACAAGAAATGATGAATCATTCTTGATGACCAACACTTGAGTGGATGGCTCCAGATCATGATTACCATCAAGTAATTTAAACTACTCATCTGAGTGTTAATTAACAAGAAATTGAAGTTTTCTTCTTTTTTCAAGCGTTATAAGTCTCTAAGTCAGAAGAACAAATAATGAATCTAATCTCTTGATGACTAACTCTTGGGAGGATGGATAGGTAACTCCAATTTATATTACCAACCACTAGTTTAAACTAAAGTAAAGAATCAAACCAAATATAATTAAATTATTGCTTGCCATTTAAAGAATTATCCATATCATTAAGAGTGTTTTATTTTTTCTAACATTTTTATCTTACTTTTGCTCATCAGAACCTACAAAACTAAGCAAATCTTCATTTTTAATTTTTAAAACAAAAGTCATTGTTGCTTTTCTGTTTTTGTTTTTTTTATATAATTCTCAGTTAAAATATCTGATATGATTGTTTTATTACGGTTGAATTGTTTAACTTTCAAGCAACTATATTCAGTAGGCATGTTACGATTGAAGATAATTATACCCACTTACCGTAATTAAAATTAGAAATGTTGTGGAAATGAATTGGAATGTGTTATTTTGCAAAGTTATTACACATTTTGATATATTTTGTTGGTATGTTGATAAAGTTTTATGTGTCAACAACTCTTCTGGCAGTAGGTAGGGTTTTTTAACACGTTTTTACACCTGTTGCTTGGATGTTGTTTTTGTGTTCTTAACGGGTGCTTAGTAAAGCGATTAATAAGACCACGGTTTATAGATTATTTTTATGGTATATAATACACGGTGAAATTTAAACCATGGTATTGGCTATTCAAAAGTAAACCAATGTTTTAAAATAACGTACCTGTTAGATGTTTTAAACTACCCAAATTTTTGGTCCGTAGATATTTGTATCGGTGTACAAAACATAATCCAGTATATGTAGAAACAACTGTCACGGCCTTTTGATTCTTCATAGCAAAATCCTCTGGCTATTGGGAAAATAAATCCGCAAAGGTCAGACTGCAGTCCACATTAAAGTTAAGTTTGTCATAATTACTATATTTTGGTGCATGTGCACTTTTTAGATAATGCTACAAACTCGGCTGATGCCGTTGACACAAAATGGATGACTTTGGCTAGTTGACATTAAAGTAGATAACTACAAATTCATTTTTAGTAGTCGTTTTTTATCAAAAGCCAAATATAGCGCTACTATAAATTTTACCGTACATTTTATTCTTAGGTATAAAATTAGTGAATACTATCTAACTGTGATGTAACATATGCTTAAGCAGTAGTTGTTTATACGTAGCATAGCAAGAATACATCTATTGTTGGTATCTGTTTTAGTTTCAACTAAAGTGTTAATGATTCTTTGACTTACATATTTCTTAGTTTTTTTATAATTTCTAAAAAAAACGCTTTTAAATCTATTACAGGCTTTATTTTTTCAATGCTAAAAAGCATTAGCAGCGATGTTAAATTTTTCCAATACGTCACTGACGTACATTACATTTGTTGTTTCTTTTGTGGGATGTACAGGTGATGGTTGGTTAAAATGATAAAAGTTTTACTTTAAGTTTTAATTTAAAAGATTGATTCTATGTTACCACCTGTGTATTAACATTTTGTAATATTCATTTTTTTTTAAGATATGTTTGTTTACAGGTCGTTAACACGCTGCACTAACCGTAAAGTCTAAAATATTGCAAAATATGGTATGTGAGACATTGGGCCTAAAATAGACCAGCAACGTTGTTTGAGATAGATTTTTTTGTTCACATATTCTGCCTTTAATGTTTATTTTATTTTATTACAAAAAAATTGTACATGTAAGAAAATCAATACCAATGATCAGCTTAAAAGAACACGTTATACAATATAAAAACCATTATAAAAACGAATTTCATTTAAATAAAGATAATCCCACAAACATATGCAAGTTATTAACAAAAAACTCAAAGACAAATAAACATTGAAGAAAAACCAATGGAAATAGCAAATAAAATAAATAATTATTTTACAAATATTGGAAAACAAAAAGAGAAAAACAACTTTCAAGCACAAATGATAAATCACAAGTCATAACAATAAAAAGAAAAATAACAACATACATTTTGATTACACATTGCAAAAAAAAAGTTAACAAAATAATCATAAAACCCTGGTTTGATCAAATTACAAACAATCTAATAAAAAAAAAAATTCTAACACATTAGTATAAATAATAAATAGAGTTATTGAAACAGGTATCTATCTATGTTATATAAAACAAACAATAATAGTGCATATACACAAAAAAGAAAATAAAACAAAACCAGAAAATTATCGACCTATATCACTACTATCAACATTAAACATAATACTGGAAAAAGTAATTCAAACTAGATTAACTGAATCTATAAACAAAAACAATATAATTTACAGTACGCTTCTCAACAAAATTATGGAACACAAACATCTGCATATGATCTCATAGACCATATAAAGGGTAAAGTAGACTAAAAAGAAACTGTGGTAGCAATATACATCGACATAAAAAAAGCATTTTATTACAACAATCTGCTGACAATCAACGAGACAAAAACAGAAAACATGATTTTTAACAACAACGAGTAAATAAATGGTAAAACTATTAAACAAATAAAAAATGTAAATCACCTGGGCCTGACAATTCAAAACAACCTTAAATAGGATGCTCACATAAAAAAAATGTAAAAAAAATTCAAGAATAGCAGCTTTAGGAAAAATAAAAAGCTACCTACCAAACAATTCAAAAAAGCTTAAACCATATTTGGGAAAACACAAGCAAAACAAACATAAAGAATTAACAAATACAACAAAATAAATTCATTAAAATTCTATACACACTAGATAGAAAAACACTTACTACTGAACTATACAAGAAAGAACTAAATATAAATAAGATGATAGCTTTGAACAACTTACTAATAATAATAATAATAATAATAATAATAATAATAATAATAGTTTATTCATTACATGTTACAACGTATAGAAAAAAAATACAATAGGCTGTACGTAATAAGTCAATAAATATATAGTAAAATTAAGCATACAATACAATAATTTGCATATAAATATTTTATACAAAAAAATAAAATTTAATTAAAAGTACAATCAAAAAAACTCTCTCTATGGAGTAAAAAGATTTGCTGAGGAATGTGGACTTTATTTGTTTTTTGAATAGTTTTAAATTCAAAGCTTTAAAGCGTTCCGGTAGATGATTGTATAATTTGATACAAGAATCATTTTTTTTTTGCTTTTAGATAGTTTGTAAAAAGGTTCTAAAACTTTTTTTTTATTTCTTGTTTGGTAAGGATGATCATGTTTTGGGTAATAATGTTGCTTTTTGTGAACATAAATAATATTTGACATATATGTAAGCTGACGAGAATGTCAGAATTCCACATTTTTTGAAAATTTCCCTTCACGATGCAGTTATATTTAATCCCAGTAATGCGCTTACTGCTTTTTTTGCAATATAAAAACTCTGCTGGCTGTACTTGCGTTGCCCCAAGTTTGAATAGCATAAACCATAATCGAGTGAAATACACTACTTGAGCTGCATCTTTTCCAGCTATTAACCGTGTTTTCCGTATGGCATATATTGCTTTTCCTAACTTAGCGCAGACATTATTTATATGGATATCCCAACGAAGATTAGATTATACAGTAACTCCCAAAAATTTAACATTTTGGCTTTCTTTACTATTTGAACATAAAAAAAGAACATGACTAATTTTGAATTGGTTTAAAACTAGTTTGTTAGACACAAACCATTCATCAGCATTGGTTTCAATTTTGATTACATGTGTCTTTAAATTATCTAAGCTTCTGCTCGAAACAAGAATGCTTGTATCGTCTGCGTATAATATTGTGTGACTTGGCAAGTGCAAAGGAATGTCATTAACAAAAATTATAAACAACAACGGCGCCAAAATTGACCCTTGAGGTACCCCTACGTTTATAACGGATATATTACTAAATGTATTATTGTGGAACACAGTCTGTGATCTGGCCAAAACATATGAATTAAGTAGATTAAAAAGAATTCCTCTAATTCCATAAAAATCTAATTTTGATAAAAGTAGATTTTGATTTATACAATCAAAAGCTTTGGACAGATCACAGAATATGCTCATTACTTTTTTTGGTTCTTCAAGCTCTTTTATAAGTTTATAACAGAAATCCATTATAGCATCTGTTGTACCAAGATTTTTCCTAAAACCAAATTGATTTTTTTAAAAATAGCTATATTTGTCAAAATAAACTACTAGGCGGTTAAAAATAAGTTTTTCTAAAATTTTAACTGGTAATATAGCAATTGGTCTATAATTACCACAAACTTCTTTATCACCAGACTTGTAAATGGGTATGATTTTAGCTAACTTCAGTTTTGATGGAAATATGCCAAAAGTAAAACAGGAATTAAAAATATGTTGAAGGTATTTAGCAATTATTGTAATTATTTGTTTTAAAATACACATGTTAATGTCATACACATCTATTGTTTTTGTGGTTTTAAGAGAATTGGTTACATCTACTATTTCGATCTCTGTTATGTCGCTTATAAAAAGAAGAAGATCTTGCATTTATGTTTTGACTGAGAAAAATCATAGGGTCAGTTGTATTTGTGTTTATATTGCTTAAAGTAGAGGTAGCAAAATTAGAAAAATAATTATTGAAATGTTCTCAATCAATTTCAGTACTAACTTTTGGTTTGACGTTTCTATTACAACTTTCGTTAATAACATTCCAAAGCTCTTTTAAGTTATTTCTAGCATTTTTTATTCTAAATTTATTTTGTTTCAGCTTACATAAAATTTGTGTCTCATTGTAGTTTTTCTTCAATTTTTGGTATGTATTGAAAGTTTCTTTACCTCCGCTGAGTTTATACATATCATGGGCCAAATCTACCTTTTTCTTTAGTTTTATACATTCAACATTTAGTTCTATGTATTTTTTGCTCTTATATTTAAACAATTTTCGATGTTTGGGAAAGCATTGATTATATTGTTCAAGAAAAGTTTTAAAAAATGTATCAAACTTTTCTTCTGGGTTTGTACAACCATATATTAAATTAAAATTTACACTTAAAAGATTGAATTTAAAATCATTCAAATTGCTACTACGAAAGTTCTTGAGTAGCACTCCTTTTTTAAAAGTTTAGAGTCATTAATTAAAAAACTTGCAACTTGTGGTTCATGATCTGATAAATGGCTATTTTTTATAACATGAGGTATGTAAATTGTTAAAAGTAGTAAAAATATTATCTATGCATGTATCCTTACCATTTTGATATCTTGTAGGTTCATATATTTGTTGTAAAAATCCATAAACACTCAATAAATTATACATTTCATTTCATTCAATCTCCCCCTAAAATAATATTAACATTTTTTAAACTTACAGTTCCTAGAGTCTGACCTAGCCTGACTATAAAGTTATTAAAATTGCCGTCTGGAGAACGGTAAACACAAATAACAATAATTTTAATATTAAAGCACGCCAGTTCAACAATAGATGCTTCAAAATCTAGTTCAACACAGTTATTAATATTAATACAGTTCACAGAACAAAAATTATTTTAAAAAAAAATTGCAATTCCTCCACGTTGTCGGTATGTTCTACAATATATTGATATCATTTTGTAACCACTGATTTCTATTATTTTATTTTTTCTTGCAAAATGTTCAGTACATAAAAATAAATCTATTTTGTTATTTTTAAGAAATTCTTCTAATCGAATTATTTTTGTCGATATGTCTTGTACGTTTAAATGCATGAGTTTTAAATATTTATTTATTATATTATTGGTTTTTGTTAAATAAAAATTCTAATTTTTATTAATAATATTTTGCTCGTCGACATTTACAATAAAAAAAATATTCGGGGTTGTTTGTTCCTCATCAGTTGCGATATTGACATTTAAATTATTGATATTACAAATATTATAAAAATTTGATACTATACAAGTTAAATTTCCACATTTAATAAATTCATTGTTGTAATTCTGCGTACTATGATAGTTACAGGTGTTAATGAGCGCCACAAGAGTATGTGTAAGTTTTATTTTGCCACTACGTATCATATTAGAACCACGTTTATCAAAATCCTGAACATTTACAATAGCATTAATATCTATATACTTAATATTAGGCGAGTTACATACCACTTCGTCAAATACTTTAACATTAATAGAGTGAATCATATTATTTAAAATATAGCGATCACTACAAAAAGGCGAAGATATCATAATTGCGTGGGTATGGCAAAGTTGAGATTTAAGAGTTGCTAATATATCCAATTTAAGACTGCTTGCACATATAGCGTTAGATTCACCTCCTAAAATTATTACTATGTCTCTTGTTGTGAAGTTTTTAATTAATTTGTCAATATCTTCTATAATGTTCTCAAGTTTAGCATTTGGTTTTAAGTTTATCTGTACGCGTATTTGACTGAGAACGTGCTCAGTCGGAGATTTTGTCCATGAATACCACCTTAAATCTATGATAAAGTTTGCAAAAAAATCTGTTTCTGCAATAAATTAAGGATGTAAGTCATTACAGGTTTTAAGGTTATGTACTTTCCGCAAGTTTTTCTTACAATGGTGTCCTTCACTTTGGGCTGGCTTTGTCTATAAAACGGCCCACACTTTTGATGGCTCAAAAAAAACTAAACAAACATAAAAAGTTGTTTGCTAAAAATAAAAGTTGACAGTTTATAGTTGTAACTTTTTTTTAAAATTGACAATTGAGTTGTCAAACTGTCAGTTTATCAAACAGATTTGTTAATAAATAATTTGCAACTATTATGTAAGGCAATTCATGTTAGATAGTTAAATGCTTTGTCAAACATTGACAATTGGTTTGTGAAATTGACAGTTGATAATTTGTACAACAAATTTCTACTCTTAAGTTATATTTTTGACTGTATCTAGCACGATATATGCTGGAGTTTTTCTATTTAAACACAGAACTCATGTATATTTTTCTTGTTTCTTTTATTCGGATGTTCCTGACCCATACAATATTATCTTCTGTGTCAGCTATTCATACGCCACTGCTGTTTTAAGTGGATTCCGAACCACACCCAAATTATAGGATCTGGAACAAAAAGTTAATTTTCAGTTTTTAAGGCTGAATATAAACTTCTTAAAAAAAATACAATGTTGCATGTTTTCTAGATAAAAAAGCATTAACTAAACAAATTTAAACATAAAGAATTTAATACTCAAAAAATAATTGTTAATGAAACTGCTTTGAATTATTTGTGCTTGACTGAGACTTTCAATACGCATTTTGAAAAAAAAAAGCGTAACAAAACGCTAGTCTGGGCAAGGATGTAATCTTTATTACATAAACAATTGAAAATAAAAAATTAAGCAAATGTCCTTATACTGATAGCCTGTGTTTATTTATTACAAAGAAGTTTATATGCTCTTTGACTTCTCTACTTGCATACTTGTGTAACTTGTACATAGAAACTAGGTTTTCCAATAAATTAAAATTAAAAAATTATTGATAAAACAAACAAAAAAAAACAATAAAAATAATTACCGAATAGACCGACCGTATATTTCCAGTTTAAAAAATAAATTGAAAACATATCCAACGCATGTTTAATTATAAAAAATATTTTAGAACCAATTTTATATATTATTTTTTCAAACAATCTTTTGCATTCTAATGATTTGGGTAACTTAATAGGATATGTTGATGTCACAACAATACTCTTGCAGTCCGATGTTTTATTTTCCTTTTGGTAAATGTAAGTTTATTTTTTTATTAAAATAAAAAAAATAGTTTGATAATAATCATTTGATGCTCAACGAGAATAAAATTACGTGTATACTACAAACAAATCGACAAAATCAGAATATTTCAACAATAAATTTGGGTAATAGTATCTCGTATTTATCTACAATGCACGTTTATTATTGATAAGTCATTAAAATATAAATTATCTAGTAAAAACATTAAATTCAGTTATTGCGGCAATACGAATTGCTCCCAAAGAATGTAGTGGTGGTGCTTTACGATCCTTATATTTCAGCAATTTCAACTCTCGTTTGAAATATGGGTTTTGCACTAGGGTCAATGCAGAAAAAAACTTTAGTCGCATATTTGTTATTCAAAAGCGAGCAGTTAGAATTATTGCCGGAATAAGATTTGTTTGATGTTTTCATGAATACTAAAATAATACAAATCATTAACTGTGCCTTTGCACAATAAAGAAACATATAAGCAAAGAATTAGATATAATTGCGTTAAAATATTTAATTATATTCCAAGTAAAAAGTGGCCAATTTAAAAATAAAATGAATTATTACTAAAGTCATATCAATCAGCAGATGAGTTTTTACAGATGAATGTTTGTAGTATTTTACTATGTTATGTTTATTTGACTGTTATTTGTTATGTGACTTGTATTATCAAATAAAACCACATTATTATCATTATGCAATACTGCTAAAACTAATAAAGGCAAAGAAAAGTATAATGCAAAACTGGCTTACTTAATAAATAAATAATGTGCAAAAATTAATCAAAAAATTCGTTTATATTACGTTTTTATTGTAAAAGAGTGCATATTGTTTGCTACAGATGCGATTAAATAAAAACGATACAAAAATGTATACAATTATTTTTTTCTAAACATTCTATTTTATATTTAATACGTATAATGTGTTGAGTATGTACCTAATTGGCAAGTTATGTTGATTTTAAAACGTGAATTCTGAAACAATTAACCAATTAAATTCATAAAACAAAGTATATATAGTTATATAATACGCAACAGAAATTACAATTTAATTAATTAATTAAACATTCAAGCAAACTATATTGCATAGTTACACTAATTACTAACATCACATACAACACATCGAATAACAACATCCACCCTTTTAGCCTTTAGACAAATAACTGTTAATTTTGATCGATGGTTACATATTGCATCGATGCATCATAAACATACAAAACTATGAAACACGGCCACTAAAATATTTAGGGTAAAGCGTGAAATGTTTTCAATCTCCCGGATTTTGAAAAGTGCACATGCATGAATCCATTGTTGTAGATAATCTCCCTTCGGACCGGAACTGCTTACACGATAGAATAATAGCGGCAAAACTCATTTCCAAATTCCGCGTTATAAACCGAACGAACCAACAAAGGACGGCATCTATATTGCAGGGAACATTATGTTTTTTTTTTTCATAGAAAATAAAAATATGATCTAGTTTTTTTGTAGTGGCTTAACTGCTTTTGTGAGGGATTTAAAGAATTCAATGAGAATTATTGGCCGTGAAAAGGTTTCCAGTGTAAATAATAACAAGGGAAATAATAATAAGGGAGTTGAATTGTAAAGATTATATATTTTTATATCTATAAGTATAATAGATACGATATGAATCGCAAATAAAAATATTTTGAAATTTATAACTAGTTGAAAATGATATATTATTTAAAATAGCATATTGATTAATAATGAAAATATATATCCTATTATTTTTAGGAACAAGACAATCTGATAAGCTCCAATCCTAATTTCAGTATATGTATGTTGGGATGAAATTATACCCTCGAGATATTTTGCGAACAACGTAAATGTGGATTCTAATTAGAATTGTGGTTTCCTGCATCAGATGAATACAAATCAATTATCTGTTCATGATTTGTTCTACTGTACGAACAAACATACATCAAATCACAAATATGAATAATTTATAAAGCTTAAATCAATGATATTTGAGTTATATTTCAGTGCTCGGCATGCATGCGTTGAGCTGAGTATACGTATATTCAAGACTTCGTAGCAAAATACGTGTGTTACAATTATTATAAGTAAAAGTTGTGAATAATTAACTAAGTACAATGTATCTAACATTAGGACAAATAAAAGGCATTGAAAATACACTAATTAATGCATTTGAGAAAAAAGATTGTCTTGATAAAATTACAAAAACAATAGGTGAGATCATTGAATTTAAAGTTATATCGTTGTTGTTGCAAATTGTAAATACATACTCAACAATTATCACAACCAAAAGAATTATTAAATAAAAATTATTAAATTTTTGTTGCTCATTTCAGTAATTTCAAATATCTACTACGTGTTTTGTGCCACGCAAAATAATTTGTTTGCTTAAATAAATGTTTGTTAAGCACTTGCAGATAGAATGTATTTATTTTTTTATTCAAAAACATACTGAATAACTTAATCCTATATGGAAAACAGGTAGTCTGAAAGTAAAAATTATTATTGTATGCAGGGCCGTATCTAAAAGAAAATTTCGGGAGGGGTTTACAGATAAATATTTATATATGGCCATGTATGAGTTAAGTGTACGGAATGAATTTTTTTTTGCTCAAATTTTTCCAGTTACTCATTTTCGAGTAATAAGCAATCAAAATTTGAAAAAAAACGATTTTTTTGAGTTTTTTCACATTTTTTATTGTTGCATTATTAGTAAAAAGTTGCAAGAATTTTTTTTCTTTAAAATTGTTCAAAAAATAATATTTTACAACCAAACATTTTTTTTCCTAAATTTTGAAAATTTTCTAGAACTTTAAAAAACAATTCTTCTTAAAAAAAGATGACAAGTATTTTTTTTTTTTTTAAATTAAAAATGGATAAAAACTTGTTTTTATTTGTGGAAAAATGCATTGGTTCACGGTTTTTTAAGATACATTTTTATATTTTAGTTTCAAAAATTACAATTTTTAATAAACTTTAGTAATTTAGGCTGCCAGACTCTAAAACAGTGTTTAAGATAAGCCAGTTTTGAATTTGGGCATTTGCTATCGATCCAATCCAAAACGTTTTAAACAAAATTTGTAATTTTTGTCACTTTAGACCACCAGAGATGCGTCAAAATATTATCTTAATACGTTTCTTTCTCTCCAAAAGACAATGACAGACATTCTTGCAAATTCGTAAACAAATTGGGACCAGAAACCAAAAATGGCTTAAAAAATAAAACTGTGTCTATACCATAATACGACTCCAAAACAGTGCTATTCAGCACTTTCATATTTTTGAAGAAGGCGTTCCTATTCTTCCGGAACGGCACATAGGTTCAACAAAAAGTTTTTTGTTTGCATTTTTTCTCTTAAGATTTTTCAGTAGTTCAACATTGAAGATTAAAATTTAACTAGCATGTGACGAAGAACTCAATTTTTGCACGCGGAATTACTTGTGACTCAAGTTTCTTTTTTTTTCTCTAAATTTTAAACTAGTATTAAGTCAAGGAAAACGCTAATTGCCAATAAAGCTTTCAATAATTGCTTCTCAATTTGGACACTTGCGCTTGTTCTAAGCCAATAGATAAAGTGCAGACTTTTCAGATTCAATGCAAATGTGAGATGCTAATCGCTGTCTCATTCTTTAGCTGTTTGCACGCCACTGCTGACGTATATCCTTTTCTCTGCTTGTTAATTAATTTGGTCTTAGGCAAAAAAACGCAATTTTTGATTGAAAATTGTTTTACCGACAAAATTATTAGACCAAAGTTTTAGAAAATGAAAAGTGCGTAAAACTTGAAGTAAAGTTATATTCTTAACTTTATTTTTAATGTTTTTTAATTGATATAATTAAAAATTTTCGTGTTGAAACCACCGAGAATGACCCCAAAACCCTCCCTCAGATACGGCTTTGATTGTATGTTATAAATAACCAGAGACGACGCTAGGTGGTAAGCAAAGTAAGCGCCGCTTTGAGGCGCAATACGTCAGGGGCGCCGTGGCTGGCCTGCGATAGTTTACATTTGCATTATATTATTATAGCTTTTTTTTAAATTATTTCCTGTACTTACTGCAGTTATTGCAGAATTAAATAAGTTTTATTTGCTTTTAAAAATATAAAAAATCATAAATATTACTATGACTAATAAGATATCAGTTAACATTTTACTTTGTTACACTAAATTTCACCAGGTCTTGAGCAACTTCCTGGATATGTCTTTTATGTGTAGAGAAGCTTTGGGGCTGTTGTGGTAGTTTCTTGCTTTAAGGACGTAAGGTTGGTGAATCGGCGTTAATTCTAGTCTGTAAAGCGTGTACGTGGTGGTAGTAAAACGCTGATTTGGCGTGAGAGTGGGGAGCTTGTTAGTGTACAAGTAGTTTTTATTTCTCTTGTTAGCCAGTTCAGGAGTCGTTGTTGTGATTCTGTTTGGTTGCTGCGTTGCGAACTTGATCCATTGCTTTCCAATTTAGTCTTAATTTTCAATTAGAATACTTAGAATTTGCTTCCGTAATTGTGACTGACTGAGTGATTTTTTCATTTGCTCTAGGCTATGCGCGTAGATCCATCTGTGTTCGTTGAACGATAGTTGCGGCGTTTTTGTGTGATATCTCCGCAGCTAGTCCTCGATTTTACTGGACTGCAAGGCAGATGTTGCTTGGTCTTGTTGGCATGCTATCAGGTAAAAGGGCTACTATGGAGTTTACTTGCCGATACAATCAATATGTGCATTGGTGATAGACTTTTCTAAACCTGGATATTATCTGATCCTTGCTTTGGTTTGGTTTATGTCTGTTTGGTGTTGTTGTTATCTTGGCTGGTGGTCTGTTTTGACTGCACCGTCTTTTTTTATGGTTTGGGAAAAGAAGCTTTCAAAAATTGCTTGATTCACCCTCTGAAGGAGAATGTCTATAGACTAAACTTTTCCGGGATTATGCGTAGAAGACCGTAAGATTAATATATTTTCCGTTTAAAAATTGTATTTTAGGAGAAGGATAGTTTAACTAGGAGTAGGATTGTGGGGTAAACCACTTTTGAAAGTAACGATATTGAGTGGTTTTTTATAGAAATATTCATATTTGTATAGCTTAGCAAATACAAATTAGGAATATCGTGATTGTTACAAATTTTTTGGTTTTGAACATATCATAGAGGCACAACGAGCCACCAAAAAATAAAATTTTGAAAATCACATACACGATTGAGGTGCGTGTTTGCAACTGTTGTCCAAATTAAAGAAAAGTTATTTTAAGTCAACATGCCATTGTTCCGCCAAAGAATTAAAATTAGAAGATTTGTTTAAGGTGGACAGTACGTGTAATTTATACGTAAGTCCTTTATTGAAGATAATACCCAGATACTTGACAGCACTGGACCACTGTAGAAAAAAATTGTTTAGAAGTTTAACAGCCAAGTTTTGCGGTTAGATATGAAGCTATCAGTTATATAAGACGCAGAGGAAATTTGAGTGCAGTTTTAAAAGTAAAAAGTCTGATACCTGTGACAAAGTGGTCAATCACTCGGGTTTTTGGTGAACTACAGGGAAGTCCCTTCAAAACCTAAATTGGTGGGCAGAGAGAACATTGTTAGATTTTGTGTGGTCTTGGATTTTGTCCAAGAGCAAATCAAGTTTTCAGTTTTAAAATCATTTTTTTGATTCAAGAAAGTCCAACGTTACGTAACGCTGTGTTGTTGTCAGTGTCTTCTAAGAAGTCATTGACTTCTTGCTGGACCCACGTGCTCCAGATTAGTGTTCTTAGTTTAATTTTTTTTTTATTATAAAATAAATTTAAGAAAGTATATTTTTTTTAGTAATATTTATTTGTTTTTAATACTTTAAAAGACGGGGGCAACATATTTCAAATTTGCGGAGGGGGGGGGGCGCTATAGTTCTTAGCGCCGCCTCTGTAAAAACCAACTATTGTTGGTGCATACATTTGCTTAAAAAACCGCTAACAATATTTTAAGTGTCATTCATACACCCATTAACTAGTGCTGTTAGCAGTTAGCAGACAAAACTAATCAATACCTGCAAGATGACCAAAAAAGGATTGGCGTGCTATGCATGTTATGCTATGCAGTTCCACTAGTTGTATTCCTTTTGGCAGTCCTAAGTTTGTTAGTTTTACTTCTAGTGATACGCTTGTATTTCTATCTGGGATTGCTTCTTTGTGTCCTTTTGTTGCCAGGTATATTCTGACCATCTCAAAAGTTGCGTTATCTGTCAACCTTGAGATAGCGTATCTACCATTTGGTATTTGCCTCGTTATTTCTGTTATTTTGCATTCCTTCAACAATTCTTTTCTTCTTCTCTTTATCTCTGCAATTTTGTTTGGTATTGTAGTCTCTGTAAATGTTTTTCTATTTTCTTTTTTTTCTTCTCTCGTTTCTTTCTTTTCTTTATTATGGCTTTTATTTTGTGTGTTTGTTTTCATTATTTGTTTTTTTTTATATTTTTCCATTATCAAACTCCTAATTTTTTTTTGTAGTACTCTTGTTGCAAAGTTTCTTGGCGCCCTTCGTTAATTTTTATTATATAGGCATTTTTTAATGATTGTTGTTTTATCCACTTTGCTTTCCAGTATTTTATCTAGTTTTTTTCTATTTTCCTCTCACGTTTTGCAATCTACTAGAGTGTGTTCTGCATTATAGTGTGTTTCTTCTTGACAGAATATACATCTTTTGTCTTCCTTGTTTTTTTTAAATTTTTTAAAGAACTTTTTAAAGACTCCATGTTCGGTTAGTATTTGTGTTGTATTGTATTGTTTACCCACTTTTTTATCTCCGGGATTAGTTCTTTTGTCCATTTTCATTTTTTTCCTCTATTCTACTGTCTCTGCCATTTTACCATCGTCATTTTTCTTGCTCTTAACTTAGATTTCTCTTTAGTTGTTTTTTCTTTTATTAGTTTCTTTATTTTTATCCTTTTTTCTACCAGCATATCCGCGGAAAGTGCTGCCGCAATTACGTCTACTGCCTCTTGTAACACCGTTTTGTAAGCCCTGCTGATCCTTAACAAACTGGCTCTTGTAGTCCTTTTATTTCATTCTTGTTTTTTCTCTCTTTATGGCTTCTCCCCATGTTTCTGCGGCATATAACAATTTGCTTCTTGCTGCTATTGCTATTAGTTTTCTGGCTTCTTTTTCTGGACCTCCTTTGTTTGGCATTTGTCTACCGAGCTATCTCTTTATTTCTTTTATGTCACCCCGAGGTATTTGATTTTTTTCCTTATGGTTATCACTTGGTCTCCTACCTGTATCTTACCTGTTCTTTTATTAGTCCTCTTCAATACCCAGGCCAAGGCTGTTTTTTGTATTGCTAATTTTAAACCTTTATTTTTTATCCATAACTGTATCATATCTATAGCTCTAGTCTTCCTTTTAGTACTTCTATTTCTACGTCCCTACCTACTAATGCTACATCGTTTGCAAATGCCGTTATTGTCACGCCTTCCGCCAACCTCGTTCAAAGTAACTCATTATAAACAAGGTTCCATAGTTTTCATTTCTTTCCAGCATCTTCTTCTGCTATCCCTTTGTCTTTTAAAAAAAATTGTCATTTTTTAGTTCTTCCACCGTTTATTCTGTATTTTCTTCTCTTTTTTTTGTCTTTTAACTTTCCTCCCTGTTTGTATTGTTTTTTTTTTACATTATTTTATTTCCTCGCAGCACCAGCATGAGCATACTATTTATAAGAAACATTTATGTATTCTTAAGTAATACTTTTTTTTTTAATTTAATTTCAAAGTACAAACCTTGCGATTACTTGAAGAAAATGATGTTCAGTAAATTTTTTAGAAAAAATTTGCAAGACATTTTCTGTCAACTGAAAAATAATAGCTCAAATATTGTCTTTGTTTGCGGGGCATTAACGTAGACTCTTTTCTTCACGTAGCCTCAAAGAAAAAAGTCTAGCGGAATTAAATTGCACGATCTGCGGGCCAATTTATGTTATTGCTTCATCAGTAGGCAGGTTTTCACTTAAAATTACTATTTTTCTTTGTTGGGTTGTGATTTCAAACTTTTTTTATAGTTTTGTGTTTTTTGTTGTATTTTATCTGCAAGTTGTTTAGCTTTTTTACTGATTCTTTTATGTGTTATCATGCGTTTTTTGTTATTGTTATATGGATCTTTCTGTAGTCACTTAGATATTTTTTGTCACTAATCTTCTATCCAACTATATTTTTTTTTTATTTGTGAGCACATTGTATCGTCTACATGTATTGTTTATTAATCTTTTTAAAAGTGGTTTTATTTCGTATATTATTTCTTGCTGATCATGACTGCTTATCTATTCGGTAAGGAATAGTCTTTTTTTTGACAGATTCCTATAGGCATTAAAGTTACCGCAGATTATCGTGTCCATTAATCTTTTGCCTCAGCTCCAAAAAGTAACTGCAACAATAGTAAAACGTGGTTTTTTTGATTAGATTTGCTTAGATTATTCTTTGATAAATTCTAATACTAAAAGTTTATATAAACATAAATTTGCAATGGAGTTGTTTTTAAAATAATAATTTATTTGTTCAAAACTATCAACAATTTGAGAATAGTTAAAATTTGTGGTTATTTGTAGTTACCTAAATAATCTTGCGGGCCACTTTGAAAATGCACCATTACTCCGCGGGCCGCATATAAAATTATATATCCATATATTAGATTTAGACTCACTATAGACATTTTTTTGAAGTGAAAAATTGAAACATAGAATATAGTTTAATTATTCTGCAAACTCTTAAGCCCTATACTCTTTGTAACATTCATAGACGAGGCTATAAAGAAAAATCAATAAAAGACACAAGAATAGAATACAGAAAAATGAAACAAATTGGTATTCAAATCCTAATATTTGCGGATGACATGATATTAACAACAGACAAAAAAGAGAAACTACAACAAAACAAAAAAATATACAAAAAAAAATTAAAAAGATAGGCATAAAAATAACACATGTAAAACAAAGACAATGGTAGTAGCGAGAAAACCTAAGAGACACAAGATAGAATTGAATCGACAAATAATTGAACAAGTAAAATATTACAACTACTTTGGTACAATAATAGAAGAAACAGGGAATATAGACATGAAAATAGATGCAAGAGTTGTAAAAGGAAGAAGAATATTCAATGCACTCAAAAGACAATTTTTGGTTGAGAAAAAAATAACGAAGACAATAAAAGCAGAAATACAAAAGGTAGTTAGACCAACCCTAATATGCTCGAGCAAATTTTGGACAACAACAGAAAAAAATAAAAGAAATAAAACTAATGCAATGTAGATAAGATTTTTAATAAAAATTAAAGGAATAACATGAAAATTTTAAGTGAAGAGCTCGGAAGTAAGAAGTAAACTAAAAATTAAACCTATAGAAACAGTAACAGAGGAGAAACAGCTAGGAAAGCTAAGACACATACACAGACTGGATAGAGCCAGAATAACAAAAAAAAATATGAATTGAAAATACAGAGAGCTGGTCCGAACAGGCCCACAAAGCAGCAGAAAATAGAGAAATAGAGTTAACAAGCTTGGAAAAAAAGAATTAAAAAATTATAAAATAATACATTCCGACACTCAAAAAGGGTATTATAGACTACGGATAAATAATAATACTATTTTGCAAATTCATAACTGTAAACTCATAAATAAAACAAGCAATATCTGTCATATGCGCAAGAATATTATTTTAAAATTAAAGAATATTTTCTCATAATTTTTACAGTTAATTTTTGAATATATGGATTCACAAATAATGTATTTTTTAAATAAATTAGTTTTTACTACTTTGGCCATTATAAAATAAATATATTTTGTAAAAGTGTTATAAATCTTGCGGGCCGCAAAATTGTTCAAAGCGGGCCGCGGGTTGGCCACCTCTGGTCTAAATGTTAGATTGTTTTAATTGTTGTTTGTATAAAATAGTCAAGTTTACCTACAACAAAATAGCCAACAAGCGTTTTCTGTATGGAATGGATTATAATGACTCTCACTCAGCAAGTCGCATGTATTAATTAATTGAGGTTTTTTTTTGCTAGACTTAATAGCAACTAATATTAACAGATTTTAAGAAACGTTTTACCTGATTTTTCTTTTTAATATTCCTTTTAGGAAAAAGCTGCAGCTATGATTAATGCATGACGGTGTACATTTTAAATTAGTTGCGCATCAATATTTAGACCAAAATTATGCTTATTACTGGCGGTTCACAATCGTGGCTTTCTATGACGCCCGATATAATTTTTTTTAATTTTTTTTTATTTTGTGCACATGAAATTATTAGTGTACACAACTCCAATATACTTTTAGTACACGTATATCGTCATCTTATCTTCTGCTGTTTTTTATCATAAATTTGTTTGATTTAGACACTATAACTAAGTACATGCCCTCCGCTAAACGTAGATGTCTGTGTAAGTTTATTGCTGTTTTGCACATATTAAGATTAGTTTGTATTAACTTAATGTTTTGTAGATTTTTTTAATATTATATATATTTTTTTTTTCATTTATGTTTTGTATTATCTTTTATAGTTTGGACAGTTTATAGTTTTTGCCTTGTGGTCTAGTTTGTTATTAAATAGATTCTTGTTTGGCTTTGCTTTTAACTTGGCTGATTGTAATTTTTTAGACTCTCAAAGACATCTTGCTATCACTACAGTTGTGGTTTATCCAAATGCTAAGTAGGGTCACAAACAGCCAAGTTTGCTACAAGAGTTTGAGTTGTTTTAGAACAAATCAACCAACTAAATATTTTAAATAGATGGAAGTTATGATGTGTGATTGTATTGTAATGTGTAGTATAGTTTTAATGTTGTAATTTTTTTGATAAAACCAAACACACCAACGTTTATCGGTGGCGGGTTACTAAATTAGAAGTTATAGTTTATAGAGTTGGTAGTAATGATATTTGACTAAAACGTTGCCAAATTTTATAAAAATTTAATGTACCAGTTTAAGATTATAATTTTTTCTTAATGCTTTGCACAGCGACATTTACCCGTTCACCAAATTAGAAGTTATCAAAATTGGTTTGTTGATTTTATAAATTTTTATATAGTTAACAGTAATGATGTTTATCTGTATTGTTTATATTTTATTAAAATTTATTGTATGTTATGAGATATGATAATTTTCTTCATATTTAATATCTTCTTTCTTTGCTTTCTATTTTTTTACAGGAGGTTGGTAATCATATATTCGAACTCGATTCCAAACAATTGTCAACAGTTTTGTAGCTAAGAAATCCTTTTTCTTTTTGATTCCTTGTTTCTCTATTATTTTTTATTTGATGATTAACTGCTGGAATTGAAATTGTTATTTTGGAAGATGTGTTCAAAAAATTTTGTTTTTTGCGTTTTACCGTTGTGAGCAGTTTTGTATCTTAAGTAAAAAAAAACATAACATATAACATTTTTTTATCTAGTTTTTAGTGAAAAGTTTCTGTTAGATTTTAAGTTTTTAGAAGATGCTTCTTGTTATTTTAATTTGTGTTTTGATGTCATGGATCAGATCCCACTGTTTGTTGAGCCAGCTGCCCAGATACTTGAATCTTTAAACCATTTCAATTGGTTTACTGTTAATAATTAGTGCATCATTGTTTTTGACGTTGTTTTTTTATACTAATCATTAACTTAATTTTTGCAAAGTTTAATTTGGGTCTATTCTGAGCTAGCTTGGTGCACTTGATCAATGAGGTATTGCAAGTCTTTAATAGTAATACTTAAAATTCAGAACTATTTGCGTATTTGATGTTATTTACTAGTTTTTTGTTGATTTTTATTCTTTATGTGCATTCATCTAGGGCAGTCCCGAAATACGTTCTCAATATATAAACTAAACTGAATCGGTGATAGAATGCATATTTATCAAACCCCTCTTAATAGTTAGAACTCCTCCGTTTGATCTTGTCCAACCTGCGCTGTTTGGTTTCAGTATAGATTAGTAATACTGTGGATGTCTTTATTGTCTTTATGTTTAACATTTTTGATTATTTTTTTTATAATCTATGTACAAGCATAGACATTGCGGCGTTGGTCTAAGCATTTTTAGGTTAAAATTTGCATTTTTTGTACCGAATCCATTTTTGAAACCAAACTGGGTGTCTAAAATGTCTTGTTTTATTTTTTTAGGTGTTTATGATACGTAAGAATATTTTTAACGCATAGCTTATTATTATTTTTTTTTCAGAGGAAAATGAAAGTAGATTTTAGCCAGTCCTTAGAAATGATGCAGCAAACATATTATGCTTTTTGTTGATCATTGCTTTAAATAGTTTGGCATTAAGTTTGTCTGAACCAGGGGATTTGAGTCTTAAATTGTTTCCCAAAGTTTTTATTTAAAAATAGCCAAATCTTTTAGCATAGTGTTCTTCTTATCTAAGATTATTTCTGTATATTCTTTTATTGATGAGATGTTGGTTGATAGTATATCTTAGAGTATAGCTTATAAAAGAATCTTTTTGTAGTATCTGAATCTATAAGTTTGATGAAATCTATCTTTTTAGATGTTATTTTTTCTTATAGAATTTTCATAAAAATTTGAATGATACCCACTACCGGATTATGATTAAAGCTATTGTCTGCTCTTGGGTATATCTTTGCGTTTTTTATAGTGCTACAAAATTGTTTATTGACTATAATGGAATCAATCTGGTTCTTGCTTACATGTTCTTCCGTGTTTTGTGGCAACTTCTACGTGTATAGACGTCTCGTTAGAGGTAGGAACCGGGTGTTGCTAATCATCACATTTTGTTCTTGGTAGTATGGTAGCAGTCTCTCCACGATCATTTTTTTACCCTAATTTGAAATCTTCATCTATGTCTTCAAATCTCTTTTTTCCTAATTTTGTATTGCAATTTTTTATTATAAAAGTGATGTCTTGTTTCTTAAGAGGCTTTATTAAATGTTCAATCTAGTTATTTAGCTACTTAATTTTCTCATCTGGTTTATTGGCTGTGACTGCATATATTTATATTATGTTAATGTTATCAGGTTTAATATTTAGTTGTATCAGCATGCATCTCTCAGAGTATGGTACAAAGTTTTTTACATACTTTTTTGTTTACAATTACCTTGTGTTGGTGGTATTTGACATTCAGAATAGTACAGGGTCTCTATAAATGTCTGGAATTATATAATCACTTGAAATGTGCCGTCTTTTTAAAATGTTCACCAAACTATTTACTTTGTTTTGACAGTTCAACTTCAACTATTTCACTAGAGAGACACAAAAGTACATTAAATGGTTACATTATTCTAAACTTTTATAATGACTCTGTACATCGAAGTTTTACTAATAATATTATTCAATTGTCATCTCGTTTTACATATTTTTTTGACAACTATTTTCAATCTTTTTATTTCACTTACTGCATTCCGGAGTCTACCAGGTTTGTGTTTTCCAAGTTGCTTTTTTTCTTACATTGGCTTATCTCTTCTCTTCTTTTAGCTAGTCTTATTGTTTCCTTTGCTTGGTTATTTTACACTACCAGACGGAATTTTGCCGGCTCCGGTTGCCATCCGCTCTGATAGCACATCACTTCTTGTAGTTTTTGTCAGATATCAGTTTTACTAAAAAATATCCATAGAAGTCTTTAATGCAGTGGTTTTTTGTTGCCTTCTATATGCCCATACCGTTGGTCATTTGCTGACTCACTCGCTTTTAGGAAAGATTTCTCTTTTTAAGAACAAGGAGGTGCTCTTACTCTTGCCATCTTTTCCACCCACTGGCTAGCAAAAAAGATTTGCTCATTCCGGCAGACGCAGGTTGACAGAGCCTCATTAGTTATCCAGCAGAGTGCACCACGATCAAGTGAGGTTGTTTTTTGAGTTGGCTATCACTTCCATACCTAACATATTAAAATTTAATGGTGACGTATTACTAGTTTAGATGATATGTTACAATTGCCTTGTCAATTTTATTAAATTTTATAAAGTTTTGTAGTAATAATTTTTATCTGTATTATTATCAAATTTGATCAAAATACAATGCCTAGTTTTGAGGTTTTTTATAACTAACTCATCAAAACTAAATTAGAAATATCAATTTTATATTGTTAATTTTATACTTTTGATTGTAATGACATTTATCTGTATTGTTGTCAATTTTTATCAAAATCTAATGTTGTAATGTTTACCTGTATTATTGCCAAAAAAACAATGATGACGAGTTGGTAGTATTGATATTTAACTGTATCGTGGTCAAATGACATAAAAATCTAATATAGTATAGCTCTAAAACAATTATTTTTTAGACTTACTACTGTTCAACACTAACTCTATAGTGTCATTAAATGTTAGGTTAGGTTAGGTTAATTTTACCGCACAAATATTAAAAATATACAAATGTTAGTACTTATAGTGTACTTTTAATTCAAATTTAATGTATAGATTTAAAATTATTATTTTTTAATTTTTAGTAACATTAATGGTTGAATGGTTGAAAAGTTTGAAGTAAAATTTACTTTATATCTTAAAGAGTTCAGAAGACTTAAATGTAGCATTTTAACTTATTAATACGCTCTAAAGAATTAATCACATAGTTGCAAACCACTCACAATAATATTTAAAATATTACAGGCTAGTTTTAACAAAAAGTGATTGTTCTTTTTTTTTTAGCTTAAAAATGACAATTTCTCTTTTTTGAAACTAGTCGCTATATATTTATTAAATAAATACATTTGAAAGACAATAATTCCTAATGTAATATTTAAATTGATTCTTTAAAAACAATAAGTTTTTTTTAGTAATTATTCTAGATGTTATTTTACAAAGAAAAAACATTAAATATTTAGTAAATAAATTTAAAGAATACAATTTTTTCAGCAAAGATATAATAAAAAAAAACTACTAAAATATTCACACAAAAGAATCCGCCTTTGTTTTCCTTTTAATTTTTTAGCACACCTTTCCTTTTATATTATTCTCTCTCAGGAAATGACCACATTGTATGAATCGCAAAGAAGTTATTTAAAATTTATGAGTTTTCCCTATAGTACGTCTAATACAAAAATACTTTTGTCAGAATACTAGTAGTTCATGAAAATTTAGTACTTCACACATCACAAACTATATAGCTACACAAAGAGCAATTTAATACAGTTTAATTAATAAAGTTTAGCTATAAATGTATTAAGTTTAATTAAACTCATTTAGGATAACTTTATCCGACCACAATATAAAAAACAATAATAACATTAGCAAACTTTTACCGGATGAATTTACTGGCATTTATTTAAAATAAAAGCAACAATTCGGCCGATTGAATTTATTTTCCCTGCTCCACCAATTTATATCCATTAGGGATTATTGAAACTAATTTATCTCATCTGCTTTTGTTTGTTCTGTTTGCAGAGAGACGGATTACACGATACTGTAACGATAATATAACCCTACCATCTCCGGAGGTGATTGGAGTATCCGAGGGATTTATAAGGAATCCCGGTTATCCCATGTTTTACTTGGGTAGACAAAATTGCACTTGGAAAATTGAAGCACCACCAATGCAGAGAGTGAAGATTACTATACTGGATTTATCTTTAATAAGTAAGTTTCAATTATATAAATAATCATAATAATTATTTTATATTAGTATTTCATTTGTAGATGTAGTTAGAATTAATTAATCAACTTTTTAACAATTGGCTATTATTGTATAGGTAAGGACGATCCAGATAATTGTCTAGATTTACTGGAAATAAAGGAATCTGATACTACGGTATTCGCGTCATGCTTCGAAGAGGAGCCACCGAAAGAAATAATTTCTTTGGGTGGCGCTTTGGAAATATCTCTAAAGGCTTCCGAAAGTATAATAGCCAGGAGAGGAATTCTTTTTCATTATACTGCTTTGGGATGTCCGACGCCTGAGTCACCAAAAGATGGATATATGGTTTATCGCAACGACACTGACGCTTTGTTTAGTTGCTGTGTCGGAACCGCTTTTCCCGACAGCAAACAGAGACATAAAGAAATAAAGTGCTTGGGACATATTTGGAATTATCCTTTACCACTGCCAAACTGCATAAGTAAGTTATTTATTTTATTAAAGTTTTAATCATATTTTTTAATATAAATATCGTTGTTCCAATAAAAATTGATCTTAAAAAGCAATCTCGTAGAAAGCATACTCTTTTGGTGCAACCATTTAGCAATTTAATGTTACTTACGCACACTCAAGTATGCACTTTATATGTTCCAGTCCATTAATATATAGAGTACAGTTTCTAACACAAAACACTGCTAAATTTCATTCTGAATTTTCTTGCAGATATGATATTTTATAATGAAATGATAATATATCACTGAATTACTTGGCAGTAATTAATAAGCTGTAGGGCGCATATAATTAATCTGCATTTATGATATATGAATACAATTCTGAAGTTTTCGCTATAAATTAGATGGTAAATTGTACGGCGTTAAGCAAAATGAAGAAATTATCAAGTAGAAAATTAATTTAATTAATAACTGTATTTGCATCTAGGTTTTAATATTAGTTAATAATTATAATCTCATTTTATTTTATACAATATCTTTTAATAATTAGTTTTATATGATATCAAATTATAGACGTAATAAAAACCAGTGAAGCTTAAATTTAGTTTCTACTTAATCGTGCAGAATAAAAGTGGTTTTTGTTTTATTTGTCTACAAATTCTAGCTTTATTTTTAATATGTAATTATAGCACAGTCGAGTGTAATATTGATAACACGAATAACTAAGATTTATTGTTATTATTATTCATTTAAGCGACTTTAAGGCAGTGCAAGGCTGGTTGTTTGTCACATGACGGTGAATGCTATAAAGCAACTGTTTTACAAATCTGTGAACTGTCAATTCAACATTTATCGACAGTCTCAGAAATTTGTCATACAAATCGATTGACATATGAATTATAAACTTTAGTTTTAACAAACTTGTTATATAAACTGCCAATTTGACAAAACAATTAGAGTACAGTATTTATAACGCTTCTATTTTTTTAAATTTTATTTAACGAGTTTGGTAGTATATTTGTACTTGCAAGTACATAGTCAAAAGTAGCTGTATAAACCCAAATCTAATAATCGAAAAAAATCAACATTCTCGACAAACTTTTATCATGATATGTTAATGTTAATTTCCAGTTTGACAAAAAACTGTCAATTTTTTAGAAATCTATAATAAAAACTACAAAATACTACTATCTTTCATATAAACTGTTAATTGTTATCAACTTTATTCTCAGCAATTTTTTTGTTCTAACTGGCAACTGATAATTTGGTAAAACAGCTTTTAACTGTTATATGAACCATATGTTATATAAACTGTTAATTGTAAGTCTGACAAAATATATATGGCTTAGTTGGGTGAAGGGACTAATTCAAACGTTAGCGTAGTTGTAGTATGTTTAATATCCAGCTTCAGAATACATTTTTAAGCGATAGTGGAGTTTATTAATTTAAGACATTAGTTTAGTACATAATTAGTGTAATCATAAATACATATAATATTAATCTGTATATTTGCGCTTCCATCAGAGAGCAGATTGGCCGGTTTTTGGTTTTTTTTTTTTATTTTTACATTTTTTAAAAGTTTATGGCTTGGTTGGCGTGGTTATTGGTGCTTTCTGACAATTGTTTAAAATTTCATAGCCGGATTTTACACTTTTCAACAGTTTGGATTTTTGTTCTTATATTATTATCCGCATTTTGGTGATTTTTGACAATTGATTAAAAGTGTATGGCCGGATTTTGCACTTTTTAACAGTCTGTGCCAGACTTTGGTTTTAGAAATATTTTTGATTTTTCAAAGCCAAATTTGCTATTTTTAACATTTTACAAAAAATTTACACTTTTTAAGACTTTATGGCAACATTTTGGTCCATTCTGACACTGTTTAAAATTACAAAACTGTATTTTGCTATTTTGACATATTATAAACAAAATTTGGTAGTTTTTAACCGTTTTTGGGTGGATTTTGTCATTACTTTTTATAAACAAAATATTCCATTTTTTAACAGTTATGACTAAATTTTAGTGCTTTCCTAAAATGCTTTTATACTTTATAACCAAATTTTGTTATTTTTAACATTTTATAAATTGAATTTTGCAATATCTAAATAAATAACATTTTGTTGTTTCATAAACAAATTTTGCTAATTTTTGACCTTATAAGTTATTGCTAAAATGTAGAAAACTTTTAACAATATTTTGATATTTTATAGCTTTATTTTGCATTTTTTGAAATTTTATAAATAAAATGTTGCACTTTTAAAACAATGTTGGTCAAATTTTGATTCTATTTCAAATTTTTTAATGATTTATTACCGCATTTGGTCATTCTTAACTTCTTTGAATAAAATTTTGTACTTTTCAACAGTTTATGACCGGATTTAAGGTTTTTATAACAATATGTTTATATTTCAAAAGCGAATTGCTATTCTTGACATTTCATAAATAGAATTTTACATTTTTCAACAGTTTATAGTCAGTTTTTTATTTTTTCTAACAATATTTTGATATTTTATGGTTGTATTCTACACTTTGCACTTTTCAACTGTTTATGGCCGGATTTTGGTGCTTACTAATTATATTTTACTTTACCTAAGACTTGGATGCAATTTGCAAGAACACATAGGATGTGATTTAAACGTAACTTGATTTTACGCAACTTAGATAACATTTTTGATTTAGTTTTAGATTAAGTTTGTTTATTTCTAACAGCGTTATTTGTTGATAATGTTAGTAACTTTTATTAGTTTTATGCCCGTATTCATAAAAGTCAGTTACAGTAACGGATCGTTAAATTTGACAACCGCAAAATTATTTATACTTATTTTACCATAAAAACAAGTTTGGCATAATAATTAACTATTAGAAATGAATGAAAAATAATATTTATTAATAACGCAAAATAAATAACATGTATTTTTATCAAATTTATAAAAATAGTTTTGACGTTTTATCAAATTGTGAGGTTATGTTGTCACATTTAATAGTCATTAAATTTAATTAGCTTTTATTAATACGGGCATTAGACTAGAACCTATCAATTTTGATACATTGCTGATAAACTTTTGTATACAAAGATGTTTTTACAGTTTCAGTACTTATTGAAGATTCTTGTAGCTGGTTTGAGTAGTTTGAGTTATAAAATACAAACAGATGCTTTACTGTAAACTTTTTTTTAGTGTAATTTTTTATACAGTTGACATAGACTTTGACAGATTTTGGTTATTTATTTCAACTTTAACATTTTAGCAGTTTTTGTCATTTTAATAACTTTTTGACAGTTTCAAATAATAATCTGTTTTGCTAACTTTTAACAGTTATATTATACTAACACAATATAATAATTTTGTTACCAAGAAAATTAACCAATTTTTGACAATTGCCATTACTTAAGAGACAATTTTTGATGAATTTTAACCAATTTTTACAAGTTTAGAACATAGTTTAATAGTTTAAATATTTTGCATTGATATTTTGACAGTTTTAGAACATATTTTGACAATTCTAATGATTTCCAACTTATTTGGTATTTTTTTTTTAAGTTTTAGTAATTTTTGGTCAAATGTAGTATCTCTATTGACTATTTATAATGCAATTTTACTAGTGTGGTACGTTTGCTTTAACTTTAACACTTACATTAAACATGTAAAATATTTAACAGTGTTAAAAAACATTTTGCAGAGGTAGTAACGTTTTTAAAAATTTTGAATAAAATTTGACACATTTGACAATTGAACATACTAGAATACAAATGATCAAATATGGCAAATTGCTTAACTTATGGCATATTTACACATTACTGTAAATTGTTTGGCATTTTTTGTATTTTTTTGAAATTTTTACTAAAAAGTTTAAAGTATGAAAAAAAATACTACAGTATTTTTTTGACAGATTTGACATATCTGGCAGATTGTATTCGTTTTATTACATTGCTATAAATTGTTTGACAGTTTTTAAAGTTTTCACTAATTTTTTGAAAGTTGTGCTAACAACATTTTAAACGGTTTAAAATTCTGTTTTACACGTCAGGCAAATTTATGTCAATTTAGCTGAAAATCATTTTACAGTTTTAGTAGCTTTTGGCAGAAATAGTAATATTTTTGACGTTTTAGTAATTTTTTAACAAATGTAGTTATTTTATGACAGTATTTTGGCAGTTTAGAATACAATTTGAGAAGTCTGCTAGTCTGCTATATTTCTGCAAACATAATTATTACTATATTTGACAGTTTTTGGTAGACGTAGTAGATTTTTTAACAGTTTAGTGTACAATTTGACTGATTTGGTTTAAACTTGCTGACCTATAACATTTTTAGAGATATCTATAAACTACAAGATTGTATGCTTTTTCCAAAACCATTTTTTGAAAGAGTACTTCTCAATGTTTTTATCTGTCATATGAATTGTCAATTTAAATCTGTAATATGAGCTGCTCTGCACATTTTAATCTTAACAAATCATATAAAATATCAAATCTCAATTTCAGAATGCAACTATTAACTATTCCACAAGTTTGTGAATGTTTTTAGTACTGTTACAAAACAGGGTCGTAGGTTGAAAAATAAAAACATTTTTTTTTATTTGATTATTCTATATAAATTATTCTATATCATAAAAAATATAAGAAAGAATACAAACAAGACACTTACTAAAGGCAAACTCAGTTTGTTTTATTATAGCAAATATCAAAAGCCAGGGTGTTCCAGAAAAAAACCAAAAACACTAAAACGTAATATTGTTGTTACTAAAATCTTTCACATGCTCAAGTTAACACTAAATATTCTTTCTTAACTATATTAAATAATACTTTTGTGTTATTTAATAATATATAAGAATAACTCGCCTGTTTACATTATTAATTATGCTAATTCTGATGCAACATACATTCTATTCCGTAGCTTCTTGACACTCATGTTTTTTTTTACGCTGTAAAGCACTTTTATTGTGATTCTTTTTCATAATTTTTGAGTTTGTTTTAAAATCTTGTTTATATTTATAGACAAATTGACAAATATTTTAACATGCTTAATCATTTTTGACATTTTTCAAAATGTTTTGGTTTTAGAACTGAAATTACATTACAACCATTATCTGTATCCACTGATGTTTTATTTTTTTAGTTATTTGTTTCAAAATCTTAAGTTTAAATTCACATTTTTTTTATATTGAATTTTTTCTGAAGTTTTCAAATTTTTATTATGTTGTTTTTTTGTTTTTTCAAACACAAATAGATCTTTTACGCATACTAAATCTGTGACACAAGATATCTGAATGATTTTTTGGTATAATCTTATGCATACAAATTTTCAGAAGTGTCATAATATATATATATATGTATTTTTTATTCTGGGCTCAAATCAAAACTTGAAAAATATTTTTAGTTTTTGCAAATGCAATAAGGTTTCATTTACTGATAGTAGTCTATGGCAAAATACTGTAGTTTTTAAATTCTGATTTTATTTTTCCATAAGTGCAAACAGTATATTTATTTGGTTACTAGTTTTTAATCAATTCAATAAAACTTTAACTTGGATATGATATCCAACTAATTTTCTGCTATCTTTCTTAGTTCAGGGAAAACATCTAAATATAGCTTTAAATTTACTTTTTAAATCTGTCTTCTTTCAATTTTTGCTTTGAATTATTTTTTTTAAAACATTAATTTTTCATAGAGATCACTTTAAAATTATGACTTAGTTTTAACTTATGTTAGCAAATTGTAAACAATTGTACTGTGTTTTGCACACTAAATTAACAATTCAATGTTGAATCGTAAAGCATATTTATTGTTTTTATTGCGTATTTTGGAAATATCACAAATTTACAGTTCAGACAAAGTTCGAATTTTTGTTCCAAGGACTAATATGGAATTACCCCTTCTTGCATTAATGACTGCTTGAAGTGGACAAGGAGCACTTTGAATTAAATTAAGAATCACATTTTGGTCTCCACACTATTCGACGTTCGTCTGATTTATTTAAGCAAAATTGCGACTCATCTGAAAACAGTGCCCAGCTCTAGTCCTCATTATCCTATGCCCGGTAACTTCGGGCAAAAGCCAATCTTGCAACACGATGCTGGCGTTGTGAAGGTAGACCCGTAGCCATCTTTCTACAAAAAATTCAACAGCCCGAAGCTTTCTCCTAACGATCCATTCACTAACGCTTGCATTTCTAACTTCATGGAGTTGATTTCGTAGATAAACTGCAGAAGCTGTTTTATTTTGCAAACTTGTGGACATCAAAAAACGGTCATCTCTGTTTGTGGTGACTTTTTTGCCCGGATCCTGATCTTTATCAGGCCAGTATCTAAGTAACGCTGATATACCTTTTGTACACAACAAAAATCTTTGCAGTTTTACGTTTTCTTTGCCCATCTTCAATCGACGCTATAATTCATGTCACAACAATAGGGTCGAAAGACATTATGACTTTTTAAGTACAGTACACTGTGTGAATGACAACTTTTGCAAGGAAAAATCAACACTAAGTAAAAAAACCACAACAAAATGTAGGTTTTCAATTAGAGCAAAATAAATATTGTTTCATAAAAGTCAGTAACACGGTGATAATAATTGATAAATAGATAACGTTTGTCAGAAAATAAATTTTTAAACGCCTACTTTTATTTACAATTTGCAAACATAAAGTTAAAACAAAAAAATTCATTCAAGTAAGTCATCATTTTTAAATGGCCTCTATTTTTTGCTTGCCAGTGTAATTAGTAGAGCAAATTGCATTAAATTATATTAAATTTGTTTGCCAGTTGTGATGCTGAAGTTTTAATGATATTTGGTTTTTTTGGTTAAAGCAATACGATGGAGCTACAACTACTTTGCACCACTAATTATTATCTAGCTTGTATTAAGAGCACGTAAATCAACTATTTGAATTCATCCTTTACCATCAAGCAATGTCGTACCACCAAAATGATGAGGATTTGTGAAAACCAAAACAGTTGTCTGTATTTGGTTGGCCGCTTTAGAGTTGAATTGGGTTTGAGTAATTGATTTTAAACTTTTGTTTTTATTAGATTACTTTTTAAGGTTTACCATTGTCATACGTTTTAACAAAATTGCTTTTTTGTTCAACAGATTCAATTTTATTTTTTCCCAGTAATTATTTTGTATTCTATTAACTTTGTATCTGTACTACAACACTTAAATAGTGACTTTTAGTTTTGCACTTTCTAAATTTTAATCTTTTGTTGGCATTGTTTTTTTTTTTTACATGAACTACAATTTTGCTCATTTTTATTTTAATAATTTTTGTATTTTTTTGTCTAGTATTATTTCAGCGTATATTATTTTTCTTTCTTGAAATTAAAAGTTTATGTATTTTTTTATTTCTATGTTCTGCTCTTGTGCAGTTTCAAACTTTTTACTTATTTATAGGACCTATTTTATGGTTTCATATTTACATAATTTGTTCAATTTCATTTATATTTTTATTCGTATTCTTTAAGATTCTTGCACTTACTTTACTTTCTTTGTTGTTTTTGAATTTTTAAAGAACGAATTTTTGTTTTTTTAATTAGACCCATCAAAAAAGTGTGAAACAATTTTTACAAAATTGCATTTTTGGGGTAAATTTGAATTTGTCTTCAATGAACAATTTTTGGTTGTTTAAATATTAGGGGACGCATTGAGTAAAACATTTTTTGCTTGCCCGTTAAGAAAAACAGTTTTTCCGCCCGTTTTTTGGGATAGAGTGATTGTATTACAAGATTTATTGGTTAGTCATAACAATATTTGACAAGTAACATGTTATTGTTATCTTACAGAAACAGGCAAAAAACAGTCGTAAGCACCACGAACATGAAAGCATTTGCAGCACTTTGCTGCCTGCCGCTCTCGCTTACTCGAGCGGACAAACAGCGGCGTGCTGCAAACAGTGCTTTCCTGTCCTTCATACTTAATATGCAAGTGACTTTTTAAATTTAAAGTTAAAAAGTTTGTGTACAAATTTAGTAGCTTTTCGAGCAGGTTTTGATCATTTACAATAAAAATACCTAAAACAAGTTGTTTCTGTTCAATCTGCCGAAGCCAAAAAGTTACAACATACCAAACTGAATCAATCTCAACTGATGATGCCGGTTCTAACTTTACTCTATCAAAAAATTATTTAACATAGAAGCAGTACAAAAATGCATGGAGCCATGCAAACTATAATATACAAAAACTATCAATAGTCGTCGAAAAATAAATACTAAATTATTAATGATTTTATGATAGTGAAACTATTTAGGAAAGATAAACGACCGTGCTGAGGATGGAGTTTAGTTTTTGAAGAGAACAAGACACAGTTTACATAAATTATAAATACTTTGGACTATAAAATAACTAAAACTGAGTTGCGCTTTTAAATATCAATGCAACCGCCACTAAACTTGCGTTTTTTGTTTGTTTTACCATTCTAATTTGCTATTATTTTTGTCTATATATGACTGTAATATAGTAGAAAAGTTTTTATTGTTGAGAAGTGTTAATTTTATTTAAAGCACTAAAGTTAGAGTGTGCATAAATATCCTATACAAATTCCAATGCTTCTAATTGAAAAAAACAACATATTGATTTGTCAGTATTGAGCACAGTGTGTAATCTGCATACATAATGGAATACACATTGCTTATTAATATAAGGTGATATGCTACCCGGATTTGAGCTACATTTGTCAAGCAATCTAGTTGTTCTATTGTTTGGATTAGTGGTTAATTCTACATATTAACCACTAATCCAAACAAACGCTAAACTTAAAATTTACTTGATTTTTTTTAAGTTGGAACATTTACAGTTTGATTTATAGTATTAACAGCAGCAAAATAAGCCGCAAACAAGTTTACATAAGTTTTGGATATCTATCTACAAAGTCTTTTATTAGAACGCTCAAATTTTTGGTTATAGCAGCCATGTTGTTATAGCAAGATTTGTCAAATTTGTATAAATTGTTTAGTAGGGTATAGCAAATTACCATGGAAAGTTATAACTTTAAACAACGTGCACAAATCATCAAATTTTATTATCAAAATTAGTGCTCCGTTCATTTTTATGCTCGCCCTACCAAGTTTGAACGTTTGCTGGCCAAATTGGAGTAATCTGATTTAATTAATAAGCAGCTAACACCCGTACGTCACCAAAACGCAAGATCTGCTTAAAACATTGCTGATGTGCGTGAGAGTGTACGGGATAACCTAAAAAATGTAAATTTTTAATTGTTTACAAAAAAATGGTTTTTCTGCGACTTCAATTTGGCAAACTTTGCGTGGGGCTTGCACCCGTATTAAATCAAACTGAAACAAGAACTTACGGTAAGCAACTACATTGCTTGTTTGCTGATTGGGCTTTGGAACAGTTAGAATTTGACTCAAGTTTTGCCAAAAACTAGCAACAAAGCTAATTTTTGGATGAATGAATATGTGAACCAACAAAATAGTCAAATTTAAAGCAATACCAACCCACACAAGATTTACCAACACAAAATATATTTCAAGAAAAGTCTGGTGAAATTAAAGCTCTTCTTCTAAAACAAAACTGGCATTGCCATAACCATCAAAGACAAGCACTACCAATTGATGATAAACAACTTCTTGTTGAAAACAAAAAGGATGATATGGATACCGATAGATGTGGTTCCAACAGCCAAATTTATGCAATAAAATCATCGATAACTGAACATCCCGAATATATGCTCATCAAGCAAAGCCAAAGACATTTGGTCGACGTAAGTATGGAATATTTTAATGCCATAAAATATTTTTTCAAATAAAATAAAACGAGTAGATATTTTATTAGAAAACCTTTTGCTTTGCAAACTTCTTTAAAGTGAGACCAGAAACTTTTTGTTATCTTTATTTTTTAATTCATGTATTACTATTTTAATGTATGCGTTAAATAAACTTTTGCTAGTGCATTTACATTGTGATTTAAGTATCCGAAAGTATTTATAGCCAACACTGCTATGGTTTTATATTCAAAATCCGCTGATTTCTTTTCTATTACCATATTTATAGTCCAGTCAAATATGCTCAAATATTGATCTCACTTCTAAAAAATTCCAAAAGTTTTAAAACGTTGTACACTGATTTATAGGTACCTAATGAAGAATATACTAAAAGTCCTGACAAATATGACTCAAGCTTTAGCGGTAATGACCAAAAACAGGGCACTTTTTTCAGTGTTTTGTTAATATCTCAAGAACTGTAGGTAGGAGGTAAAATTATATACATAATGAAAGCTGATCAAATTTGCAATAAAAATGATCATATACATTTTTTTGTATTCACAGCGGCTATTGAGTTATAAGGCGCTAAAGAATATAAAAAAAATATTTTTGTATTGTTACGAGCCTAGAAGCCGGTCTCTTTTATTTGGTTTTTCATTCATTTTGACAGTCCTCTTCCTCTCTCTCAACTACCTGCCCTTCCTTTCACATAGCGTTCACGATACGCGTCAAATTGTAGTGTTACTGCGGTCTTTCTTTTACCTTTTTTGTTCATGGAAAAAGGTGGTAATCAACCCTTTAACGATGTTTCTAAAGATAGCTATCAACAAGCAGAGTAATAAGGGCTTAAACAACTACTTATAACATAAGCTTTATTTTATCTTTATTTGAGGAGCCGTGGATAAAGTGAAGATAGCCATGATGATCGCCAATATTCGCAACGGATAAGGCATGGAAAGAAGAAGAAGGAATGCTGAAAACAAACAAATCCACCTTATACGATACTTTTTCTGTACTACAAGAAGAAGCCAATCTTTTCGATTTTGACATTGTTTTGGATGGAGGATTATTGTTACACAAGATGGTATGGCCCAAAAATCCTCAACCTCAACAATTTGCCAATGTTATGTCGCCTATGTTCTCAAGCATTATGCCAGCAAGAACTGCACCGTTACGTTTGATGCACCATCCAGTACGTAGACAGCTGAATAGAACCAAAGTACATGCTAAAGAGTACAAACATGATGGTTTTCTTTCTATGAACACAATAAATCCAGATTTATTTTATTCCTCTTAACTACTCTTCACGACCATGGAATTAAAACAAAACAAGAATCTAGTAACACTGGTCAACTGATCATCCGCACAGGAGTCATAAAATCCTAAATTAGTGAGAAAGTAGCAATAGTTGGCAAAGATGTTTATGTTATTGTTCTTCTCATGGTTTTACCACCATCTAAAAAACAGATAATTAGCCCTATTCTGTATGCTTATTGCTAGCTAACAATATCGTTATTGAGGAAGGGTGCTAAGCAATGTTGTGTATTTATTACGTTTTTTTACTAAATTGCTAAGCAACCTTGCGATATTGTTAGTTAGCAATATGCATACAGAATAGGGCTAATTATTTGTTAAACCAAGCCACGGCAGAGTAGAAAGAAGATATATTCGAGTCAACAGTTGCAAACTATGGGAATAAAAAACTGCATACTTCTTGTGCATGCATTCAGCGGATGTGATACAACAAAGTATTACTGATGTAATAAAGCTGAAGCTGGAAACAAAATATTCCTGGCATGATACAATGCAACTCACAAGCAAACTTCCCTTAACATGTATTGTTACAAAGCTTTTACCAAATCAGTTTTGAATGCTAAACCAGACTTCTATGCGCTGTCGCCTACAAAAGAAGCAACAATGCATCATGCTTTTCGTGTATACCACCAAATCCAAGTTAGGCTAGGAAACGATTTTTTTAATTTTTAAAACGCAATCATTAGTGCTCTATAACTCTGTAACCGCTAAGAATACTAGAAAAATGTATATGATTATTTTTATTGCAAATCAGCTTTTATTGTGTATATAGTTAACTTTTACCTCCAACCTACAGTTCTCGAGATATTAACTAAAAACCAAAAAAGAGCCTTGTTTTTTGTGATTGCCGCTAGAGCTCGTGTCATATTTGTCAGGACTTTTAGTATATCCTTCACTAGGTACCTATAAATTAGTGTACAAAGGTTTAAAACATTTGGAATTTTTTAGAGGTAAAAAGCTACTTTAACTGGACTATTAATAAGGTTACTATTGCACTATTTAGAATACGCATACGTGCTGTACAATATTATTACGGCAACATTAATATCAGTTCGGCAATCATTTAATCCTAAAGATGTTAAATTTATATTCACATTTTTATTTTTTTTATCCAAAATGTAATTTTTTATTTAATTAGTATTATTTGAGTTAATATGAGCAGATATAGTATATTCCGAACAGCAAATTTCAATTTTTTTTATATTAGAGAATAATAATCTAATAAAATGAATAAGGGCCAATTTATTCACTTTTCTATAAAGTGCTCTGTAGCATTATTGATAAGATTGCCATGCATAAATGTTTATTCATCTGTCAATATTGACAACCTGTCATCAAATTAAATTTACAAGACAGATAAATTATATAGATCACTTTGGCCCGTCAGTAAAAAAATTACTAAAAAAACATAACCTTAGGCCGTTTTGTTTTACATGAATGTAACCACAAACAAATAACAACAAGCAGTAGTACCACAATAGTTTTCTTTTTAGTCAGTCTATCTCTGTCTTTCTTACAGATATGTATATAGATATCTTTTTCTATAAAGTTGTACTAGCTGTATAAAAACATTATAAGCGTTCAGTAATTATTTGTCATATAAAATGGGATGAATACAACCAAATTTTAGTTAAGTGACCTATAAGTTTATTGAACAAGTAACTAATCAATAACTTACAGAACAGATGAATAAACCGGCCCTAAATTGTTTAACTTCAAATAATGGCACAAAATTAAGTCTTATTTTCGTTGTTTTACCATAAAAGTTAATTTTAAATTAGTAACATATTAATCATTTTTAAATCAATAAAGGAAACTGTTTATAATATATGTATATTAATAATATTTTTTTATTAATTTATAATTATAGCTTTACACTCTTATGAAAATAATTATATCCGTTAGAAAAAGTATTATCAGTTGTGTGTGCTACGCTTGAGGATCCTTCCAATCTATTGTTTTCATTTTAGATAGTTTGAAGAATTCTCTTACATCTTTCCATTCGCTCGCTTTGAAAAGTAATACATGCATGCTTTGCATATATCAACTCACCTCACCTCTTCGCAGGTTCTATCGGCTTTAAAAAGTTCAAAAAACAATATACTACTTTTTTTATATTTCACACAAACACTATATAAATGGGTCTAGTGTTTTTATTTTAGTTTGTATCGCACTAATGCACTGCAACGCAATTTTTGTTCATCTTCATATTGTAGAAATATAAAAATTTAAAATTGTAATACTTTAGTTTAAGTTTAGTTAAAACTAAAAAAACTAAAAATACTGACAAGTCAAAACAGAAAAATTGATTTATTTGGATATAAATAAACGTGCTTTGAATTAATGTATGGAAATCCTTCAACATCATTAAAAGTATTGATATTGACAAAGCGATTTAAATTTAATTGTTTTAACGCACATTATTAAATACAGTTAATATTTTATACCTTTAAATGTGTAGAAAATAGGATAGGTAAATTAAAGGTAAGATGAAGCAGAAATAGAAAAAAAGTATAAAAGATGCGATTGGTATCCTCACAATACCTTTGGAAAAACGTACTTAGACAAAGACAAAAGTTTAAGTGGAAGAAACTGATGAAAATTTTGAAAGTAAAAGAAGTAGATTGGAACGATATAAGATTTATTGGTAATTTGTATACGTTTATAAAAGGACCTAGATGTTACGTGAAATAAGTAATGAACTAATTAGCGATCTAGTTAATCTAGTTGTGAGAAAGTTAGATTTACAATCAATTATAGTGTGGGAATTATCATTACCTAATAATTCTCATCAAAGTTTTGACTCATTGACAACATATAGAACATAAAAGCAATGCATTAGAGGCAGTTAATTGTTCAGGTATGGAAATTAAACCACAACAACATGAACATGGGTCCAACAAAAAACGACCACTGATAACGCACAATTCTATAAAAAAATATAAATGTTATTTTTGTGACGGGGATCACAGTTTATATACGTGTGATAAATTTAAAAAACTATGTGGTGGAGAAATGTAAAGCTTGCGGATGTTTCAAGTGCAATAGAAAACATCAGACACTTATACGTCTTGAGGACACTATAGCAGCACACACGCAGGAACATTAGGTAACCAAACAGTATTGGGTACGGCTGTTATTGAAATCAAAGATGAACAAGGGTGATACATACAAGCAAGAATGATGTTAGATACAGACGCCCAAACTAATTTTTTATGCAGCAAATTTGTAAACCAAACTCATCAGCGTAACGACAAAGAACGATTTGTCATAAAATTGCTACTAAGAGAAAAGCCAAACTTGGCCACATTAGGATCTTCTCGTTCGCTAGCCATCAGACGTCTCCACTCAATAGAACAAAAATTAGCAAAAAATAACAATTTGCGTCAACAATATCATTTGTTCATGCAAGAGTATGAAGACCTGGAACACATAAAGCAAGTCCAGAGCTTAGGAGCTAGTCAGTTTTATTTACCACATCATGCAGTCTTAAAGAATGGCACTACGACAAGCTTACGAGTAGTTTTTGATGTTTCTGTCCGCACCAGCAGTAAAGTGTCTTTTAATGATAGTTTACGGATTGGAACAGTACTACAGCAATCTTTATTCGAGATTTTTTTAAGATTCTGAACTCACAAATATGTGTTAGTTATTGACATTTCAAAAATGTATCGACAAATTCTGCTGCATGAAGATCAGAAAAACTTACAACTTATTCAAGAGTATGAGCTCCAAACGCTGACATACGACACAGCCTCTGCATCATACATAGCAACAAAATGTCTTCAACAACTAGCAAAAAAAGCACAAGAGATGTTTGCCGTTTTTAAATTAACTTTTGTTTCTACTTTGCTTTGCTTATACATTAATGCTTTCGAGCAAAGATTAAAAGTTATATTTAACTCGCAAATAAATAAATAAATCAAACATAAATTCTAGGTTTTTAAAAACTAATTGTCATAGAAAAATAAAAAAAGTATTAATGTATAGCTGAAACGTTCTTTTATAATGTTTTAAAATTTGGTTTAATAATTTTAAGCCGTTTTCTCGGTAGAATGTTTTTAGCAAAGCGCTATAAAATGACATAAATTCTCCAGCCTTAAAAAATTTATAAAAGCTTAGTAAACATTGGTAAATTACAAACTCGTGTAGACATCTATGTGACGCTAGTGAAAGAGCTCATGCAGCGTGTATATATGCTATTACTACGGACATAGATACAAGTAAAGTCAACACCAGATTAATGTGTAGCAAATCACGAGTAGTTCCAATAAAATTTAGAACAACGCTTTGGTTAGAACTTTGCGCAGCCGTTTTGTTATGCAAACTTCTAGAAAAACAACCGCTACAAATTCCAATAACGGACATTTACTGTTGGACGGATTCTTGCATAGTTCTAAATTGATGTCGTCGGAACCGTCAACGTAAAAAACTTACGAAGAAAATAGGGTCTAAGAAATATAACAACATCAGGAATTTATTTGGCGACATGTTCCCACAGCAGGGGCGGAGCTAGCTGTAAGTAAGGGTCTGCGAAAAAATGTACTTTTTATATAAGCAAATCACTTGAAAAGAGGAGCAAATCAATACTAGGATTTGCAATAAAAATAAAAAACAAATTTGGCAGAGAACTTGCGAGTAGATACTCCTCGTTAAATCGACTTGTACGTGTTATTGGTTGGATTCAGCAATTTACTACTAATTCAAACCGTAGCAATCAAGGAACCAAGGGAATATTAAATTAATAAAAACTTATTACTGCCGCACAAACTATTCTTAGAGTAGTTCAGAAAGAGACTTTTACAAAGAAAGAGCAAAAGAATAGTGGTATTCTGAGAATGGAACTAAACGAGGATTATAAACGCTTGGCACTAGTTTCAAAGAAACATCCATTTACCAATTTGATAATTTACGCAGAGCACCTCAGAGTTTGTCATGGAGGAGTTGAACTAAATTTATTGGCTACACAGTTACAAAAATGAATCATCTGCTTTCGAAATAATCCAATAGCTTCCAGCCATTAGTAGGTGATCTTCTTTAAAACAGAGTTACTCCAAACAAATTTTTTTTTCAAACCGGAATTGATTACTGCGGTCCAAAGAAATAAAAAAAAAAGAAACAAACAGAAAGAAAGGAATAAAAAAAACTTATATTTGTGTTTTTGTGTGCTTTGTTACTAAAGCCGTACATATTGAAGTTGTTAGTAATTTGACTACTAAATGTTTTTTGGCAGAATTAAATCGTTTTGTTGCAAGACGTGGAATAACAGAACATATCTTTTCTGATAATGGAACCAACTTTGTTAGAGCTAACAATGAATTATGAAGATTTTTTTTACAACATTGAGCCTATTGAAACAGAGCTAATAAAAAATAAAATCACTTGGCATTTTATTTCATTACGTGCCCGACATTTTGGAGGACTCTGGGAAACAGGAGTTAATCTATGAAAAGACTATTGACACGAATAATTGGAAATGCAGTTTTAAATTATAAGGAGTTAACCACAATCTTAATCTAAGTTGAAGCTGTCATAAATTTGAGGCTATTAACCCCTCTATCAAACGACGTGAATGACTTGGAATGCTTCACTCCAGGACAATTGATAATAGATGCACTAGTAGCATTTCCACAATATTCCTTAATAAAAATGAAGGTCAATTGATTTTCAAGGTGGCAAAAAGCCATAAAACAGCATTTTTGGAAAAGATAGTCGGCAGAATATCTGCATTACCTACAACAGCGACATAAACAAAAATCAAAGAAATCTTTTAACCTAGAAAGTGGACAATTAGCATTGGTCAAGAAAGATACACCTCTGCTAACCTGGAAGATAGGCAGAGTAGTAAACACAACAAGAGACAAAAATGAAATAGTCAAGTCAAGAGTACCAGAAGAATTATTTCAAGACCCGCAGTAAAATTATGTCTATTACCTCTATACTAAGTATGATTGAAACCAATGTTTTAATGAGTTCTCAGTTCTACCTAATATTTCTCAATTACATCTTAACGTTCCAAGTAATTCCTACGTGTAATAAAGTATTTTTTATCTTGAATTTGATCTGTTTGAGTTGCTTCCAAGTGTTTCCAAATTTACTTTATTTGTTCCAAACTGTTTCTATGTTATACTGAGTTATTTTATACAGTGTCGTAACTAGAATAGATTTTTGGGCTTTACCGCAAAATATTGTCAGAGTTGGTTTTGAAAAAAGCTTACAGATAACAACGTTACTAAACGATAGTGATCAGTGTATCTAACTAATTTTGCTAATTTTTGAGGTTCAAAACGTCTCGGTTCTTTGGTACTGCAGAACTTGCGGGGCTTTTAAAACTATTTTCAAAAAATATGAAAAATAAATACTTAAAAACTAATAATTTTTCATGTTATATTTTTAAGCCACTAAAAAGTGTCGTATCTTTTTTTGACAAAACATAAAGGTTTGCCATTCTTTTATGCCTAAATTTAAGCCTAACTAAAACTCCGACTTTGGTACACATATTTATAAAACAACCAAATGTACTTTTATTGTTAATATTGAAATTAAGACGATTTACGTAACAAAAATTTTGTAGTAATTAATGTAATTATAAACAATTAAAATAAATACAAAGTACAAAATACATAATAATATTATTTAAAACTTCATAAACGCAAAAGTAAATCCTTAAATAATGTTGTTTTTAGTTTTTACTGCAAAAGTAAGGGTAGTAATTATTTAACAATTGATGAGAGACAGGATTTTTCTACTTTTAGCTACAGAAGCTAAACGTACAGCATTGGGAAAGTTTTTCCGTCCTTTTCATGCGTGTAGTGGAGATTAGATTATGCCCCTAAGCAATGAGCTCAGCCTGCACCACATCAGCCGTGAAGCAGTTAGGTATATTCCGAATGATACTTTAGGGTTTTTTTGGCCACTAGTTGTTAGGTGTAGTGGAAGACGTTGTTTTTTGTACAATAGTGGATTACTGCACGAAAGTCCGCATACAAGAGGACGTACCTGCGGATACCACGGACCACGTTCACTGCGCCGTCAATGGTTATGTTTATTGATTTAAATAATGTCAACAGTCTTTGATAAACAAATTTATTCTAAATAGTCATGGGCAAAGGGCAACGTGAGCCAGCATTCTCTGTGGATGCTGACAGATTTGTTGTATTTGAGGAAAGACCTAGTGAATTGGCCGATGAATCTCTCCTCTAGAGGCTAGGTTTTATAAAAAGCAAAGCCTTTGCTGTCCGGGAGAATAACTTTCATCTTCTGTTTGTCATCGGAGGTGGCGGACTTGGGCGGATTTTTTGCTGGTTGCTTGAAAGATGCATGGATCAGTTGTGTCAAAATGGCCAACCAGGCAGTTTTCCTTGTTGCCATCTCCATTTTGAATTCTTTGCGGATCGCTTTTAGCTGCTCCTCGTGTTTTGTTTTGACTTGTTTGAATTTTTCGTTGTTGTCTTTAATTCGATCCAGGATCCGGTTGGACTCATCGTCAATGGAATCTTCGTTGTGTTTCTTGAACCTCTTGATCTTGTTTTCTAGTCTGGTGTTGAGCTCGTCCGCCGTCTGTAGCTGAACGTACATTATGCATTATACATGGCATTTCTGGGCTTCAACCTGAAAACACTTTTGAATTAATTTAGACAAATTAATTGTTTAGTTGATGATTGATCAAGTAAACTCAATCAATTATATATGTGACATGGGTGCAATTGCAGTTCTTTTCTTGGTAGTTGCAGTTGGGTGTGGCTGCAAGAATCCTGAAGATGTTGTCTCGTCGGCTGCTTGCAGTTGACTAAGGAATTCTTGCATTGGAACTGTCACTTATTGTCTATTACCAGTGGCGTAGCTAGGATTTGTAGTCCCCCCTTAAATATTGAAAAAAGGCCTCCTTAATGTTAAAAATAGCGTATAGTTTATATTTTTTCTTTCTATCTAACTCTCACTTCCCAGGTTTTGATAAACCGTGGCCCCTGCCAGGGTAGGATTGGAGGGCTCCTGCGGGGCCTTAGCTACGGCGCTGGCTATTGCTTCTATCAAACTTCTTCAAACAAGTCGTAGATATACTGTGGCAATGTAAAATAGCCGTAGAAAGCACAATACTAAAACAAACATTTATTCAAACATGAGCATTTATTATAAAAGAACTTCTTCTTATGTAAAAACCTTTGTACATATAATTTAAATATCCAATTTACAAATTTGTTCAATTTACAGTTTTCATAACGTACACTTTACACTATTAAAATTAAGGCAAAGGCAAAACTCCACAACTTACGAAGGGATCGTAAGAAGTCTGGTAAGTCTTGCAACAGAAGGCTATACAATCAATGAATTAATCGCAGAGGCTAAGTCTGAACGATATGGTTAATGTGGGAGCAATTCGAAGCCTAATTCATTAATTTTGACACACAAAATTTACTTTTTCCATGTTTGCAAAAATACGATTTGTTGTCTGCTTTCAATTGCTATCAAAACTTAATGACAGATTTGTCTAAAAATTTTAGTCTAGCCTAGTGACAGATATTGTGACTTGTATTATAGTAAAATAACCTTTAAATTATTTTTAATATACATTATTAACCTTATTTAAACAGTTACGAACGAAGTCGTGGTTTATTTCTGGTGACTTTTAAGATTATATATTAGAAAAAACATCCTAAGAAATAGTTAAACACTAAAATCATTATTTCTTGCCCGCCCTGTAGTTCAACTTGTATGACTTGCGTGAGCATATTTAAAAAAAAACACCAATTTTGTAATTTGAAGAATTTCAATTTAATTTAAAAATTATGATTATTATGTATATTTAAAATCTACAAAAACTAAAAATAGTTAATTATCGTATATCAACCCTTACATGTACACATAAGTATTATCTTGGAACAACAAATATGTTTAGTTAGTGTTAGCACTCGAAATACAAATAAGTTAATTGATTCTATAAAGACCTCACTTGACCTCGGGTTCACAAGCAGTCTAATCAAATGGTAAATTGCTCTTAGTTCAAAACTACACTTCAACTGCATCGTAAGCTCTCCAGTTGTTTGTGATGTTTGTTATAAAATCAAAGTGACTGAATGCATTTTATTCAAATATAATTTAATAGTAGAAAGGTAAGCAATTTTTTTGTGAATAAATACTTAACTTCAAAAACACTTTTTGTATGAATTAATTATAATTATTTTATTTATTTAAGAAATGGTATATTAAATTAGGCAACCAAATTAGCATGCTTAACAATGAAAACTGTATAAATAGCAATAATTATACAATATGCCAATTAAATATATTACATATTTTTACTAGGCCACAATCAATTTCATAGCGCATGATAACGTTGACGACAACAATGCATTATAATAACATTTACATGGTTGAATGACAGTGCAGATAAAACTTGCCTTTTGTTTAGTAGAATTAGAATTAACTTTAAATGCTCGAATCAGCAAATTGTAAATATGTAAATGTTCATCATATAAAAGTACTCTTCATACCAGCACAAAATCTCATGCGCAACCGAGTGCTGCGAAATGCAAAATAAAAAATATTTGCGTTCAGTTAATGAGTAGCCTGCAAACAAGTTTGTTGTTCTCTCTAGGTTTAGATAGCTCTGTGTACTCTATATATTCAAATTAGTTACATACATACCGGGCAGTGCATCGGATCTCTGTAAGTGTTATCTTTGCAAATACCTAATAGTTTCTAAGTAAATTGATAATATAATTAAATAAACATTAGGATGGATTTCCTATTGTTGTTTATTATTATACTAAACAAAGAGTTCATAGAATTTAAAGGTCAATGAAACGCCACAAAAAAAAAATATTAACATGAATATGTATATGTTTGTTGTTGAAATGTTTTGCGATGTGGGTTTAATATTAATTTTGTTCAATTAGAATTGCAATGTCAGTGATAAATGTATTTTTAGATTTGTCATAAAAAATACTTGCGGTTGCTAAATGATGTAATAAAATTGATGCATACTAATTGTTTATCTTATTCAATGAAAAATTAAATAATGAGTTTCCATTTTAATATTGTTATTATTAACTTTGATAATTATTTTAATATTTCAATCTCTATCAAGAAATTACTACATTATATACAAAAAATGACAAATCAAATTAAATTATAAGAATTTTATTGATTTAATCAATAAAATTAATTTGCAATATTATACCCAAAAATAAAAGTACCCTTCGTATATTTTAATTATTATTAAATACTTCAAAGCTTCCATGTTTTTTCGTTTGTTTTTATTTCAATATTTTACTTCAAATGTATGCTATTATTTGTGGCGTGATACTGTAGCGCATCAGTAGTTTTTTAGTTCAAGGTTTTGCAATAGTATATAGTGTGTGAAAGGCCGAAAATAGGCTTCAGCAGCCCGCGATTAAGTGCTGAAAGTGAAGCATTTTAGGGTATGAAATGTGAAATCGTGATTAAAAATAATTAAATTAAAGATTCATATTAACTTTTTAGCGGTAGCGCTGCTAAATTGTTGTCTCGATCAGTAATTTAATGCCAAAACAGATGTTTTTGGCAGAGACTCGCGAAAAACGTTTTTAATAATAATAATAATAATAATAATAATAATTTATTCGTGTTAAAATAAGCTATAGCTCTTACACAAGTCAGGTACATCAATGATATAAAAAATATTTAAAATAGTATGTGTAAATTTAAAATACAATTGTACAATTAAAATATAAATCTTAAGTAAATATAATACTATACACTTTGTAAAACATTAAAATGTTAAAAAAAAAAATGCTAATACGAGACCAAAAATAAAAAAAAATATAAACTAACAAAAACAGTAATATAAAAACCTACAAATTAAAATCTTGAAACTTATTGGATAGACATTCGTTTATACTATAAAAAGCTTTTTTAAGAAAGTAGCTCTTTATAGTTTTGTTAAAACTTATATTAGGAAGTGACTTAATGTTTTGTGGAAGTAAATTATATAGTTTAGGAGCAAAATGATATGTAGAATTTTTGGTTTTTGTCAAACGGGTTTGACTGGGATAGAGTTGTTGTCTAGCTCTAGTAAAGTGGCTATGTATTTGATCGTGAGTAATAAAACAACCTAAATTTTTTCGAACATAGTGTATGCATTTAATCATGTAAACACATGGTAGTGTAAGTATGTTCATTGAGATAAAAACTGTTTTGCAATTATCTCGGTACCCAGTTAAAGAAATAACTCTTACTGCGCGACGTTGAATACAAAAAAGTCTATCCAGAATGGATGAGTGACCCCATGTTAATATTCCGTATGTAATATTAGAATGAAAATATCCATAGTACGCAGCCATTAACGCTGTTCTAGGCAAAGAATTCGTTAACTGTCTAAGTAAAAAAATAATTTTGTTTAATTTTGCGGAGACCTCATCACCGTGAGAGTACCAATTTAGTTTGGTGTCAAGATTCAAACCTAGAAATTTAATTGGAACATTATGCATGTTTTCAGTTCTTAGGGAAAAATGTAAAGTCTCGGTCTTGCTATCATTTAGTGTTAGACGATTAGTTGAAAACCACTCAGATATGTTTTCTAAAGATCTATGGCTATTAAACCTTGCTGTTGACATATCGATAGACTGATGTATAAGAGTAGTGTCATCAGCATACAAGATGATGTTAAAATCATTTGCTTGTTGGGGTAGATCATTCACATATAAAATAAATAGCAAGGGGCCGAGAATTGAACTTTGAGGAACTGCATGGGTGATATTGGTTTCAGTAGATGATAAAATATTATTAACCAATACCCTTTGACGTCTCTCACACAAATAAGAGTTTAACATGCGACAAGTTTGCGGGTGAAAGTTATAGAAATATAATTTCCGAAGAAGAATGTCATGAGACACACAGTCAAACGCATTACTTAGATCAAGAAATGATGCTACTGTGCAAACACCAGCATCAAAACCCTGTAAAACTTGATCCGTAAGTGCCAAAACTGCGTCCTCTGTAGACTTACCTCTACGGAAACCATATTGATGTTTGTTGATCATATTATATGTGTCTAAATAACTGCAAATTTGATTAAACAATAACTTTTCAATTACTTTCGAGATGACGGGCAACAGAGATATTGGTCTATAATTATTTGTTTCGGATTTATCACCCTTTTTAAAGACTGGTACAACACATCCTAGTTTTAGTACATGAGGAAAACTTGCTGATGTTATGCAATAATTTATTAGTTTAGTTAATGGATAAATTATAACATCTAGAACACACTTAAGCAGGTTGTTTGTCATGCCATAAATATCACGAGCGTGAGAACTATTTAAGTTTTTGATCACATCTCTAACTTCGTTATAGCTGACTTCATGAAAAGTAAAATAAACGTTATCTACTTGGTCTGCTTGGTAATTGGTATATAGGTATTCGATTGGGTCTTTATTAGTAGATGACAGTTTATCTAAAAGTTTTGTTGCAATTGTACTAAAAAAATTGTTAAATTCATCAGGGTGAATTTCACACACAGGTTCTGATGCCAAGCTTTTTTTGTTTTTTATCAATGACCACATTGCCATAGGAATATTATTAGACTGTTTAATAAATCTATCATTGGCAGATGTTCTAGCATCTTTTAGTTTAATTTTGTATTTTTTACTGTACTCTAGGTAGTTATTTTTAGTTTCTGGATAACGTTTGCTAGCTTCTCTCATTAATAATAAAGTTTTGCGCATTTGCCTTAGTTCGTTGTTGAACCACTTTACTGTGTTACTATTTTTGTTAGAGGTACGCAAAGTCTTTTCTGGAAAACACGTAGCGATAGAGTTTGACAAAGATTCTATAAATAGTAAAAATTTTGTTTTAATGTCTAAAGAGTTTAGATCTATGTTTTTAGTAGTACTTGTTTGTAGTTCAAGATTTTCCGTACACTTTTGATAGTATTTTTGTCCTTTAATTAGTTTATTGTTGTGGTATTCCGATCATTCTTAGTTCAAGTTTTTGTGCAAACTATTGATGATATTTTTGATGAGGCAATTAATTTAGTGATTCGGAAGTCACCTAGTAAGCCGTCGGTCCCATCAACCACTTCAAACAAGTCGTAAGACTTTTGGGGCGGTGTAAAATAGCTGTACAACGCAAAAAAATAAAGAAGAAGTTTATCGTTTTGACAAAAATAGTAATATAAATATTCAAACGAACAACTGTGACTTTATCTAGTGCAATTTAATACTAAATGTCCGCATTAATTGGCACCATTTAGCATGTAAGCAATTGACACCCACTTGGGCGGGTAGGCGTGTTATTTCAGTTTCAAACTACTATACTAGTCTGTAATAATTAATTGGATTGTTTGTGATTAAAAATTTGGAAATCAAATTTTATGTTGTAAATGAAAGACTATTGACTAGATGCGAAAAGAACAAATATTTAATCTTTTGATAACAAACGCTTGGATGTCGGTATGGTACTCCAATAAATAATAAGGGATGAGTAGTTTGAGTGGAGTGACCCGCTCACTTGCCACTTGGTTTTATTTTATTTTTTGTAAGTTATAGAATATTAATGTATGCAGGAAGGACAAATATCTAAGCGGTTATGATTGAAAAGTTGGATGTTACTTTCTATTTTGTAAATTAAAGACTATTGGCGTCTGTGGGGAAGACAGATATCTAATCTTTTGATAACAAACACTTGAGCGGGTAGGCTGGTTTATCCAGTTTCAAACTTTTAGTACTTCTTTTTTTGCAATTTAAGACTAAGTCCTGTTATCTGCCTTTTAGCCTTCCCTTGGTACTGACGTTCAGCTGTCCATCTATTTGTTAGGTGGTCTGCCTGTGGGTCTTCCACTTTGGGGTTTTTGGTCTTTGGCCTATTTGGCAATTCTGTTGTGGTCTATTCTATCCGCATAGTCTCTCTATTATCGTATTTGTGATCTGACCATCTAGCTACGTCTTCAATGTCTAGTTCTTCATTGATTATTATATATATATATTATTATCATTAATTCTTTGGTTTTAGATGTTTTTGCATGGGTTTTAGCGGCGTAAGTTAGGACACAAGTTTTATAGATTTTAACTTTGCTTTGTGTGGACATATATTTGTTTTTCTTTTTATCAGTCTGGTGATTTTTGTGGCATTAGCTTTTACTTTTTCTATGAAGTTTCTATTAAATTTCATTATTTATTCTATAGATGCATTGCCCACCATTAATTTGCTTTGGATGGGATCTTTCGAAATTACCATTGACTTTAGTTCTATACTACTAATCCGTAATTATTAATTGGAGTAACCGACTTATTTGCCTAAGCGTTTGTTATCAGAAAGTTGGATATCATTTTCTATTTTGTAAATTAAAGACAATTGACATCACACGGCCAAGTGTTTGTTATTAGAAGATTGTATTTTATTTTTATTTTGTAAATTAAAGACTATTTGTCTGCACGAACGAGAAATATCCAATCTTTTGATAACAAACATATGGTCGGGTGGGCGGGACACTCTAGTTCTAAAGTACTTGTTCGTAATTATTAATTCTAGTACCCTCACTTACCCGCTTAAGCGTTTGTGATCAAAAAGTATTGACGTCTGCGGGTAGAATAAATATTCAATAATTTGATAACAAACACGTGGGCGGGTAGGTAGAGTATTCCAATAAATAATTGCGGGCGAGTAGTTTGAAACTGAAGTAAACCGCCCACCTGCTCAAGTATCTGTTATCAAAAGATTGGATTGGATATTGACGTTTGACAAATATCTAATCTTGTAATAAGAAACACTTGGTCGGGTGAATACAGTTTTAAACTACTTGTCCGTAATCATTTATTGGAGTACTGAAGTGTTGGTTATAAAAACACAGATAACATTTTCTATTTTAAAAAATTAAAATTTATCGACGTCTGAGAAGAGATCAAATCTTTTGATAATAAACATTTGAGCGGACGTTAGGGTCACTCCAGTTTCAATTTACTCATCCGTAATAATTTATAAGAGTTTTTGCGAACCTGTCCGCCCAAGTGTTTGTTACCGAAAGATTGAATTTTATTTTCTATTTTATAAATTAAAGACTATTGTTGTCTGCAAAAAGTACAAATATACTATGTTTTGATAACAAACATTTGGGCTGGTCACTGCAGTTCCAAACTACTTGTCCGTAATTATTAATTAATTCAACGTTTTTCCTAAGATGTTTAGTAATACTTTTAGAGCTACGATAGCTTTTAGTTCAACGTTTTTTTGTTAATTTTTGGTAATATTTTTGTTGCTGCAATTAGTTTATTGTTTTGCCACAAATTTATATTAATGTTTGTGATGCAGCAATCATATAATTTACGATTTAGCTAAAAAATTTGCAATAAACAATAACAAGCCAGCTTTAAGATAAAGGTGCTATGGCACGCTTTTCCTGATGCCATCAGATTTGAAACATTAGTATACTTATTAGCCTAGCACGAAAATGAATTGGTGCTCAGAACACATGGCCCTACGAATACAAACTCAACTTGTGGCGTAGCTATTTGTAAGCAAGGGTCTGCAATGCGGAAAGCCCTACATTCATACAGTGGTTCTGTATGCATGTGGGGCCAACGAATGTATAGAATTTTGCTCATAGCTGGATTTTGCTATTTTTGAGGATATTTACACTTTTAAACAGCTTGTAGAGTGATTGTTGCGCTTTCTGCTAATTGTTCAAAATTTCAAGGCCGGATCTTGCTATTTTAGTAATTTTATAAACAGAATTTTGCATTTTTTGACCGGATTTTGATTTTAAATATTTTATGACCGGATTTTGCTATTTTTGAATTTTTATAAACAAAATTTTGTTTTTTTTAACAGTTTATTATCAAATTTTAATATTTTATAGTAGTATTTTGTTATTTGACTTTTTATAAATTGAATTTTACACTTTTTGACTGTTTTTGCCATTTTTAATGAAAAATATTTACAATTTTGCCAATTGACCAAAATTTGCTGCTTTCTAACAATGTTTCATACTTCATGGCTGGATTTGGCTATTTTTGACATTTTATGAATAGAGATTTGCAGGTTTCGACAGTTTATAATCTTATTTTGAATATATCTTTATATACCTTTCAACAGTTAATTTATATTTATAGTCAAATTATAATTCATTATGACATTATTTTAATATTTTATAGCCGAATTTAGATATTTTTAACTTAATAGGAACAGAATTTTGCTATTTATATCCGTTTTGGCTGGATTTTGTTATATTTTTTTTACTTTTTATAAGATTTTTGCATTTTTAATAGTTTATGACTAAAGTTTAGTGCTTTCTGAAAATACTTTTATACTTTGTGGTCGGATTTGGCTATTTTTGACATTTTATGAATAGAATATTGCACGTATCACCTGTTATTAAGCGGATTTTGTCATTTATGACTTTTTATAAATAGAATTTTGCATATTTTAACAGTTTATGATTAAATTTTGGTGCTTTTGAAAATATTTTTATAGTTTGTGACTGAATTTAACTATTTTTGTCATTCTGTGCATAGAATTTTGTACTTTTCAACAGTTTTTGGCCGGATTTTGGTTCATTTTAACAATATTTAAATTTGTTATGGTTAAGAATAGTAAAACTTTTATTCTTAACTTTTTATAAACAGATTTTGCATTTTTCAACCATTTATGGCATGATTTTTGTTCATTTTAACAATATTTTGATATTTTATGGCCGGATTTTAATATTTTTAACAAGACTTGACTTTTTATAAATAGAATTTCGCTTATTTAAACAGTTTATGACCAAACTTTGGTGTTTTCTGACAATATTTTTATACTTTATGACCAATTTTAACTATTTTTGTTATTCTGTGAATAGAATTTTGCACTTTTTAACTGTTTATGGCCCAATTTTAGTGCTTTCTGACAATATTTAAATTTGTTATGAAAGGATTTTACTATTCTTGACTTTTCATAAATAGATTTTGCACTTTTTAACTGTTTATTGTCGGGTTTTAGTTCATTTTAACAATATTTTGATATTTCATGGCCGGATTTTAATACTTTTAACATTTTGTTAATAATATTTTAAACAGTTGAATGAATTTTACTATTTTCAACAATATTTTGATATTTTGTAGCCGCATTTTTGAAATTTTATTAACAGTTGTTCATGGCCGCATTTTGGTGTTTCCTGACAATATTTTTAGGTTTTAAGGCCAAATTTAGTTATTTTTGTTGGTCAGAATTTGATTTTTTCTTAAAATATTTTAATATTGTATCACTGGATTTTGTTATTTTTGACTTTTTATGAATAGAATTTGACACTTTTCAACAGTTTCCAGCCAAATTAAAAAAAAAAAGCTAAGAATTAGCAACTATTTTAAATGAAATAATGTTACCCAAGACAAAGCTATATAAAATTTGCATTCATGTCTTCTGGTTACAGGCTGCACAATCATAAGAAACTAGTTTGAACATGAAGGTGCTTCGGCTTTGATTTCTGATGTCACCAGTTTTGAAATTCTAGTATACAAATATGTGGTCAGAACAACGTGCACATGGCTCTACAAATACAACGCAACCAGTTTCAAAGATATCTGTAAAGGCCCACAAGCATACAGAGTCAACTTGAATGAATAGATTTTTGCTCATTTTTGTCATTTTATGAAGATGTTTACACTTTTAAACAGCTTATAGCTGGATATTGGTGTTTTCTGACAATTGGTTCATTGGATTTTGCAGTTTTTGACTTTTTATAAACAGAATTTTACAATTTTTAACAGTTTATCACCATATTTTGTTACTTTTGGTTTTTTATAAATAAAGAAGTTTGCACTTTTTAACCGTTTTTAGCTGGATTGTGCCAAGGGAACGTGGCGCAGTAGTTTAGCCATTTGACTGCTGGACCGAAAATCGTGGGTTTGAATTTCATTACGGAAACTATTTTAAACGTTTATACGCTCTTTTACTTTTCAGCTCAACGTGCGGTCTCATGACTAAGATTTTTTCTGGTCCGGAGTAGATTAATAATTTCTCCAGTGGTTTGGAATCTACTTAAAACTGTGAGTTCACCTGCAATGTAATTTGCCAACATTACGGGCAGAGAAGAGGCTAATGCGCCTGCAGTGACGTGAAAAAGGGTTGATGATGATGCAATTTTTTATGAAAAATAAATAGAATTTTGCATTTCTTAATAGTTTACGACAAAAATTTGGTACTATATGACAATATTTCATACTTTATGGCCGGATTTTGCAATTTTTGATATTTTATGAATTGAAGTTTGCACTTTTCGACAGTTCATTTTGAATTTTTCTGACAATATTTTTATATTACTAGTTTATTTGTTGTTTTTGACTTTATGTCGGAAGGAACAGACTAAACTCCAAGAATGTATTATACACGTAAAAATAATGTAAAAAAACTTAAATGTTGTTATCCAATTTTCAATTCTTTTTAAGTTATAGCTTAAGTAAAAATGTTTATCTAGTTTGCCACAAAAGGTTTTCAGGGCGTTGGATTGGTTGCGGTGGTCCTATTAGTTGGTCTTCAATATCTCCAGACCTCTTAGCACTAAATTATTGTTTATGGGGCTGGTTTTAAGACAAAGTAGAATAGGTAAATGACGATGATGAAAGGTAATTTTGAACATTTATTATAAAAAGATTATGATTACCAGAACGTTAATGTAGACATTTCATTTATTTTTAATTACGCTATAACTTAAAAACAAATAAAAATCGGATAACAACATTTTACTTTTTTACATTATTTTTAAGTTTACAATACATTTCTGAAGTTTGTTTGGTCCGTTCCTCTCGACTCACCCTGTATATATAATTTTGTATTTTTTTAACAGTTTATGGTTGTTTTTCCTGACAATATTTTAATATTTTATAACCGGGTTTAGTGTTTTGGTTTTTTTTAAAATAGAATTTTGCACTTTACCTTTTTTTACGGATTTTCCATTTTTCATTTTTTATAACAAGATTTTGCTTTTTTAACAGTATATGACCAAAGTTTGGTGCTTTGTGACACTATTTTCATACTTCATTGTCGGATTTTGCTGTTTTTTACATTTTATGAACAGAATATTGTATTTTTTACCTGTTATTATGCGGATTTTGCTATTTTTGACTTTTTATAAATAGAATTTTTTAGCATTTTATGACCAAACTTTGGTGCTTTCTGACAATATTTTCATATTTCATGACCGAATTTAACTATTTTTGTCAGTTTGTAAATATAATTTTGAACTTTTTAACAGTTTTTGGCCTGATTTTGTTTCATTTTAACAATATTTAAATTTGTTATGGCAAGATTTTACTATTCTTAACTTTTCATAAACAGAATTTGCACTTTTCAACTATTTGTGGCATGATTTTGGTTTATTTTAACAATATTTTGATATTTTTAACATGACTTGAATTTACATAAATAGATTTTTACATATTATAACAGTTTATGACCAAACTTTGGTGCATTTCGACAATATTTTTATACTTTATGATCGAATTTATTTGTTTTTGTAATTTTGTGAATAGAATTTTGCCTTTTTCAACTGTTTATGGCCCGATTTTGGTGTTTTCTGACAATATTTAACTTCCCATGAAAGTATTTTACGATTCTTGACTTTTCATAAATAGATTTTGCACTTTTTAACTGTTTATTGTCGGGCTTTAGTTCATTTGAACAATATTTTGATATTTTATGGCCGGATTTTGATATTTTTAACATGACTTGACTTTTTATAAATAGATTTTTACATATTTTAACAGTTGATGACCAAACTTTGATGCATTCTGACAATATATTCATACTTTATGATCGAATTTAACTATTTTTGTCATTCTGTAAATAGAATGTTGCACTTTTCAACAATTTATGGCCCGATTTTGGTGCTTTCTGACAGTATTTAAATTTGCTAAAAATTATTTTACTATTCTTGACTTTTTATAAATAGATTTTGCACTTTTCAACTGTTTATTGTCGGGTTTTTGTTCATTTTAACAATATTTTGATATTTTATGGCCGGATTTTGATATTTTTAACATGACTTAACTTTTTATAAATAGAATTTTGCATATTTTAATAGTTTACTATGGTGTTTTCTGGCAATATTTTCATACTTTGTGACTGAATTTATTTATTGTTGTTATTCTGTGAATAAAGTTTTGAACTTTTTAACAGTTTCTGGCCGGATTTTAGTTCTTTTTGACAATATTTTATTTTTTATGCTAGGCATACTGATAATGGGTGCATACCCTGAAACACGTGTATGTGTCTCTTACTGGATGAAGATGCAATTTACATAAAATAAATCATTTATAATTTTAAATATTTTATTTGTTTTTATGGCCGGATTTTACTATTCTTGACTTGATTTTTACTATTTCTTACAATATTTTGATGATTTATAGCCGGATTTTGCGTTTTTTTAAGTTTGATGAAAATCTTGAACAGTTGTTTGCTTGATTTTTGTGCTTCTTGACACTATTTTAAAGTTAGCCAATTTTAGTTATTATATGAGATTTTATAAAAAAAAATTACTTTCTAACCGTTTTTGGCCGGATTTTGTTTTTTTCTAAAAATATTTTATTACTTTTTGATCGTGTTTTGTTATTTTTGATTTTTTATTAACAGAATTTTATACTTTACATCAGTTTTTAAAAGAATTTAAACAAAATGTGTACGGTTTTTCCGTCTCTGAGGAGCTTTTCTCAATATTTGACATGTCAATAAATAATTGGCCATATCAACACAAAAAAAGTTGAGAATTAACACCAAAAGTTTTTAGCAATGTGTTAAGTTGGCATAAAAATTACTAAATTGTTCTTCAAACTGACAAAAATGTTACTATATCTGTCAAACAGTTACTAAAAATATTAAAAAGTTTACAGCAATGTAATCAATTGCGTACCATCCATTTCTGCAAAATAAATATGAAAAATTCAGTTGAATAAGATTTCAATGCTTCGTATTGCCTCTTCGAGCCCTAACTATTGCTTGCATATGGCGGCCCATGCCACTAATAAGCTCACGAATATTATTTTGTGGAATATTCTGTCATTCTTCCTGAAGTGCCACACGAAGCTCGTTTATAGTGGTTGATGCAACTACACGTCCTCTAACACACCTGCCCAGCATGTACCAAACATGTTTTATAGGATTTTCATCTGGGGTACATGCAGGCCAGTTAAATTTTCTTATTTCAACTGCAACCAAGTATTCTGTGACGCAATTTGCAAAATGCCGTTTTGCGTTATTCTGCATCAGAATAAAGCCATCGCCGATAAATGGAGCAAATGGGATTACGTAATTTTTCAGTCAGCGATCCTCCATCAATGACAATCAATTCGGTGCAGGCATCCATTGATATTCCTGCCCATACCATCAGGAAACTTTCACTATGGCTAAGCCGGAGCTTAAAGGTGCACTCTGCAAATTGTACTCCCGTTTGTCTCCATGCTCGTTCTCTTGCATCTGGCGAATGTAAGCAGAATCTAGACTTGTCAGTGAGCAGTACTGTATTCTATTGTGTCAATGTACAATTCAAATGTTTGCGAAAAAATTGCAGGAGTAATTTTGATTCAGCTGCTGGTCTACAAGAGTTTAAACCAACTTTTTGCAACTTTTGACGAACTGTCCACACACTCACAGCTTTACCACAAACCTCACGGAGTTAGTTTCTGATCTTCACTGAAATCACATGACGATACCGTAGAGTGCACAATCCTTAACACTTAAAATCATAATTAACACACCAATTTGCCCTGAGAATGACAGTTAATCAAAAACAAACAAGTCATAATGTCGAATGAGCAATAGGTAGTGAAGAACGCATATCTTTAAATTTTATTTTTGCTTATTAATGTTCATTAAATAAACTGATAAGTACGTGTTGTTTTTTTTTTCTACATCCTGATGGTATCTTTGATAGTAAAACACTAAAAGTTATATAAAAAAAAATATCAATTTTTTTGCAAAAAATTACTCGAAAATTTGTTTTTTTGCATCTGCGTGATGATTTATAATGCCTAAAATAGTATTACAAAAATACATTATTTGTGTATCCATATATTCAAAAGTTAACTGCAGAACTGCGTCTAGTATCATTATTATTATATTAACTATGTTTACAGTAAAAATTATAGTAAACACAATAATAATAATTCATTATTTTCAATTTCTTACTCCAAAAAAATGTCTATAGTGGGTCTAAATCTAATATGTATATGGATATAATTTGATATGCGGCCCGTGGAGTTATAATGCACCCTTGTTCTAAACTATCAAAAATGTAACTAAAAATTTAAAAAAATTATTTTAATCAATTTATATTGGCAGAAATATAGCAGACTTGTCAAATAGTATTTTAAACAGCCAAAAAGTAATTACATTTCTCAAAAAGAGACTAAACTAACAAAAATTTTACTAAATTTGTCAAAAGTTACTAAATTTGTTGACATCTGTCAAACATTTTTTCAACTATTAAAAAATGTTTTTACAAACTGTCAAAAAGATACTCAAAACTATAAAAAGTTACTAAAACTGTCAAACAGTTTAGAGCAATCTAATGCAAACATGCATACAATAATTATGTCAAATTGTATTTTAATCTGTCAAAAAAATGTTAAATGTTACTACATTTATCAACAAGTTACAAAAAAATTTAAAAAGGTACTAAAACTTTCAAACAGTTTACAGCAGTTTAATATCATAAATTGTATTTTAAACTGTCAACGGTGTTACTAAATCAGTCAAAAAACTATTTAAAATGTCAAAAAGTTACTAAAATTGTCAAATAGTTTACAGATTGCTGTAAACTATTTGACAATTTTAGTAATAAACGCACATAAAACGCAAACAATCTGCCAGTTGTCTCAAATTTTATTCAAAACTGCCAAAAACGTTACTACATCTGTCAAAAAGTTACTAAATCGGTCAAATAATTTAAATGTTTAATGTATATAAACATAATAAGTTGACAAAAAAGTAGTAAATCTGCAAAAAAGTAACAAAATCGGTAATGTATAAAAATATCATAATTTGACAAAAATTGTACTAAATCTGTAACATGTAATCTAAATTGTCATACAAAAAAGTGACTACATCTTTCAGTGACTTAGTAACTGTCAACAAAATACAATAACTGACAAATAGGTCATAATAAACATTAAAAGTTAGATAATAATTTCAAACAAAATTTTAGCTCAAACGTACCAAACACTTGCATTATAAATTGGTGAAAAAGTTATTTATTGTATTGTATTTTATAACATATGTTACTAAAAGCATTTAAAGACTCCATTCTTGAGTTATCTCAAAATGTTTTGTGTAAACAAAGTTGAGAATCATTGAGAAAAAAGATTTATTAAATAGTTAATACAGGCTTTTTTGGTTTTACTTAATCAGAAGACCAAAACAAATTGTCTCTTTGCCCAGTGTGGAGCTTGGATTTTCTACAACCATTGCGGTAACTAAGACAATAATTTTAATGGAATATTCTGATCAAGGACGACCTGATGATTTCTTGTTTACAATCGAGCTAGTTCTCTTAACTGTCCAACAACTTGGTGCGTTTTGTCAATCAAAAATTGCATGCAATCTGCTAACTGTTTCCTCTGAACTTTTATCATATTTTAAATATGTTTGTGTAGAGTTTGAAGGCTGATAATCGCGATGCATCTGCATGAGTTATAATTTTTTTAATTGAGCACTTATGAAATTGCCGAATGTCACCAGTTTTTATTACGATCGGCCTAGACTTAAATATAATTACGCTATCGATATTTCTACAAATAAACTTAATGAAGGCGATCATCGTTAAAAGACAATTGTCCATTAAGATGAAGGTATCTAACTCGTTTTGGATTTTTGTTGTTTTTTTGTTACGTAACGACGATTGATTAAGTAATCATAAGTAACAGAACTGTTGTGATTACATAACAAAAAATACAATGCTTTTAAATAACAGGTGCTGTAGAGATTGTTTTGTAAAAGTTTGAATAGACGGAAGCATTTATATACATTTGGAGACCAAAATTGCCGACGGACTAAAACTGCAATGATTGGTGTTGCCAAACTGCACATTCTTTTGAATATTTGCTGCAATACACATAAATTTATTTAAATAAAAATTATTTAGTATTAGTATAGTATAGTATAGTATGTTATAAAGTGGAAGTATTGCAGCATTTGTGAACGAAGCCGCTTATTTGTAATTTTAAATTAATATTACGAATTATAACAAATTATTGAGTAAAAACATTGGCAAAAAATTTAATTTTTTGTAAAAAGGTGTTAAATTTTCTTTATTGTCGAGTTCTTTAGTGCCCCGAAAATTGTTCGTATCTTTTTATAGAGAATGCCGGCCCTACGTATTATATTTTTATAAGAAATCCGAGTTGGTTGTATCACCGAGTAATTTTGTAGATTAAATAATTATCAGTTGCCTTATTTATTGTTTCTATAATAATAATGAATGCGATAAGATAAATATACGAATATCATAGTGTTTTAATAAATGATTTTATTGCATTATCTTGCGATAATATTTCTTGGTATAAATATATGAATCAACAGTAAAATGAGACAAATTGCTACTTAGATTTCATTAAAATTGCGTAATTTCTATGACAAAATTACGATTGAGAGCGCCGTGGCTCACGATGATCCACATTTGCAGCGTTATATTATTATTAAACTTTTTTTTTTATCATTTACACTTATTGCAATTATTGCAGAGTATAAAATGTTTAGTCTTTGCTTAAAAATACAATACCCAGATTAATCTAATTAAATAACAGATTTGTTTTGTGTTGCACGACTTGGTGCCGCTTGAAACAAGCAACAGTAGCCGTGCAAGCATAGTGACTTGAGTTCTCTTAGGTTTATCTATCGAAAGGTCCTGGTAGTGGAATCTACAGCGACAGGTTGTCAATTAGAAACAGCAAAACGTATCGGCATTATGATTCAAGGTGGTATGAGACGGTGAATCCATGATATGCCAAAAATCTAAAAATAACAGTCTATGATGTGACCTTGGGTGTTGTACATTTGGTGTCTGCTTTGGCCCCAGAACTTGACTAACTGTTAAAGAGAAAAATTGGATATTTATAGCAATGGGAAATCTACCGAAAGCGATAGTCTTTGTGATACCGTCTAGAACCGTTGCTAGCCACCATCTGACCGCAAAAATTGACACCCAACGTGGGGTGTTTTGGAGTAAATAGGCTTATCACTAACCCACAAGGAACTCCCGATACCTAGCAAACATTATGGTCTAACTAATTTCAAATTGAAGCAACAATAACTTAATAGTAGTTAAACAATTATTTAGACCAAGTTTAATACAATTAATACAAAAATGTACACTTTGGTATTATTGGAAGCTCTGTTGTAAACATCCACTGCACCCCATTGTGGCCGGCTCTAAAAGGAATGTATACTATCAACACCAATCTTTGCACATTCAATTTTATTGTTTTTTTGTAATCTATAAAGTATAGGTGCTAAGTCTATTGGCAAGTTTAGTCTGTAAATGTACATGCTTTTGTCAATTCATACTTTTACAAACAAATTTTCTTTAAATACTTCTTCTTTAAATCTTTTAATATTTTTGTTATGTAATCTCAACAGTCATGTTACTCATGTTTACATAATCAAGTTATTAACTGACAAAAGAATAATTGGTTTTTAATAATGATTGCTATCAATAAGTTTTTTGTAGAAATATCGTATATCGTGTATTATATTTGTTAAGCTGGAGCAGATTAAAAAAATACTGGTGACATTTCTCTTAGAATTGTACTAAGCTAGGTCCGCAGTGCAAGGACGCAAGACGTACAACTTTAAGAATGAAAAGAAAACAATGTTGTAATATTATAATGATTTGATTGTGGTTAGATTTAAACACGCATACAATGTATATAATGTGATCATCAGTTGTCCAGTTATTTTGATCTATATTAAACACAATTACCAAATTGGTAACCCTGTGTGATTTGTAACAAATTATTTTGATTGTGCTAAAAGCATTTTGTTGTTTGTACCAGTTTAATTAATAACATTGTCAGTGAGATGAAAAACATCAGCAACAATCTGATACGAAGTGTGCAAATTAAGTATGAGACTATTTTTTTAAATGTTTTTATTTGAATAGAATTACAATTCAATATTCACTTTCTCAAAATAACTTTATCAGGAAGTCAAACAGCGCTGGAGACGGTTTTTCCAGCAGTGCTGGAGTTTGGATACTTCTTGGATAAATAGTCAACTGGTGGGTTACAGCCCAGAAATTGGTAGACGACTAAATTGAAACCACACTACAGCTGCTAGAATATTGTCATGGACTGAAAAAGGTATACAGCGATATTGTTTAGTTGGAAGGCGTCTTAGAAGCAGCAATATTCGTAAAGATCGATTTTTTAGACGGATTACTACAAGAGATCGGTTTTAAACAACATTGTCTATTGCCGTAGAGCTTTTGATTGCCACGTGTTGGTTGCAACAATTTACAGAAGAATTTCTTCATTTATTTATTTGTTTGTGGGTGAATTTTAACTTTATAAGGGTTTGCCGGTCGATCCTTCCTTGCGTTTATCCCAAGCACTCTGAATGCAGATTGTTACATCCATAATGTAGCATCGAGCTGCTCTGGGTAAAAGGACATTCCAACAAAGTAGGTAAAATTGAGGCGGACGAGCTTGCGCGTAAAGGTTCAACTCTCATGGCGTGTGGTCCTGAACCCTGGACCGCTTTAACACTCAAAAGCTTAATAATCTACTAAAAATTAACACACACAATGCACTGAGACGGCGTTGGGATGATACTCCGGGCGGCAAAGGAAGCAATGACTACTCCAAATGCCAAGACAGCCGATTAGTACTTGCGACTGTCTAGAAAGAACTTCCAAATTATGACAGGAATCTTGTGTTATGCACATGCCCGGTCCTCGTATACGATAGAAAGTCCATGTCGGGGAGCTGTTGGCTTGATATGCAGAGTTATTGTCTTTTATGCAATTATTTAGACGGTACCAAATAGCATCTTCTGGCAGGATAATGCAAGACCACACATTTCTAACATTACCAAAAAGTATTTAGAGCAAGTACAGTTTTGGATATTGTCTTGGCCTGCACGATAACCAGACTTATCACCGATTGAGCAAGTCTGGGATATGACAAGTTTGCGGTTTAGGGTACTGCCCAGGCTTCCAGACAGTTTGAACGACCATCTTTAGGTAGCATGGAACGAGATGCCGTAAGAGGACATCAATCATTTTATGTTAACATGCTAATAAGAGTAAACTTTTGCATTAATCCACGTGGAAATATGACCACGATTATCTCCACTACCGAACTTAAACTACTCAGAACTGACTTTCGGTTTGACTTAAGACCAACACAACACTATAATCGGATGTTATTCTATCAAACGTAACAGTTTTGATACATTGCTGCTAACATTTTTAAGCAAATTAGTTTTTTTTTTAAATTTTATTACTTATTGTAGATTTTAGTAACTGGTTTAAGTAGTTTGATTTATAAAATACAAAAAATAGATGCATTGCTGTAAACTGTTGGACAGTTTTAGTGTAACTTTTTTAACAGCTCACAGAGTAGACTTTTGACAGATTTTAATTATTTACCTACTCCAATTTTAACATTTTAGCAAAATTTTGTTTGTTGTTAGTTATTTTATGACTTGCCAACTTTTAACAGTTATCAGGTTTGGGTAAATATATGGAAACACTCAATTTCTGATTGCGTTTTTGAATTTATTTCAAAAATGACCTTAATAAAATTTCTGTGTATTTTTTAATTTATAAAGTTTGTTGTATTGTTCAAAATCGTCAAAAATATTACAATATTTTCAAAAAAGTTACAAAATCCTCAAAAAAAACTAAAATTGTAAAAATGTTTCTTGTAAACTGTTAAAATTGTTATTAAGTCGTCAAAAGGGTAAAAAATGTTTTAAAATTGTTAAAAAGCTTTGTCAAGTCTGTTGATATTTTTCAAAATTGTCAAAAATATTTCAAAATTGACAGAAATTCTACAAAATTGTTAAAAATGTTTTAAAAGTGTAAAAAATTTTTTTTCATTGTTAAAAATGTTTTTCAAATCTGTTGTTATGTTTTAAAATTGTCAAAATTGTTTCAAACGTCAAATAATTTCATGTATCAAAAACGTCTAAAAAATGTCAAATAAAATTTCAAAACTGTCAAAATGTTTTTTTAAGTCTGTTATTAAGTTCAAATAGGTTTTAAAATATTTAAAAAAAATTAAAAATGTTTCCAAAGTGTAAAAAAATATTTTTTTTTTAAATTGAGTATATTAATACTCTTTTATTTTTCAAATCAGGTAATTTTTTAACCTACAATGCAAATACACATTATTTGACAGTTTTTTTATATTTTAATGACAGTTACTAAGTTACTAATAGTTATTGACAGATGTTGTCAATTTTTGTATGATAGTTTAGAATAAATTTAACATATCTTATACATTTTTTGCGTATGACATTTATATACATTAAAAATGCAAACTTTTTGACAGTTTTAGTAACTTTTTGACAGTCTAAAATTCATTTTGACAAATTTTGTACAGATCTCAAACTTATAATGTTTTTATACGTATCGGCAGACAGTTTGACAGTTTAAATTATTATTTTACAGATCTGATACTTCTACCAAAATATGGTATTATAAACTGTTTAACAGTTTTAGTAACTTTTTGACAGATGTAGTAACGTTTTTGATTGTTTTGAATAAAACTTGACACATCTGGCAAATTGTATGTATTTGTCAGTTTCAGTAAATTTTTGACATTTTTAATAGGTTTATGACAGATTTAGTAACTCTGTTGACAGTTTAAAACTCAATTTAATATTTTATATTACTGTAAAATGTTTTTTTCCAGTTTTGTGATGTTTTGAGTTAGAACACAATTTGTCAGATCTGGCAAGTTGCTTCCAACTTTATGGTATGTTTGCACGTTGCTGTAAACAATGTGGTAATTACGAAACTTTTAGTAACCTGTTGACAAATGTAGTAATTTTTTTGAAAGTTAAAATATTAGATTACAATTTGACATATCTGTTAGCTTGTATACATTTTATCATATTGCTGAAAACTATTTGATAGTTTTAGTAACTTTTGACAGATGTAGTCATGTTTTTGAAAGTTTAGAATTTTTTTAACAAATGTACTCACTTTTTGACAGTATTTTTGGCAGTTTTGAATACTATTTGACAGGTCTGCTATAGTGTTACTGTAAATTGTTTGACAAATAGAATACCTTTCCTTATCGAAAGTGTTAAATGATTTAAAAAAATTTTATGCTTACACAGGCTAAAAAACTCAAATGTTGTTATCAGATTTTCATTTGTTTTTAAGTTATAGCGTATACGTTACGTATTAAGAGAAGATATTGTCGCTGATGGATTAAAAAAATAAAGCCTGGAATAGACATAAATGAATCAAAAAGAATACAAAGGTTTTTGCCAGTTAAAAAAAATCATTGCACTGGTACTGGAGTGGGGCTTCTTAAAGAATTTGCAAATATATTCTGAAAATTGATTACTTTACCTGTTTAGATAAACATGACAAGCTGTAGGCGTTCAGATAAATTTTGAAAGGCCTAAATGAATTATGAAGTCAAGAAATGGAAAGAGTCGGGTCAACTCTACTTTTTTTCCTATTTTTGAGATGGTTTGTTAAACGTCCGTGCACTGCAGTCTGTTGGTGTTATTGTGCAACTCTGATTGTTACTTTTCCAGAGTTTTTCTTTAGCTAGCTTGTGTTTTTTTTTAAAAGAACTTGCGTTTTTCATTGTAAGCTTGCGAGGCTTGTTCTACAGGGTATAGGAGTATATCTTTTGGATTACTATTCTTTTTTTTTTTGTTTAAGTGGTGCTTTTTTTTTGGCTTACTTTAAGGTTTCCTTTTATGTCTAGATTTTTTGGTGTCCAAATGAGGCGTACCTTAATGCTTCCAGACTGGTTATGCAGTCTATCACCAGTTTGAATTTTATGATTGGAAAACGTATTGGCTGTCGGACATGATAATTATCAGTTGCTTGAACTGAAGTATTTTGCCCAGATATAACGTAATTGACGTTTTTTTTTTTTGGCTTTTGCCTTTATATATTCCGGTTCTGGTGTCATTGTAGTTTTTAGTCCCATCTGCGTACCAGATAACTAATTTAATATTGTCCAAATATTTTTTTTTGTTTATCCACTTTTTTCGAGTCGGTTTATCACATTAAACGACTTTTGTATGCAATAATCTTTTTTGGAATTTGATATTATTTTTAGTATCTCTTCTTTATGTAACACATTTGTTATTCCCGAGATTTGCAGTATGTCCGTTAATCTGTAGTTTGTACGTTGAATGCCTTGCTTCCATCTTCACAACTAAGTGCAGTGGTGGTAGTGATAGCAGTGTTTTTATGGCAGCTGTGGGAGTTCAATCACCACACCAGATAGTTATACACTCTGTATATAAGGTGTTAAATCACATGTTTGTCCAACCATTTCATTGTTTGCAAGGAGTATTTGGATGGCTTCTGTTGTCATATTTTCCAGATGAATATGAAAGGTTAGTTTGAAGTTTAGCTTGAGCCCCAGTATAACTTGGTTTAGCAAATTTTCGAAAGTTTGGGAAAGTCTAAAATGGTCTTTAAAAATTGTAAAGACTGGCTTTTTTAGGGTATAGATCGGCATTCATAAACTCAATATAGCATTTCAGGGACTTTTAATGGTATAAAGAAGTACTCCAGACCATCCAGAAAAGACGGAAGTTTTCAAAGATTTGGAGATATTACTCAATTTATTGATTTATTAAAGCTTTTTGATCATATAAGGCATATCAAGACTTAAGAAACCTTAATGCCCGTACTAATAGTGAAAGGTTTATTTATTTGAACTTATATCACATCATGAGTAAGTAGCCTTACTATCTATCAAGGCGGTTTGTTGTTGTCCACCTACGCGCATTTGTATCTTAGACAGGTAACTAATTGTTTTTGCAAGACCGATGGTTGGTTTACCCAGTTGACTTGTAGCTCTTACTCGTTGCCGGTTTGTGGTTTGTTTTTCCGTTTTGTGGTTTGTGGGAAAGTTTGTTTATGAAATTTTTGGATTTTTGGAGTGCTTCATTCTTCATCTTGAGCATCAAGTTGTTGCTTTAGATTTTTTAGTTTTATTCTGCCAGCAATTGCTCCAACGTCTACTGGTTTATAAGAACCTCGAGATTCAATCTTAATTCTTCATCAATGGGCGTAGAATGGTTTTTTTTTTACTTTATAGTGGAGCTAAACTGAGCAGTTTCAAAATTTATTTCGGCATCTGGTTACGCTGTATTTAGCACTTAGTTCAGGTTTGAAGCTGTGTAGTGGTATACTGTGGCAAGAATGCCATTAAAAAAATAACATATTTGATTTATCAGGGTTTTTCGTGTGTTGCTGAAGACCGCCAGAAGTCTTTGATTTGATTCGAAGGTATCCTCTTGGCTCTTGGTGTTACTAAGTTAATTTTGGTACAATATTGTACTCGCATTTTTCATGGTTCTATTCAATTGGATTAAATTTAGTAAATTTTTCTACCAAAATATTCATTTTTTGTACAAAACTAACTGATTGACATAACTAATATCAGTACTTAAAATAATACAAAATTTATAATTTTATTTTAATTGAGATTAAATATGGGCAATTCCATTTCAAACGGACCAGAGCTGGGGTGGGTGCATTGAGAAACTTGCTTATGTATTTTTTTTTTAGTTTCCATAACTTTAGTAGTCCTTTGATCGGTATATGAGAGTATAAAATCCATAAAAAAAAATTCTACGATTTTTTTAAGTTTTTTTGTTGATTTTTAACTTAATCGCATCTTTTGTTTAAAAACCGTAATTTTAACTCAAAAGAAATAAACTTACTAATGAAATCAATCAGAATTTTTTTGTACAATGCAAATCTAGAGGCATTTCAAGCCTATACCCTGTCTATAAGCCGCAAAAGCCATAAAACCATGTTTTTGTTCTCAGTGGGGTGGGCAAAAAAGAGCATTTTTTAACCGCCAAAGTTGACGTATTTTGATGTAAATTAATTGGAAAACATAAATATGTTCTGTGTATTTGTGTTTTAAGGGTCTAAAGCTCAAAAAATCTGCAAAGTAGGCCTATTCTTCAACATAAACTCTTACAAATGCACGTTTAGCCGCGTTCAGAGGAACAATACACCAAATATTATTAAAAATTTGAATTCTGGGGACAATTTTACATGGAAAATAGTCAGTGTTGTACTCATCGTCTATACGAAAGTCCATCTAGAAAGAAATTTTCAGGCAATTATTTTTTTTACAATCAAACAAAGAGTAAAATGGCCCAAAATTGGTTCAAGCGACAAAAGATGTCTTGGTTAAACTTTTAAAATAAGCTTAAAAAATATAATCTAAATAATCTTTAAGAAAAATTAAAAAATATTTTTTTTTAAGATGGGTTTTTCTTTGCCAGATAAGCACGACACTGAATATTTTCTATGTAGAATTGTTTGTAAAACTCAATTTTTTAATAATATTTGGTTTATAGTTTCAATTTTTTAATTAATTTACATCAAAACACGTCAACTTTGGCGGTTAAATTTTTTTTTTAAATGCTTTTTTTTGCCTAGCATACTGAGAACAAAAACATGGTTTTATGGCTTTTGCGGCTTATGGACAGGGTAGAGACTTGAAATGACGCCAGATTTGGATTCGACGGAAAATTTCTGATTGATTTCATTAGTAAATTTATTTTTTTGAGTTAAAATTGCGGTTTTTAAACAAAAAATGCGATTAAGTTAAAAAACAACAAAAAATCTAAAAAAAATTGTATAAAATTACTTTTTTAATGGGTTTTATATCCTCATATACCGATCAAATAAGTTATAGAAACTAAAAAAAAATACATGAGCAAGTTTCTCAATCCCCCCCCCCCCCAGCTCTGGTCCGTTTGAAATATAATAAATAAAATAAAAAGATAATACTTAAAAGGTTGTGTAATTGAGTATCTTTACAAAAAACTAAACTTTGTTGCCCAAAAAACATTGAATTCTATATTTTGTAATACAGTAAAATCAATCAATACCTCTTAGCTATTTCTAACCCAAAATTTTATAAGGTTGCAAGTTGTTTAGAACAATTATTGAGTGTTCAGTTATTAGATTACTGAATAATAGTTTTTTCCTAATGCTCCTAGAAAGCTCGATTTTTCAATGGATTTTAATACAATGTGGTTGACATTGGTATAACTTCTCTATTTTTGAGAATGAGTCTTGATCGTTGAGATTGTGCAGTATTTTTTTACAAAAAATTGAATTGAGTCTTCTACGTAGCTTTCTGCAACTGCAGAACACTTCTATGACGCTTTAAGATTGAGGATTTTTTGGTTTTAAAAATTTGCCGATTTTGGAAGTTATTTTATTCATTGTGTTAACACCATTAATTGTTGGCATCCAGCATATCGTGTTCGTTGTAGTCATTCATTTTAGTTATTATTTACATTAATTTGCTTCAATTGAATTTGCAAATTTTAATTAATTTGTTGTTTGAATTTTATTTACGTTTTGTTACTAAGTCAACGGGTGCTACAATATGTATACCTCGACCTCGTTATTTTGAACAAACTTTGAATTTTTGTTTGTTAAAATTATGTGAAAACGATTGTACAAAAAATAGTATGCAATAATCGAATCGTTAAGTCCCCCAGGGTCGTGGTTTTTTTTTTCAATTTTTGTGATTACTTTCTTTGTATTGCAATATACTATTATAGCTAATATTAAAAAAAAACAAATTGTGAAGTTAGCGAATCAAATAAAAATATTGGACACCAAGAAATAAAAGCGCAAATGACTTATGAAGGTCTTAAGACGGCCCTGTAAACACAAAATCAATTAAGATGTGCTTTGGGTTGCCTACCATACTCACAAATTTATGAAAAAATTTATAATTTTCAAAATTGGCTTTATTTCATAATTATTATTAATTAGAAGTTTGTTGATATAAGTAATACAGTGCATGCTAATACTGTAATTATTTAAAATACCTTATAAAAAAATTGAGCATTTTAAATATTATTTAATTTGTTATTGTTAAAGATATGTATACATACATAATGAGATCCATTGAATGTCGACTAAAATTTTTACTTGCAAGGTCAAACACAATGATGTTTATTTGTTTGTAATTATCAAACAAATAAAACATTTAGGTTTGTCGAGATTATTTCATTTGCATATTTCAAACGAAAATAGATTTAATAAAGAACAAGTCTCACCGCCCGTGGAGAATTATAATAAAAGCAATATGAACTAAATACCAGTCCATATTCATTATATAATGCGTTCGTTTATGCTTGGTTTATTGGTTTATGCATTAGCTGTAGGGTAGCCTTGTAGTAGACGTGCTCCGTCCAGCGTGTAGTAGTAGTTTGATGCTATTCTAAGCGTCATCGTGTAAACCACGTGCTCAATAAAAAAAAACAATGTGAGTTTTTATCTTTAAATGTAAATTCCAATCAATTTTCATTTATCTAACCGAAATCAGAACAAAACACTGATAAGCATAATCCGTAATAACCTTTTATCTTTCATTAAAAACATTAATAATAGTAACAGATTATTGGAAAATTTGTGAAAAAACAGATTTGAATTGTATTAGGTATGTTTTCATTCAGAAATAAATCATTTTAATTTAAAATACATAAAATAGTTTTAGGTTATATTAGACAACGTGCTCCATAATCAATAATTTAACTAAACCGTACAGAAACCTGTAATTGAATTAATATTTTTTCCGTTTTTCAGATCAAACCAAAAGAAGCGATTTATCTACTAGAGAACTAAAACCAGAAGTAGGAAAAATGTCTGAGTCACTTTCAGGTAATTATTTATTTAATTTAAAAAAATTTAATTTTTACAAAACTAATTTTTGTTTCAGATCTTGTTCTACCTTCCATGATTATCATAGCATTATTTGTTATAAATTCTGTTATCCTCTTTGTAATTTACAAATACAAAAAGAGGTAAGTTTTATTTTATTTTATAAATGTTTATAAATTGTTTGTTTAAATTTAATAATAAAATTTACATAGATATTACTATTACAGGAAAACTGCCTTATACACAGAAGAGGAATTGGGGACAATGCCTGTGCAAAGGAATGGCAGTTCCACTTAAAAATCGATATATTTATTTTAAAAATAAATAAGTTTATATATTTTATATGATTTTTGTACCTCAATTCAAATGTTTATATTAAGAGAGAGAGTATTGCTTGATATATAAAATAATATTTAAAAATAAATAAAGAAAAATTATTTAATTCTGTATAAAGTAAATTATGAATGGAAAAAATTATGCAATGAAATAAAATGTATAACAATTAAAATTGATTTATTTGTATTGAATTCTGTTAGATTAATTAGTGTTACAAAGACTGTTTTTAGAAATTTTGTTAAAATGTTTCGATAATCTAAAAATATAAATCTGTTTATTTTGACTGAGTGAAATATAAAAGCTGGAAATAGATATTAAACTATTTAGGTAAGTAAAAAAAAAACAAATTAATGTAAAAAGTCATTCAAAACTACACGACAATTTTCCATGTATTTGTTTGGATAAAAATAAAAGGTTGTCTCAAAATCATTGTTAATCTCGTTCATTGTATAAGTTGTCTGCAGTACAAATAATGCTTATAATTTTAACAATTAATTTTTATTCATTTTCAATTAAACATCAATAAAGTTTAGTTAAAATATTTTTATGTAGTCTGCACTATAACAAGTAAAATGTCATATTTTTTAAAGACACTATAATTTTGTGCCATATTTTGATGTTTGATTTTTAAAGGTTTAAATTAATTTACAAAAATGCAATATTTACTTCTACTAATACGCATATATAAAATTTGTAGTATTAGGAGTCTCTTGCAGTTTATAAAACTGTTGTGGATACATTAAGAACCAAAAGACAACAAACATTATTTTACTAAATTATCATAGGTTTAATCTACAAAAACATTTAAATAATGCCAATATTATAATTCAATTCTAATTTTATGTTTATTAATGCTATCAAATTTTACAATATTATATGTGTTGCTAATAGATATTTGTTTTTCATAAAATACTAAAGATTTATTTTATTGGTTATTTTAACAGTCAAGAGATGGCGGCACAAGTCTTCGTTGTAGATTTTTATATTGACGTTGTGTTTATAAGCTGAAATTGAATAATTTTCTGTACTCTGGTTTCCCTTCAAAGCGAATAAATCTTTCGCCTTTTACTAAAGATTTCCGTGGGGGGGAACAACTCAAATGAGTCTAAAGACAATTTTTTGAGTGCCCGGCACAAGCTGGGCCCATAATTGAAATAAAACAAAATTATCACTATTAAATGCAAGAGCATTTTTTATTTTAAGATTACACATATTGCAAATGCAACGTCTAACATGTGGTTTCAATAGTTTTATGCTTATAAATAACAACGCTTATTTATGACTGAAAACGCAGACGGTACAGTAAAATTAGTTTGCCGTTGTAATAGGCAACTTAATATACACATATCTCTCATTCATTTAACAGTGTCCAGTTGCAGATTTACATCGACATCGCCTTTAGCGAAAAAAGAACAGCTCCAAAATTTGTCTAATTGACTAATCTTGGAATTCATGAAAGCTAGTTAAAATAACGGTTCATTAAGTTTGACAAAACTGTTTATAATAATAATAAATAAAAACAACTTGAGCATATCGGATAACTATTTGAAATGAAAAGAAAAGTAAATAACAAGTATATTGAATTAATAAAAATATTTTTTACAGTTTATCAAGTTTTGTGGATATGTTGCTTGCTATATTTAACGATGATTAACGTTAACCAGCTTTCATGAATTCCAGCATAAGTGTATATTCAATATAAACAAATGTTTAAATATTTTTTTAAATCATTAGAATTTATTTATTTTTGTAAAATTTATAACTTTTTACACTGGGTCTATTAAGAAATGCATGTAGCCTCAAGAAAAAGTTGTTATCAAATTACAATAAAGTTTTGGTAATCATTTTAGAGCGTCAGACATAAGCTCCAAATGTGTCAAACTAGATGCAACTTTTTAATTTTATGTATAGGGTTTTCCAATACGAGATTTCAGTTTGATATTTAAAAAAAAACGGGTATTTTTTAAGAGAAATTAATAAATGTTTATTTCTTTGTTAAAAGGAAGGTATGCCATTAACATTTGAAAACGATCAGTCAAATGGCCGCGACGGTTATGGTTGCAGTACCGCATTCTTTTCATGAAATTTTCCATGACAAATTCGCATATTTGCAAATGTATGTCCTCGATAACTTCACGAATTCCATCTTTAAGATCTTGAATCGATTGTGGAGCATTGGCATAGACCTTATCTTTCACGTAGCCACAAAGAAAAAAGTCTAATGGTGTTAAATCACAAGATCTTGGTGGCCAATTGTGATCACCTCTTTTCTTGCAAAATTGCAATTGTTTTGTTGTTTGTGTGGCACTTGGCGCCGTTTTGCTGAAAATAAACGTCGTCTACATTAATATCTTCCAATTCCGGCCATAAAAAAACATTAATCATAGCTCGGTAACAGTTGCATCAGCCTTATTTTTGAAAGTAGGGTCCAATCACACTGCCAGCCCAAAAACCGCTCCAAACAGTGACACGTTGAGGATGCAAAGACTTTTCAACAATCATTCTTGGATTTTCTGAGCCTCAAATGCAACAATTCTGCTTATTAACGTAGCATCCGAGGGGAAAATGGGCCTCATCACTGAAGATGATTTTTTTATGAAACTCCGGCTCATTTTGATGCATTTGAAAGACCCAATCAGCAAAGATACGACGTTTATGGTGATCAACCGGCTTGAGTTCTTGTGATAACTGAACATTAAAAGTCTTAAGACTTAAGTCTTTATGCAAAATACGGTGTAATGTCGTTTGTAGAATGTCTAATTCCAAAGATCAAGGATCAAGGAATCGACAAACCTGGGTTTTCTTCAGCACTACGGGCTACATCAGCAATATTCTCATGTGTTCTTGAGCGATGCACACGATTTCGATACTTCACATCACAAACTTGTCCCAACAGCTCAAATTTTTCCACCAGGTTTTCTATTGCCGGCCGAGAAGGTGCTTTACGACAACCAAAAAGTGCTTTAGTTTTGCAAACTGCGACTGAAAAATTTTCACCATTTTTGTAGTGAATTTTAATCATTTCAATGCGTTGTTAATGCGTGTATCTTTCCATTTTTAATAATGGCGTAGTTTTTACTTGTCAAATGTCAAATAATAGCTTTAAAATTGACAGCTGCCCAAATAGCCTGCTATTTAAACTGAAACTTTTTATTGGAAAACCCTTTACAATGCATTTATTCTAGCAAAAGATATGATTAAATAGGTGAATTCAAAAACTAGCAACTGTGTGGTATTCAGAAAAGATGTTTGATTTATAGCTTTTATATATGCCCAAATCAGACCAAAAATATTTGTCAAAATGCACTTAACAATTTGAGTATTGCATACTATTTTTTGCCCAATTGTTTTTACATTTTAACAAAAAAGAAATAACTTCAAAGTTTGTTAAAAATGATCATGTTGCTGTGTAAGTTTTGTAACCCAGTTGTCTTAATTTTTTTAACTTAAATTGGCAAATATTAATTCAAATGAATTATATATTGGTAAAATGAGTGAGTGCGACGATATCAACATCGACAAAGACTTTAATGTTAGATGTCAACAATTAATTCCAAAAAACTAAAGGTACGGTATGCAACAGTCTATAAAACTTTGCAATGATGGTTGACTGAAACAGGCGTCTCAATTAACAAGAAATTCTATTGACTAATATTGTTCTTTGCAGTGCAACCTTGAAATCCCCAAAAAGTTTATGATCGGAATGTTTGATGCTGAAGACCATAATTAATTTAAACCAGAGAACAGATATTTTCAAATTTGCAAAAATCATTTCTTTTTTAATAAAAGCAAAGGTGATTGTAAAAATTAAAATATTTTACAAAGAATGAAAGTAAAAAATTTAAAAAAACTCCACACATTTGAAGGTCAGAAATTTCACAATAAATCGTCTTTTTTAGCTTATTTTGTATCTCAATTTTTGGGCTTCTGGAAAAAGATAAAAAGGTCCGTCTATGGCTCAAATTATTCCTTATTACATGTACTTTAAAACCCATATTTTATATTAAATATTGTGGCAGTCATTTTAATATATTAAGCTTCAAACATTATTCCAAAATAACCCGTAAATTTAGCAAAATCGCAAAATTTTGATTTCTTTAAACCGTTCTAACTTTGTCAAATCTTAACAAAATTTGATCCACAAGGTCTAGATTTTTTCGTGTTTAATTCTTTTTTAAAGTGATCACTCAAGACTCACAGAATCAATACGTATACACCACTATTTTGATGCAGGAAGTTGCACATGTTTTTGCGATCTTCAAAACTTGTACTTTTTAGGTCCCGAGAAAGCGCTGTCACCCTATGTCGACTTTAGTCAAAATTTCAATAAATACTCTTTAAAGCACAAGAAAAAAGGTTATCTATATGAGAAATGGTATATCGAGCATTATCAAGAATTTTTTAGTATTCAAAAATTGTCAAAATCGGCGAACTGCACATTTTTGTATCTTAATTTTTGGGCCTTTAGAAAAGATAACAAGGTTTAGTATGGCTCAAAATATTCTTTATTACATGTACTTTAAAACTTATATTCGTTTATTTAATCCTGGGCCAGTCATTTTGATATATCAAGCTTCAAACATTATTCCAAAAAAAACCGTAAATTTAGCAAAACTGCAAAATTATGCTTTGTTTAAACCGTTCTAATTTTGTCAATTTCTAAAGAAATTTGATTCACAAGGTCTAGATTTTTTTGTGATCAATCTTTCTTTAAAGTGATTACAGAAGACTTATAGAATAAATACATATTCACCACTATTTTGATGCAGGAAGTTGCACATGTTTTTGCGATCTTCAAAACTTGTAATTTTTAGGTCTCGAAAAAACGCTGTCACCTTATGTCGATTTCAGTCAAAATTTTAGTAAATACTCTTTAGACCACAAGAAAAAAGGTTATTAATATAAAATATGGTATATAGGGCATTATCAAGAATTTTTTTATATTCAAATAATCGTCAAAATCGGTTTTTGTTCTTCAAAAAATCTAAATAACTTTTTGTCTATCTTGCTTTGTTTTTGAGATAGTCAACAAATACAAAATATTTGAAAAACTTTTTATTTAGCAAAAAAACAGAAACAATACAACATTACTTTAACAAGTGTGCATTGATGCAAACTTTGATACTTGTTAAAACAGTTTTTTTTTGTTCATTTTTGTTTACGTATTTTGTAATGGTAACGCCCTAGCAATTGAAATTTCCCAACAGAAAGCAACTTTTTTGACGCGTTTTTTAGTGAAAATGTTCACTCATATTATTATCAAAAGTACAACACCTACAACCAGGTGACGCAGCACAACGAGTTGCATTTTCTCATTGGCTTCTTGATAATACCTGATATAATATGCTTCATATAAATAATTCTTTTTGTGGTCTGAAGAGTATTTACTGAAATTTTGACTAAAATCGACATAGGGTGACAGCGCTTTTTTGGGACCTAAAAATTACAAGTTTTGAAGATCGCAAAAACATGTACAACTTCCTGCATCAAAATAGTGGTGAATATGAATTAATTGTATAAGTCTAGTGTGATTACTTTATAGAAAAATTGAACACAAAGAAATCTAGACCTTGTGGATCAAATTTATTTAAGATTTTACAAAGTTAGAACGGTTTAAACAAAGCATAATTTTGCAATTTTTCAAATTTATGTTTTTTTAAATAATGTTTAAAGCTTGATATATCAAAATGACTGCCTCAACATTAAATATACAAATATGAATTTTAATGTACATGCAATAAAGAATATTTTGAGCCACCGTAGACCTTCTTATCTTTTTCCAGAGGCCCAAAAATTGAGATACAAAAATGTGCCGTTTGCCGATTTTGACAATTTTTGAATATTAAAAAATTCTTGATAATGCCATATATACCATTTCTCATATAGATAACCTTTTTTCTTGTGTTTCAAAGTGTATTTACTGAAATTTTGACTAAAATCGACATAGGGTGACAGCGGTTTTTTGGGACCTGAAAATTACAAGTTTTGAAGATTGCGAAAACATGTGCAACTTCCTGCATCAAAATAATGGTGTATACGTATTGATTCTATAAGTATTGTCTGATCACTTTAAAATCAGATTAAACACAAGGAAATCTAGACCTTGCAAATGAACTTTTCTTAAGATTTGACAAAGTTAGAACGGTTTAAAGAAAGCAAAGTTTCGCGATTTTGCTGAATTTACAGGTTTTTTGAAATAATGTTTAAAGCTTAATATATCAAAATGACTGCCACGATATTAAACATAAAAATATAAGTTTTAAAGTACATGTAATAAGGAATAACTTGAGCCATTGAGGACCTTTTTATCTTTTTCTAGAAGCCCAAAAATTGAGATACAAAATAAGCTAAAAAAAACGTTTTATTGTAAAAATTTTAATTTTTTTCATCTATATTTTCATCCCTGAAAATTTGAGCAAAATCAAAGAGGTCGACTTTTTTAAATTAGTCAAAAAGTAATGGAATTGCCCATATATTAAAAGTTTTTTGTAGTTGCAAAAAGCTATGTAGACGACTTAATTTAAAATAAAATTTAATTTTGTAAAATAACACCGCACAATCTCAACAATCACGCCGTTTTTCATTTTTCTTCTGCAACTATAAATAACAATAAACCACAATGTGATGTAGTTGAAAATATATTGTTAGTTATGGGATCTGAAAAATGTTACCAATATTGTATTGAAATTTACTGAAAATTTGAGTTTTTTTAGGAACAAAAAGAAATAATGAATCTCCAGTAATCTTTAATAATTGCACACTCAATGTCAATTTTAAATTAATGTTAATTTTCTATGTTGTCACTCTAATTATTAAACAGAACTTTTATGACAATTAAAAAACATAACGTTTTAGCAAAAAAAACTTACAAAAACACTATGTAACTAAAATACCAAGGCCACCAAATAATTTATCAATGGATCCCAAGTCACTGCGATGCCTAAAAAAACGACAAAGCTAACTAAACTGCTAACAACGTAGGGCAGCCCGTTATTAACACCACAAAAAGATGTTTTTTAACAACTACATACAAAGTCAGATTCTATGAAAATTGAAACAATACAAACTGAACAACACAACCGGAAAAAAATATAAGAAATGGTTCTCGAACATTGACCAACACAACTAATTAAAATAAATATAAGATATAGAACAGAACATGAACTGACACAAAAATATCTATTTAAACAAGGAGAATTACCTAACTGTTCAACATAATCATAATATTTTTTACCGACTTAGTACTTTTGGTTAAATATTACAAAACCATAATTATTTAGTTTCTACAGAAATATACAGTAATTTAGTAATGTTTATTTACCGTTAGTGTCAATTATATCGATAAGTACAGAATAGAACACAATTGTTCAAAAATTTTTTTTTATTAAAGTTACATTTTTATATTAGTGTTATTAGTTTTGCTTCCTTCTTAATTAGCAAAGGGTTTCCGTTTAAAAAAAATTTTAACCGGTAACGTCAACTTCAAATCACATTGGTTAATGAAAACTTTAAGACGCTATAGTCTAGTGCAACTTTGCAATATGGTCTGGTTTCTAAGACTATCACAAAGCGACAGATTTAATCTAACATTTTTTAGGTTATACAAATCAATCGCAAAACAATAGACTGCATGTCAAAAACATACGTGTGTGTAGTAACTAATCTCTTAGGCTGCAGTCTCACTGCACTACCGTGACCAACTATTACCGTTTGCCACTAATTAACAAAATGTACTACAGTCTCACTGCAGCTACTGAAGACCACCAAATATTTAAATTTTCCATTAATTTTTCTGTTAGTAAAACAGTGCTACTAATATAATTTTGATTTGATTATGACGTATGTTATGTTTATGCTTAATGTTTAAATAAACTTTTTTAAATAAATCACTGTCTTTATGAAAATCCTCAAATCTGTCATTTTATTGAAAATATAACTAAAATATTATATAAAATAGGTTAAGATTTAATGTTTTTATAATTTTATAATATTACAATGTTAATATGTTTCAAACACCAATCAGCTGTTTATAAGCGCTTGCGCCATGCCTACCACCGCCAGGTTCCTGGGTTCCTCTAGTAGTAAACTTCACACTTTTGTACATTTGAAATTTATCCTTATCCGCTCTTTGCTTATGTTTGTTGTTTATGTGTGTATACACTGCAGGGTCTTTTAAATACAAAATAGAGTTGCGTGATATCTGTTTGCGCTCCAATAGAAGTGTTTTCTTTAAAACCTTTTCTTAAAAGACATACGAGGGTTGCTATTTATGTATTGAAAATAGAAAAAACAATTAAATAAATATTATCAAAAATATTTTTATTGCTTTTCAAAATAATCGTATTTAAGATGTATACAATTTGCATGCGATTGAACAACTCTTCAAAGCAGTTTGTCCAGTCAGAAGATGATAGCTCTAAAACATGCGTTTTGAAGGCCTCAACTGCTTCTTCGGGCTATGAAAATCGTTGTCCACGCAGTATATCTTCAATTAATGGGAACAAAAAAAAAAGTCATTAGGTGCCAGGTCGAGGTTGTAAAGCTGTAAAAATGGCCCATCAATTCGATCTTTTGTGTGTCCAAATAATCGTTTGTTTCATGTGATGTGTGTAAGCTTGCATTGTCGTGATGCAAAATGATTTGTCGTTTTGTGTTGTTGTCTCTCAATTTACCAAAAACTTTAGGCAAACAAATGGTCGTATACCACGCTGAATTAACCGTCTTTTGATTTTCAAGAAACCACAGTTGCCACATACCCGGTTTTGTAAAGAAACACCCCACTATTTGCTTCTTAACGTTTCAAGAACAAACAACTTTAGTTGGTTTTTCTTTTTGGCTCATATGCATAAATCTACGACTTGTCACCTGTGACAATACTGTATACGGCTTTGGATGCACCACAGTTGTATTTTGTAATCATTTTACGACACCAATTGACACAAACATTTTTTTTAGCTGTCAACAAATGTGCAATCCAACGTGCACACAGCTTGTTTGTGCAAAATCTTATGTATGCTAGTCATGCTAATGATTAAACATGTCTCAATTTTGCAAAATGTCACATGACGATTTTCTTCAATTAGTTTTTGCACAGCATCGATATTTTTCAACACAACGACCAATTTTGTACGACTTTCTTTAACTTCGTCCGTGAGCGAACTACAGTAGCTGTGGATGGCGCTTCATTGCCAAAAGTTGAATTCAATTGATTGAAGCACTGTTCTTGAATTAAACCACGTCGAAAGTCATAATAAATCATAGATCGCACATTTTCGCGACTTAATTGCATCTTTTGGCCAAGATGAAATTTTCAACTTACTGTAAACAACACAAATAGTGCTCGTACGTCAAAACGTTCTGAGTACGTATAATGTCAAAAATGTCAAACTTTGCAATGGCAATGTCAGATTTTACTAGGCAATACCAGTGTTGCCAGTTTTTAATTCATTAATAGCAACCCTCGTATTCGGCCCTCTCTGCAGTGTGCCAAAGTGTGGTGCTAATGTTGATATAAATGTCAAGGGGTAGCAGACACAACATTGTTTCTGGTTGCATTTAGACGTAGTGCTGCTTATGTTGCTACTGTTTTGACATTTGCCAAGAGGTGGCAGACACAGCATTGTTTTTATTGCTGCAGTATTTTACCTCGGTAGACAGCGATAATAGGATGTTTGCCTACGTAGCCAATTGTGTAGGAACCATGGTCATCAAATCGTTGCATTAAGCTGTCTACTACTATATTCAACAGTAGTGGTGATAGTACCTCACCTTGAGAGCAGCCTCTGTCAACCACTTTTCTGACTATTGTAGCATATGTTTTATCCATTCACTAATTATTGGATTAACACCATGCGTCAAGACGCATTATTTATTTTAAGGATAATGGTTTTGTCAAATGCATTTTTAATGTCTATGAATACTCTTAGCGTAAACATCTTGTCCTGTAATGATTGATTTACTTTCTGCAATATTAGAAAAGTGCTGGACAAAACTAATACAAATATTTATTTTATTAATAGTAATATTGCTGTCAACAACAATTTTGTCAACAACATTTTGTTTGATATTATTGTTAAGTGACGTATTAACTAAATGCCAAATAGATTTAATTTTATTATTTGAATTATAAATAACATCTAAATAATATTTTTTTTGCAAAGTTTAATGTTTTCAGAGTGTTCACGTTTTTTTATTTTTGTTCTTAGTTTATGTAAGCCTAAGTTATGACTAAAAGTACAAACACATAGGGTACATACACGTAAAAAACTTACAAATAAGCAAGATTGTTGCTTATAATATAAGTTGCTTATTGTAAGCGCTTACAAGCATGGGCACGAACAAGTAGAATGGTGAAATCGAGCGCTAGTATAGAGTATACTGTATATTTTGACGGACTGAGACCGGTTGTAAATATAACTGTTTGGTATCAATTGCATCAGTCATAATGCAATTCAATAAATTAGTATACTATGAACTTAAATGACCATAAACATTATAAAGCAAAATATAAACTTTTTTTAAAAAACAAAAAAATTAAAACCGATATCAATGATTATATCGAGTCAAAATAATTAGTGAGCATTTCGTGGATATAGTAAACAGACTGTACACACACATCTACTCCACTTTGCAAACAAAAGTCGTACGAGAGAAGCTGATAAATAATGTTTTGCTGATACTTGCTGCTTATAAGCGCGACTTGTAAGTTGCGACAAGTCGCAACAATCTTGCTACGTGTTTGGGTCCATTTGAATGTATGGTAACATTTACTCTAGCTTAAAGTCGATTATTGCAGCTTGCCAGTCGCAACTTACAACTCTCTTTCTACGTGTGTGTACCCTTAGAAAGCAAGTTGTAAGTTGCGACCTGCAAGCCGCGATAATCGACTTTAAGCTAGAGTAAATGTTGACATACATTCAAATGAACCCGAACACAAAGAAAGATTGTTGCGACTTGTCGCAACTTACAAGTCGCGCTTATAAGCAGCAAGTATGAGCAAAACATTATTTTTCAGCATTTTCGTACAACTTTCGTTTACAAAGTAAAGTAAATGTATGTGTTCAGTCTGTTTACTATTTCTACTGAATGCTCGCTAATTATTTTGACTCAATAAAATCATAATTGATATTGGTTTTATTTTTTTTGTCTATTAAAAAAAGTTTATATTTTGCTTTACATTGTTTATGGTCATTTGAGTTCATTGCATACTAATTTACTGAATTGCATCATAATTGATGCAATTGATACCAAACAATTATATTCACAACTGGTCATGGTCTTCTTTCAACTTTATACTAGCGCTCGCTTTCAGCTTTTTACGTGTTCGTGCCCATACTTGTAAGAGTTTACAATAAGCAACTTATATTATAAGCAACAATCTTGCTTATTTGTCAGCTTTCTACGTATTCGTACCCTAATGGTACGTACACGTAGAAAGTGAGTTGTAAGTTGCGACTAGCAAACTGCAATAATCGACTTTAAGCAAGCGTAAATGTTACCATACATTCAAATGGACCCGAACACATTGCAAGATTGTTGCGACTTGTTGCAACTTACAAGTCGCGCTTATAATGCTGGCCATTCAGGTATAATATATATAATATTAATATTATAACTGCATAATTGATTGACAATTAAACTTGCACAACCGTTTGTGCAATTATAATTGAGCGCGAGTGTGATGTGTTTGATCAATTATAATTGCACAAAAACGTTTATGCAAGTTTTATTGTCAATTATTCAGTTACGTGTATGACCAGCATAAGCAGCAAGTATGAGCAAAACATTATTTTTCAGCTTCTCTCGTACGACTTTCGTTTGCGAAGTAGAGTAGATATATTCACTGAATGCACGCTAATTATTTTGACTCGATATAATCATTATTCATATTGGTTTGAATTTTTTTTTCTTTTAAAAAAAGTTTATATTTTGCTTTATATTGTTTATAGTCATTTGAGTTTATTGCATACTAATTTATTAAATTACATCATGACTGGTGCAGTTATATTTACAACTGATCACAGTCTGTCAAAACATGCAGTATACTGTATACTAGCGTTCGCTTTTAGCTTTCTACGTGTTCGTGCTCATGCTTGTAAAAGCTTATAATAAACAATTTATATTATAAGCAATAATTGCGCTTATTTGTCAGATTTCTACGTGTTTTGGCCACAAAATACAAAATATTATTGTATATTTGCGGACCCGATTGATGCTGGTTCAATGTTAAAATAAACGCTCAACAAACTTGGTTTTACTGTTTATTTAATATATAAATTTACCGACAGTTATCACCCAAGTACCGAGAATAACAAAAGTGTATTGACGAAGTGTACTTGTGCGATGTCGGATTTCAACTAAATATTATTTACAAAAGTTTGTGTATAGTTCGTCAATAAAATATTGGATAGTTGTTGCTTTCCATAAAATAAAGATTGTTTCAGTCTATAGATGAAACAAGTGATTTAAAAATGTTGTTAGCTGATATTATTCTTTTCATATTAAGTAAAGAAGGAATCTTATGTTTAGAATTTTTTGTTTGCAAACACATTAACGTAGATACATAACGCAACTAAAAGCTAGACCACTTTCCAATTATGATCCTCTACATTTGTTATAAAAAATAATTTGGTTGTTTATTTGCTGGTAGAATATCAAACGTTAGAGAGTTTGACTGACAAAATAAACTAAAACCCACCTCAGAAAAAAGTGCTATACTTTAAAAAAATAAAAGTAGATCTTGTGCTAAATCTAATTTTGGGTGCAAACTTATACCCAGCAAAAATAGTTGTTAAATATTTCCACTTGACAAAAACCACCCCACCATAATGCACCAAGTGTCCAACTTTAGTTTCGACCTATAAACCCGTTAAAATTTCTACTCCTAACTACCCAAAAAGCTTAGTTAAAAAATAATAAAAACCTATTGCACCCATTAAAGACAAACCAACTTTAAAATAGTTTATGGTTGTGACCTCTACTACAAAACTAAACATTTTGTTTTTGCACCAGTATCTTAAAAACCGCGTTTTTTTTTATCTATTTTATTTGTTTATCGTAGACTTGCACTCAAAATTTTAAACGCTTAACCTTTATATACGTTCTATTTGGTTTCAAAATTTATAAAAGAGCTTTACGATAATGTATTTTACTTGCAAAATTTAGTTAACGCCGCTATATTATATAAATATATGTCATAAAACTTCGAGCACAACACGCACTATTTAACTTTTTTTAAACTAGTTTTGCAAACGTGTAGAGCGCCCAGGGCTTCTTAAACTCGCTTAGCAAAATTTTGGGGTCCCGAGATTCTAAAATTATATTTTTTATATGTATGTGTATTGTTACTATATAAATCATATGAGGTCACCAAAAAACTCACAATCATATATGGGGTGGTAAATAAAAAAAGTTTAAGAAGCACTGCTGTGGAGAATGAAATTTTGTAACGTATTCTACATGAACATTGTGTTTGTATTTTGTGTTATTCTTGTCTTATTACATCGGATAAGCAAACTATTGTCACATTTTGTACTTGTTTTGCAGTACCAAAGAAACACAGTTTTTTTTTTTAATTTAAATACAATCCGCTCGCATCCAACCATTACTTAACTTTAGCAGTATTTGTAAGTCAATTTGTCAGCAAACATTTTGACATAAGCAACATATCTGAATTTTTGTTTGTTATTTCTACATAATCATTATATCTTAAACCATTTAGATACATGACCACGTATTTTTTAGCAAGTATTATATATATATATATATATATATATATATATATATATATATATATATATATATATATTCATGTATTATGACAAACCAAATCAAATGCCTTGATTAGATTAAAAAATATTTCTACACAGGTTTTACCTTTATCAATATGTTTGTATAATTTATTTAAAAAAATAGTTATAACTTCTGAGGTTGAACAATCTTTGCGGAAACCTTATTGAATGTTATTAAATAGTTTGTGACCATTAAAAAAAAGTTCAACATTTTTGTAGTTACTATAAACTCTATTATTTTTGATATGAAGCTTACTTTAGTATATAGTCAATATTAAGGGCCAAAAAAGGCTTCAGCAACTTACCGCTTTTAGCAACACAAAGAAGCAAAGCAAGTGAGAGCTGCTAAAAGCAAAGAGCTGCTGACGCATTTTGGCACAAGTTACACTCATACTGTTTTGCCTGCCCCAAATAAAAACATCTAAAAAGGTGATTTAGAGCCAATCAATTACCGCAAGTAGTTTAAAGACCTGAGAGCTTCTAAATCGTCATTTCGGCTCGCATTTGAATGCCAAAACAAATGATTTAGGTAGAGGGAGACACAAAAAGGTATACTGGAAAATAGTCTGAAATAGTTTGATTTAGTATTGATATGGTTTTTGTCATTTTTAAGTCAATTGGAAAGCAACCACTCGAAAAGGATAAATTAATAAATCTATAATTTCTGAAATACATTATTTTGTTAGGTTTGCATTGATATTGTCATACTTTACAGAATAGATTGTTTTTATTTTGACTACAGTTGAAATAACTTGTTTTTGGATACAGGATTTAAGAAAAAATTACAGTTGTTGTGTTAAAACGTGTAATGTAATAAGTAGACAGAGCTTTTTATGTTGCTTATGCTACTCATCGTTTTTTGTATGCTCTATTTATTTCTAGGATTTTGTTTATTGCATCTATTGATATTTAAAAAAAGAAAAGTGTGCATCTGTTTCTATTTTAAATTAATAAAAGATAGTTAAAACTGATTTATAAGAGAATATTATTACGTTATAATTAATTTTGGTTTATATCTTTCAATGTTTAAGTCAGTATTGAGTTTTTTCTTATGGCTATAAAAAGAATATTTTAGCATTTTTTTTACTGTATACTCGTGCTTTTGTGATGCAATAGGTAGCGCTAAAAGACGACGGTAGATGTATTTGTATCTCATTCCAGTTTATATAGTCATCGAAAATGACTTTAATGCATACTTACCTGGCGTAGGGGTCTACCGTGATCAATAAGGCGGTTCCCCCAGGGTGAGGCCCCTCCATTGCACTTCGGTAGGGCTGACCCCTGCGATTATTCCTAATGTGAATAACTCGGGCGCGAAATTTTTGGTAGTCGGGACTGCGTACGCGCTGTCCCGGTATAAATTGATATAAATATAAAAAACTTCTGAGCACAAGTTTGTATTGTTGTAAACCGTGGTCGGCGGCGGTGGTCATAACACTTGTATGATGAAAGAAGGTTATTCTGTGCAGTGAGTGATAACAAACTCATGTTTCAACCTTATACAAGGTCCATCAGACGGTGATACAAACAAGTATGAATACAAAATTACAATGCATATACAGGGTGTTCAAAAAAAATATTTAAGGGGTGGTAGTACGAACCACAACAAACAAAAAGTCTTAATAAACATGGGTTGTCATAGCACCGGTTTCGGAAATATAGAACATTATTTATTTTTTCCTTTATTTTTTATTTTGCAAAAACGTGCATTTTCTTATCATAGTTGGCTGATTTTTGTGAAATATAATTCAGTATTTGACAGTTGTTGTTACTGCACAAGTATTCAATAATATGGCTGATTACTCTAATGCAGAACTAGCCGACATGCATTTCATGTATGGTCGTGCTAATAGGATTGCCACCAAAGTGCGACGTTTTTATGTAAAAGCTTATCCAAATTGCCAGATTCTTTCACATCGTATGTTTGGAAGAGTTTACCAGAAATTAAAAGATACCGGTTCACTTCGAAAACAGTGTTATCTTTCCGGCGGACCAAGGTAGGTATCTACTTCAAGAGCAGAACAAGAAATTAGCACGTATAGAGCATAATCCATGGACGAGTGTGGTGTGGTTTTTTTATTTGCTAACGTTTCGGTTGCGCCGTTACCAGCATCAGAGCTAAAAACAAAACGATTGTAATGAACAGCAATTATAAATATAATAAACTATTAATGGCAATGTCAAAGATATTCCAATAGTCAAGGATATTTCAAAACATATTTTAAAAACATACATTTATACAAATTTACCTTCAAAAAATTATTATATTTGTCTTGGGCATTAGACATTCTTTGATCTTAACGTACAAAAACTTTAAAGACACTTGTTAAAATCTGGTTATAATGTTTACAATACTTAGTATGTTGTTGCATAATTACCAGTTACTTAAATGCTTAATGTCTTTATAAACTTAGATACGTTAGTATGCAAATCGGTTAATATAACTTTCTTAGACTGAAAGTATTTATTCAAATAAATAACTGTAAACAAGATAAATTAAGATATAAAATACAATTTTACAACATCATTATACAGGGTGTCCGGAAAATACGTGTACAACGTTTGACAACAGACTCCTGACGTCAAAATAGGTCGATCTAAGCCGACTTAGTTATATCCAAAATTGTCTCGTTTAGCCAGTAGAGGGCGTCAAAAAAAACAAAAGTATAACAAAGTTGAAAGTATCTATTGTAAGAAACTAAGTAAAACAAAAACATTACTTAAGCAAATGTGTAAAATGACCGCCATCTTGCTGAATACACTTATTAACACTCTTTAAAAAATGATATTGGACTCTATCTAATGTCTCGGGATTATTAAAATGGTTGCCTGCATTTAAAATCCGCTGCAATAAATCATCGCGTGTGTTTACCGGAGTCTTGTAAACTTCTGTTTTAATAGCGCCCCACAAAAAGAAGTCACACATATTTAACTCAGGAGAACGTGGTGGCCATTTTACTGGTGCATCATTGCCTCTTCCAATCCATTGGTTGGGATATTGATGATGTAAGTATTGCCGAACGGCAACGGAAAAATGGGGCGGGGCACCATCATGCATATACCACATTTCCCTCCGAAGTAAAAGGGGCAAATTCTCCAGAAGAATTGGTAATGTGTCTTGCAAAAAATTTAAATAAATATATCCATCTAACCTGTCTGGAATAACAATGGGACCAATAAGGTAGTGATCAATAATACCTGCCCAAATATTAATATTAAATTGATGCTGATGATGTGCAACTTTAATGGCATGTGGATTTTTATCGGAATAAATATGTTTGTTGTGCAGATTGGTTACCCCAGATCTTGTAAAGCATGCCTCGTCAGTAAACATAATTTTTCTACAAAAATTTGGAACAAGGATTCTTTTGTTTCTAATAAATTGACAAAATGTAAGCCGCATGAGGGGATCAGTCGGTAAAAGTTCCTGGACTTTTTGTATGTGGTAAGGATGTAACAACTGTTCTCTTAAAACCTCATTGACAATCGTTTTAGGAACATTTAACTCACGTTCTAAGAGACGGGTACTGGTACTTGGTTCTTCTTCAACTCTTTCCAGAATCATCTCTTCTGTTTCCACAGTTCGAGTTGTTCGCATACGACCCCTGCCTTCAAACTTTTTCTCAAAACTGCCCGTTTCCCGAAGATGACGCTCAATATTGGCAAACGTTTGGTGGTTTGGTATTCGACGGTTAGGAAACCTCTCCATGTAAACCCTAACACTCTGACGCCCATTTCCTTGACAAAACCCGTATACCAGGAGCATGTCAACTTTCTGAGAGTTTGTATAATTTTCCATTTTTAATGGTAAAATGAACTTGTAATTCAAGAATGTTGATCGTATACTTGAGTAAATTTCACAGACTGGTGACAATTTGTCAATAATTGTCAAATTATTAAACGCCATAGCAACAAGGTTACTTAAAAAAATATTGTTACAGGTAATTTCTTTTTAATATTTACAAATTTTTGACGCCCTCTACCGGCTAAACGAGACAATTTTGGATATAACTAAGTCGGCTTAGATCGACCTATTTTGACGTCAGGAGTCTGTCGTCAAACGTTGTACACGTATTTTCCGGACACCCTGTATAGTTTATATGCTCTGATAAATTAATTTTATGTTTGTTAAACCATTTTCAAATAAAAAGTAATTTCAATAATGTTAAACAACAAATTTTTGTGAGAGTATGCTTTGCTGGGGCATACATGAAGAGAATTACAAATGTACTTGCCATATATTTTGTATGTCCATCATTGTATTGTATGTTAAAAAATGTCTTTCTAAAACTAAAAGAAAATACAAGGTGTTTTATAAAAAAAAAAAAACTGAAAATTAAGTCATATCATTTTGTGCAATGAATGTATTTATACGTTTACTATTATATATTTGTTATTTTATAGTATAAATAACCTATACTAGTACTCAATTCCAAGAAATTAATTACTATTTAATTCTCTTACAATTTATCTGAAAAAATCATTTGTTATTTTATCATTTTAAAATCAACAATACGAACTAATGATATAAATTATTAAAATGATTAATGTAAAAAAGCGTTTATATATTCATATCTTTCAATGTTTAAGTCAATCTTGAGTTTTATTCTTATTGTTTCTAATATTATATGTAATGTTTCAGAAATTTTTCTATATAGTAGTGTTTTTATAATGCAATAGGTTGCGCCAAAGGACGACGGTAGATGTATTTGTAACTCATTCCAGTTTATATAGTCATCAAAAACGAGATGAAAGCATACTTACCTGGCGTAGGGGTCTACCGTGATCAATAAGGCGGTTCCCCCAGGGTGAGGCCCCTCCATTGCACTTCGGTAGGGCTGACCCTTGCGATTATTCCTAATGTGAATAACTCGGGCGCGGAATTTTTGGTAGTCGGGACTGCGTACGCGCTGTCCCGGTATAAATTAAAATAAATAAAATTTTCTGAAAGAAGGTCAAGACCAGTGTGGGAGAATTACAAGTTTGTTAGCCGCTGTAAAAAAAGTCAAGTCTAGTCGTCATAGGACTGTATAATTGCTGGAGTTCGGCAATCAATGACGAAAAGATTTAATGCTTGTTTCCAGGCTGGAGTAAGTCATTTGTACATGTACTTTTTGATGACTGTCGCAAACTTTGTTCAGCCTGCATCTTCGAAACAAAAGAGATTTTCAAAAATCAACATAGGACAAAATATTCTTAGAATAAACCAAGAAATTACCTTTTAAATTTTTGCCGCATGTTTACCTAACACCCGTGTAATAAAATAAAATTTCTTTTGTTTTTTGAAAACCAAGTAAAGATTTTGGCTGGCACAGGTTAATGTTGCTTTGTTTTAAACCTATACAAGTACACTTCAAAACACTTATGTTCAGTCGGCATTTGTGTACTAAAGTAGTTTGTATCTTCATAGTTTTTCTATGCGGTATGCTGCATATGCGTATGATCTGTACTTTTATTACGTCCGTATTATTTTTATTGTTTAAAGTTTATGGTTAAAAACGCCAAAAATAATTATGGAGTAGATGACCAACATAGGCGCATATCATTTTTTTTTTCCAGTAATTGGGTCATTTAAGTTTGGCGTCAAGCAGAAGTAAAATGTTTTTGATTTCTTGCTTGTTTATTATGTGCTTTTTTGTTCTTGTACTAAAGTTAAAAATTACGTTTAATTATTTTATTGACATGTAATGATGTTTTAGCGTAGTACCACTAAAGTTTTTTTTTTGGTCGCTTTTTGCATTTGTTCAAGTAATAATTTGATGTATTGCACTATTGTCGGTAGCTATTATTGTTTTGTTGTCCTAACAGTTGTGGTGACATTTGGTGATATATTCAGCCACAAGACATGTTATAATGAATTTAAAGTAAATCTTTACGGAACTCCGCATTTCGTTTGCTCTTTCACTAACAATGTTTTGTCTTAGCTGCTCTTACCGTTTACAGCAGTACAACAAAATGTTTTTTTTTAATGGAGCAAAAATCCTCTTTTAAGGTGCCGAATTTATAAAAGTTTTATTGTTTGGTGTAAAGTAGAAAAAATTTCAACGTGTTTTACTCAGTATGCTGTTTATAGAATCTATTGTCAATATATCCTATAGAAAAACATACTGTGTACCTGGGAGTATCAATAGGTATAGCGGATATGGCCACACGTATAATTCACGAACTGCACTGACCCAGGAGCCAAGCAGTGGCTCAAATAATGGTTTTATTTTATTTCCATCAAGGTTTATTTAGACGCACAATTTCACGCGCATCATGCCATGAATGCCGGCATAACGGGCATAACCTTCGATGTTTCCATAGTTTTTAGTTATTATTGTTATTAGTTTTGTAGTTTAAATTTAAGGATTGCCTCAAAGACTTTAAAATAGCACCACCATATATATAATAATATATATTATAGTTCTATAACTGATAGCAATTATAGGACTATAATATGTATTATTATTTATTTTTACAGAATTTATATTTTGTTTATTTTAAAGAATTATTATTTATTTTAATAGAATTTTTATTTATTTGCAAATTCTGTGTGGATTTGTCATTTTTAACTCTGCCGTTGTCAGTTCCCAGCCCGAAAATTAAGAAGAAAAATGGCAAGTTTTAAAAATAGCGTCATCTATTGACGCAAACATAACTCAGAGCCGCTAGGCGTCGGTTTTACAAACTTAATGTTTCTTCCCAGGAGCTAAAACTCGTGGCGAAATATTTGTAGGGAATTGACTTCTATTGTATGATCTGTGCTGTGTACTAACTAAACCTTTTTTTAGTATTGTCCATAACAAACCAATGCTTATTTTGCTCCGGTTGACATTTGCAAATGGTTTTAAAGCCGTTAAAACACTTAAGTAGAATAAACAAATTTAATTTAAATTTATATAAAGTACCTCTTTGTATTAATAAATAGTAGAATTTTTAAGGCAGTTTAACTTGTTATTCTTGTTATAAGTACCCCGTTTTGAAGTAAACGTTAGACGTTTTCGAATTCAAAGTTTTGTTTTACTGACTGTGTTTTTGCAAAGTAGTTCTTTGAGAGACTACTTAGAAACTTGCAACATGGCTAGTTGGAACTAGCAATTACATTGAGAGCACATAAACAAAGATGCAAATTCGGATATGTTTAAGCTATCTGTGGAAGCACTGTACAAGTGTGTTTAAAAAACAGTTTACTTTTGCACTTCAAAAACTGCCTCTTTTGCTCATGCAAGACTTACGTATCTGAAGAAAAACTGACCAAAAAAAAGTTATTCTTTTTTATTTATAAACAAAGACTTAAAATATGTGACTTGACAAACAAAAGCATCAACTAAAAAGCAACAATTTAATTGTAAAAGCGTCTTTGCTCTTGCGTCGTTAACCTTGTTGCGGTAAAGCTTATTTACAATTTAGTTTTTCTTTGAGACAATGCTTGGCATTGAATATGTTGTAATTTTGTGTGAAATTTAGTTTTATCACTCTGTATTTTATTTAGTAACGGATTGAATTTTTTTATTTCTGTTTGCGTCTTATAATTACGGCTTACTAGATTTTTCAGAGAATTGTTTATTTGTGCAGTAAATGATTCTGGTATTTTTGTTTGGTTTTAAATTTGCAAATCTATTTAGAGAAGAATCTATAGGAGTTAAAATCCAATGTTTTTTTTTTTTAACAATAGAATGTTTTGAGGCTTTATGTAGTTTATAGTGTCAAATGCTTTACTACAAAACCATTGCTATGTCTTAGAAAACAGTTAAAAAACCACGAAACTCTCATTGATAAGTTGGTAAAATATTATTGTTTTCAAATATTCCTTCAGTTGCTGATTTATATTTTAATTTTAGTAAACATATTTTTTTAGAGCGAGTTTTATATTATTTGTAGTTAGTAAAGATTGCTGTCTACTTTAGCAAAATGATCACTTAACTCAATTTTATTTTAGACTGACTTCCGCTCTTTCACTTAACCTATAAGTAATTTGGTAAGGATGTATTTGAAAATGTATTAGTAAAAGGTGGGCCATCTAACTTTTGGAATTTGAATTAGCTATAAATAAAAAATAATAAATATTTTTTCAAAAATATGAGTTTATTAGAAAGATTAGACATTTTTATTTAAGAATGAAACACAACATCATTCAAATGATTGCCACGGCTGGCTTCACAGTAACCCATCCAATTGACCCAACTTTTTAGTACATTTTTTATTTGCGCTCCAATCACATGTATAATCACTTTGTTTTTGTGTTTTAAGGCATTAATCGACTCTGGATGATTAGCGTAACACTTATCCTTAAGATCCCTCACAAAAAAAAAACAACGAGATCAAATCACAGCTCCTATGCGACCAATTGACTAGCATTTTGACTGATTATTCTATTTCCAAAAACAGTGCGCAAAAGATCAATAGTTACGTTGGCTGTATGGCTAGTGGGTCCAGTTGAAACCAAATGTCATCTATTTCATACTCTTCAATTTTTGGAAACAAAAATTTGTTTAGCATGACACAATAACGTTTACTATTGACGGTAACGGCGGCTCCTTGCTCATTTTTAAAGATAAATGGCTTAATAATGCCGCCAGACCAAAAACTACACCAAACGGTAACTCGTTGTGGATGCATAGGCTATTCAATAGTCATGTGTGGATTCTCTGAACCCCAAATGCAACAATTTTGCTTATTGATATAGCCTCCGAGATGAAAATGAGCTTTAGCAAAAAACCAGATTTTTTGATAAAAATGCTCATCTTCGGCCAAACGATCTGAAAACGCATGGGATGGTCATGAGGCTTTATTTCTTTGACTAATTGAACATTGTAGGCCTTCAAACCAAAATCTTTATGCAAAATTCTCTTCAGAGAAGTGCGAAAAATGTTCAGTTTTTGAGAACGATGTCGAGTTAATGTTGATGTATGTTCACGCACACTTTGAGCAACAGCATTAATTTTTTTGGCCGAACGCACTGGACGAGAACGTGAACGTGTTGTTTTATCTACTAACGACCCAGTTTTGCAAACACGCTTCACAAATTGGCCCACAAACTGCGTTGAAGGCATTTCTTTTCTATCAAATTTGCTTCGTAAATTTCTTACCGTTTGAGTAGAAAACTCACCTGTAAGTAAGTTTTTATTATTTCTCAACTTTGTTCAAGTGCAAAGCGTCCTATTTCGTAAATGTCAAACATAAAACTAAACTTCTGTCAACTCATAAATGTCATTATATCTTTGAAAAACAAAATAAACGGTAGTTTAAACTCCAAACTACATGGCCCACCTTTTATTATTAACATTCAGCAGACGAAAACGTTTCCACATGCTCTTGTAACTAAACTTAAATGTGTAGTATACATTTTGAATCGTACGAGTTGTTAAGATACGTAGTGATTTATAGTAATGAAAATCAGTACTTTTTTGTACATACTTTTAAATTTAGTTTTAGCTTTGTCTCTTAACAGCATCAATAGACGTGTATTATCTGCAAGGAGAATCCTAAACCAAATTTGGCAACATTCTATTTATAATTGTAACAGAACTGTGATGAGTTTACATAATCAAACAAATAATGCCAAGATAACTATTTAACCTATGCAACCAAACATACAATAATTTAAAAAAATAAACGCTTTTTACTTCTTGTTAATATATATTTTATAAACAGCGAGTTATTTAATAACTTAACAAAATAAAATAATTAAATACACAATGAACGAGTATTTATATATATATTTAAAAAAATTATGCATATCTAAGAATACTCATGTGGAGATTATAAGACATGAATTAATAATTATTAATATTTTCTTAAACTTAATTTTGAAAAACATTTTATTGTGTGGTAAATGTAAACGATGTAAACAACAATGAATTTAGAAAATATGTGCTACTTTAGATAACCACTGAACAACAGAAGAAAACATTTGAAAATAATATATGGTTTTGTTTGAATAAAAAAAATCAAAATAAAATGATCGATTTCTGTTTGATTTTTGATTTTTTTGTTGTTGAGATTTATAACTAATTAGTTCAACTATTTAATTATACCAATAAAATGTTTGATAATGATTTAAAAATATTTTTTCTATTCATGATCATTAATAGTTTCTTAAATTTGATTTTGAAAAACATTCTATTGTGTAATCAATAATACAATGTAAACGATGAAAACAACAATGATTGAATTTTTGTGTTAGAAAATATGTGCTACTTTAGAAAACAAAAGAGAACATGCAAAAAATATGTGGATTTGGTTTATTTATAATTTAAAAAATAAAACTTAACAAAAAAAGGTGAAAGTGTTCTTGTTTGATTTTTTATTGTTGGGATTAATAACTAATTGGTTTGGCTGCAATGTAAGAAATTTATAATTATTATTTAATTATACCAATAAATTGTAATGATTTAACGATTTTGTACTATCATAACAAGAAAACAAAATACGTAATAGCAGATTAGTAAATCTCTTTTATAAGAGAATATCATTATAATATAATTGTATTTCGGTTTAATACTTCATTGTAATAATTTATTAAAATAATCAATATTATTTATTTGTCTTAATATTTAAATAGTTTCTTCTATTGCATCTAATCAAAGCCGGCCTTTTCAGTAAGAGGAGCCTAGGTGCAAAACATTTTTTAAGGCCCCAAATAGAAACATAAAAGGTGATAGTCAAACAATTTACTGACATTAGTTTTCAAAATTTTACAACATATTAAAAAAAATATATAATTGTATTTTTTTTGTTAACATGACATTCTAGTTAATTAAGAAGTTTAAAAATTTTTGATTAAAAACTACCAAATATGTATGTCAGTTTTATAAAATTTAAGTAAAAAAATTTAAAAAATTTAAGTCAAAAACTGAAACAACTATATTGAAATATTTTCAAAAACATACTAAAAAAATTATTAGTGTATTTATTTGCCAACGACGTTCTAGTTAATTAAAAAAAATTAAAATTTTTTTGTTAAAAAACTAATCAATCAGTTTAAAAATGTTTAATTTGCAAATTTCAAACTATTTTCAAAATTTCACAAAATATTTAAAAAAATAACTAATGTAATATTTTGCAACATAACGTTCTATATAAACAAATAGGTTACTTTAAAAACTAAGCCAACTATAACAGTTGTAGTAAATTTAAAAATAAAAATAATTTGCTAACTTTAAAATATTTTAAAGTTTTACAAAATATTAAAAAAATGTTATTATGATTTATTTTGGCAAACATTATTATCTTACTAATCCTAAATTTGCATAACTATAGCCTAATAGTTAAAGAAGTTATTACAAGTTTAGTAATTGTTTAAACATTTGATTGTTAGACCAATTTCAAAACACTTTTGTAATTTACACAATATTATTTTTATTTTACTTATTATCCAACTAATCACAAATTTGCATAACCATAACTTAATAGTTAAGCAAGTTTTGCTAGTTAAAAAAAATTTGAAAAAAAAATCGTGTGCTGTTAATTTGCATATATTTTCAGACATTAATAATTTTTTTTTAATTTATACAAGGTTTTCTACAATTGATCCATAAATGTACAACTTGGCCTCATTATAGGCTCTCTTGTAAACCGATTCGTATGACTGCATCCAGAACAGGGTTGTGGCCCGATCTGCTTCTAATACATATAAAAATAATATTTTAGAAATACAATCTCTATAGTGGTGTCTTTATACTGCAGTAGGGTGCGCTAAACGTCGACGGTAGATGTATTTGTATCTTATTCCAGTTTATATAATCATCGAAAACGACATGAAAGCATACTTACCTGGCGTAGGGGTCTACCGTGATCAATAAGGCGGTTCCCCCAGGGTGAGGCCCCTCCATTGCACTTCGGTAGGGCTGACCCTTGCGATTATTCCTAATGTGAATAACTCGGGCGCGGAATTTTTGGTAGTCGGGACTGCGTACGCGCTGTCCCGGTATAAATTGATATAAATAAAATCTTCTGAATTAGGATCTGGGAAAGTGTAAGAAAGTTAGCACAAATTTGTTAACCGCTGTCTGTCTGGCCGTCATGGGACTTGTATGGTAAAGGAAAGTTAATACCTAAAACAAATTATGGTATATTGTAAAAACAACATGGTTCTTTTTATAATTATAATAAAAAATAAAATTTATATTGCGATACAAATCCGGTAAGTGCTTATTTTAAAACTTGTATCACGCGTGTTAGCAGCCTGACTCAATAACAACACTATATAAAGTACTTCCCTGCAAAGATGAGCCAGTCTTAAAATCAGCTCACCACAGCGCGCTTAATTAAATTCTCGTATCCGCTTTAGTATTAAGTTTAAATATTTTACCTAACAACTTATTTTAATTAATTAATAATATTATATTTTAAATGCTTAACCACAAAAAGTAGTTTATAATTGTATTTACCAAATAAATATTTAAAAAAAAAATCACATAGTGCATTTATTAACTGGCGCAGTCAGTAGGATTTCGCAACGTCTAGACGGTTTGTTTTAACAATTGGATTGGATTAAAATTTTCTAAGTGACAATTTTGAATACATCGTAATGATTTATTGTATGAATTTTGTATTGTAAGTCGTAAATATATCTTTATTATTATTGCCAGTTCTTTGTATGCCTAAACAATCTAACCTAAACAATCTAAGCAATTTATTAGAACAACTTGATATTTTAAATACCAACAAAATGCCTGTAAATGTAAAAGACATAACTGTAGTGTACCAGGACACTATTCCTGACTTTAACGAAGATATACACATTCTAAACGCATACATTTCTGCGTGTGAATTTTTGGTACGAACCTTTCTTTTTGAACCAAACCCAGCTGTTCAAGCAAGCTTTACTATTAAGAATTTTTCAAGGAGAACTACAAGAGCGAGCACTTCAAGTTATAAGTAGTAATGAAGAAGTGGCGACATGGAACAACAAACAAAATGTTATTATTAAGTCATTTCGGCGATCAACGCAGTAAGCAATGCTTAATTAATGATCTCGCAATGCTTCTTCAAAATAAAAATGAAGGAGCTTTTAATTATGGTGGAAGAATAAAAGAACATTTACAATTATTATTGACAAAAGTAAAACTTTTTGACCCAAATCAAAAAAGCAGACAATTGAAAACATTAAATTATAAAAACACTGCTTTGCAAATTTATCTTCAAGGTCTGTTAGAAATAGACAGTATTATGGTACGAGTCCGTCGACTGGGAGATTTGGAAACTGCTATGAGATATGTAATTGAAGTTGAAAATTTAAATCACAGAACCGGAAGATCAAATAATTTATTGCAAACAAATGTAAGTAATGATAAATTAAAACCATTCACACGAAACCCCCTTGCAACTACGTCAATAATGAGACCGACAATACAACACGTACAACACACGTCGTATCCTATGTCAACACCTGTATTTACACCACGAATAACGCCTCCGATTTATAATAATTTTCCAATGCAGAAACCGTTTACACAAACAATTAATAAACCCGAACCAATGGAAACAAATACTATACCTATAAATGTAAATAAAAGACCAAGATCGAGTTTGCATAAACGACCCCTTTGAACACCGCAACAAAAATTATATTATCAAGATGAAAGCGTGCAATCACTTAACGATCAACAAGAACAATGTTCAAACAAATCTTTGTTAAATCAAACCTATTATCCTGATAATTACCAAGAAATGAATGACAATAAAAAAAATATTGACGAAAATATATAAGAAAAAATAGAAGAACATGAAAGTTTTCACTTTTTTCAGATAACAACCTAAAAGAAATGACCGAACAAGAAATTATAGACGTAAACAACATTAATTGCAACCTACCATATGTATTCTCTCTGGATACAAATTTCTTGTAGATACAGGATCTACAAAATCTTTAATAAATTCAAAATTATTTGAGCATTTTAAAGAGTACGCAGTTAAAATACCATTTAAAATAAAAACTGCACATGTCAAACTAACCATGATAATGCAGTAATAATTACTTTACCAGATATATTCAATTCCGATTTAGAACAACAAATTTAATTTTAGTAAAAAATATGATGGATTATTTGGAATTGACCTTTTAAATAAACTAGAAGCTATTGTTGATATTGGAAACAAACTTTTAATAACTAAAGAAGTTAAAATATCTTTACAATTAAACAAATATTGAATAACATTTCAATCTTTAAAAGCATAACTAATAAAAATTCCTGACAATGTTCAAGAAGGAATAGTTTATATTCGTCCAATAAAATTTAGACCTGGAATAATAGTAAAAATCAAATCAATCGCTAAAGCATCAAATAACAAAGCTATAGTACTTGCAATTAATTATACTAAATTTGAGAAACGATAATTTACAAACAGAAATTATTGATAATATTGAAACACAATATAAATTTGGAAAAATACAACCATTCTTTTAAGACAATATAGAAGAAATGCAATTCGACAATATTCGTAAAAATTTAAATACTGAAGAATTAAATTTCGATGAAGAAGCTGCAGTAAAAGCTTTTATTTATAAAGTTAAACACGTTTTTTTTTATGTTGACGTTAACTTTTACACACTGTATAAAACACAAACTTAATTTAAAAGACTCTACTCCCGTATACGTAAAAATGTATCGACAACCAATCGAGACTAGAAAAGAAATAAAAAGACAAGTACTAGAACTATTAGACTAAGATATTGTCCAAGAAAGCATCTCTCCTTGGAGTTGCCCTTTGAATATTGTCACAAGAGAAGCTAATAGAAAAGTAAAAAAAAGAATGGAAATCGATTAGACGCTTAAATGAACATATGATTGAAGATAAGTATCCTATTCCCAATATAGCAGACATACTCGACAAATTAGGTCAATGTCATTATTTCAGTAGCATCAATTTACCTTTGGGATATCACCAAGTCGAAATGGATTCACTGGATATGGATAAAACAGCTTTCTCTACAGAGCTGGGTCATTTTAAATTTAAGCGAATGCCATTTGGGCTTAATAACGCCCCGCAACTTTTCAAAGACTAATGAAAAATATCCTCAAAGGTTTATTAGAAGATACGTGTCTAGTATATTTAGACGGCATCATAATATATTCCGTGTCTCTACAGATCATATCATCAAACTGCAAAACGTATTTAAAAGATTAGAAGAGGATAATTTCAAGGTCAAATTAGAAAAATGCAATTTTATGAAAAGCAACTTATTTAGGACACTTAATAACGGAACATGGTGTAAAACCTAATCCTGAAAAGATAAAAGCTATCAAAAAATATCCATTACCAAAAACTCAAAAAGAAATCAAATCATTTTTAGGCTTGGTAGAATACTATTGCAAATTTATAAGAAATTATGCAAAACTTACAAAACCTTTGACTAAAAATCTTAAAAAGAGAAGTTAGACATAGATCAGATATACCTTGAAGCATTTAAAAAATGTAAAACTCTCTTAATAAACGAACCGATTCTTCAATATCCTGAGTTTAGTAAGGAGTTTGTCATAACGACAGATGGGTCTAATTTCGCTATTTGAGCTGTACTATCTCAAGGTAGGATATGACAAGATAGACCTATTAGTTTCGCATCTAGAACCTTAAGCGCAACTGAAGAAAATCACTCCACAGTAGAAAAAAATCTTTAACTTCTAAGTATAGTCTGGGCAATTAAGTACTTTTGCCCTTATGTTTATGGAAGGCGCTTTAAGATCTATACGGATCATCAACCCTTAGTGTGGTTGTAGAAGCTAAAAGAACTAAACTCGAAGTTAAAGCTAGAAGAGTATGGCTTTGAAGTTATATACAAAAAAAGGAAAATATAATTGTAACGCCGATGCACTATCTCGAAATAATATTGATCAACTTAACGCCGTAGAAGATTTATCAATGATGTCTAACGTGGATGAAGAAACTTAACGTTTGTTACAAAAAAAATTAAATGAAGTTAATTTAAGGATAATTTGGAATTAATGCCCAATACCTCAATAAAACAGCAGCCAAGACATAAAAATTTATTGGCTTTAAGATCTGAAATAATGAATAAAAATAGTAAAATTAGCATGGCATTATCAATTAACAAAAACTCGTTAGAAACAATACATTCGAATGTAGAACAAGAACCAGCAAAAGGTATTTCAAAATAATTAAAGTAAAAATTCCAAATCAAAGTAACGAAAATTCTATTGTACAATTCATTAAAAAATATCTTATAAGCCCAGAAAAACATTTTTTATATTTTGAAAAAGACTATATATATTCAGATTTTTGTAAATCATATTTTAAGCATTTTAGTAATAATGGACCAAAACTTGTAAGATGTACAAAAAAGATTATTAATGTTGATAAATTAGAAGATCAAATGAAGCTCATTAAACGTCATCATATCGGAAAAACAAATCACAGAAGAGGCAAAAAACGCTAGCTCAGATAAGCAAAAATTATTTTTGGAAAAATATAAAACAAACTGTAACTGACTTTATCAAAAAATGTACAATCTGCAGTAAAGAATATAATCGACATCTAAATTAATCTCCATTGCAACTTACAGAAACACCAGATAAACTATTTTGAAAACTCGTTATGAACACATTCACAATAGGTAATACAAAGTTTTTGACCATTATAGATGTCTTTTCAAGATTATCTCAATATTTTCAATATTATAGAATATCTGAAGAAATTAATAGCGATAGTGGAAAGAAACTTAATAATAAAATAATAAAAAAAAATTAGAAGCACATAAAATAAAAGCTCACTTTGAAACACCAGAAAACCCAATGTCTCAAGGTAGTATTAAAAGGTTTCACTAAACCGTTATAGAACATATACGATGTCTACAAAAACATAAAAGAAACCCATTAAACTTCATATGAAATTAGATATTATCGCTTATAACAATAGCATTTCAAAAACAACAGGACACACTCCTATGGAAATAACATTTGGTTATACAGCAATAAAAGACCCAATAAATTTTCTTTACACTGAAGATTACTATCACTAATATCTTTATGATCATAAAAAAAAACGATTACATTTGTATAAACAGATTCAAGACAAAAACATCAACGAAAAAGAAAAATATGTACAAAAGTCTCAAAAACATACAAAAGGGAAGTTTGAAGTAGAAGAATTAGTCTACGTAAAGAACAATGGTTGCAATAAACTCACAATCCCATATTCCAGACCATATCGTATTATCAAAATTAACGACGATGAAACAGTTATTGTCAAAACACGAACAAACACAAAACGTATTCACATAAGAAACTTAAAGCATTCCATTGTTGCATAATCGTCGGATCTTGCATCACTTCAGTCCTAAGCAATATCAAAACAGAAAAAATCAAAACAACACCGGATTGCTAACAATTAAACTGGAAACGACAACAAAAACTATTAGTCATTGGAAATTATCCAATGTGTACAGCATGAAAGAATTAATTAAAGAAATTAAGAGCCTTTCTTTAAATTACAATTAATAGATCAAAATATTTCATAATAACGATTCCAAAAACCCTAATAAGAGAAAAACTGAAAACTATATAAACATATTACAACAAAGTGAAGCAAAAATAAAAAAATTAAGAAACCAGTTATTGATATCTCACTATCGAGAAAAACGAGGAGCAATAAACGGAATGAGACATATAATTAAAGCCATAACTGGTAACCTTGATACTGAAAATGCCGAGTATTATGACAATATAATAAACCAACTTGCAGAATCTCAAAACAAAATTCAAACTATTGTTGAAAAACAGTTCACTCTGTCTATAAAAACCATTTTAGAATTTAATAAAACAATCTCAGCTCTTAAAAGTAATCAATTACTTTTAATATCACAAATGATGCAGATCATCGATCAACTTATTTTTCTGATTAACAATGTAAACAATATAATGAGAACACTAGTGAGTGCTCTACATTTGCTAAATTAAAAATGTACCATCTTTTGATAATAGAACAAAAACAACTAACAGAAGAGTTACGTCATATAAATATCCAAATTAAAATAGGCAAGTTACTCAAATCACCAGAAATAGAAAATATAAAATTAATCAAAAGAACTGAATTATTAGAAGCTTATTTAAAAAAAGATCGCTTAGTTTTCCTCCTCACAGTACCATTAGTTGAGTCTGATTCTTAATTATTATTATTATTTGTTTCCTCTTTTTATCCGTAATAATCAAAGCACTAATAATTATATCATACCAGTAAATCCTTATTTGACAAATAATAACGACAAATACGTATCTTAATCTTCGCCTTGCATGAAGATCCAAAACAATAATTTTATATGTCATTCTTCAACATCATCTGAAATATCAACTACCGCACCATGTGAAGTGCAATTATTAACTTTTTCTAAACATTACAATGTGTGTATTCATCATTATTAAATTATTAAAAGTCCACATGGATCAACAGAATATCAGAAAACCAGTAGATTACTGTACTACCTACTCTTCAAAAGATTTAAAAAACCTGCTAAGAAAACAGCAACACAAATGAAATTATGTGTACTTTTAAAATCAAGATTTCACTAGGATGTACAGTTTGCATTGAAGATACCTTACCCAAATTTTTATTGAATAATTCTAAGCCATTCTTTACCCGTACTCAAGTCACTCAATTCAACGAGATACAACAACATCAATTCTCAAATTTATCTAACTACTTCATCCAACTCCAAAAAGAACTTAATCAAGTCCGTACTTTACCTATACATGAAGATAATAGTAACTATTGGAATAATAATTATTTTGTTTTTTATTAAGTTTTTTAGAAACAGAAGATTATTAAACCAATCAAAAATCAATAATGATGACACAGCAGTCACAAGTCAGAAAACATCTTGGCCCTCGTGAATAAAACGATACCCAAAATGTTTTTCCTCTTAGGCCAGGGGTGTTAGCAGCCCTATCTAGCTGACTCAACAACAGGACTCAATAACAATAACACTATATAAAGAAATTCCCTGCAAAGATAAGCCAGTTTTAAAATCAGCTCACCGCAACGCGCTCGATCGAATTCTCGTAACCGCTTTAGTATTAAGTTTGAATATTTTACCTAACAACTTGTTTTAATTAATTAATAATATTATATTTTAAATGCTTAACCACAAAAAGTAGTTTATAATTGTATTTACCAAATAAATATTTTTAAAAAATAAATCACAAATTGCATTTATTAACTCGCGTTAACAAAATGTAAATAAAATTCAAACGTCAAATTATTTAAAATTGGCAAATTTTAATTCAATTGAAGTAGGTTGGTGTAAGTAATAACTAAAATAAGTGAATGAAGTGAAATGAAGAAGACAATTTTATATACAAATCTGCCTATTGGTATTGTTTAGAATATTATTTTTTTAGATTTAACAAAAATGTACAAATGTTTCATATCAAATTTTCTCAAAATTTCTTTATATGAACCAGTGTTTTCTTTATGTAAAACGTTTCAAAAGACAATTCTACATATAAGTCTACTTATTGGTATTGTCTAAATAATCAATTCAACCTTTATACTAAGGAATTAGATGTTTCTCATATCTGCACACGTCAGTAATCACTATGTCACAAGAAGATGAAGTAATATTTATTATCTTGAAGACCAATACTTGAGTGGATAGGCAAAAACTCCAATTTAAATTATTTGTTTTGGGGTTCCCAACCACCTGCCCGCGTGTTTGATATTAAGAAAATGAAAGTTTTTCCTTTTTAGAAGCGTTAGAAGTGTTTTTGTCCAAGAAAAAGAAAGTGATATCCAATTTTTTAATGACCAAAACTTAAGAGGATGAATAGGTCACTCCAGGTCAGATTAACAGTGAGTAGTTTGAACTGGAATGCCCTCCCTTTTGCTCAAATGTTTGTTATCAAAAAATTTGAAGTTTCTCCTCTCTACAAGTTTAAGAAATCCCTTAGTCAGAAGAGAAAGAAAAAATAACCATTTTCTTGATAAACAACATTTGAGCGGATGGATGGGTTACTCCAGATTATGATTAGTATTAAATAGTTTTAACTAAATTAAAACCCACCCGCCTAAGAGTTTGTTATCAAGACGTTAAAGGTTTTTTCTTTCTGCAAACGTAAGAAGCCTCTTTGTCCAAAGAAGAAGATGTAATATATTTTTTAATTACCAACGCTTGCGCTGATAGGAAGGTTACTCAAAATTATAATCAAGTAGTTTGAACTGGAATGCCCACTTGCTCAAGAATTAGTTATCAAGACATTGAAAATTTTCCTTTTTTTTTCAAGCGTCAAAAGTCTGTTTATCCAAAAGAAGAAAAAAATCTTTTGATTATATGTTAGAAGAGAAGATTATAAACTTAATTTTTTGATGAGCAAAACTTGGGTGAGTGGGTGCATCACTCCAGATCGTAATTACCATTGACTAGTTTGAATTAGAATTTAGAATCAAAGAAAATACAATTAATTAAAATGCCACAAAACCAGTCAAATCTTTATTTTTAATTTCTTCCAAAACACGTACAACTTGCAATTTTTTTTACTAAAATATCACCATTGGCTAAATCTTCCTGCATGTGCATTTCATGAACTTTTCTAGCAAATTTTTTTTTTTTTTTAAATAAATTGTTTTTTTTATACTGCTTTTTCGAAACAATTCTTATTGGCAGCACACTTTGCGATGTAATTTTAACGTACTTCAAACCTGATTGACTCAACATTAATCGAATACTCACGATTAGAACCTGCTACTGCTTCTCCGTTTGAGATAATTCATTATTTAAATCTGTTCCAAAAGATTAGGGTTTTTATTAATTTCATCAATAAATTTCTGTAGGTGATGAGTACTTTTTTTTAATCCGATTTAACTCCAAATCTGCAGTTATATCTAGACTTTAGTTTAATCCGGCTTTTTCTAAGATATATGAGGTTATTGTTGAACGAATATTATTGCTTTTGCACCAGCATTGGCGAGCTATTGTAGATAAGCCAGTTTTATGATTTAATACAATAAAATTTTAAAAAAAATCATAGCTAGAATACTAAATTCAACCAAATGAAACCCGTCAGACTTTAAATTACTTGATTAGTAGCACTATCCGATCAATCTAAGTATCTCTTCTTTATCTTCGGTCAACTCTTCGGGCTACTCTAGTCAACTTTTTTGGTTCCCGATGCTATTGGATATCGAGGGCTAGGAAACTAAAAACACTTTCTTTTTACTCTACAGAGGGGAAAAACCTTTTAAAAAAATAGTCTCTATCCCGGCATCCCCTTCTTTTCTAACCCTTCCTTAAAATGGATCACCAACGACAACCACCTTTCAGCCCAGGTAGGTGTAAATGAATAGGCAAAGAACAGATTAACGGACTTATAAAAATGACAGGTAATACAAATAATATACCCTAGGGAAGTACCGGAAACGGGAAATCCTCCGCTGCTAGAACAGCCCGCTCCATGGATTCTGGGGGGAGCAGTTACCAAAACCCAAACACAGAAAAAAATAATGAGGACGCTGAAAAACCATTTACAAAACAAAAAAACGAAGCATTCTCCTCCACAAAACCAGAAGACGCCATTAGATATGCCCGGAAGACAGAGAACAGTGTTTCTGCCGGATCTAGGTGAAAAACCGATTAGAGACCATGAACAACCGGCTACACCAAACAAGAAGGAGGACATGAGCAGTGAAACCGATATACTCCAGATAAGTAAACACAAAAGAAAAAACTTAACTCCTGAGAGCCAAAAAACGGACAAAGTATGGAAGGAAACGTTTTTAAAAGCTAATTGAACAAACCTACAAACCAAAAAACGAACTGGTAGAAACAAGATCAAGAATGTCTTATTACGCTCAGCAGATGCAGCAATATGCAAATGAGAAGACAGACATGGAACAAGAACTGCTTTCCGAGATAAATAATCTAAAACTCCAACTGGATCAAGAGAGATTCAAAACAAAACTTACCAGCACGAAAGCCAAAACGATTGGAACCCAAGCAGACACAAACAATATCAAGGAAGAAGTTAATAATAGAAAAAAAATGGTAAAAGGGGTAATAAATACTGTAATTAACTCGGAAAAAAGTTACAACAAGCTAGTCAAAATAGTTGACAAAGAATGGCCAGAAAAATGCTAAACTGTAACGCAAACTAAGCGAGAAACCATGCCAAAAATAAATTTTTAAACAGATCTAGCGGTGTTCATGGACGCAGATGTTAAAAGCCATGAACCAGTTTCCGATGACATTAAGCGTAAGTTTAGACACATTGCTCCACTTGTAAAGGAAGGCCTCAACAAGGGCAGTCTCGAGTTTGTAAGGGTACAAATTGGAGTACTAAGCAATAGAGGAACAAACGAGCAGGCACAACATACAAATAGCACGTACGTTCTGCCAATGAAGATAGATGGCAGCAGAGTTGACGACATCAAAACTGTGTACAAGCTGTGCACACAGTTCAGAGACGAGATAAGCCAAAACAAAAAAAAAAAACGTCATAAAATTGCTGTAATAGGGCTCACTAATTTGGCTGATATTAGAAAGTACGTAGAATACCTGTTTCGAGACGCAGGCATTGAACGACGTAGAAAAGACGAAGGAAAATAAGCTTCTACAAAACTCCAAACAAAGAGGAAATACACCCGAAACCCAAAAACTAATCATCAAAGCACAAAAGGGTAAAAATTACGCCGACCTTCTGAGAACGGTAAAGAAAGCGGAAAATATAGAAGAAACGGGAATAACTGTGAAAACAATAAAAAAGACAGATAAAAAAGACCTTTTCTTAGAAATAACGAGAGGAAAGGCAAACACTCCAAAAGAAAGCATCCAGAGCAAGAGCGATAACATGCAGATACTAATCAAATTAAATAACACGATGGTACACATAACGGACATCAACGCCTGTATAGACCAGATCAAGCTGCACAGTGAAATCATAAACCAAAAACCTATTGGAACATCATGTTAAAGTGATCTTAATGCAACCCACTCAAAATAGCAACCAACCGCCACAGTGGCCATCAAAAAAGACGCAGCCAAGCGCATAATAGATAAAGGCAAAGTAAAAATAGGCTGGATCAACTGCAGGGTAAGGAAGAGAGTGGACCTTACGAGGTGTTATAGGTGCCACCTTTTCGGCCACAGGAGGGAAGAATGCAGGGGTCAGGAGAGGTCCAACTTCTGTCTAAACTGCTCCAAAACAGGACATCAGGCAACAGACTGCAAAAATACACCCACTTGTATAGTCTGCAAAGTGGGTGGGTGGGGACAAAAAGAAAGGCTTCGTTAAGCCGGAGGGAAAGGAAAAGCTGTCGATCCTACAAACAAACCTAGGTAGGGCATGGCTGGCGCACAATGTTGTTTTACCACTGCGGCAGAAAAGAATATCAATTTGGTCATAGTTTGCAAACCCAGCCAAAAGATTATCAATAAACCAAAGTGGATAGCCGATAAGAGAAAAAATGCCGTGTTCTTCAAGAACAAAAAATTAAAGTACAAAAAGTCGAATATCTTGTCATACATCTAGAGGGTCTCACTTTGTACTGCTGCTACCTGTCTTCGAACATTCCATTCGACTAATTTAAAATGGAAACTGACGAAATAATGCACAAATGAGTGGGAATCCCCGGTGGTTGACCAGATAGGAAAACACTTTGGAAAGTGGCTGGCAACGCTCATGGTTGTACATAATAAAAACGACAGACCAACTTTCGTCAGAAGAAATTCTGACGTGCTCAACGCAAAGTATTGGAAAATATATTAAGAAATGAGAAGTACTAGACATGGAGACTGCAACCGATCACAACTATATATATTTTCAAATAAATGACCGTAAAAAAACGAAAACAGGACTAAAATCCCAAAAAGAACCAAACTGGGAAATCTTTAGGCAACTAATTTCCTGGAGCATTGAAGGGTCTGGAGACGACAAGGAGACGCCCGAAAAATATACGTCCACCGTTACAAAAGCTTACAAAGGAAGCCTACATGCCAGCAATAGTAAGTTCAAAAACGTACTATACTGGTGGAACAGAACAATAACACTCCAAAGAGAAGAATGCTTCAAACACAGGAGGAAATTTACCAGAATACGCAAAAGTCAGAGATTTAACCAACACGAGGTTGAGGAAATCGAAAACCTCTACAAAACCCACAAAAAGCAACTTCAAAAGAAAATTCAAGCCAAAAAAAGGAAGCAGTGAAAAAGCTATGCAGCAAGTTGAACGAAGACGTATGGGGATCCGCCTGAAATGAAAAAACTGGGAAGCTTTGCACCGTACAAGCTAACCACAAAGAACAAGTTAAAGGTAACGGAAGAACTCTTCCCAAAAAGCAGACACATAACAAAACCTGTTAAAGTAGTGGCTTTAAAATCTGAAAAATCTCCCGACCTGGATAACATAACACTAGAGGCCCTAAAAAAAGGAGGACGTATAGCAACTGAATGGCTATTAGATATGCTGAATGAACTGCTTAAGCTACAAACCTTTCCTGCCGAGTGGAAAACAGCCAAATTGATTTTGATATTGACAACCCAAAATTTGGACCCATATGCCTTCTGAATACCATCCGCAAGGTCTACGAGTCCATGATAAAAAAGCGACTAGAAAAAGAAATCGATCAAGGAGAAGGATTATCAGAGCATCAGTATGGATTTGTGAAGGGAAGATCTACATTAATGGTTGTAGAAAATGTTATCAAGATTATCAATAAAAGCAAAGACAAATGGAAAACACTAGTCACTCTTGACATTAAAAATGCCTTCAACAGCCTATCATGGAAAGATATTAAGGAGTAACTGGCCAGAAGAGAAACCTCAGAGTACTTGCAAAACATCATTGCAAGTTACCTAACTGAAAGAAAACTGCAAATAGAAAAAGATGTAGTAATGGACGTAACTACAGGGGTCCCTCAGGGGCCGGTTTTAGGACCACTGCTCTGGAACTTAGTATATGACGGTATACTAAGTGGCCGACTGGTGTAAAAGAAGTGGCCTTTGCAGACGACCTTGCACTGGTAATATTAGCCAAAGATGCATACAAGCTCGAAAATAAAACTAATGATGCCATAGAAACAGTGGATATTTGGCTAACTAAACACCACTTGGAGCCAGCCCCCGAGAAAACAAAAGCGGTCATACTGAAAAGTCCACGAAAAAGATGTCTCAGAAGCGCTGTTACCTTCAAATACAGAAGCACGACTATACATAGCAAGAGGGCAATTAAATACCTCGGTATACTTATACTTTCTTGGAGCACATAAATAAAGCGGCAGAAAAATAGAGAAAATAGCGGCAAATTTGGCCAGAATCATGCCCAACATAAGCGGACCGTCAAGCGGTAAGAGGTAATTGTTGAACGTCGCCACTGAATTGCAAATTCTCTACGGCGCACCAATATGGAACGGAGCCATAAAAGTGAAAACTTTCACAAATTGTTTCATTAGTAGGATGCTATTGCGGGTAATTTGCGCATACAGGACAGTCTCAGCGGAGGTCCTTCAGGTGGTAGCCGGAGCAATTCCGATCAATCTGCTGGCGGAAGAAAAGAGGAGTAAGATTTTGCAACACTAAAGGCTAAATTTGAAGAAAGGAAAGAAATTATCAACAGATGGCAAAATAGATGGAATAAAATAGCAAGGGTTGCACAGTGGACCAAGCGTTTAATTTCAAACGTAAAAAGCTGGCTAAAATGCAATTACAGAACAACCAACTATTTTCTGACTCAAGCCTGGACAGGGCACACAACAAAGTGGATGACGTAGAACGTACTCTTTTTGAGTGCCACAGGTGAGTAGTAGAAAGGACAAACATGGAGTTATGGTTTGGAAAAATAATAAACGCAGATAACATCGTGGAAACTATGCTGGAAAACAGAAGTACCGTAGGCAAAATTATGAAGAAGAAGGAGGAAAAAGAAAGGAGTAAAAGATAAAGACTGGGCCGTTTTGAAGGCATACCTACACGGTGATATTCCGAAACGTCCTTTGAAGATGAAATGGTTAAGTTCGTAAACCGTATCTGCACAACCCGTACAGGAGTCGCACACTACTAGATAGGGGAAAAACTTCATCCAGTGACCATAAAGGATTTACACCTGACAAAAAAAAAGATTAATCTAAATAACTTGAACTGACTGGGAAAATAAGTACCAGTAATTCACTAGCTCCTGTACTATAATACCAGCATCCATTTCAACAACAAAGGCAATTCTTGGTTTGCACAAAACGGTTTTAATGTCCCGCAATAATTTGAAAAATGTTTAACCAAACGTGAAAATTGCGTTTGTTGAAACTCGGGACCCGTTTCGTTAAGTCTAAATACTAATTGGTTATAAAAATAAATGTATTAGTGTACTACAATAAAATCTTCTAATAGAATAATTTTTATATAATCTCAACTGATATGATTGCTTTAGTAGGGTTGAATTGATCAATTTTCGACAGACTACAATCAATTGGTATGTTAGGATTGAAAATTAACTATCATGGTAATTAAAATTGCAAATGTTTTGAAAGGAGGTGGAAAGATGATCAACTGCGTTAAATGCAATATTGTTTTGTAACTGTTTCAGAATCTAGCAAAATCGTAAAATAAAATCCGCAATTACTTAATGAAAATTAAGAACAAGAAGAAGAAGAACGTTTCATGACTAATAATTTTTAGGTATCAGAGGTTGTTTCAAATGAAGGATTTTTGACTGTATCATCGGGACGGGTTTACGACTGGTGAAAGAAACACCTTTATTTTAAAATTTGTTAATTAAAATAATAACAATACATCTATCTAGTTATAATTTATTTTAAAAAAATCAACAATTTTATATTTTTCTGTCACAAAAGCTTACTAATAATAATTTGCAACATATTATATTAGTAATGAAAGATCAAGATAATATTAAATTTCAATGGAAGCATATGATTCAATGAAACTCAACATAAGAACAGTAAAGTTTATTTCGCAAAACTTTTCAAACGGAAACAAAAATTTGCAAAAATTGCTGTTAAAATTAGGCACCAAGTTTTTTAAATATTACTAAGCAACGTTCAACATTTTGATAGTATAATAAACTTGCCTGCTTTGCAGGTGATTAGTGTAGCAGGTAAGTTAATAGGTCGCCTTTTTTTCTAATTTAAAGGATAAGACATTGTATATGGATAAGAAATAGGTGGTATATAGTATTCCTTGTATTAACTGCAGTAAAAAAATTATTGGTCAAACTAGCCAAAAACTAGATACTCGACTTGAGCAAGAAATAATTTGACTAACACATCACTTCGATAAAAGACACAATTTTAATTTTTTGAATACCAAAATACTTTATGTTGAAAGTAACTATAAAAAAAGATTAATAAGTGAAATGATTCGTATAAAGAAAAATGATACATGTAACTTCCAATTAGATAGTAATGTGATTAATTCAATGGTTTAGTTCCTTTAAGTCCATCAATTATTCTTACACGTTCGTTCAATGTATCTTTAGATGCTATATTTCTAATCTTAATTTTTTTAACATGTTAGCAATAGTTACTAATTAATTAATGTTACATTAAGTTTGAGGCAAACTACAGTTTACAAATATCTTTAGAATAATATAATATATTAATAAAATGTCATTGTTTTAAATTAATAATTCACAATTATATTATTAATAATAATAGCCAATATAGCTACTTTGCACACATAGAATAAAAAATACATTGTTAAAATCAGAAAAATAACAGTAAGTAAATACAAATAACATATTAAAAATAAAATATACAAATAAATATATATAAAAGTCAAATACACAATACATATAAATAAAATATAAAGTAACTAAATAAATATACTATCACGGATTAGATTTTAATCACCAAATATTATATAATAAAATAATTTCTTTTTTTTGCTAAAATTTAATGAAAATAAAATTGTACAACAGTATTGATATATTGGCCGTATTGTAGTATTGTAAACAGTTATTTGGAAATAAACTGAAAAATTCGTCGTAGTAATTCAATTCTTTTGTTAATTTTTTTAAGAATATCGTCCAAGTATGAAGAAAATGTTAATCTGTTATCAATTTGAATGCCTAGATATTTTATTTCATAGACCTATTGGATATCTATATTATTGATATTAATATTTTGTTCACAACTTACATGCTTTTTGTTTGAAATTATCATTGCTTTTATCTTGTTTGTGTTTAAAAATAACTGATTATAGTTCAGTTAAATAAATCATTCTTTTCATCCGGGAAAGGTATTTTGATATCAAAATTATATAGTAAAATTTCAACTCACAAGAACACAAAAAACAGATTTGTACGTTCTTACAATAACAAAAACTGCTCGTTCTATACAATCCCATTTGCAGTCGACTTTGAACATGGGACGATGTCTTACGTTTTCAATTTTCTTCAATACCAGTTTATCAATTAATAATTAATGTTAAAGTTTTTCATTAGCCGTCTTATTTATTTTACATTTGGTAAGTCTCTAAAAATTGTTTAAATAGTATTCTTTTTAATATAATTTATTCTACATTCTGTAATTCGATTTCAAAAAAATGTATTTCTCAACGTTCTAATTTGTTTTATATATTTTAAAAATATACTTTATCTCTTAGGATTTATCCATTTGTGTGTCTTTTTTTAAATAATTTATTAATATTTATTATATATGTCTGTTTTAATTATTAAGGTTTATGCATAATTATTGCCACCTATAACCCACTTGAAGAATAAATATCAAAGACACCTCAATGAGAAAAAAATAATATCAATAAATGTTACACATATTTCTTTTTGTGAACAAGTTGTTCTACTTAATAAGAAAGATTGAAAACTTATTCAATTTCAAAATTTTAAAAATTTAAAATAATTTCACAAATGTAATTTTTTGCAATCAAGACGTTTGAAAATCTAAGTCAACCAGATATAATAATCAAAAAAAAAACTATTTAGTTTGCAAATATTAAAATTTTACAAAATAGTAAAAATGTTATTAAGACTTATTTTGGCAAACATTATGATCTAACTAAAACTAAGTTTGCATAACTATAACCTAATAGTTAGGTAAGTTATTACAAATTTAGTATTGTTCAAATTTTGATTGTTAGATCAATTTATTCATTTGCTATTTACACAATAATAGTTTTTTATTAAAATTTATTTTGACAAACTTTATGACCTAACTAATTCCAAATTTGCGTAACCACAGCTTAATAGTTATTGCTAGTTGAGTTTTAAAAATTTTAAAAATATTTAAAAACTTTATTTTGATTAATTTTAGCAAACATTATGGCTTAACTAATCCCATATTTGGACAACGATTGCTTAATAGTTAAGCAAGTTATTGCTAATTGAGTAACTTTGCAGTTTTTATTTATAGTAAAAAAAATGAAAACAAAACAAAAATTGTGATTTCTGTAATTTTTGATTTTTTTAGATTAAATAAGTAATAAGTTTAGCTGCAATAGAAGATTATATATATTAACTAAAAAATGTGTTGTTATTTTAAGGACATGGTGATATTTAATTCTAAATTGTTTGATATTGATTTAACAATTGTGTGCAATCAATGTATGTATTTATTTGTTTATTGTGATCTATACTAGTTGCTGAGAAGTTAAATACTATGTATTTAGTTGTATACTATCAATCTGACTTAAAAGAAAATATTATAATTATTTTATAATTATTTTTAGTTTAAAACTTTACTGTAATAATTTATTAAAATAATCAATGTAAAAAATTCATATCTTTCAATACTTAAATCCAACTTAAATTTTTTTTTATTGCTAAAAAAAATATTTTATCATTTCTTTTCTATATAGTGATGTCTTTATAATGCAATAGGTAGCGCTAAAGAACAACGGTAGATGTATTTGTATCACATTCCAGTTTATATAGTCATCGAAAACGATATGAAAGCATACTTACCTGGCGTAGGGGTCTACCGTGATCAATAAGGCGGTTCCCCCAGGGTGAGGCCCCTCCATTGCACTTCGGTAGGGCTGACCCTTGCGATTATTCCTAATGTGAATAACTCGGGCGCGGAATTTTTGGTAGTCGGGACTGCGTACGCGCTGTCCCGGTATAAATTGATATAAATAAATCCATCTGAACGCGAGGACTTGGCGAGAGTAGGAAAGTTAGCACAAACTTGTTAACTGCTGTGATTGTGAAGAAAGTCATTGCAAGTCTGGCCGACATAGAATAGAATAGAATACATTTATTTTGCCAATAATAACTTAAAATAATACAAAAAAAAATTATAATAAAACAAGGTTTTTGGTAAGTCAAACAAAATTACATAAAATATAAGATTAAAAAAAAAAATATATTAAAATATAAATTAAAGTATGGTGACATTCTGTATGTCTTGATAAAATTCTAGAACCGAATATGGTGCCATATTTTTTATTTTGAGTTTAAATGATTTTGGTTGCATGTTTTTAAGACCCTTCCACAGTTGTAAAGTTGTAAAGTAAAATATTTATTGAGTTATTTTCGGATTTTGCCAACCTAAATTTAGTTGATGTTTTCACCAAATCGTGTTGGATATTGATACAAGGCCCTGTAGTGCATATTTTCGAAACTTATCATAAAGCATACATTTTATAGCACCAGTTATCTTAGTAACAAAATGTAAATTAAACTCAAACGTAAAATTAAATAAAATTGGCAAATTCAATTGAAGCAATGGACATCGAAGAAGTTTTTAATGTTGATTGCCAACAATTAATTCCAACAAAATTAAAGATACGGTATAAAACTGCCTATAAAACTTTCCAATAGTGATTAAATAAAAAAGGCACCCCAATTAACAAAAAAAAATACTGGCATATATTGTTCTTTGCAGTGCAACATTGAAATCACCAGCAAATTTATAGTTGGAATTTTTAATGCACTATGGTTAATTTAAACCAGAGAATATATATTTTTAAATTTGCAAAAATCACAGCGTTTTTAAAGAAAAAAAAAACAGACAATTGTTTGAAAAAATCAAAATATTTTACAGAAGTTTTAGAATGTCTATAGTTTTATTTGTACGTAGTAATAATAATAATTGAGATTTGTTGGGGGCTTACAGTAGGGAAGAACTGTCTAACCAGAGCGTCAAAGACAAAAGATAAATGATAATTATTAATTTACTAAACACAAAAATAAATATTCCCCGAACATTTACAATTCTGAATGAACCAGGGAATAATAAAATATTTTCTAAAATTGCCAAATTTTTAAAATTAGAAAATCTTTATACATCACAAATGCTATTATGTATTATGGATTACAACGTCATGGAATATAAAAGTCTTCTGCAGTTGCAGAAAGCTACTAAGAAGATTCAAAATAAAATCAAATTTTGCTCGAGTGCAATTTACGAACAGAAAAAGCTGTTTAAAGTATTAATATTTTAACCATAAATTGTTAAAATAAAATATATTTTCTTCTCACAAAAGCTTGTTTTAGCTTCGCAATATATTATACTAATTTAATGTGAGGATGATTTGTGCATTTTACAGCTTTTTAAAGTTTTATCTATAATTATATAAATAGTTAAAGATATATGTAATTATAGACGTTGCCCAACGTAATTTTCTGTTATACTGTTATTCTGTTATGTTTATAAATTAATGGGATTATGTAATCACTTTAAATATGACGCCTTTTTAAAATTGTTCACTATACTACATATGTTTTCATGTTTGCTTGACAGCTGTCAAAGTTGATCTGTCAAAACAAATAGTATAGTGGACAATTTTAAAAAGCGGCATACTTAAAGTGATTACATAATCCCATTCATTTATAAACTCCCTGTATTTGAACGTTATAAATAGTGTTTAAAGTTTTTACGGATGTGTTATAACTATACGTTAAAAATGGTAAGTAAACAAATTAAAAATATAACCTCAACATAGGGGTGGGCAGCAAAATACTTATTTTAGAAATTAATCGATTAAAAAGTTTGAAATGTTTGACAAACCGGTTTGCTTACAATTTATAGGAGCACAGAGAAATCTTGAGTGCGGATTTTTTTTATTAGTTCCGCTAAATTGATAAAAATAGCGTAACAAAATTATCTAAACGGATTATTTCATTAGCAACCACCAATTATGATATATATTGTATTCAACGGTGAAAATATTGTATATTTATATAATATTTTCACCTTTGAACATCGAAGTGTTTTAAGCTATTTATGGTATATAAAACATAATTGTCTCCTCAAAGCGATAAAGTAATCCGCTGAGATAATTCAAGCCCAATCGTAAAGACACTATCTATCTATCTATGGGCATACTATATAACTATTGTCGAACGAGCATTATCCTCGTCGTCAAGAACTTAAATAACAAACTCAAGAATATAGAATATGGTTCAGATGGTTTTATTTATATCAATTTATACCGGGACAGCGCGTACGCAGTCCCGACTACCAAAAATTCCGCGCCCGAGTTATTCACATTAGGAATAATCGCAAGGGTCAGCCCTACCGAAGTGCAATGGAGGGACCTCACCCTGGGGGAACCGCCTTATTGATCACGGTAGACCCCTACGCCAGGGGGGTTATTCTGGCATGTTGCGACTATCTCGTATCGCTTGTCGCATATTGCATCATAAACGACACAACGTATCGTGTCGCATTTAATGACGTATTCTAATTGCACGATCGACTCGACGGTATTTTGAGGCTATTGCAATCGCCATTTGAGCGCCATCTTTTTAATTGTGTATGAAGTAATTTAGAATGAATTGAAGTTGACTCAATGATATTGATATTTATATTATTTTTTTAATCCAGTTATAATGTATTTTTATTTAATAATTAATATAATATATACTCGCAAATATCCTAAAAATGTACTATGTAGTATGTAAATTTTTTAACATGTTCACTGCGTTAAGGGGCAGCATTTTTGTATTTGGCGGACCATAATTTCAACTTCCCTGCGTGCGACGGTTTTTACTGCGACATGCTAACGCGGTTACGCATGAGCGCCGTACCGCTAAATATGAAAGACAAGCAAGGGGCATATGTGACCCGTACCGCCTGATAGGAAGTTACTCAAAATCAGTAGTAGTAGTAGTAGTAGTAGTTTTATTAAAACCTATGGATAGCCAATTAAATATATGCATAAAATATACATTTATAACAAATAAAAACATTAAGCATATAATTTATTAGTCGCTCAGAGGTGTATAAAAACTAAATCAAATTAAAGTTTTAAAAAAGTTAGGTTATTCAGCTAATAGTTTATTAGGTGCTTTATTAGGAGTTGAATATTACGGCCCTAAGAATATAATTTATTAAATACTCAGAGGTGTAACAAAAATAAATCAAATTAAATTTTTATAAAAGTTAGGTTATTCAGCTAATAGTTTATTAGGTGATTTATTAGAAGTTGGATATTGTGATAGTGATTCAATTCAATTATTATAGGTAATTTATTACATAGCAAAATATTATTACCTACCTTTAAATAATTATTTCAAAATTATAGAAAACTATTTGTGTATTCACTACAATAACTGCAACTTCATATAACATATGCGATTGCAAATGCGACAGCTTGAGAGGTGTCGCATTTAAAAATAAAATTCTCGCAAATGATGACGTCAATCGACATCGCAGAAAAGTGCCAGAATACCGGTAACGACACCACTCCCCTCCAGTAGGGGAAGTCTATGACGTGTTGCGAGATCGCAATGAGCGCCAGAATAGGGCCTCTGTAAGTAATAAGTATGCTTTCATCTCGTTTTCGATGACTATATAATCTGGAATGAGATACAAATACATGTACCGTCGACTTTTAGCGCTACCTATTGCATCATAAGGACACCACTATATAGAAAATTATGCTAAAATTTTTTTTTGTAGCAAGAAGAAACTCAAAATTTACTTAAATATTGAAAGATATGATCTTTACATTAATTATTTTATTAAATTATTAAGTTTTTAACCAAAAATAATTATAATATAACAATAATATTCTCTTATAAAACAGATTCAAGTATACAATTTAATGGTGTTTGTTGGAATATGTATTAGTTGTAAGGTAGATTTCTATACATATATTGTTGACGTTTGTTAGTTAATATAAAAATATATAATAGTGTAGATGTAAGGTGTACAATCTGTCATTCAAGTAAAGTTTATTAACAATAGTGAATATATTGAATTATTACTTTAAACTACACACAGCTGTCCCTATAAAATCTCAACAGGTTATGGGCCGACAGTAGCGAAAGAACTTTAAAGAAAGCGAAAATTATCACACAGAAATTTGCGATAAAAGCATTGTTGGAATTTCATGGATTGGATGAGTGCATCAACACCCCGTGTGTGGTCGAGGATCAAGGTAAACTAAAGAAAGCAAAGGTACGGTATAATTCTATCGATAAATGACTCATTATTTGTACATGTTTAAACACTAGATAGCCAAAATATGGAAGCACTCAAAGATATATTGGACGACAAGAGCTTAAGCAGACAAATTGGTCTCCTGCGCAAACTAATCATAAGTAGATTAGAAAATTGCGAAAGCATGTCGGAATATGTAAACAATATTATAGGAACAGCAAACAAATTAAAAGGTGTTGGATCTAGTATTACTGAATAATGGATAGGTGCCATTCTATTAGCAGGATTAACAGATGAATTCAAACCCTTAATCATGATAGTAGCAACACTAAAATTACAGGTGATAATATAAAAGCAAAACTAGTAGAAACTGAATACAATAAAAAATCCACAAATGCGTTTCATAGTAAAAATAAAAAGTAAAACAAAAATAACAATAGTGCAGAAAATAAAAAAGTGTTAACGTGCTACAATTGTGGAAAAAAAAATCACAAAGCATCAGAATGCAGAAACAAAAAGACAAATTATAGAGAAGCCACGTGCGTATACGGCAGTTTATTTTTCGCAGGAAAACTACAATTCAATTGAGTGGTACTTAGACAGTGGAGATTTGGCAAGAAATCAATAAAATCCGACCAGAAATCAACAAAATTTAAATATAGACAATCAAAATCAAGTAATAAAGAGTTAAAATCTAAATAAAAAACAGCAAACTTTGGCGAGAAAACAACAAAATTTGGATAGAAATGTTAAAATTTATATTTGTTTGTTTCCTATCTATCAGTTCAAGCATTTTTAGCAATATTTCGCAGATTTATAGCGCGATTTACCTTGTAGAGACCAGATAAATTCAAGGTCTTAAAAAAATTAATCATTTGGAGTTTGGAACTCGATAGCGCCTTATTGAATGAAAGTATTGATATGATTTGGAAATTTATACCGTCCAAATTGCGTTTTTTATACCCTCTTAGTAGCAATCCACATTCTTCAATTAAGACACATCACATAAAGCGCGTGCCGGGTCGTGTAACTAACAAAAAAGATTGCAAAATAAAAAATATCAAGGTTGCTGACCATTTAAAGTTGTGCGTGACTGGAATCGGAAACGTATCTATAAACACAAATGATTGTAAGATTAATGTTGACAAGGTGTTAATAGTTCCAAAACTAACTGTGAATTTACTGTCGGTTGCAAAAATTGTAGAAAAAGACAATACGGTAATATTTAACAAAGATGGTTGTAGCATCTACAATAAAGACAATGATCTATTGATATACACAAAATGTAGGTCAGGTGCTTACCAGATTGAAGATGATTCAGCAAGTTGTAAGCTAGCAGTCACTAACGTGAAAGCGGATTCGTCGATTGGGACATATCAACTACGCACACATTCAAAAGATGGGTACAGAAGTTGTCAAAGGTATGGACATCAAAAAGACTAATTGCATAGTATGCTTAGAGGACAAAAAAGCTCGAGCACCGTTTAAAATTTTGGTGTCAAAAACAAATGATTTACTCGAAATAATCCATTCTGATCATTCAATAAGAAGAGCTCGATATTTTCTAACGTTGATCAGTTGATTAATCCAACCACAAAAAGAATTGAAACCAATAGAGATGTAATATTCATGGAACCCGAGTTAGAAACTATAGATTACGTTGTAGCAGAAAGCTTAATGAAAAATATAGATTCAGAAGATAAAAATGATCACGAAGATACAAGTGACAACACATTTGCGTCTTCAAAAGAAGATAAAAAAGAAGAAAAACCAGAAAAAGTTAAAAAATCTTTACAAGCACGTAAGCTAAATAGATTGAAGGATTTTGTATATAGAACAAACACCAGCCAACCAAAAAAAAAAACCCCACAACTATTGAAGAAGCATTTTCACGGCAAGATTTAAGCAAATGGAAATTGGCAGTAAAAACGAGATAAAGTCATTAGAAGAAAACCAGATCTGGAGCATAGTGGAAGGTAGAAAAGCAATTAAATGCAAATGGGTTTTCAAACAAAAAACCAATGAAAAAGCATAACTAGTCGCTAAAAGGTGCTCCCAAAAGCATGAGATAGATTATACAGAAAAGTACTCATCCGTAGTTTGATATACTTCAATTAGGTATTTGTTGGCATTAGCAGCAAAACACAATCTAAGAATTGACCAAATGGATGCAGTAACAGCGTTCTTATAAGATGAATTAAGAGAAGAAATATAATATATAGAACAACCCGACGATGTACAACGACGGAAGTAATAAAGTACTCAAGCTAAACAAAGCAATTTATGGAAAAAAATAGAATTTAAAGCTATGTAATTTCTTAAACTCAATTGGTTTAAAGAAATCCAAAATTGATCTATGCATATTTAAAAGTGAAGATAGTAAATTGATTATAGCTATATACGACTTAATAATATTTTGAAATGATGCCAAAATTCGAGTTCAAGATGAAAGATCTAGGAACCGCAAAAAATATAGTTGGTTTAAACATCAACTATGAACCTGATAAAATATCATTAAATCAAACCAAGTACATAAATGAAATACTGGCAAGATTTGATATGGAGAACTGCAAACCAGTTGCCACACCAAGTGATCCTATCCAGAAATGATCAATTTAAATGGTTCAAACAAACAACTTAGTTGGTAAGGTACCATATCAAGAGGCAGTATTTAGTCCAAGGTACATGGTCGGATATAACCTTTGCTGTAAATAATGTAAGCACATTCAACAACAACCATGAAGAAGCTCATTGGACTACTGTTATGCTGACTGAGCATCGTATATAGACAAAAGACGTTTATTTACCGGATATGTGTTAAAGTTCTTAAATGGAGCCATATTATGGGATTCTAAACGACAACCAACTGAAGCTTTATCCACAGCTGAGGCAGAATATATGGCGTTAGCGTTTACCACACAAAAAGCAATGTAGCTGAAACAACTTAATGAAGAACTGAATTCCCCAATGAGCAAATTAAATATAAAGATTGGATGCGATAAACACAGTGCAATAAAACTTGCAGAATCTGATGGATACCGAACGAGAACAAAACATATAGACATACGTCATCATTATATCCAAGACTGTAGAAGACGGATCTATAATAGTTCAACACATCCCAACGAAGGATATGATAGTAGATAGCATGACATATATGGGAACATGTAAACAATGTATTCATTAAGTGAGAGTGTTGGAATATGTATTAGTTGTATAGCTTTCATATATTAAATAGCCATAATAATTTTAATAAAAATGTTTATTGTATATAATAAAATACAATACCAGATTGCATTAATTTAATTTACAACATTAAAAAATTAATAAAATGATTTTTCACATCATTTCTCGTATATATAATATACTTAACTGACAACTCTATTTACGTCACATCAAAAATATATTCATGGCTTACTTACTAAAATCCATATTAAAAATATAATACAATGTATATAATAAAAACACGCTACACTACTCCCCCAAAATGTAAAAAAAAACTAAAAAAGGTATTAACCACTAAAATACTCGCAATGGTTAAATGAAACTGTCTTTTTAGTTTTGTCAAATTTAGTAACGGGCGCAGCAGCAGTAAGTTTTAATATAGAACTCAAAGATGAAATTGTTGACAATTCTAAATAAGCTGGTTTCAATCGATCAATTGAAACCGAGTCTTGCTTGTCATTAAATTGAACTATAAAAAATTTCGACGTTCTAGAAATCACCAAAAAAGGTCCGGAAAAAGTAGGTTCCAAAGACTTTTTAACATGGTTATTTTGAATAAAAACATGCAAACATCTTGTCAAATCAGGGTTAATGAAAAAATTTCGCTTAGTAATTCTCGTTTGACAAGGTAACAGTACGATCATGGTTTCTCTTAGTTTCGTTAAAAACAACGGTAAATTTGGATCCGTCGGTACAATGTGATCATCATACTTCAGATAATGACTAGGCAAGTTTAAAGTAGTACCATAAACAAATTCTGCAGGCGTGGCATTTAATGGATCTTTAACAATTGATCTAAGGCTTAAGAGAATTAAAGGTAACGAATCAACCCAATTAGGTGTTAATTTTGACATTTTAATAGATAATTTAATTTGTTTATTAAGTCTTTCAGTTAATCCATTACATTGTGGATGTTATGAAGTAATAAGATTTATGATCAAAACCTATTAATTTTCTAAAATCTTTCCAAAAGTTTGAGTGAAATTGTTTCCCACGATCTGTTACTACAGCTTTAGGAACTCCAAAACGGAAAACCCAATTATTCAAAAATGCTTTAGCAGCACTGAAAGCAGTAATATCTTGTAAAGGAATGGCTTTAGGCCATCTCGTAAAACGATCAACACAGATCATGAGGTAACGATATCCGTTACAATTAGGTAAAGGTCCTACAAAATCGATATGAATAATCTCGAAACGAAATTTAGGTAAATCAAAATTTAAAATTGGACTTCTAGTGTGTCTATGAGTTTTGTTTTTTTGACAATCAATACAAGATTTTACGACATTTGCAATGTCAGTCTTCATATTTGGCCAAACATAGTTCATAGATACAAGTTTTTGTGTTGAATTAATTCCAGGATGTGATAAATAATGGAACTTGTCAATAATTGTTTTACGAAATGATTTTAGAATAAAAAGACGTACCATGTTATGAGAAACATCGCAAATAATAGACTGCGAAAAATTCGGTAGTTGTCGTGGTTCTAGAATCAAATTTGTATTGTTAGAAATCAGTAGGTTTTGTAACTCTTCATCAATGAGCTTGAGTATTTTAACACCGCTGAATGATTTTGCTACAATTAACAGAGTCTCTAAAGATCTTCCTTGGACGCATTCAACCACTGATGCGTTTGTTAAAATTAAAGAAGTGTTAGGTTAGGTCACTCTGGGGATATCAAGATCATAGATTGGGGTATCGGGATGTCCGTAGGAGGCCAACTCCAGGATTCCAATACAATTTTTGATCACGTCGGGGTCACCAATTTATAGCTTTCATATATGGGCAATTCCATTTCAAACAAACCAGAGCTGGGGGGGGGGTGCATTGAGAAATTTGCTCATGTATTTTTTTTTAGTTTCTATAACTTATTAGTAGTCTTTTGATACGTATATGAGGGTATGAAACCCATAAAAAAAAATTTACAATTTTTTTAAGTTTTTTTGGCAAGTTTTAACTTAGTCGCATTTTTTGTTTAAAAACCGGAATTTTAACTCAAAAAAATAAATTTACTAATGAAATCGATTAGAAATTTTCCGTAGAATCCAAATCTGGTGCCATTTCAAGTCTATACCCTGTCTATAAGCCGCAAAAGTCATAAAACCATGTTTTTGTTCTTATTGGGCTGGGCAAAAAGGAGCATTTTTTAATTTTTTTTTAACCGCCAAAGTTGACGTGTTTTGATGTAAGTTAATTAGAAAATATAAATTTGTTCTGTGTATTTGGGTTTTAAAAGTCTAAAACACAAAAAAAAACTGCAAAAATAAGCCTATTTTTCAACATAAACTTTTACAAATGCACATTTAGCAGTTTGTAGAGAAACTATACACCAAATATTATTAAAAAACTGAGTTTTGCAAACAATTTTACATAGAAAATGGTCAGTGTCGTGCTTATCTGGCGATGAAAAACCCATCTAGAAAAAAAATATTTGTTCAACATTTACTTAACATTTTTTTTTTTTTATTTTTCTTAAAGATTATTTGGATTATATTTTTTAAAGTTTATTTCAAAAGTTTAACAAAGTCATCTTTTGTTGTTTAAACCAATTTTGGGTCATTTTACTCTTTGTTTGATAGTTTTTGCGCTTGCGGCACAAATTAAACCCAACTTAAAACCCAAATACACAGAACATATTTATATTTTTCAATTAATTTACATCAAAATACGTCAACTTTGGCGGTTAAAATTTTTTTAAAAAATGCTTCTTTTTGCCCAGCCCACTGAGAACAAAAACATGGTTTTATAGATTTTGCGGCTTATTGACAGGGTATAGACTTGAAATGGCACTAGATTTGGATTCTACGGAAAATTTATGATTGATTTCATTAGTAAATTTAATTTTTTTGAGTTAAAATTGCGGTTTTTAAACAAAAAATGCGATTAAGTTAAAAAACGACAAAAACAAATTGTAGAATTTTGTTTATGTGTTACATATTCTTATATACCGATCAAAAGACTACTAATAAGTTATAAAAACTAAAAAAAAATACATAAGCAAGTTTCTCAATGCACCCCCCCCCCCCCAGCTCTGGCCCGTTTGAAATAGAATTGCCCATATTGAATAGCCATAATAATTTTAATACAAATTTTTATTGTATATAATAAAATACAATACCAGATTGCATTAATTTAATTTACAACATTAAAAAACTAATAAAATGATTTATCACATCATTTCTCGTATATATAATATACTTAACTGACAACTCTATTTACGTTGCTAATCACATCAAAAATATATTCATGGCTTACTTACTAAAAACCATATTAAAAATATAATACAATGTATATAATAAAAACACGCTACAGTTGTAAGGTAGATTTCTATACATATATTGTGAACGTTTGTTAGTTAATACAGGGAGTATGAATGGGATTATGTAATCACTTTAAATATGTCGCCTTTTTAAAATTGTCCAATATACTATTTGTTTTGACAGTTCAACTTTGACAGTTGAATGTATACAAGTGAAAATAATAAATTTGAATCACGTCTTTAGTTCTTTTAAAAGTTAATTTATTTTAAATCGATTGTCTCTAAGGGAGTAGTACATAGAGTGATTATAAAACTAGTATAATAATTATGCTTATAATAATATGAAATATAAAACGTGCGCGCATCTGCGTTGATAAGGTAACGCTGAGCTGCGTTCCTAAACACGGAGTGAGGGGAGAGTGACACCTCGGCGAGTGTGATGTCACATGATCAAACGGAGAATAGAGTTTATGAACAAGTCGGGCGTGTTTAGGGTAGGGTATTAAGGTAAGGCCAACTTCATTGGGTAAGGCTGTCAAAAATCAAATATAAACAACATTTATTAGTTAATATTGCACAAGCTAATAAAAGAAGAAAAATTTTAGCTGTTGTTGTTCCATTAGCAAATGCAGTCAGAACAATATGCATTTCATCATTTCCGTTAATGGATTATTTTGATGAAGATGATTTAGAGGAACTGCCAGAAACAGAAAGGCAAATTTATTATTAATTATTATTAATTTACATTTTTGTAATATCCATTTTCAAAATGTAAATTATAATAACGACGTAAACAAACCATAGATAACATTAAAAACAGACTAACTTCGGTCGGGTGTGATATTTCCCCCGCTCATAGAGGACGGTAACAAGGGTACGGTATGAACACCGGCGAGAGTGAAATGTTTTCCCTTCACCTCTACTTTGGGAACGGCAAAGGTGATCATTTGGGTCACTCTCACCCTCGCCCAAGTACTTTAGGAACGCACCCCGGATGATACGTCGGATGCGGCAGCTGCACTTCCTAGAAGTGTGGCTGGCCTTGGAGCGCGTAATATAATTCCTCCAACGCGAGAGGGAACCTTCGATTACCAACATCTTAGAATGTGATGACGTCTGCCATCACCTCTGGTTCTGTGGGTTGGGATTTGTTTCGTTTCCTCTTCTTTATTTTAAGTATGACAAAACTTTCTAAAACAATCAATAAGATTATATATATTTTGTTATAGTGCTCCAACGGTGGGTATGGATCAACTTTCTATCTTCAGTAGTTGATAATATCGGCTGTAAATTGTTTTCCAACTTAGAAAGTTTAACATGTTGAATGTTCAACTCGGTCAGTTCTTCTTGAACTTGATGAGGAGGAACTATCAGATGCTCTAAATGGATAGGTTGTCCTTTTGTCACATCTTTGAACGACAATGGTTGGTTGGTCCTTAATAAAAGTTGTACAGTGGTTGTCTTCAAAGAGGAAAATTAATTTCTTCGTGTAGGTGGACCATTTTCTAACGCATTTTTTTTTATTATTTTATCATTGATGAAAACTCCTACATATTGATTTAGCTCGGGTATATATTTAACCAGGTTATCATACATATTTAGTTTTGTAGATATGCATCCACTAATGGAATTTTTAATTAGCAAGCTTCTTTCGCAGGTGTTTTTAATTATAATTTGATTGCTGCTACATTGGTATGTATTTGAAATAGGTACACAAATATCGGACAACGGCAATACATCAGACTCAGATTGAATTGCAAATTTGGTAGATGGTAGTATAATATTTAAGTTATTGTTTGGTACGAACAAAAAGTAATACAGATTATAAACCTTTTTCTCAATAATTGGTATAGGCAAAAAAAAGATAATTTTAAGTAGTCGAGTTGTCAACATCCTGTAATATTTCTAGAATTACTTGAAACAGGTGTAACATCTGGTTTAACAATTTTTTAGCATACATTTTATCTTTGTGTCTTTTTGAAGAACCTATTAATAATTCTAGTTGTTTAATTTTTTTTGTTAATGTCAACTCATTATGTTCAATAGTTTTGATAGTATCGTTAAACTTTTGCATTATTTTGTTATTAACTGAGTATTGTTTATTTATTTTATTCATGATTGCATTCTGATTTTCTTTAAAGTGGTCTAAAATAGTGTCAAAATATTTCCCATCTTCGTGGTCTAAATTCCCAGTAATTTGTTTTAATATAGAGCCCAGTCCATTTACGAGACTTCGTCTAGTTCGTTTAGGTGTATTAAACATTACTAGTTTGTTATTAATTAAAGTGATCTTATATTGGGTAGTTTTAATATAATTTTGAAGTTCTCTTTCATAATTGTTAAGAGTTATATTTATAAAGGTACAATATTGACTTTGATCTTCTAAGTCATAGTAATGCGTAACCATATGGGTCGATCGTTGTAGGTATGCAGGTCCTAATTTTATAGGGAGGATACCACGGTTGGTGCCGATTTTCTTTATGCATTGTCCTGTTGAGACGTAGAGGGTCCTGCAACAATTTCTTCTGTTACAGTTGTTATTTTTATACTAGCTATGTGTAATTTTGTAAATTTTCATGTTTTGGTTTTTATTAATTACCGCGGTTTTCTTGAATCGATTTTTCGTTTTTAATTTACGTGTATTTTTTACAAATACCTCGTTTGGAATATCGGGGAGTTCTTCCCTTGATATATTTAATTTATTTACCAATCTTTCTTTTTTCTTTTTTAGTGAATTGTTGATAATTTCGTATAGCGTTTTAGTTTTGTCTTTGTGATTCTGACGATAATTAGAGCGCATCTATTTTTCTAAATCGATGTCTACTAATGACTCAGACAATTTCATATGATGTAAATTTTGTGACAGAAGTAGAATTATTGCATAAATCATTTTAATTTCGACAGAGTCATTTTTAAATTCGGGACGGTTATTAAAGATATTCAAGTGTTCCAATATGGTTGAGTGAAATCACTCAATTGAACCTTGACTTTCTGGATGACCAAGGCAACAATAGTGTACGTCTATTTTGTGCAAGTTTAGAAAATCTTGAAGCATGAAATTATTAAATTCGGAACCATTATCGAATACTAACAATTTGGGAACTGTGTGATGAGATAGGTACATAATTAATTTATTAACAATTTCAATGCTTTGTAAGGAGTTTACTTTATATGCTTGTGCATATTTCGAAAATGTGTCCATTACAGTTAAGAATTTAATGTTATTATAAGAGAGACAATTTAGATGAATGATTTCAAATGGTTTAGAAGCCGCGAGTGTGATATTTAATTTCAATTTGAGAGGTCGTCGATCACATTTAACAACCCTGCAAATGTCACATTTGTTGATATAATTTCTTATCATATCTTGCATGTTTGGCCAATAATATTTCCTACTTAACTGATTCTCTATTTCGGATATATCTCTGTGATTGGTCTTACCTTCATGGTAATTACAAATTATGTTTTGCATTTTGTCTTGATCTTTGACATCTTTTAATAATCTGGAACATTTACGAAAATTAAAGTTAGCATTGTTTAAATATTCTTGTAAGATTTTTCTGAAATTTTGGTATAAATCATCGTTTTCGAAATAAATATAATAATTACTTTTAGGATTAATGTAATCTTTTCCAAAATTCGGGAAATCGTTTTTATAATTATTTTCTGAAATTTGAGCATATATTCTTTGTTTTGAATTATTAAATAACGTCCGTATAGATGGAACCAGAGGATTGGTTTTCACGAGTAAAAAGACAATTTGGTTCTTTCCATGGTTTAAAGGCGTTCCGGAGATAGGAATTTGGAAAACGGGATTTTCTAAATTCGTATGTATTGTAACGTCGTCATCTGATAAATCGTCAACTGCTTCTCCGTCGGGCTCGACAATCATCGATTGATTATCGATACTTTTTTTGATTTTTTTGTAAAATTTTGCATGTAATTGAAAAACGGAGTTACTGTTTTTTCGTTAATATTTAAGTATGGAATTCTCGATAAGGCGTCAGCGTTAGAATTAAGTTTAATTTTTTTTTTCAAATCGAGGTTCTACTTGGATGCAATTGTTATAATCTAGGGTGTTTTTAAAATAAATATCAATTTTAGTATGTGGCATTATCAGTTTATTGATTTTAAGATCTATTATAGCATTAAAATTTTGTTAGTTGTCTAGACCAAGTAGACAGTCAAAATAAGTGTGAACTGAAAATATGTGAAACTTTATTTGAGTGTTATTTAAATTAAATAATTTTGGTAAAAGTATTGATATACTATGTTTCTGCGAACTAGTTCCATGTGCTGTATTAATGACAAATGGGTCTATTTTAATAAAATTTGAAAAATATCTTTCCGCAATATCGGGTCTAACAAAAGATTTTGTAGAACCGGTGTCAATGAGACATTTTAATAAAAAGTTCTTAAAGGGGATTACGAAATAAGGTAGTTGTGATTGTTTAAATTTTAAGTTTAACAATTCGATATTATTTGGTTCTCCGGAGCTGTTTCGCATAAAAAAATGTTATCACTTCCTGCAATATTTTCGATTTCAGGGGGTTGTTCTTCATAATTTTCTACTTTAGGTTCACAATAAGAATAAGAAGGTACTTCTATGTTATGCAATTCTTCAGAAAGATAATTTTGCCTTGGTTGGAAATTAAATTCCCTGTTTTGAGTGGGTGCAGCAAACGTGTTGCGTGTATTTACGCTCATTAGCATTGCTTTTGTGGAATAAAATTAGGTCTTGGCTTAAAAACGTTTGAATAATTGTTATTGTTACTATAATTTGGTCTTTGGTAAGAAAATTGATTTTGGTTGTGGTTTACAGCTCTTATGAGTATTATTGGTTGTTGTGTTTTAGTATACGGAATCTTTGATTGTGAATCATAAGATTTTAGTTTATCATTAATCTGAAAATCGTTTATAAGTATATTTAATGCTTCTTGCAAATTGTTCGGATTACGAGTAATCACTTAATCGCCTAGAGGTTTGTTTGTTTTGTATATGTGGAAATATCAATTTTAGCCTTACCAGTAACTTTGATTTTTAAACAATTAATAATAAAAGTATTTTGAAAGTTAGCTGTGCCAACCTGGTAAAATTGAGAAATTATGTGTTCACAATTTTTAATAAAATCATTTAAAGTATTTGTTTCTGATTATTGCACAGTTTAAAATAATTGAGGTTAGGGTATTTCAATAAAAATTTTATACTTTATTGTGCTGATTTTATTTTTATATATTATTTTTTTAATATATAAAAATATAATCAGCACAATAAAGTATAATTTTTTTATTAAAATACCCTAACCTCAAAAATCATTTAAGTTGTTTTGGTTACCATTGAATTCTGGTACCATTGTTAAATATTCTACTTTAAACTGTGGTAAAGTCATGATTATATTGTTTGTTTCGTTTAAAGGATCTTTATTATCGTCTAAACCAATCGTTTGAGTTTCGTCTTGATTTATATCTAAATTACCAAATGACGAATTAATTTGTTCGATTAAATTATCAGCTTGTTGGTTAGTGTTGGTCGTTGAAATTAAATCTGAATCTGAATCACTACCGGTTGCATGCGACATCTATGTACTCACCAAATTAACAGCATCAACTGCATTGGGACGTCTCCGGTGTGAGAAGTAGATCCTTTGGACAGGGATGTTTTCACTTGGGCTACTCAGTTCACCCAATGGTAATTCCCGTGTAGTAGAATCCAAATGGTCCACTAAATCCTCGGAAAATTTACCGTTCGATTTCACCACAAAATATTGATATATACCAGTAAATTAATTAATAAACTTCCTACCGACTGCCCCAATAATAAATTTGAATTAGGTCTTTAGTTTTTTTTTTTTAAGTTAATTTATTTTAAATCGACTGTCTCTAACGGGAGTCGTACATAGAGTGATTATAAAATTAGTATAATAATTAGGCTTATAATAATATGAAATATAAAACGTGCGCGCATCTGCGTTGATAAGGTAACGCTGATGATGGGTCGGATGCGGCAGCTGTACTTCCTAGAAGTGGCTGGCCTTGGAGCGCGTAATACAGGGAGTTTATAAATGAATGGGATTATGTAATCACTTTAAATGTGCCGCTTTTTTTAAATTGTTTACTATACTATTTGTTTTGACAGATCAACTTTGACAGCTGTCAAGCAAACATATGAAAACATATGTAGTATAGTAAACAGTTTTAAAGAGGCGGCATATTTAAAGTGATTACATAATCCCATTCATTTATAAACTCCCTGTATAATTTGATGAGAATATTTTGATTATTTAATCCTACTTTAGGAATGGGCGGTTTGATAATGGGAAATGGCTTTATTCTATTCCGGATTGTGTTAGAGAGTTTACAACTAATAATTATAAACATGTATACTTTAGTTTTTAGGGTCTGGCATCGCAGTCTTTTACAGCTTCGGTGTCATCTGTGATATTAGGTAAGGTTAATGGATAGGTACTGGCATCAAAGTCTTTTACAACTTTGTTGTCATTTATGATAGTAGGTTCTGTGATATTAGTTTTAAATTTAGTTTTTAGTTTTAGCAACTGTGATATTAGATTTAGTATTTATTTATTTATTTATTTATTTATTTATTTATTTAACCATTTTAATGTGTTGTTTTGTCTTCCTCAGGTCTATAACCTGAGGCTATTATTATTAAAACAAAATAAATAGCTAATGACCTTAGTAGTCAACGCTAAAATACAACAAAAAAAAATTAAAAAAATATAAACATGTAAACATGTAAACAATGTAAACATATAAAAATATTTTTATTATTGAATCCTAAGATAGGCAACTTTATTTACGCATTTTCACTAGAGCGGCACAAACGTACATTAGATGGTTACATAATCCCAAACATTTATAATCACCCTGTATAAAAATATAAAAGAGTGTAGATGTAAGGCGTACAATCTGTCATTCATGTAAAGTTTATTAACAATAGTAAATATATTGAATTATTACTTTAAACTACGCACAGCTGTCCCTATAAAATCCCATCAGTATTTAACTTCTTACCATTGCAATACCAGTATATGTCATAAATAACAATTTTTATATAGTAAAACACATTTAAAAACGCATAGTAAACAAATAAATACATTTATTGCACAAAATTGACAAATCAAACAATTTATAATAATAATACTTTAATACTTTATTTACAGTATATAAAAAAAACCATTTACATCTATATCATTAAGTACATAAATAATGATGAATTTCAAGCAATATTACAATTTCACAACGATAAACAAACCAAAATTGAATAATAAAAACATAGAAAAAAAAAACTATATATAAAATTTTCATCAACACATTTTAATTAATTCTTAAAACTACATTTAAAAACACAAAATTGCTCAACAAAAGTTATTAGAGAAACTATTTGAATAGATTGAATAGATTCTCTAAATAATGGAGACTGACTAGTTCGGCGATTATTGTTGGGGATTTCAAATGAAAGAGTTACTAGTAGCTCTTGGCAATTAATCTCAGACATCATTAACACAAACTATAAGTCGGCTCTTTTGCGCCTAAGTTCCAGCGATGGAAGATTATATTGCAATTTGTACGACAATAAACGAAAAAATTTGGTTTGAATACGTTCTATATTGCGTATATGAATGCTGTAGAATGGGCACCAAACTGATGGAGCATATTCTAAATGAGAGCGTACCAAAGCGCAATAAAGTAGTTTGAGTGTACTTGGAGATAGATCAGTAAACATTCTGTAAACAAATCCTAACATTTTCATAGCACGATTACACATATAGTTTATATGCTCAACAAAAGTTAGTTTTGGGTCAAAAATTACTCCCAAATCCTTTATTTGTGTAACATGTTCCAATACTTTATTGTCAATAGTATAATCCTACGATACTTTACTTAAAGTTCTGTTTAAGCTTATATAAAAACATTTATTTGGATTAAACAACAAGTTGTTAGTAAGACACCATAGATGAACAGAATCCAAGTCATTTTGCAAACAAATGCAATCATCGATAGATGATATTCTACGATAAATTTTTAAATCGTCAGCAAATAAAAGAAAATATGAAGAATAATAGAATAAGTAAGATTAATAAGTTAATAAAGAGTAAAAACAGAAATGGTCCACAATGAAATCCCTGAGGAACACCAGATAGAACTGATAAATTGACGCAATTATCAACATCACAAAAAAGGGCAAACCAATCAATATTCAGCATAAAATTATTGATTGCGTTAAAATCGGCAAATTTAAAATCACTAAAAACATAATTAGACATTAAAATAACACCGCTAGTATCACATTTTACATCTATTACATAGACATTATGATGTTGGCTTAGTTTTAATAAAACATCCACAGCATTAATTACAGAAATATCACAGCATATGGTAAAGCATAAATCTAAGAACACAGCATTATCATTCGGTAGGAAATACATTGTGTGCAGTTTAGAAAACCGAAACTGTTGGCAACAAAGTGAGCAGGATAACTATCATTACAAATAACACTTATACCTAACTCATCGTTTACCCATGCCGCCGAGGGTCAATTATAATCGCCCACTGAAATTAGTTTGCTGTTAGGATATTTCTCAGCAATAGATTCAACGGAATAACAATGATCTAAATATTTATCACAGGCTGAGTTAGGTGGTAAGTAAACAGCACTAACAATATACGATACAAACTTAAACTTAATAATTACAAACAAATATTCAACACTTAGAAAAGTAGGCTGTAATAAATACTATTAAATCAAGTTTTAGTGGCAATTAAGACACCACTTCCGTCTAATTTATAACTCGTTAACGTAGAGCGATCACATCTGAATAAACTGTAACCATTTAATTGTAACTCAGCATCGCTAATGTCATGATTAAGCCAGGTTTCGGTCAGCACAATAATATCGTAGTTAGATACAGCTACAGCCAGCATAAGTTCTTTGAGCTTAGTTTTTATACCCCCGACGTTTTGGTAATAGATGGAGATTTTTAATTAATAAACTTAAACAAAAGAAGAAAAGAAAAAATCAAAAATAGTCAAACTAATTATAAAAGAAATCACACCAAACTGATAAATAAAATATCCTCATAAAACCTATACATAAAAATGAACAACTTTTAAAAAATTACGTTAATAATAATAAGTGCAATAAGAATGTTACATACATACAACATTCAGTAAAGCGTAAAAAGCTACAATTAACATCAACATCCTTACAAAACAAGGTATCAACAAACAAAAAATAACAACGTACTAAGTACACATACGTTTAGCGGTTTTAAAATACCACATGGAGACGTATGTACTTGCGACTCATCTGTATATGTTATATATCAATATAATATACAAAATTAAGATACATAAAAAATTATACGATACATGAAAAATAAATTTATACTTATATCTAAGATTAACAATAAACAACAATTTAAAATGGGATAATCACATACAACATCTAATTACGCCATTGGCGCACTATATAAACTAACAAATATAATTAATATATTTATTATTATTAAACTCATATTGTTTCATATGTTTATTTTTATTTTTATTAATTAATATATTATTTTATAAGATAACAAAACATGTTGTAAAATAATATATTAATTAATAAAAATAAACATATAAAACAATATGAGTTTATAATAATAAATATAAAAGAGTTTCATAGAATAAATAAAGAAAACATTGAATATAATTAATATAAATACAAGCAAAGTAATTTATAATCTATTATTTAATTCACAAACAAATTATCTAATAAAAATATGGGTAACATTACCAACTGTTCTTCAACTTAAAAACATGTTAATTTCTCACTTGTTACACAATATAATACTTTTTAAATTTGTTGATTTCTCTAAAAATAGATGATGACATTGATGATTGTTTAACAGTGCAAAAAAACTGGTGTTAATTAGCTACTGGTTTGGCACTTCACTGCACCCTTACATACCATTAAAATGCAGATTGGAAGCAAAAACATTGATTTTTGACAATGCCATACACAGCAAAGGCCTAGCAGCAAGAAAGAAGCAGCTCCATGTTTTCCCATTCAAAAATATGTTGTTATTGTTTGGAGTTGTAGCGTGATACAAACAGTATATAAGAAATATTATCTATACTCAACTAAAAAAAACTATCCGACAGTTTTTAACTCTCATTACAATAAAATGAAAATGGAGCTGTTTTTTGCTGGAAGGCTTTCAATTGTGCATACAAGTCAGTACTGTTACAAAAAACTCAATTATTAAAAATGATTGCGGTAAAATAAACCAGAAAAGACAATTTTAAGCGCGTTGAAAGTCCTTCTGAGTGTGGGGAAGCCATTGCTAAACTTATACAGTGCGGGAGGGTACGAAAGGTTTTGGGGCCCCAACCCTCACGCAAAACATGTTTATCAAAACCTGGAGAGACTCTTTCAATATTTTACAAGAGGGTCTACAAATCATAGCTACGCCACTGAAAGTATTCTACGATTAATTGACTTATACGTATCGAAAATAAATTAATACATTTAAAAGTTACGGCAGAAATAATGAATAATTTCTGTTAAATTATAAAGAAACATTAAAAAAAAATCCTCCCCGGCGGGGAATCGAACCCCGGTCTCCCGCGTGACAGGCGGGGATACTTACCACTATACTACCGAGGACTTATTAAATAGTAATGTAACTACAATTGAAATAGAACAATTATTCCACAAACTGAAAAAATAATAATACATATTCAACAATTAATGTAGCCTAACTAAAAAGACTGTGTGTGGCGTTTTATAAAAAAATCAGAATTTATTTTCTACCGCAAACCAAAGAATCAAAATGGTCGCGATTAAAATATGGATTATAAATTATCTAGTTCGAATGGAAGGAAAGAAATCATAACCACAATCAGCCAAATGTATTATAATAAAAATTAAAAAAAATATTAATGAATTTGTTTGAAAAGAAATTGATTTTTCGCACAAATAAAATTAATTTAAATTAGAAAATATATTTTTCATAAACATATCAAATCAAGTTTGTTTATATTTAAAATATAATTGTCATTTAATTTGATTTTTTCCGAGTATAAAAAAGACCCAGGTCTAGCTATATTGATAAGGCTGTTACAGAGCTCACACTCCCAGATGCGATCCCACTACTGCACGACGCGAGGACTTTTGGCTGCTGGGTTTCCCCCCTGGCCCTGTTCGCCCTTCCTTAGCCAACCTGGCTATCCCAGACTCCTCCGGGATATCCATATTGACGCCATGCTTAGTGCGGACACCTAGTCAACGTGAGATACCCTGCATCAGGACTCCTCACCTCAAACCATCCACTGAATCTGACCTCCAAGTAGCTAGATTACAGGAGTGCGCCACGCTCCCAGTCGAAAGTATGTACGACTCATTCGGTATACAATGTAAGAGTTTTAGGCAACTTTATATACAATGTCAATAATGTTGCCTATGTTTGACCTACTTTTATTATAAAATTATTAATTATGATTTTATTAGATGTTTCCAATTTTTGTTATATTAATAACATTTTTAGTTATTATGAAACACAAAATGTTTTCAAAAAATGTATATAACCGATTTTGAAGTTATTAATAATGAAAATGTAGCAAAAATATACTTTATTTTATTCCAAAGTAGAACACAATAATATAATAACTTGCTTACCTAATAACCTATGGTTTGCCAAAATAAGTCTTATGCCCGTATGACACTGATCTATAATTCTTTATTGAATTATATATATAAAAATATTTAAATCTTAAAAAGTCTCTAAAATGCACAAATAATCATCAATCTTATTGCAGATTGAAATTTTAAGAATATTTTTAGTTTTTCTTTTTTTTTTAAGAATTTACCTAACTTCATGTCATTGAATTTTTATTAATAATGTAATTAAATGAATTGTAATTAAGTATTATTATTAAAATAACAGTAAATTAAAAGTTTAACTAAATTTAAATAATATTTTACAGTTATTAAGTCAAACACCAGTTCTGTAATGAAACAGTCAGATTGTGGTTAGGTTTGTATTTGTAACTTCACTTCATTATACTCTTCGTGTAACCGACGTTACGCGCGCTGTTGCCAAACTTAAGTACAATAATATAAAGCTTAAAACAATTTATTTGTTTAGTACTGACAATATCCAATGTTAATTATTAATTAAAACATCAAATAAAGGAAAATAATTCAACTCTAACAATATTACAAAAATATAAACATTTTTTTACGCGTTTTGTAACATATCTACATTTATTTATGTGTTCTTGAGGTTTACTTTGATAAAATTTATTTTTATTATTGTATTTTCGGTTAGTTATTTTTGATGATATTTTGTATTTTTATCAATCGGACAAAGTTGAATCAATTTGAACATTGTGCGATTTTATTTTTAATAAAAGTGCCTAACTTCATTTAATTAAAAGATTGATATGTCATATAGGTTCTGTTTAAAAAAAATTATGATTTTACTAATTATTACAAATTACATAAAAGTATGTTTACACAAATAATTAGTTTTAAATATGTGGTGAAAACTGATTCATATAAATACTAAAAAAAATAATTTTACTTTTAAACTTTTAAATAATGTTTAAATACAATAAAACAATTTGTTTAAAACAAGTATAATTAAATTAAAACATATTTTTAAGTTTTGAAAGGTATTATAGATCTAATTTTTAAATAAAATATTAGTATAAATATAAAAGTTACTAAAATAAAAACAAAATGTCACTAGAAAAAATTGCAATAAAAAAATCGGATCAGTATGAACGAGATTTTGCGAGAAATATTTTGTTACAATAAAAAAAATCGCAAAACGCAAATCGGATGAGTATGAACGAGGCTTTACAATAAAAAAATCGCAAAACGCAAATCGGATGAGCATGAACGAGGCTTCATAATAATTTCCCTTAAATTAACTGCAAACTTCATTTTGTAGCATAGTTCATTGTGTTTCTCGTAAAATAATTACAAACTTCATGTTGTAACATAATTCATGATAATTTTCTTAAATTAATCTATATTGTTACTTGTTTGTATCACTGTCTAATGGTGGTCTTGTAAAGATTGAAACTAGTTACCGTTTTTTTAAATATATTTGTGAGTACATAATAAATGTGTTCAAATGTATTTATTTTTATCTTTACAATTTAATTTTAAATTTTAAAAAACAATTTAACATTTTGGATTCTTATATATTTTATGTCATTAAATTTTATTCTTTAAACGTTACAAAAAAACCCATACGCAGTTAGTTGAACTGGCATTTAACCCTTGATTCAACGCCGCACGTGTTGTACTATCCGTCGGTTTATTATTTTTTCTGATATCTAAATAATAATAATAAATTCTCGTAAATGTCAACTCATATTCAATTTAATTATTGATTTGTGATTATTAACTTTTTAAAAAGGTTTTATTCTTATAGTTCGCAACATGCGACTATAATTGTATGGATATAATTCTAAACTAAACTAATATTCATAATAACAAAGTATTTATACTAAGAGAAAAGATAAGTCAGCATTCCTAATGATTGCGACATTTCTAAGAATTAAGATTACAATATCAGCAATAGCGCTGATCAAGCATGCACATGCACGTTACACAATTGTGGCGGTATTGTTAATGTAATGAAATTATAAAGGGTGAATGACATATAACTCCTCCCCTCTTAGATTCTGGCAGCGCCAGGAAGGTGAAGATTGTAGCTTGGGGTGTCTTCCATTTGTTGTGGTGGAAGGGTAGTTTTCTTCTTCTTATACCATTTTAGTAAGGTGTAACCAAATACGCTGATGAATATTGTATACAAGATGGTGGTCCAGATACTTGGAATAAGGAATTGTGTAGTTTCTTCGGGGAACGGCAATTGTTGTATTACTTGGATTGCTGGAACGTCTTGAAGGTTTAAATTTTTTAACTTGATATTGAAGTCATTGAACTTAGTTTTCGGTATCTTCATTTCTTGGTTGCTTATAATGGTTGGGCTTCCAATAGTATGTTCTTGGAAGGAAAGTTCTTGGTTTCGAAATTGTAGAGTGCATGTTCCTTGAGTTATTAAGTAGATTCCAATAAGATTTGTTGTTTCTGTTTCTCGTTGACATTTTAATTGGATGTCTTCTTTCGTTGGAAAAACGGCGAGATATTGATTTATAGTGGGAATAAGTTCTAGGTGGTTTTTTGATATTTCCAATCTTGTATACTGGCATTTGCTGCTATTTCCCTTTAGGATTATGTGTTTTTCACACTCGGCATTTTGGGTGGTGAGCAAGTAGTTACCACACTGGTAATATTTATTACCACTAGTACATAATTGATTTAGAGGCCTTATTTTGTTATCATTTTCGGACTTAAGCAAATATTTAACGTCTGGTATAATCGTTACGAATTTAGATTCATCTTTTGTAGGAATTGGATGTAGGTAATAAAGTTCAAATTTGTGTTCATAATTTATAGGGATGGATAGAAGGTAACTAATTTTTGTGGATTCAATTTTACAGTTTATTGTAATTATTGATTCAAAATCTAGTATATTTTCGAGTTTTAGTTCAAATGGGAATTCTTCATTATAATATTTTGAAATTCTCTCAAGTTCTAGAAACAAGTCATTTGGCTTTATAATACTTGGATGCAGTGTCTTTAACCTACAAAATGTTATTGAATTTTCTACGTCTTGTAATATATTCAGAATTGTTGTATATAGAATAGTAAGCTGATTGAATAAATCTTTTATAAAAAGTATATTTTGATGTTGCATTTCACCTTTCAGAATCTCAACTGATTGTAAAATTCTTGATTTTAATAGTAATTCATTGTGCTCTATGCTTTGTAGAGACTCGTTAATTTTTTTAATAATTTGGTTGTTCAAACTGTATTTCAGTTTCAATTGGTTTTCAATAAATTTTTGGTTTGTTTGCAAGTGATTCAGGATTTCTTCTATCCGTTCTCCATCATTGGAGTCTAAGTTTCCGGTGATAGTTTTAATGATTGTTCCGAACCCATTAATCAATCCTCTTTTGCTTTTAGTATTTCTCTCCGCATGAATTTTTACATTATTGATTTTCTCGATTATGACATTTTGAATATAGTTAATTATTTTAATATAGTTATCAAATTCGTGTAGATAATCGTTTTGAATAGATGAGTTTAAGATTTGAAATTGGTTATCTAGACTTGTCAATTCTTTGTATAGTGGTTTTAGATCATAGTAGTGAACGAAGGTGTGTTCGGTTTTTTGTAATTTTGCAGGTCCCAGGTTTATTGGGAGTATTCCAAGATTCCTTGTAATATTTTTAATTTCTACACCCTGCGTTAGCGTGATGAAGATGACCCTGGAAGTGAATCATCAATATTAGATATATTGTGGTAGACATGTATCGTAATATTTGAAGCTTTGAAAATGTATTGAAGAATATTTTTAACTTTTTCATAGTTTAAACGATCTAGTCCACACCCTAAACGAGGTATTGCTAATTTAGTGATATGATTTAAAGTACAAAATTCCTTTAAATTGACCAGTGTCTTAAATAAATCTAAATAGGTGGGTTTTTCATTATATTTATTTTTTGTAATCAAGTAAAGTATGTATCGATCGTTATCCTTTAAATAGCAAAGTGAATGTTTCTTTGGGTTTTGTGCTTTAAGTATTTCAACTTTTCCGAATCTGGTTTTGAAATCTAGTGCAATACCAGCACTCATTTCTAAGTCAGAACTCACGCAATGAGCCAGAGAAAAGTCATCAGGTGCCCAAAATAGGTTATCATTTTTTTCAGTGATATCGTTAGACACTATATTATGATGTTTAATATATTTTTGGTAGTCCTTATAATCTAGGACATTTCCTTTGGTTAGTAAACTTTCATCGATCTTTTTCGTGTTACTTATTTTATCGATCGGTGGTCTTTTTATATTAGATAAGTGAATCTTTTCGACAGTGTTATGATGCTTAGCATCTATTTGTGCTGTTTTCAATTTGGGATTCACTGATACGAGTTTCTCAATTTTATATTTGTTTTTTGTTTTAGCTTGTTTTTGTTTATTTTTGATGAATACTTTTTCAGGTAAATTGGGCAAATCTTCTCGAGTTTCGTTTCGTTTATTTATCACAGTTTCTTTATTTTGTTGGATGTTTTCGTTAATTGATTTGTATAGTAACTTCATCTTGTCTCGATGGTTCAAAACGTAATTATTTAATAAACGTTTTTCAATGTCAATATTAAAAGGACAGTTTGTGTCTAGGTGTCCTGACATTACTTCGCACGGTTTAAGTTTTGTTACGGAATGAATGGAATTGTTATAGGCAAGAATTGCGTAAATTATTTTAATTTCTATAAGTTCCTTTTTATATAATGTTTGATTGTTCAGCAAACGAACATGTTCAACTATTGTAGAATGTACTCGTTCGACCATTCCATTTGAGTCTGGATGTTGCGAGCTGATGAAGTGTAACGTTATCCCGTGCAATTCTAGTAATTCTTTAACGACGGTGTTTTTGAATTCTAAATGGTTATCGGAGATTACCTGCTCAGGTATACCATGATGTGTAAAAAATTTTATTAATTTGTTTGCAATCTCTATTGCTTGTTGCGAGTCTAATTTGTAAAGTTGAGTGTATTTAGAAAACGAGTCAATAATAGTGAGGAATTTAACACCCTCTAACCCAATTGTATCGATATGCACGATTTCGAAAGGTTTTGTTGCTGTTGGGGTTAGATTATATTTTAATCTCAAAGGTTTTCTGTCATATTTGCTGACATGGCAAAGTTCGCATTGATTTATAAAATTTTGTATTATACGTCGTTGATCTGGCCAATAGTAATTCCTCTTAATCTGCGCTTCTGTCTCGTCGATGCCGCGATGGTTTGATTTTCCCTCGTGGTACATTCTAATAGTTTCAGTAATTTGTTCTTCTGTTTCAACATCTTTTATGAATTGTGTACAATTTACTAATGAAATTAATGAGTTTTTGAAATGGTTTTGAAGGGTAGCACAGAATTTTTCATAAATTGGTCCTTCAAAATATAAATAATATTTTACTTTTGGAACGATATATTCTTTTATTAAGGATATAACATCCTGGTCAAAATTTGACTTGGATAGTTGTACATAAATCCGCATTTTCTTTTTATTGAATAATGACATTATTTTCGGTCTTGAAGGGGCATAATTTACCTCAGAGATAATGATTTGATTGTTTCCAAAATTAACTGGTTTTTCGGTGATTGGTATATTAAATATTGGGTTTTCAATATTTGAATGTATTGTTTCGTCATCATTAATTTCTGCACCGTCCAGTTTGCCAAAATAATCGCTCAAGTCTCCTAGTTCAACTATAAGAGATTCATTAGTCTGATCTATGATATTTGGGTCGTCAACTAGAGGTTCATTTAATTGATTAGAATAATTTACAGTATTGTTAAATTCATCGTTTACATTGAGTTCGATTCGAGAGAGAGCATCCGCATTTTTATTTAGGATGCCCTTTTTATATATGATTGTATAATCATATTCTGCTAGTTTCAAGCGCCACCTTACTAATTTGGAATTAGGTTCTTTAACTGACATCAGCCATTGAAGGGGTTTATGATCGCTGACGATTTGGAATGTTCTTCCAAACAAATACGGCCTGAAGTATTTGACGGCCCAGACAATTGCAAGAAGCTCCTTCTCGATTGTTGAGTAGTTAATTTCTGATTCGTTCAGCGTTCTGCTTGCATACGCTATTGGCAAGTCAGAGCCTATTTTTCCTTGGGATAAAATGGCGCCAATGGCGTAGTTACTAGCGTCCGTTGTTAAATTAAAAGTTTTTGAAAAATCGGGATATTGGAGCAAAGGCTCATTAATTAGTAGATCTTTACATAAATTGAAACAGTTTTTATATTCAGGGTTATCTATATTGATAACAGCATCCTTTTTGAGGCATTTAGTTAGCGGCTTTGTTAATCTAGCAAAGTCCTTTATGAATTTTCTATAATACCCTAGAAGTCCAAGGAATCCTTTTATCTGTTTTGTAGTCTTGGGAATCGGGTAATTTTGTATTGTTATAATTTTATCAGGATTGGGCCTAACACCATCAGGTGTTATAATATGCCCTAAATACGCTACTTCCTTTCGTAAAAATTCCGACTTATCAAGTTGGATTTTTAGGTTGGCATCTCGTAATCGATCAAAAACGTTTCTTAGTCTTTCTATGTGCTCCTGCAAGCTTGTGCTAAAAATTATGATATCGTCTAGATAAACTAGACATTTTTCATTTTGAACGCCACGTAAAATGTTATCCATGACTCTTTGGAATGTGGCTGGCGCATTTTTCAAACCAAATGGCATTCTTAAAAATTCGAAATGGCCATTTTCGGTATTGAATGCGGTTTTAGCAATGTCTTTTTCTGCCATTTCGATTTGGTGAAACCCCGATGCTAAGTCGAGGGTTGTAAAGTACTGGCAGCGGCCTAATTTATCGAGCAGATCAGTAATATTCGGAAGTGGATATCGATCACCTATCGATTTTTCATTTAACTTCCTATAATCAATTACGACACGCCATTTACGTTTACCTGAGGCGTCAATCTTTTTTGGCACAACCCATATGGGCGATGACCATGGGCTATATGATGGCCTAATTATTTTTTGGTCAAGCATATCTTGAACCTGATTTTGTACTTCAAACCTATGAATTTCAGGATACCTGTACGATTTGGTGTATACGGGTAATTCATCCGTCGTTTTGATTTCGTGTTTTATCTTATTTGTGAATGTTAATTGTTTATTATTTATGTGAAAAATATCTGAATATTCTTTAATTAGTTTTAGTATAACTTCCCTTTCTTCTTCGTTCATATGCTCTGAACGAATATTGGAAGTATCGAATTGAAATTTTTCGTAGTTTAAATTATTTAAGTTTGCATCCATAGTCCAATCGTATTCATCGATCTTTTCGACTATAAAGGGATTTTTTATTCTAACATTCATATCCACTTCTAGTGGGTTAATAATAGTGCATAGTGCTTTATGATTAATTACGCGTGTCGCGCATTCTGGGATTTCCACTTTATTTACTTTCATGTGCGGAATAATTACATCGCCATTTTTTACATTTTTTATTTCAACCTCAATTACTTGTTCGGACCTGGCAAGTATTACTGTGCAATTCATACTTTGGGTCACTTGAACCTTGTGATGGTTGAGTTTTATTTTGCAATTAGGAGCTGTTAATAAATCGTGCTCCAAATCAATAGTTGCTTTTGATATTTTTAAATTATCGAATCCTAACAGGATGTCGAAATTAGAGTGGAAATCGAATAAGTGAAACCTCATATTTAAGGGTTTTTTAAAATTGAATAATTCATTTAATGATATCAATGTACTATATTTTTCAGTAGAGGTGCCATGTGCAGTGGCAACTTGAAATGGGTCACTTTTAATGTGACTTTTAAAAAACTTATTGGCTATTAATGGATTAACAAATGATCTTGAACTACCTGTGTCGATTAATATTTTTAAATTATGAATGGGTTCGATTATATAAGGTAGTTGGCTTGCATTATTAGTTAAGCTCATTAATTCGATTGTTCGTCCGGGGCTGTTGCGTCTAAAAAATCATTGCCCCGTTCGGATGATTGTTCATCCATGTTATATAACTGTCCAGGAATAAAATTCCTATTTTGGTTTGGGCGGAATCCGTTGCCTTGCGGGTTAACCGTATTATTAGTGGAAATTGACATGGGGGTTGGCCTGTTAAAATTTTGAGAATTATTCCCATTATTTCTGTTTAAGTTATTATTGTTATTATTCCAACGCGGATTAGGGAAGTTGTTATTATGCATACGGGGATTAGAATGATTCCTGTTAGCATTAAAATTGGGCCACGAGTTATTAAAATTCGGCCTTGATTGATAGTTATTAAATCTGGGCTGAAATATCGGACCGTTCGGACGTTGTTGTTGTTGTGTTTTTACCTTATCATTTTTATTAGTATTATTTTCGTATTGGAAATCATTTGTTAACATATTTAATGCGGCATTTAAGTCCGCTGGGTTTTTTACCCGCATTTGTGCACCTATTGGTTCTTTTAAACCGCGTAATAAAACGCGCAACGCATAGTTTCTAAAATAATGAATTAAATAGTGTCGATTAGCTGCGTCGACAATGTGATTTGATACATAAGATATTTGCAAGTTAAGCAGGTTTTGCAATTTATTATAGAAATCAAAAGGCGATTCATTAAAAGATTGTTTTAGCAACGTTATTTCTTGCGTTAAACTGTAATGATCCCTCTTATCACCATAAGCACTTAGTAAAGCGTATTTTAGATCTAACCAGTTTGAGATAATGCTCGATGAAATGTTAATTGCAGCCTCGCCTTTTATCTTGGCGAGTATGCTCGACATTAGATACTCATTTTGGAAATCAGTTACATCCGCAATATTATAGAACTTATTAACCAATTTCTCGCTTATTTCTATGAAACGTGACAATAATTCAGCCTCTCCTTTGAATTCGGGGAGCATCTTAATATACTCCGCTTTTAATACGGGTAATGGGATAGCCATTTTGACTGTATTATTAACAATGTCACGGTGTCTAGGGGAACGGGATCGGGATCGATTATTATTATTTTGAATTGGTGGTTCAGAATCTAAATCCGTTGAATTATTTTCGTTATTCATGAAAATCGCGAAACCTCTAAAAAAATATTTTGTACTCACACGCTCAATGTTTTTGTGGTAATCCTATCCATTTAGCTCGATATTCTTTCGGGACTGCCTGGAACGGTGTGCTTTGCTTCACTCGTTGAAGGATGTTCTTGATGCTTAAAGAGTCCTCCCAAGTTTGTTATGCACCCACAATATTTTTTTATTTTGGAACTCTGTCAATTGTTAATACAAACGAAAAGGTGGTATACGGACACCTTCACTCAGAGTATCCTACCGACTGCGCCATTTAATTATTGATTTGTGATTATTAACTTTTTAAAAAGGTTTTATTCTTATAGTTCGCAACATGCGACTATAATTGTATGGATATAATTCTAAACTAAACTAATATTCATAATAACAAAGTATTTATACTAAGAGAAAAGATAAGTCAGCATTCCTAATGATTGCGACATTTCTAAGAATTAAGATTACAATATCAGCAATAGCGCTGATCAAGCATGCACATGCACGTTACACAATTGTGGCGGTATTGTTAATGTAATGAAATTATAAAGGGTGAATGACATATAACTTTCATATTTATTGATATAAACATCGCATACATACATGTTTACATAAGTCACAAAAAAAATTTAAACTATTAAAACACGAGAAACTATTTACACATGAATGAAATAGACTTCCTACTATAGAGTAAAAACAAAAACACTTTAAAACTTACAAAACTCGTCTAATGTGTAGAAAAAAGTTTTTGCCTGTTTACAATTATTTGGTAAATTATTGAAAATGTAACTTGCTGCACATATTGGTGATTTTTTAAACCGGGTTGTATTATAATGGTTTATAAAAATATCACTAGCTGATCTAATGGGATATTTATGTTTTGGTATCTCTTCACAGGTATTAAAAAGATGACTGTTTCTAAAAACAACGACGCATAGTTTGTATATATATATATATATATATATATATATATATATTCCACAAACAGTTAAAATTTTCTTTTCCTTAAAAGTTTCCCTGCAGAATTCTTTATAATCTAAATTAAAAATGAGTAAATAATTCTTTTCTGTAAAACAAAAACTTTTTTTATATTTTTACTTTGCCCCCAAACAATTATATTATAGCTAATGTGTGACTGTACTAGACTATAGTATACAGATTTGATATCGTTCATTGGTATTAGATATTTTATATTTTTTATAACGTACATTGATTTAGATACCTTAGAACACACACTATCAAAGTGACTACTCCAACTTAAATAATGATCTATAAACACTCTTAACACTAGTGTGCAGTTACACATGTTTATTGTACTTAAAGAACAATCTTGCTGTATGTTATTATTAAAGACAAATGAAGACATTTTAAGCAAATTTGCAATTAAATTGTTTGCCGCACACCAAGTATTAAATTTATTGATTATGTCATCAGTTTTGAGTTCAAGTTTCTCTGCTGTAGATGCTTCAATTGTTACCGTGGTGTCATCTGCATACATTACAATACTGCTATCTACTAGATGATTGGGTAAATCATTAATAAACATGATACAAAAAATTGGTCCTATTGAACCTTGCGGTACCCCATAACAAATACTTTTATTTTGTAATTGATGTCCATTTGCTTTAACAACAATGTTACGCTCACTTAAGTAAGATTTTACCTAATTATGCCTATAGAATTTAGCTTATCCAAAAGAAAGTCATGATTTATCATGTCAAAAGCAGCTGGGTTTCTATTATCAAATTGATTGTAGATATTTTGTACAACTTGAAACGTGGTGGTTTCCGTAGATTTGTTTTTACAAAATACATGTTGAGAGCTATAAATATGGTTGTTTTAATTTAAATAGCTATTTACTCATATTATAAAAGCTTTTCCAAAAATTTTAAAAAAATAGCTAAGTAATGTAACTGGACGATAATTTTATCTGTTTTGGATCGCCTGTTTTATGTAACGGAATCACTAGTCCTGTTTTTAGCATTGTTGGAAACTTTCCCGAAATAAATGGTAAATTTATTATGTTTGCTAATACGGCAGAAATTTCTAGCTTTATGAATTTTAACAAAGCAAATTAGTATTTCGTCTAAACCTGTGTTTTTCTTATTTGCCATTTCTGCAATAATTTCACAAACTTCTACATCCATTATAAGATGCACTTACATAGAGTTAGAAGACATGTATGTTGAGCAAGTGAATATTTTACTTTCAAAATGAGAATTTAATTTTTGATTTGCGCTATATTAGCAAAGTAGTTAATCAGTTTTTGATCAAAATTATCATTTACAATTTTCCAGATGGTTTTTACTTGGTTCTGCAAATTTTTTATTTTATCTATATTAAATTCATATTTTTCTTTTAGAATACCTTTATTTAATTGTCTTTTCCGCATTTGTATATACTACTCAGCTCCTCTGAATCTTTTTGAATTTTAAACAAATATTTGTACTTCAGATCCTTTTTATGTCACACATATATGAGCCTTTGAAAGCCAGAGTGATCTAAGTCAAAAAACTGTGTTTGAAATACAAGATCCTAAAATTCAAACGTTGCCAAAGAATTGTGAAATAAAAAAATCAACATTATGGTGCAATATTTGTTTTTAAATAGGACCAGCTTAAGTTTATATAAAAATTAATTATTGTTTTTTTTTGCAATTTTACCACTTCGGTTAAAAAACACAGGTAAAATTTTTGTGACTTAGACCACTCTGGTTTTGAAAGGCTCATATATGGGTTATGCTTAACAGAAAAAATTGTAGTTAACTGCCCGACTGCGTCCGTTTAACTTAACCTCGAGATGAACGAGTTCATCAAGATGAACTAAAGATGAACTGCGATGGTACAACCGGGCCTTAACCATTTTGTTTGATATGTTTTTGTTTCTACTAATAGATTAAATGACTATTCTCATATCTTTCAAGTTGGCCATTTGCACTAGCAGAATCAGTGGCTACAATACAATACATTTGTTCCAACCAACATCCGGTAAAGTACGCTATTCTTAACTTCAAAATCACTTTACATATAAGATCTTGGGTTTTGCAATTGCTTGCGCAATTTCAAGCCAAGAACTTGTTTTATCACCATTATAGGATAATAGCTTATCTTTTCTGCATTCCTCATCAAAGTTAAAAAATAACACCAACATCGTGCAACTCATAGGATTAAATCCTTTTTCGTTTTGGTAACTAAAATCGCATTAGAATCCGTAACTTAATCTCTAGCAAATAACTTCAAACTTTCTAATTTATATGAAGTATAATTTTGTCTTAGTAGATGAATAAAACATGTGCTAAAACGGTTGTGACAGTTACTGTAGGAGACACGGTGGTCAAGAAAGTTAGCAAATACTACCAGAAGGGAGATAAATAACATCGCTACTATGGAATATAGTAGCCTTATTCAACAACTATGTGGCTCCGGCCTCAACACAATGGACAACGCAGATATAAAAATTTTGCTAGTAGTAAATTTGAAAGGATACTCTGTAATTTGATGCAAGAAGCACTCAATATAGTTGGAAAGTGGTTCAAACACCAGACTATTACCTTTAATCTTCAAAAAAACAAACTGAGGTGTACTATCACTGCTACTATTGAGCATAGTAGCCTTATTAGACGACTCAATGACCGTGGCCTCCTCTGCAGAATAAGCTACGCGGATAATATAAAAACCCTGCTCAATAATTAATTTGAAATGACATTTCATGCAAGAAACCACCAGTATAATTAAAAACTGGTGCAAAGGCCAGACTCTTAACTGTAATTTTCATAAACCATACTTGTACTTTTCACAATAAAAAAGCAAACATGTTCAACTAAATCTACTAAAACCCAAAATCTAAATACAAAAAAGTATAAATGGCGTTCTGGGGGGTTATTCTGGCATGTATCTCGTATCGCTTATCGCAATTAATGACGTCATCATTAATTAAAAAAATCTGCTGGTGATCTCTTTTCGTACTACAGGACTATCTAGTAATATAAATTCAATACCAAGCTTCAAGTTATTTGCATTTTTAAACGTCAATAGAGATTTTCCATTTGACAAAACAGTCGCACTTGGTGGCACTAATTCATTGATTTTTGAATTTATTTGTCAAACGCTTTTTACATTTTCTATGTGTTTTTCAAGATAGAGAACGTCCCACAAATGCCAAATATTTTCTTTGCGTTTGTCAAGTATGAGACGCTGTTGCTCGCAATATTGAATAATGTAAAAATGCACCGGGTGCATAAAGTGCGCAAATGGAACACACCTAATATGTATTATTAGTTACAAATTTATGGTTTAAATGTCACACTTCCCCTCCGGTAGGGGAAATCTATGACGTGACGCGAGATCGCAATGAGTGCCAGAATCTATAGTTTGTCCGCGTTAAGACTGCAGTGATGGGAGTGGTTTATAAAGTCAGTGTCACACAACTGTAATTGCAACATGTCTTCGTTGGTATTATAAATCAGCTAACTTCACTATGTTTTTTATATTATAATAATATGATTTTAAATTATTTAAAAACTTTAAAGCAGAAACAATATAGTTTATTGCTTCTAAATTAAATATTAATATGTTTAGTAGAAATGTATATTAGTCACTTTTAATACTGAAATTTATTAAAATGAATTCCTAGAATTGCATGACGTTTACTCATATAAAATTTTTTGAGGTTATACTGTACGTCATCAACAAAAAAATGTAATTTACAGTTGAAATACATATAATTATTTACAAATGCGTTAACCTAGTTACAATAACGCAAAAAACTGATAAATATTAAATAGTAAAAATTGTTAACTAAATTTATTCAATTACAAGTAGCTTTGTTTTAATCTAGTAGTTATTCTATTGTAAATTGGGTAGGCCTCTAAGCCAACCAGAGCATTGTTTCCCAGTTGCCATAACAACTACTACTGCAGTCTTAACGCGAACAAACTATAGACCCTGGTAACTTAGACTAGCTGAGACCTGTCTCCAAAGATGGTATGTGCTATGGCTATACACTACTGGCATAAGATATATGCTTACGTACGGAGCATTAATAGCATGCAAACGACATCCTGCAGCTATAGAGCCAATGCTGCAACTCGTTGACATCTACGTTTAGGGGAGAATGAAGGAGATTGACAGACACTAATCTCTTTTATATTAAACTTAAAAAAAAACTTCTGCTAGGAGTGCAAACAGCCACAATGCCACCCTACCTTGTTTTTTTTTAAATGTTCTTGCATCCGTAGATTGTAGGATGCAAGAACATCAAAAGCAAAACTTATCTGGATAAACTCTTACAAACTTACACAGATGACTCTGAAACGGAAATCTACTCTTAAGACCTAGATCCCTCAATATCCTCATCCTTAGAAAAGCCCAACATGTAGAGGATGCAAAATTGATGACCAAGAATAAACCAAGAATAAATTTATCTACAGTATAAACCTAGTGTAGCATTAGTTATGCCTTTGTTGCAGTCTAGATAACCTATAGAAACGTCAATGATGACTTATAAACTGACGTATAAATCATTTATACGCAAATTTGTTGTGCGCGTTACTTGGTTACTACACTAAAGATAACTACTGCTCCAAGCACCGAATAAGTTATCACTGGTTTATTTTATAAAATTGCCAGGACTCCTAAAGTGATCGGAGCCATTGTAAAATTTCAATCACCCACATACTCAAGTGGAATCTCTATTCAATGAATTCCAAATTAGAACTAAAAATAAAGACAAACCCCTTGAAGATCCCAATGATTAGGTCAATTAAGGAAATAATGCTCGACGATTATCAATTTTCTTCAAAATTTTAGCAATAAATCCTACTTTAGTTGTAACGCGTTTTTGCATTTTCTAAAAAAATCATTTATTACAAAGATGGCCGTTTCTGGAACTGACTTATAAATTGACGTATACGTTGTTCATACGCTAATTTGTTGTGCGCGTTACTTAGTTACTGTACTAGAGATAAGTTATAAGGGATTGTAAAAGCGTATTTTTATATACTCCTTAGATAGCGCTACTCCTTGTTTAACCGACGATTGTAAAAGCGGCCCTTAGTCTAATAATAATTTACTAGTGTTCCACAATATTGTTACACTTACTCGACATGCAAGATTTAATTAATAATAATAATATTAACACAAAAAATCATGTTTCTAAGCTTAGTTGAGCCAAAGAAAATCTAGTAGATTAAGTCTAAGAAGAGCCAACAATTCTACCTACAAAAAACTTTGCAAATAAATTCTCCTCAAAATGGATGTGCATTTAGCATTGAACACCTTAGTAAAGTACTGGCTCAAATATGGTTATGGAAAGATTAATATTAAACTAGGAGATATAAATAACAGCGCTGCTAGCTGCTGTGAGTGCATACAGCTAAGCCTTAATACAAAATAGTAACAGCTTTTCAGTACTACAGAAAATTTAAGGAATTACAACATTCACCTTACAGTCCCAACCTCACCCGCTTGTTTGCTCTGTAACTCCTGTTTTCATAACTAAGTAGGTAACATAAAAAATTCTTTTTATACTTGGAAACAAAAGTAAGTCTCCACAAAAATTCTTTATAATTGTTAACTGGTCCACATTGAACTCTGAAAATAGTCAATCTTAAAGTATATAAAATAAAAAGTGGTCAACTTACGCACCAACATTATATAGCTCAATATTTTCTTAAAATTCATAAAAACTGTGAGCACCAAGTCACTTGTAGCTCTCAAAACTTTCTAAAATCCTCATTCTAGTCTGCTTAAGTCCTATTATTTCCCTTTAGTTTGCCTATATTAGTTCATAAACTCTTCATACTTCATTGGCTCTGTCGTACTTTTAAATTAAAATTAATTGTGTTGGGTATGCTAAAGTTTGAGCTTGTCTTCGCATAAAACAAATCTGCTGTTGATCGAATACTACAAGTGGTATGCATACTATAGTTTGAAAACCACTGGCATACAGCATGATAAATTAGGATTACAAATTGGAAATTATTGTTTATAATATAAAAAACTCTCCTACCTTGGTGGTTCCCTATTAGTGTCAATAAGAAAAGTTATTATATAGTCTTCTATACAATAAAAAACCATATATAAAAGTAATAATCAATTCTTCTTATATTAAAAAATAAAACAAATACATAACATAGATTATTAAAAATATTTCTGCAAAGATTCACCCAATACTTTTTCCAATTCTTGTACAGTTTTCTGACAAGCCTTCTCAACTTCCTCTTCTTCATCTTCCAATAATTCAGCAAGGAATGGAACAGTTTCTGGTAACAATGGTAAGAAATCTTGCCCAATCTTGCTAGCAACGTCTCTCAAACAATCCAAAGCAATAAGTCTAATAGTCTTACTAGAATCCCTCATTTTCAACAATACTTGGTAATTTAAAGTCTTCCACCAAGCATCATTTCCAACAGCAATTGCAAAATTAACAATACATGGAATAACCAATGTTCTAGATCGAGTTTCAAAATCATCACCGCCTAAGGTGTTATCTAACTGATCAACAATTGGTTGCATTAGTAAGTTAAAATGATCTTTATTAATTAGGTTGCCTTTATCATACATACATATGCAATTAAAAGTTTTTAATATATTTTCCACAAGTAAAATATTTTTCTTTTCATCTTCGAAATATAAAGACTCCGATTTAGTTTTATTACATGCATCTAGTAATGTCGCAATGTTATTTAGTATGTAACCAGCAAATAATACAAATATGCTCTTTAATGACTGAGCAATCGCACTTGATAATCTATAAAACGTTATGACACGTTCATTTTTATTGTTGCCCCGAATAGCCCAATCGTATAATTTATAATAAAATGGTCTGAATGAAGCTTCAGATAATTTTAATACTAAACTACTCAAAGCTTTAATTACATGCATTTCAACATCATTACATTCTTCATAACTACCATTACCATCAGCACGGAATTGTAAAGCAGTTAAAAATACATTTGCTAATTCAAGCATGTTTTGTTGTATTTCAGTTGGTTGCATATTTGATAAGCATTCGGAAAATATATCCATTAATGGACCAATACTTTTGTAATTGCCTTTTTGTATTAAAGCATTGTAAGTATTTTCAATGGCTGGTATGAAAATACGAGATGGTAATGAAGATCCTATCTTTTGTTTAATTGTTGATAATTTAGACAAAAATGGTTGTACTTTCGGATTATCGCTTTCCGTATTCCATATGGATAATAAGTTAGTCAGTTCTTTTAATAATTTTTCAATAAAAGGGCTTAAAAATTGAGCCAAGCAATCAAATATTTTAATAAGAGCAGTAACTGCACTCAATAGTAACAATGTAGGTGTTTCTTCATTTTTTTGAATTTTTAAAATTTTTATTATTGTTGGCATGAATTTATTAAGACAAGGTATTGCATGTCCTCGCAATTGTACGCATAATTCAGCAAGGCATAATATTGCAGATGCTAAAATATTAACGTCAATGTTTGTATGTATTAGTTTCGTAATAAAATGTAAAATTTGTATGAATTTTTCTGGATCATTTGGTGCTAAAAAGCGAATAAATAATTTTAAACTTAATAATGCAGTTTGTATAACTATTTGTTCATCTGTATCTAATGTTTCATTTTCTACTTCTTTAATAATATTCAATAAAGGTGGCAACATATCGTACAAATCCTCATCATTGCAATCTTTAAAGAAATCTTCATTATTTTGAAGTTTTGAATTTAATAGATCCAAGACACGACGTTTTACTGTTGGTAAATTATGAGTTAACAAACCTTTGACTACTAATAGGAACATTTGTGAAGTTAGTAAGGCATTCAAGCTATCTAATATATCATAGGTGTGGTGCAGCATAACTTTCCAATATTGTGCTTGTGGTGTATTTACGCTTCTATCAACTACTTTTGTAGTGCTTTGAATGTAAGTTAAAATTTTTATAATAAGATTTTTAAAAAGATTTTCTAAATTTAGCGATTCAGTTTCGCTTAGCTCAGCAATGTTATTAACAAATTCAACAGAGCTTAATAAACTCGAAGTAAACGTAATAAGAGTGTATTTATAATGCCTATATTGTTTCGGGGTGTAATTACTAAAATCAATTGTTAAATTACCCGATGTTACATCTTCCTTATTTTCAGGCATATTCTTTAAATAATCAAACAAATTTGAACAATTATTTATAACAATTTCCGGTGAAAATTCTAAACATAAATTCTTTGCTATATCTAAGTGCTTTTCAACTAAATCTGATTGTTGATTCTTTTTAACACCGCGCAATATTTGAGCTTCAAATATTAACAAAGTAAATAATGTAAGATTTTCTTTAACACCAATTTGATTTAGTAATTGTTGATATAATGGCATACGACGATGTACCGGAACATCAATTATTACATCAACAAAAACTCTCAATATTTTTATATTATTCTCGGTTGTTTTTCCTCTAGATATTATCGGAATTATAGTTTCAATTATTTTCGTAATTATTTGAAAACTGTAAGCATCATCGTGTCTTAATATAGATGAACCAATAAATGTAAAAATAGCCATAATGTGATGCAAAACTTGATCGGGTATTATAGGTGCAACGCATGCTAACAATAATAATGCGTGATGATGCGTTTGCGGATTAGGTGAGGCACGTATACACTGTACCACAAGTTCCATATTAAACACGCTTTTCGGTAAATCAACTTCTATTTTTCTACAAGTATGCAAAATACTCGAAAGTATTAATTGTTTTGGATACTCAACAGTGGCTTGCTCTTCAAAATCCAAACATTTTTTTAAAACATCAAATAAAACTGGAATTAATTTTTCAACATTGCTAATCTTTTTTTTATCCTGAATGAATTCAAGTACTGCAACACCTTTTTTCCAATCCATAGTATCTAATATGTCAATGGTAGGAACAACACTAATACGTCTAACTCGTCTTGTCGTATCGATTTTAGGTGATTGTACATCACGCATTTTATGCAATTGATCTAATATTGTGCACGCATCCAATTCAATATGTTTAAATATTTTTCTAGCAGCGGGCATGAATTCAAAATTGGTTGACTTAGTAGCCATTTCAACAATTAAATCCAGCAAGGCATCCTTAACCTCACCTGTCAAACTATTATAAATTTCGCTGTTAATCTTTGTCATTAATAAAATAGAAACAAAATCTTCATTATCATCAATAGAAATTTTTAAATTATCAATTTTGATAGCCATAACAATAAACTTCCAAATGATATCATTAAGTTTAGCGTGTTTTAATATATCAGAATCAATTTGAGCTATTATTTCGTGCAATATTACAGCATTTTGTCCAATTAATTCATCAGGAGGTTGTAATAAAATATTGCAACCCAGTTTTGCAAACTTCATATAAATATTAATATTTTTAAAGTAACTAAATGATTTTATTATGCCTGATTTTAAATAGATTGGTTTTTCTTGATCGACCAAATCTGTTAAATTATTAACAATTAATTTATTATTGCTTAATATATTATGAACCTTCAATGCGGTCTGTTCATGATCCATTAAAATATCTTCTTTTGATGATATTAAACCTTGCAATAATAGCTTATAATTATATTCATTTGTATTAAAATTACAAACCAAACTATCAATACAATTGAAAACATCTTCCCTAATTTTTGGATCAGTATTGTGAAGTGCTACTAATAAATAAGGTACAATATTTGAACCAAAATTTACGCTAGTAATTTTAATTTGTGCTGAGAAATCATTTAAAATACCTGAAAGAGTTTTAATGCATCTCAGTTGTAAAACAGGAGTTACAAAAATACTATCAGCAATGACAATATTCAATAAAAATTCAATTTTTTTATGCAAATCAACACATATCTGATTCAGAAAAGATTTTAATACATTGTTATATGCATTAGCAGATGCTTCCTTTTTACTATTTGCTCCTTTAAGTAGTAAATATAAAACTCGCATAATATATCTGTTTTCATTATTATTTATATGAAAATCATTGCTTTCCAATGCAACATTTAATTTATTACTTGTGGAAATTAACGATTGCAAACAATTAAGAAAACCTTGCAGAGCCAACTTATCATCATTTGCCATACTAATATAACCTTGTTCTGTGTTTTTACCAGCATATTTAACACTTGATGCTTTATAAAACTCTGTTAATATATACAATACTTCAACACTAATATCGTAAGATGTATTAGCAGGCAAACAATTGCATAATAAAAGCATCCCAATATATTTTAAACTTGTATCATTATCAGGTATTTTCGTAACACCTTTAATTAAATTATCAATATCAGGTTTGTATTTATCGTTTTTAAAATTCTCAATAATTAATGTAAACAAATCACTGTAATTTTTAACTGACTTCAGCTTATTTTCAATTAAATTCAAGAAATTATTACTAGTTTTATAATTAGATTCAATAATTATTTTTGCAGATGCATAACCAGTATTGCTTGTTGGTAATAAAAACGGCAATATAGCTAAAAATACCTCAATATCATCTTCGGAATAATTATTACACAAAATTTCCAAAACTTCATTAGATACATTCCATAATTGTTGCTTCCTGCTTTTTGAAAGCAAATTTAATAATATATTTTTCAATGTTTCCTTATCAATTAAATCGATAACTATATTCGAAGATATCTTTAGTGTTTGACTTGCTACATTAATATTGTCATCTTTCATACGGTCAATTACTGCATTACGAATGAAATCCTGTTCACGAGATTTGTATGTTTTGAAATTCTTGATGAGGACACCAATTGCAGTTTTTCGTACATCTGGTGATGGATGATATAATTTTTCAAATAGTTTCACACGATTCTTAATGTCATCATTAAACATAATCTGATTTATAAAGTTGTTCTTCTCATTCGGATTTATTTTCATTAGTTTGCTCATTTCTTTATCAAAAGCAAGAGGATTTTGTCGTTCAATGGCATCTAATAATGTTTTTAACCATATTTTTGTTTCATCTGTGTAGGTTACATCTGGGTCATACGCTTTTATGAAAGCACTGTAATAAAAATTTCATAGATTAGTAAAAATGTTACTGTAATTTATGATACACATGAAATTAGAACATTATTCAGGTGACCAGATATACTATATTTTTAGTAACATATACTTTTTAGTCTTTTTAATTCAAAACAACAAAAAATTAACTCTTTTTTTTTTAGATATATCTTAATAATTCTAGTTGTCTGAACAAAAATGATTTTTTTTATTATTATTAAATTATAAACCTTTCAAACTGTAAAACCTGCAATTTGTAAATTCGGCTTTCAGTACTGGAAATTAAACTAATAATATTTGGCTATAATGAAAAAAAGTCTGAGGACGCTAATTTATTATTAAATAAAAATTATTTGTACCTTTAAAACTGTAAATTTGCCTTTCAAAGTATCAAATTTCACTATGAAACTGTTAATACAGCTTCCAAATTATCAATCCGGTCTTTAAAACAGTAAATCAAACTTTTAGAACTAAAAACTATTAATTCGTCTTCAAATTATAAATCCGTCTTTTAAAAGTGTAAATCCAGCCTTCAAAGTGTTAAATTTATCAGCCCAAACAGTTAATCCAACTTCTAAATTATAAATTCGATAACTAACATGTTAAGTTTTACTAATAAACTGTTAATCCCGCTTTCAAATTATAAATCCGGTCTTTAAACTATCTGGCTTTTAAAAGTGTAAATGCGGCTTTCAAAAATAAATATCCGGCCATCAACATGTTGAATTCTACTATCAAACTTTTAACTTGATTTCAAAATTATAAATTAAATGCTAAAACTCTAAATCCGGCCGTTACGAGTGTTAAATTTTACAGTCAAATTATTAATCCTGCATAAATTGTTAATCCGGGGCCTCCTAATTGTAAATCCGGCTTTTAAAATAGTAATTACAACTTTCACAAATTAAAATTCGACCACAAATGTGTTTAGTCTACTGAAAAACTGTAAATCCGACTTCTAAATTATAAATCTAACTGCAAATCCGGTTTTTAAAAATGTAAACCCTTTAAAGTGTCAAATTCTAATAATAAATTAATTTAAATCTAAAAACACAGTCTTCAAAGTGTTAAATTTTACTGTCAAACTGATAATCTAAAAAATAATTGTAAAAACAGTCTTTAAAATCTTAAACTGTTGATAGTTGAAACAACATTGAGATTTTGTTTGTCCTTGCGGAGTTAGTTTGTTGAGGTAGGAAGGAGTAAAATGTGCGGCGGCAATCTGTAGTCACAAATAGAAAGTTTTTTTCGCCCGTCTCTACAGGACAAGTTATTTCAAATTGACTAATTGGTTGGAAGCTTTTTTAATATCAATTAAGATTACCGCCACCTAATTCACCTGTATGCTGTCATTGAGACAGATTTAGAAAAAAGCTTACACAATTTTTTCATTTGTTATGAACTGTTGAAAAGTGCAAAATTGTATTCATAAAATATGCAAAAATGTGTTCATAAAATGTCAAAAATAGCTAAACTTGGCAGAAATTACCAAAAAAATTCTTCAAAAAATCTATACATTTTCATAGTATCATTGAAAATAGCAAAAAGCTATAAAATATAAAGAAGATATTGTTATAAAAAAATAAATTTTGGCAAAAATTGTTGAAAAGTTAAATTCCTTTAACAAAATGTCAAAAATATCAAAATTTAAACATGAAATATCAATATATTATTGAAATGAATCAAAATATTGTCAAAAAACACCAAAATCCAGTCATAAACAGTTGAAAAGTGCATTTGTTTTCATGGAATCACAAAAATAGTAAAATCCAGTCAAAAATTGAAAATATTGTCAAAAAGCACCAAAATTTAGTCATTAACTGTTAAAAAATAAAAGATTCTATTATAAAAAGTCAAAAATAGTCAAATCCAGTCAAAAAACATTTAGAATTTTCAGATAGAATGAAAATCTGGCCAAAAACAATTAAAAAGTCTAAAGATAAAATGTCCAAAGAGAAAATTCCGGTCATAAAACATCAAAATATACTTTAGTCAGGCTATAAACTTTAAAAAATTTATGAAAGTCCAAAACAGCAAAATCTGTCTATGAAATATCAAAGTAATTTCAAAAAAATTTAAAATCCGTCAGAAAGTACCAAAATACACTATAAACTGTTAAAAACTGCAACATTCTATTTGTAAAAAGTAAAAAAGTGAAAAATCATGTCATAAAATATAAAAATATTTTCAAAAAGAACCAAAATCCGGATAAAAATGGTTGAAAAGTGCTAAATTCAAATTCATTAATGTATTTTTAACTGTTAATTTATAAGACACCAGGAGATGCAGAGAACAGGCATCATCAAACTATCAGAAAGAGCAAATGAAAATGAAGTGAAATATGCTTTCCTCACACTGAAGTTAGATACTACCAAACGCAATGAAGAGTAGAACAGGTGAAAAGTAAAAGAAGAGGCAATACTGCCAAAGTGCTATAGATGCCAGTCAGGCACACAGAAATCATATTCACGGTAAATTACTAGTGCAAAAACAAAAGAGCCTGCTATCTGCACAAGAAAGCAGAACACAAAGCCGAATCAATGAGCTGCCCAACATACCAAAGGCTTCTGCTAGTAAAAAAATTACTAAACTGTACGTTTTTACCAAAATCGCTTCTGAGTGAGTCCTTTCAATATTTTGCTGATTCTTGGTTTGACTTTACCTAAGACCTGTATGCAATTGCGCAACCCAGATGATATCATTTCATTTCTAACAGTTTTACTTTATTTGTTGATAATGTTAGTAACTTATTATTTTTAAGCTGTCAATTTTGATACATTGCTGCTAACTTTTGTACACAAATCAGTATTTCTTTTTTAATTTTAGTACTTTGTGAAGATTCTAGTAACTGGTTTGAGTAGTTTGGGTTATATAAAATACAAACTTGAGAATTTTAGTGTAATTTTTTTGATAGCTGACAGACTAGACTTTGGCAGATTTAAGTTATTTATTCAAACTTAACAGTTTTAATTAACAATTTGACATTTTTTCCAACTTTTAACAGTTAGTAACAAAATATAATCATTTTGTTAGAAAAAAAGGAACCAATTTTTGACATTTAAAACTTGTACATTACTTTACAACAATTTTTTGATAGATTTTGACACATTTTTACAGTTTCAGAACATAATTTGATACTTTGTTGAATTTCTAGCACAAAATATCCACTCTTTTTACATAAAACTTGTTATAATTGAAACAAGTAGTCTTGGATTTTTTTGAGAGCATTAGTTATTTTTAATGCTTTTAGTGACTTATGTTATAGAATACAATAAACTACATTACTGTTTGAGAGTTTTAGTAACTTTTAATCAAATGTAGAACTTTTTTGACAACTTATTTTGCATAACGTGTCTGGTACTACATTTGCACTATCTTATAATATTTTTACTCATTGATTGACAGTAACTTTTTAACAAATCTTAACTTCTTTAGACAGAAGAAGTATTTTTTTATATTATACTTATACACATTACTGTGAGCTATTTGATAGTTACTAAATCACTAAGACCTATTGACAGATGTAGTCACTGTTTTGTATGGGAGTTTAGAATAAATACATTACTGTAACTATTTGACAGTTTTAGCAACTTTTTTCTTTTCTAAAATACAATTTGTATAAATCTTGTATACATCAACAAACTTATAATGTTTTTATACATTACTATAAACAGTTTGACAGCTTAAAATATTATTTGACAGATCTGCTACATTTTGTCAAACTTATGATATTATTGAAAACCTTTTAGTAACTTTTTGTCTTAGTTTAATATAGTTACGTTTTTGAAAGTTTTGAATAAAATTTGACACATCTGCGTTTTAATTTTTTGAAAACTATTCATTTTTTGAGAGATTTAGTAACACTGTTGTCAGTTTAAAATACCATTCAACAAATATTGCTGTAAATTGTTTGGCAGTTTAATAACTTTTTGAAATTTTTAGTAATTTGTTGACAAATGTAGTAACTAATGAAATGAATGACTGGTAGCACCAGATAGTGCAATTTAATACTAAACGTCCGCATTAATCGGTATCATTTAGCATTTATGCAATTGGCTGTCATTTCGCGGGTTTCATAATACAATTTTGAATCGTCAATAAATTATGAAATGCAATAATAATTTATTCAAACTCAATCTAATGATCACAGCAGCCAAGGATCAAGCCTAGACAATTGTTTCAATTCTACAAACCTTGTCAGTATGCCTTGTATGCCGTGGTCATACTTGACCATTGGCCCCTGTGATCATTAGATTGAGTTTGAATAAATTATTAATTCATTTCATAAAATCTAGTAACATTTTGGAAAGTTTAAAATATAATGTAGCATTTTTTTTTAAGATTTCAATCAAAAATCTGGTAGATTGTCAGCATTTAACTACATTGCATTAAATTGTTTGACAGTTTTAGTAACTTTTTAAAGTTTTCATTGACATTTTGAAAGTTGTAGTAACATTTTGAACAGTTTAAAACCCTGTTTGACAGATCTGGAAAATTTATGCCAACTTATTATATTGTTGAAAACTATTTGACAGTTTTTGTAACTTATGACAGATGTAGTAGCATTTCTGAGAGTTTAGCAACTTTTTGATAAATGTAATTACTTTTGACTGTTTAGAATACCATTTGACAGGTCTGTTTTGCCAACATAAATTATTAGTAGTTTTTGAAACTTTTATTAACTTTTTGACAGATGTATAATTTAAAAGAATTAAAATACAATTTGACAAATCAGGCAGATGATTCACATTTTAGTACACTGCTGTAAACTGTAACAGTTTTTGTAACTTTTTGATAAACGTATTAATATTTTTGACAAGTTAGTAACTTTTTTTGATGGATGTATTTACATTTTTGACAGTATAAAATACAATTTTTGACAGATTTAGTACATTTGGCCAACTTATGACATTTTTACACATTACTGTAAACTATTATTGAGTCCCAGTCCCGCGATATACATACCATGTCCAAATCAACTCAAAATGGGTGCGGTTTCATATAAGTCAAGACAAAAGTAGCAGTGCTGTACTCCTGTTACCTAAGCTAACATAACAACCAATTAGTTCAAGGAGCAATTCTGGCAGAACTAGAACAGAGCACCAGAAGACACACCAAACAAACCCACATTGACTAGAGGCTTCAATTCCAAGTCCAATGGTAGCATCGAGCAAGACTACTGTGTTATAAACCAGAGGTACACCCCCACTTTCCAGAAAAATGGATCATAATCCCACATTAACGTAACACATTGGACATGATAAAATGCATAGAGAAATGGAGGATTTTAGTGCTTTTTGACATTATTTTGATGTTTCAAAGCCGAATTTTGCTATTTTTAATATTCTATAAATAGAATTTTGCAATTTTCAACTGTTTTTTAGCCGTATTTGGGTTTTGCCAACATAATTTTAATATTATTTTGTTGTGTTTGACATTTTGCACTTTTTAATCGTTTAATATTATTACAAATTTTAGTTCTTTTTGACAATATTGTAATATTTTATAATCGAGTATTGCTATTTTTGTCGTTTTATAAATAGAATTTTGCATTCTTCAACAGTTTTTGACCAAATTTTGCCCTTTGCCCAATGATTTAATATTTAAAGACCAAATTTTTGCTATTTTTGATATTTTATGACCGGATTCAGTTATTTTTTACTTTTTATAAATAAAAATTTACAATTCTAACATAAGACCAAATTTAGGTGCTTTTTGACAATATTTTGATGTTTCAAGCCAAATTTTGCTAGTTTTTTCATTTTATGAATAAATTTTTCCACTTTTTAGCAGCTTATGGCCAGATTTTGGTGCACCTTCAAAAAAATTACAAAAATTTTGCATGTTTCTACTGTTTTTGGCTAGATTTTGTTTCATTTTGACATAACTTTAATATTTTATAAACAAAACAACAAAACTTAAAACTTTTCAACAGTTTATGCATGAATTTTGGTGCTTTCTAACAATATTTTGATGATTCAAAGCCGGATTTTGCAAATTTTGATATTTTATGAGTAGAATTTTACACATATCATCCATGTAACTATTAAGCATTATTAAAATAATTTTCTTTTTTATTTATTATAGTAAAAGACTAACATAAAAGTACCAATTTAGTTTTATCGGACATCAGAAATTTTATCGCCAAACTATTAATCCTGGATTCAAATTATAAATCCGTCTTTTAAAAGTGTAAATCCGCCGTTCAAAGTCTGATATTTAACTGCCAAACAGATAATCCAATTCTAAATTATAAATACGGTAAAAATAGTAAATCCAACTTTCAAAGCTTTAAATTTATCTGCCAAACAGTTCTAATTATAAATCCTAACCTAACATATAAATTTTACTGATAAACTGTTAATCTAACTTCCACACTATAAATCCGGGTTTTGAACTATTGGGCTTTTAAAAGTCTAAATGTGACTTCAAAAATAAAAATCCGGCCATCAACGTGTTAAATTCTACTATCAAACTGTTAACTCAGCTTGAAAATTATAAATTTGAGATTTAAAACTGCAAATTCGTCATTTAAAAGTGTAAATCTGGCTTTTATAGTCGTAAATTTTACTGTCAAATTGTTAATCTGGCCACCAACGTATTTAAATTTACTGCAATACTGTTAATGTGGCATTTAAAAGAGTATATTTGTCATTCAAAACTGGCAATTTAGCTAACAATAATTGCCTTTAAATTGAGATATAACCCAAATAAAAAACATTTAAACCTTTAAAACTGTAAATCCGATCTTCAAAGTGATAAAACTCTACTAGCAAATTGTTAATCATGCATTTAAAACTTCAAGCTTTCAAATTAAATTTTCCACAAAATAAAATAGATTTACCTAAAAATTAAAAAGTTCCAGAAGGTTAAACATCTAAAGAATCTTAAAAAACTATCTTCCTGAAGACTTTTTTTATTCAAACTTTAACAGTTTGTGTAAATAAGAAATAAACTAATGTAAACAAAAAAATTGTTACAAAATATTAAAAATTAAAGCATTTAATTAAAAAAAATCAAAAATTTCTGTAAACTTTAAAGAGCTCCGAATTTATTAAAAATAATATACTACTTTATTAGGTCAATATTACTCAATTTGCTTGTAGTTTCTGGCATTCATTTTATGACTAGTTAATTCAGGACACCATGTATAATGCATAAAAGTCCGGCCATAAACTGTTCTATTCATAATGTCTATAATAGCTATAAAATATTATCAGAAAGCACTCAATAAACTCATCAAAAGTGTAAAATTTTAATCATTAAATTTCAAAAATAACAAAATCTGGCCTTGAAACATATAAAAATATCAAAAACCGGCAACAAACTGTTAAAAACAATTTTTAAAACATTAAAATATTCTTAGAAAGCACCAAATTTTGATTAATAAAATTTCAAAAATAGCGATAACCGGCCTTGAAACATTAAAATATTGTTAAAAAGTAACAAAATTCAGTTAAAAACTATTGAAAAGTGCAAAACTTTATAGAAAAAATTTAGTCATTCACTGTTAAAAAGTACAAAATTCATTCATAAAAAGTCAAAAATAGTTAAACTAAAAAATGCAATTATAAAACATCAAAATATTGTCAGAAAGGTTCAAAATCCGGTCCTTAACTATCAAAAAGTGCAAAATTCTACTCATAGAATATCAAAAATAGCAAAATCCAGCCAGAAAGTATAAAAATATTAACAAAAAGTACCAAAATTCATCATAAAAAATAAAAATTACAGCATTCTGATTTTAATAAAGAATTATTATTATAAAATCCAGCCAAAAACGGTTGAAAATGCAAAATATTGTTTATAAAAGTTAATTCGGCTTAAAATTTATAATCAATTGTCAGAAATCCGACCATAGACTATTGTAAGTGTAAATTTTTTTATATAACAATAAAATATCAAAGATATTGTTAGAAATAACCAAATTCTGGCATAAAATGTTGAAAAATGCAAAATTCTTTTAATAAAATGTCAAAAATAACAAAATCCAACCATGTAATATCAACATATTGTTGAAAAAACCAAAAATATCAAAAAATATTGTCAGAAAGCACCAAAACCCGGTCATAAACTGTTAAAAAATGTAAAATTTGTTTCATAGAATGTCAAAAATAGTAAAATCCGACCAAAAAGTAAGAAAATACTGTCACCAACATTTGGTCATTAACTGTTAAAAAGTACATTCTATCATAAAAAGTTAAAAATAGCTAAATCCAGTCATAAAACATTTAAAACTTTCAGATAGAATCAAAATCCGGCCAAAAACTATTATAAAGTTCAAAATTTAACCATAAAGTCCAATTATGGCCATAAAACATCAAAATATTGTTGAAATGTATCAAAAAACCAGCAGTAAATTGTTAAATTTGTTTTATAAAATCCCAAAAATAGCAAAATCCGGCTATAAAATATGAAAATATTGTCATTATTTAGAATCAGGTCATGGACTGTTGAAAAGTGCAAAATTCTAATATCAAAAATAGCAAATTCCAGCCTTAAAGTATAAAAATATTAAACAATTTTGAATCGTCAATAAAGTATGATTTATTCAAACTCAATCTAACAATCACAGCGACCAAAGGTCAAGCATAGATAATAGTTGTTCGTTTGATTATTTACATCATCAATTGGGTTTATAAGCAGAGAAATATTTATTCAAACTTGTCTTTTGCTTTCAAGCAATGCCATACAGCATACGAGGTTTGTAGAACCAAAACAATTGTCTATGTTTGACACTTGGCTGCTGTGATAGTTAGATTGAGTTTGAATAAATGATGAAGTACCAAAATTCTCCATAAACATTCAAAATCCAATCCTAAACTGTTGAAAAGTGCAAAATTCTATAGACAGATTGTCAAAAATAGCAAAATCCAGCCAGAAAGTATAAAAATATTGTCAAAAAGTACAAAAATTCAGCATAAACTGTTAAAAACTGTAACATTCTATTTATAAATAGTCAAAAATAATAATAAAATTCATCATAAAATATTAAAATATTTTCAAATGATTGAAAAGAACAAAATTCACATTCACATTTTAGATTAAGTATTTTTGACAGTTAATAGTCTTGTACTGGTTATATTTTGACAGATTTGGTAATTTTAAACATATTAGCTTAAATAACATCATTTTTGACAGGTAACACCTTAGATTAAGTATTTTTGACAGTTGATCATCTTAAATTGTGTATTTTTTGACAGCTGCTATTTAAGATATGGTAATTTTTGAAATATTAGATTTAAGATTATAATTATTTTTAATAAATGGCATATATGTTAAAGTATTCCTGGCTTCGCAATTAGAAGAAATGGTTCAACCTCACATCAAATAAACTAATAATGTCAAAATTGCTGCGATGATTTCCTACCTCCGATAGAAGACAGAAATTAAGTTAAAGTACTCGTGTATCTGTCAACGTTTTTCATCAAAATGAAACCGATGACCTAAAATTTTCAAATGCTATAAATTTTAAAAATAAAAATAGAATTTATCTCTACCTTCTATTAAAAAAATTTATAAAATCTATAATGTCAGATTCGAGATCTGGCGTTTTTGAGTTTAGTAAGATCAAAAAACTACTTTTGGAAACCTACATGCCAATATAGTTAGCCAGTTGTTCTGAAACTGATTTAGTATAGAAGGGTTATGAATTTAAAAGTAGAAAAACATGTTATATTTATTTTTACTTGCCAATAACCCTAGATAAATCAAAATACTTTTAATTTGTATTATTTATCAAACAAAAATTTATTAAGACTGTGGTTTTCTACTTTTCAGTTATTGGAACACCCTGTATTTTTTTTCTAGTTTGTAATGTAGTGTATTATAACTTGCAAATAAATTAGCATCTAAATTTATGTTTAAATCACTTATGTTTTTTAAATCTTCTGTTATCAAAATTTATTAATTTTTTTAATTTGAAAATGTTTTATATCACCATTCGTATTTTTTGTATTAAAAAAAAATTTTTGGAAAAAACCTGATTTTAAAAAGAATTAAATTATGCAAGTTGTGCTCAAAGTTTTGACACTTAAAATATTTATAATTTGGCCAACTTGTTGCAATCAGATTTTTCTACAAATTTGTAAACTTCACTTTAAAAAGATTAATGAAATAAGAAATAAAATAAAAATATATTACCTCATAAATGTTTGTACCAAATAATCATCCAACTTCATTTCTCCAATAATTTTATTAACAAATTTCTGGCAAACATCAGTGGCAACTTCTTCCATACCTTCGTGCACTGCAGCATTAATCATCGGTTCCAACAGTGGTTTTACCAAGTGACCTTTTCCCATTAATTCAGTCAAAACTGTTGGCACCCAATCTTTTGCAGCCAAATTCTTCACAGTAACTAAATTCATAGTTGTAAACTGCTTCTGACATTGGTACAACCCCAGTAAAATTAAAATTGACTCCGTTTTCAAACTGTCCAAACTTACAAGAGTGATTCTCTCTGTTAATTTATCCAACAATTTACGAGACAAATCTGCTTTCCTTAATAAATTTGATAAGATTATTAAAGCTGATGCATTAAAATTAACAACATTAGATTTCAAACCTTTCATAATACTAGGCAACATTTGAGTAAGAATCGTTTCGGGAACTTCTTTAAGTTTATCCAAAGCTCCAATATAAGTAGTCAAATGAAAACTAATAAGTATATTAAGATTCGATGGTTTATCATGTTCTTTTAATGCAAATAAAACATAATTTCCTACCAATTGTATGAAAAATGGATTACTTGCAGCATGATTATACAAGGTTGCATTTGGTAAATGTATACCCGGTTTTTGTAATGGTCTCAACCAAATCCATTTATCCATATGTCTTAATCTAATTAATTGAAGCACACGTACAAATATATTAGTTTCATGATAAGGTAATATCAGCATCAACAAATCTTCTTGATTATATTCGTTAATATTATATCGAAAAATTAACCATTCCAAAGCTTTATGAGAGCAAGTAAGCAGAAAATATGGTGATAATTGCACAAAAAAACGTTTCAATTGTTTGTCCAAGTTTTCATTAGCTTCAGCAGTCTGAACTGATCTTTGAAATTCTTTCGAACTGAAATGGAATAATGTATTTTCAAATGGAATGAAGGCACCATTTTTCAAAACCAATTCTTGAAAACCATCTAAACCGATTTGATATACTGTTTCTCTGGTTAATGTAGCAGCTTCATTCGGATCGAATAATAGCGAAGCCCTCTTTTTATCATTTCGCAATGATATTGTCGATTGTGGTACTGCTAATTTTTGCAGTTGTTCTTTCAATGATGTACTCATTTTAACTAACTAAAAATAATTAATAAATGAGAATTTAATTATATATAAATTACTTAATATACATACGTATTTAATAATCCAAATTTAATAATTTATTTTTCCACATGAATCTATTGGATTTCTCACACAAAACATAAACTTGGACGGACAAATTCACGTGTAGAAAGTAGGGTTATGTTTATCGGGACTCGGGAGCGACAGTTGTTGTCAGTCACCCAATGCTGCCAATTATTGAAAAAAAAGATATAATTATTTAAAATATGCGCGTTTGTTTCGCCAATATCACTGAAATTTTAAATGATAATTTAAACGAATTCGGTGACATAAATTTAAAAATATGGCGAGTAATGAATAAAACAATTTAAGATAAGGTGAAATTGGTCGTTCTTTGTTATGTATCATGTTAAACAATAATTAAGTAATATTTTAGGTCATAACCAAGTGATCAAAATTTCAGTGATATTGGCAAAACGAACGCGCCTCATATGTAAAGGGTCCGCCAATAAGCGCGCTCGATCTTTGACAGCTCATGGCGGCCATGTTGTTTGTGGTAGAGTTATCAAACGTAGTTGTTATTATTCAGTGTATCTTCACAAATTACCATGAACCAATTCAGCCGCGAGCAACATGTGCAATAATTAAAATCATTCATCGGTTCGGGCAACGTTCCGCGCGCTCCGCCAATTTTACGGTGCAATTGGTCGTCCTGCTGAGTCGACTATCCGTCGTTTAATAAACAAATTTAAGGCAACCGGTTCGGTGAACAATCAGCCAACACCGACGCGTCGTCGAAACGTCCGATCTGCCGAGAATGTCGCCGCTGTGCGCGATAGTGTGCGTGAAAATCCGCGACAGTCAATTTCACGTCGCGCACAGGAACTCAGCCTTTCGGAAACATCACTTCGCCGAATCTTGCATCTGGACTTGGGCATGCATCCGTACAAGATCCAGCTGACACAAGAGCTCAAAGTAAACGACCATAGACAGCGCCGTATCTTCGCTGATTGGGCTTTAGAGCAGTTGGAAGTCGACCCCGAGTTTGGTCGCAAAATCATCTTCAGCGATGAGGCACATTTTTGGATAAATGGGAATGTCAACAAGCAGAATTGCCGTTATTGGGCCGAGAACAATCCACAGGAGGTCCACCAGGTCGCAATGCACCCAGCAAAGGTAACTGTTTGGTGTGGATTTTGGGCCGGAGGCATCATCGGGCCGTATTTTTTCGAGAACGACGATGGTGTGGCCATCTCGGTAAACGGCGAACGATACAGATCCATGATAACGAACTTTTTCTGGCATGAAATCGACAATATGGATGTTGAGGATATGTGGTTTCAGCAGGACGACGCTACGAGCCACACAGCGCGCGCCACAATGGATCTTTTGCACGAGCGCTTCGGAGGAATGGTTATCTCGCGCGGAGGCGACATCAACTGGCCACCGAGATCGTGCGATTTAACCCCACTAGACTATTTCTTGTGGGGTTTTCTTAATTCGCAGGTCTACGCAAACCAACCACAAAACACGGATGACCTCAAAGTCAACATACGCCACGCCATCGATGAAATACAGCCCGATTTGTGCGCCAGAGTAATTCAAAATTGGACTTCTCGTATGCGCGCCACCAAGCGAAGCCGAGGTGGCCATTTGAACGATATTATTTTCTATACATAATGCCTTCGAATACTCTTTCAAACAAAAAATAAATTTCATTTATACCTCTCACACAACTTGCTTTATTTTATTTTAAAGATCGAGCGCGCTTATTGGCGGACCCTTTATATGTAAAAACCTAACATAAAAATTCAACTATTTTATTAAAACTGCTAATACGTACATTTTTTGAGATAAAAAATACAGAAAAACTTTCAATCTACTTAAAATTGATGATCATTTATGCATTTTACAAATTTTTAATTTTATCTATAGCTATATATATAATTCAAGATATAATTATAAACTTTGTCGTATCCCCTTTCCTTAATAAGAAGTTTAAGCAGTTCCATTAATTGAATTCTTTTTGGCAGTCCTAAACTTGTTTTACCTAAAGTGGTATGCTTGTATTTCTTTGTAACAGTAATAGTATCTCTTTATTTCTTGTTTATAAACAAAGAAAATAGCGCCTGTTCTTCCACTTAACTTTTTTTAATATTACAAAAATTTGGTGTTAAAATTATTCTTCATTCTTTTTCAGTACATTTCCATCTTAATAATCTGGCTCAGACAGTTTCTGTTTTCTTTCTTGCCTTATTGAGTCTGCATAATCTTTCCCTACTATTAAATTTAATATTAATGTGTCTTTTCGTTTGGTGTTTGTTTCGTTATTTTTGTTATTCTACTTTCTATCAACATTTCTTTTCTCCTTCTTCTTATCTCTGCAATTTTGTATAGTAGTAGTACTTTTTGTAAGTATTTTTTCTTATATGCACAATTGTTTTTTTCTTATTTTTTTCTTTTTGAAATTTTTTTGTTTCTATTTTGCTTTATATTCTTTTTGATTTCTTTTCAGTAGTTTCTATTTTGTGTATTTGCTTCCATTCTTTCTTATTCAATATTTTTCCGTTTCTTAGCGCATTTCATTTATTATCATCTCTGAGTCAATTTTTAATAATTGTTGCTTTTTCCACTTTGTTTTTCAGTATGTTTTCTAATTTTTTTTTTATTTGAATTCTATTAAAGTTAGTTCACCCTCAATTTTTTTAAATTTTTTGCAAGAACTTTTCAAAGGCATGAGCCCAATCAATATTTATGTTGTATAATAGCACTTTTTGAGTTTATTCCCTACTTATTTTTTATTTCCAAAAATAATTCTCTTATCCATTCCCTCTTTTCTCTTTAAATTTACTGCATCTGCTATCTTTCTTTACTGGTTCTTTCATGTACTAGTTTTTTTTTTTAGATTTAGCTTCTTTTTCACCTATTCTCTTTTTTTTTTTTATTTGATACATTTATTTTTATACATAATATACATACATTTATACATTTTATTTTATTAAAAAAATATACAGGGTGTAGATTAATTGGCGGACAAACGCCAGGAGCGTTATTCTGGCGTTAGCAATATGTTGCCCTTGCTATTTTATATGGCAAGAGCATGTGTTGAAAAATATTTTCAGACGTCACATATTGATACACCTTATTGTTGCCATTGTATTGCTAAAGAAAGGCTGGCGCCATCTATTAATCTAAACATATGATAGGTTTGTTATTGTGTTTGGAGCTCGAAAATATGAGAAAATGGTCAACATGAAATTATTATTTATATGGAGTGTATGCTATATTAATAAAAAAATAAAATTAAAGTAATAAATTATATCCTAAAAATTATCTAATGAAAATTTCTAGTTAATGTTTAAAAAGATATTATTCTGGCATTGCGATCTCGCGCAACGTCATAGATTTCCCCTAACGGAGGGGAAGTGTGACATTTAAATCATAAATTTGTAATTAATAATACATATTGATGTTTAAAAATACAATTAACATGAAGCTTGGTATTAAATTTATATTACTAGATGATTTAATAATGACGTCATTAATTGCGATAAGCGATATGCGACACATGCCAGAATAACCCCCCAGAATAGGGGTCCTGTTAACTTTGTAAACCGTGCGAAAAGAAAACAAAAATCTTAATTCCAAAATGATGAGAAACTTTTCGTTTGGCCTCACGAGGTCCTCAAAGTTTCAATTTTGTCAATACAAATATTGTTTTAATTGCGTATTTGATGTACCAAGTTGCTTTTTTTTAGTATAATAAAAGTTACGAGGTTTATTAAAAATTAATAATAAAAAAATATTGAAAAACGTGAAAATTACTTTCCAAGATTAAATTAAATTTAAATTAAAAATACGCTTGGCAACGTAGCAATTTTTTTAATAAAATTCAAATTATAACGTAGGCTATGCAATGAATGTCAGTTGATATTTCTATTTTATTATGACTTTTTTTAAATAAATATGCAAATTACGCCAGTGATGCTTGAGAATGTCATGAATTCGATACCGTATAGTGTTTAGAAGTAAACGGTGGCCAATATGAACATTTGTAGTTTATAATAAATAATAACATTTGATGTGTGTATTAAGTTGCCTACATTATAGGTTTGACTATAGAAGTAGAAACTTTGCTACGTTGCGTAACAAAACGAAGAGTTTTTCAACATTTTGGAACTAAGATTTTCGATTTCTTTTGGCACGGTCTACAAAGCAACCTGGCGTTTGTCCACCAATTAATCTACACCCTGTATATATAAATATTTTGTAATATTTCAGCAGTACCGCCCTCTATCCGTGAGGATTCCCGCGGCCTAGAATTGGAACTTTATTTAATTATCCTGTGATGTGCATTGGTTTTATATTTTAATTTTTATATTTGTTTTTTCATTAAATATTGTTTTAATTTAATTTTAAATTTGTTTTATTGTGCATATACTTTTGATTTCTTCCGGTATATTGTTAAATTCTTTAATGCCTTCCATGTTAAGATGTCCTTTTTTTGTGTGTTATGTGTATGAATTTCTTTTCTAGTTGTTAATTTTAGTTCTGTTTTAGTTAGCCCAAGTTGTATTTTTTTTATTAAAATAATACATTGTTGTAAAATTTTGTTTTTTTATTGTTAGTTGGTTTGTTTTTTTATGAACTTCGATCGTAGGTGTTAATTTGTCCATTTGATATGGTGTTTTTATAGTTGGCTGAAGTTAGCTTTGGCTTCGGCTTTGGATCAGCTTCGTTTTTTATAAAAGTATGTGCACACGCACGCTAGGTACAGTTGCTCGGCAAAGTCGACACCATGTTTTAAGAAACGCTGTCTTTTAAGATCCGTCGGCAAAATGAATTTCATATCTTTTTTATAAATAACTATAAATACGTATAAAATTGTCGTGTTTTTTTTTAATTACAATTTATAAAATATATGAAATAATACCCGACAATTTACTGCATATTATAAATGTACACAGAGAAGGTAAAAGCAGTAAATGAAGTAATCGGGATGCTCGCAGATGAGCAATTATTGCACAATAAAAAGAATTTTTTTTTATATTTAAATAAAATAAAAGTGTTCTAATCAAAATCCTTTCAAAGTTTAAAAAAGTTACTGGTTGACAATTAGACCACTTTTATTTAAACATACAAACTCGCGGAAAGATGAATTATCTCGCTTATGAAAAATATCTTCTCTTTTATTTTTCAATATGTTATTACTAATTTAATAACAAATCACGAAATCCTTTTAGAGTTTTAAAAAAAGTTACTGATTAACAATTGGAGCACTTTTAATTAAACATACGCGCTCGCGTAAAGTTGAATTATCTCGCTTATGAAAAATATCTTCTCTTTTATTTTTCAATATGTTATTACTATTTTAATAACAAATCACAAAATTCTTTCAGAATAAAGAAAAGTTACTGATTAACAATTGGACTACTTTTAATTAAACATACGCGCTCGCGGGAAAGTTGAATTATCTCGCTTATGAAAAATTTCTTCTCTTTTATTTTTTAATATGTTATTACTAATTTAATAAAAAAATATGAGATTCTTTCAAAGTTTAAAAAAAAGTTACTGATTACCAATTGGACCACTTTTAATTAAACAACGCGCTCGCGGAAAGTTGAAATATCTCGCTTATGAAAAATTTCTTTTATCTTTTATTTTATTTTTTAATATGTTATTACTTATTTAATAACAAATCCCGAAATCCTTTCAAAGTTTAAAAAAAGTAATAACAAATTGCTGGATACACGTTTAATTGAACTCAGACGCTCGCGTAAAGTTGAATTATCTCACTTATATATGAAAAGTGCTTTTATTTTATTTCAATTTGTTATTACTAATCTAATAACAATTTACAGGATTTATTGACATTTTGAGAAATAGGTCGGGATATAACAATTAGAACAAGGTCGCAAAAAGTGAAATAATAAAACTCAAAAGCTATGATTTATCAGTTAGAAAATTATAATGTTAGCAAAAGGTTTTTTATTTTGTTTATAAAAAATAAACACCTGGCTAGTGTATACGTAATTTTTTTAAGATTTGCTTGGTCGTAAATAAAATCAAACAAGATACGTTCACATTTTCAAATATACAGTGTGTCTGCGGATGGGGATACCCATTAGGGAAAAAATCTTTTATTATTCATTTTACGACCAAAGGTCATTCTATATAAAAAGTTTTGCTTGTTGAGAAAATGAATAGACGATAAGAAAATTTTAGATCACATGTTAATAAACTAGGAAAGTATGAAAATGCTTCAAGCGATAAGTACTATTATTTATTATTTTTTACAAAAATATTATAAGACAAAAGATTATAAATTAACGTAAAGTCTGAATTTTAATAAAAATTCAAATTTTTAAAAATAACATAATAACAGTGGTTTTTATTTATTTGCATTTTACAAAAAAATACCAATATTGCCGATTTTGTATACGTTCATGATACGTCAGAATCTTATTTACATGTACTCTGATTTTGTGAAAGCATTTTTAAAAATGTTAACAAAAGAAGAGCGTATTTACTTAATACAATGTGTCTTATCAATACGCTATTGATGTGTTTAATTTACTAAGAAATCATGAAAAGTATTGCAAAGGTTATTAAAAAAATTTAATGAAACTGGGTGGGTGATGAATGTACAAAAATTAAAGAAAAATATTATCAAAATGATGCCGCTACATTATTAGCAATATGATCAGTTTTAGATAACCCGAAATTCTCTTTAAGGAAGCGTGCAGAAACACTGGATTTAAGCAAAAGTGTATTACACATAATTTTTAGGAAAAACAAAATTAAACCGTTTAAGCCAAAGATGCGACATACATTTGAACCTGGTGATGAAGAAAATTTTCTTTGAAAACCAAAGATAGATTTATTTTTTTTATCTATGAGTGTACATTTTGCACAAACAGGTACTTATCTTCACAAAATAGTCGTCATTGGGCTTACAAGAATCCTAATTACATAATAAACAAACAAAGTCAACGTTACAAAAAAGTCATGTATGGTGTAAAAAAATTTATAATCGGATCATTAGCCCATATTTTATAAAGGAAAATTTAAACCAGCACGTGTATTTGAACATTTTAGAACATTTTGTCTTATCATTTCTTAACAAGTTAGAGCCAGAAGTACGTAATAATTTGTTTTAGCAACAAGACGGCAGCCCTTGAATATTGCACAGCTTTGGTCAGACTATGGTTACATGGTCATTTTGACTCAAAGTGGTTATGGAGGTTTGGCCCAAACCATTACCCAGCTAAGTCGCCTGAGTTTTTATTATTAGATGTCTTTTTGTGGAGTGCCTTAAAACAAAAGGTTTATTCAGATGATCTTCCACATGATAGGGAAATATTAAAACAACGCATAAAAAAAGTAATCCATGATCTAAATGTGCCGCGAACCATTCGTAAAGTATACGGTAGATTTATTAAGTTAGCAGAAAAGTGTATTGAGTTGGGAGGTAGCTACCCAGTAAACACAGGTTTAGATAATATAAGTTTATTACACGTATATATGGTGTAAAAAGCGTATATGTTATATGTGTATTCGTATAATACACATTTCTTGTACACGTAAGATATGTATATTTGTATATTATACGTTAATTTTTTCTTTTAATTCCACTGTTGATTAATATACGTATATTAACCATTAGTATACTCGTATAAATAACCTGCATAATATATCTACGTATATTTAACGTTTATTATTTCTGGGTTTAGTTTGCCGATCAATTTTGTCTTCAATGTTTGTACGTCCGAGGCTTCCCGAACTCGTGAATATAGTTTGCAAAGTGTATGTTGAGATGCATGATTCATCATTTTATTTATTTTTTATCAACCATAATGTTAATAGTTGTAATATCCGATACAGTTTTAAGTTGTTTGTTGTTACACAACAGTGTTGAAGTGTTGTTAATTGAACTGGAAGCGTAGGTTTAGGAGTACTAAGATCAAATACCTAATTTGTGGTAAGTCTGAAAATAAGCAATGACATCTTTGTTTCAAATAACTTGTCAGGAGCACCATTTTTTCTTGTACAATGCAATTATAACCATTACAGTAACATTAATATCAATTTATCGATTTATTATTTTAAAATTTAAATTTAATATTATTGATTGCTGTTGTTATATATAGTATTATAAATACAAATAGCAAACTATTCAAGTTATTTGAAATAAAAATTACCATGTGTCTCATATGAGGCTGTGGAAATATACACAGTATATTTTTCAGATGTCACCAAAAGAATGAAAATGAAATGAAATGAAATGAATGAAATGAAAAAATGAAAAGCAAAATGGATTTTCAATTTAATTGTTATTTTCTTAAATACTTATGTTAAATAATATCATGTTTTATTTATTTATATGTAATACTTTGTATTTTATGTTAGAATGATATATATATATATATATATATATATATATATATATTTTACATTATTATATATACAAGAGAGTAGGCAGTACGGCAGAGTGGGCATGTGCGATTACCAACGTTAACAAAAGTTAAGCAACGTCCGCTCACGTTTAAAATACATATAACCGGTACGTATATTACACACTAAATATACGAGATATATCCGTTTAGTCGCCGGACATTTTTCCGTATAATATACTTAACAAATAAACAAATTACACTTAGGTGTAATACCAAAAATAAACGTATCTTAAACGTAACTGTGTTTACTGGGTATGTAGAATAGTTTTTAAAAAATTAAATTTTTATTTCAAAATTTGTATTCAGGCTTTACGTTAGTTTATAAACAACTTTATTTTATAGAAATTTTGTAAAAAATAATAAATAATGGTACTTATCCCTTAAAGCATTTTAATACTTTCCTAATTTATTAACAACATGTACATCTGATCTAAAATTTTCTTATCGTCAATTCATTTTCAAAACAAGCAGAACTTTTTATAAAGAATGACTTTCGGTCGTAAAATGAATAATAAATATTTTATTCCTAATAGGTTTTCCCATCCGCGGACACACTGTATATATTTCTATTCAACATGAAATTGGTATAGTAATATAAAAAAAATTATAGAAAACATTAAGTATATATTATGTATCAAAGGAGCCGTTAGAGAAAATTGATTTTTTATTTTTTTGCGTTTTTTCTTCATATATTTACAATGTGTGAAATGCGATCGTATTTTCTGTATAATTATTATAATTAACACAAAGCAAATTAAATACACACACACACTATAACAGTTATTTGCATATTCTTGTAATATATATAAAAAGTTTGGTGTATTTTCTTATACAAGAAGTAAATATAAGTTACAGAAATAATCATTTTAAGTATTAAAATATTAATTAAAAGTCTGGGCAGAAAGACTTGGGTCGATGGACGTTTTCATATGAAAACACTATTTAGCAAATATGTTTTTAGAATGTAATATGTATAATGTATGTATGTATATAATATGAATAATGTCTGTATTTAAATATATTTACTACTACATTTAATTTAAATGATCTGATAGCATATTATCAAACGATATGAAAAAACTAATAACTAAATAATTTTACAATCAGTTGGCTTCTCTATGCAAAATAAATAAGTGGATTATGAATTTTAGTTAATCGAACCTTTTTTTGTGTTTTTTTATTTATCATCCAGCAATTTGTTATTAGATTAGTAAGAACAAACTAAAATAAAAATAGAGTTTTTTATAATTAAACTGAGATAATTCAACTTTCCGTGAGCGCCTAAGTTCAATTAAACTTGTTTTAATTGTCATTTCCCGACGTATTTTTTAAAAATGTAAATACATCCAGCAATTTGTCATTAGATTAGTAACAACAAACTAAAATAAAAATAGAGCATCTGTTAATTATAACTGAGATAATTCAACTTTCAACTTTGAAAGGATCTCGTAATTTGTTATTATTATAGTAATAACATATTAAAAAATAAAAGAGAAGATATTTTTCATAAGCGAGATAATTCAACTTTCCGCGAGCGCGTATGTATAATTAAAAGTGCTCCAATTGTTAATCAGTAACTTTTTTTTAAACTTTGAAAGAATCTCATGATTTGTTATTAAATTATTAATAACATATTAAAAAACAAAAGAGAAGATATTTTTCAAAAGCAAAGTAATTCAACTTTCTGCGAGCGCATATGTTTAATTAATTGTTAATCAGTAACTTTTTTTTAAACTCTGAAATAATTTCGTGATTTGTTATTAAACTAGTAATAACATATTGAAAAATAAAAGAGAAGATATTTTCATAAGCGAGATAATTAAACTTTCCGCGAACGCGTATGTTTAATAGTGCGTTCCGTATATCAACCGAAGTAACCGGCGGTTAGGTTACGGCCAATGAAGTAGAGTAAGGTAGAAGGGGCAACGACGACTGCGCACCCTAAACCTCGATCCGCGTTTGGTTACTGCCATTTTAGTTCATAAAAACTCGTTTGTTTACATTTGGTATCACGAATTAGGCAACTAACAATACTCGGTACACAGGTACGACTTTTATCTTTGCATGTAATTTAAGAGGGTTACCTAACTATAAAAATAAAAGCGCGGCATATTTAAGTAAAATTTTATATTACTCATAGACTAACTAGAGATAAATGATAATTATTTACAATAAACTTGCTTATATATTAGTCTGCGAGTAGAAAATATCTATGCAGGTACATTTCAAAGAGATTATAAAATAATTAAGGGCGTAGAAATAAAAGAACGGCATATTTAAGTAAATTTTTTATTGGTGGTTAAATAATATAAGTTTATGTAGTTTTTGGCGAATATTTCCATTTGTAATTTTTTCAGTATGTAATTTAGATAAGTTAAAAAATCTAATTTTGCAATATGAAGCAGAAATTATTTTAATCAAAAGGAATATATGATTTGATTCAAATTATGCTTCATAATAATGATTTTCTAATTCGGGAAATAACATGGAATGGTGTACAAATTTATTTAATATAGAAACAATAATTGTTTGCAAAAAATCTTTTTCTGGTGGCATTTTGTTATTTGTGACCATCATTACTTGTCGTATTAGCATCTCTGTTCGTTTGCATATCTTTACGTATGCAAAGATATTCCCGCTATTCTGTTTGATATGATGTTACAACCTAATGCTGCACATGTAATCGGCATATTGAACAAATTAAACCATTCACTACCACAACCACAAATTTATAATAATATATTTACGAAACGTTTACGTATATTACTCACAGACTAACTAGAGATAAATGATAATTATTTACAACAAACTTGCTTATATATTAGTCTGCGAGTAGAACATAATTATGCAGGTACATTTCAAAAAGATTATAACATAATTAAGGGCGTAAATCTTTGGAATTTCCAAGTAATCCAATTAGTAGAATATTATCTGTAATTATGTGTAATGCGATTACTATATAATTAATAAAATATACCTGTGTTGTTTAAGTAATCTACAATCTACAATAAAATTATTATAGATTGTTTCTTAAATTAGAAAACTATAATAAAGCAGGAACACTGTCAAATGTGTTTTTTTATATAAAAATACTGTGATTTATATTGCAAAATTATAATTGTAAACTTATATAAACGTAAATTAAATTTTACTAAAAAATAACGAATATAAACTAGACAAAAATTGCATAAACTTATATCATTCAATCACTTTTAAAGTTTTAATTTAAATATAGCGCTCCTTTATTTTTAAATTAAATGCAATGATAGATGTCGTGCTATGAACCGAGTATTGTTAGTTGCCTAATTCGTGATACCAAATGTAAACAAAGCGTTTTTATGAGCTAAAATGGCAGCGTTCATGTGTGAATAGTTCGCGCAGCTGAATGCCCCTTCTACCTTACTCTACTTCATTGGTTACGGCTGTAGATCTGTCGCTGAAAATCTTAAGCTGCGTTCGGCTATCCTACTCGAGTCACTCTTTTTACTCTTTTTGTTCTACGAACGTTCGGGTATTGTTTTTGGAGTGCACGGAATCATTTTTTGCCGTTCGGTTATTACGGAGTGGAATAAAAAGAGCAACTCTATTTACCATACCTCGACTAGCGTGGATATGGGAGTCGGCAGCAGAAGTAAGCGCGTAGTTTAAAATTATTGCTTCTTGTAGTGCGTTCGTTTAAGGAAAGTGGAGGTGGAGTAGAATAGACTGGAGTGGTGTGGATAGTTGTTAGAGTAAATACATATATCCGAACGCAATGTTGTAAATTGATTTGACGTCAGAAATTATAACCTTAAAGCTGACATTTAGATAAACAAATTATACTAATTTTAATTTGAAGTTATTTCTTAAAGGAACTATTATTTCTATTTCTAACAAAATTTAAAACACTTGATTATATTACACTAGTAATTTTATATTGTCACCTATAAAACCAATGAAAGTTAAAATTTTAATTGTTTTAAAGCCATTTATTACATTAAATTTTAAACATATAATCAACATGCATTTATAATCGAATTGGGTTTTTTACATTTTTGCGACATTTTATTTATTTATCAATGTTTACAAAAATATAAGTAAATTTCACGATTAAATAAATGTAATAAAATTCAAATACGGTAGTCACTCCGTCTCACACGATCTCTCGAGGTTGTGCATGTGGAGTGGACACCATCATCTCCACTCCATCATATCCGAACGCTTAAAAACGTGCTCCTTTTGTTTCGTTTGACATTGCCGAACGCGTAAAAAGCAATTAGAGTTAAAGGAGCACGTGGAGTAGAATAAACGAACGCACCATTGATTGACATGGGAAAACTGGAATTTTATATTTGAAGATAAAAGTAATTTTTATAAAATTCTAATTGCTTGCAATATGGGAAACAATAATTAGGCGACAATAAAAAACTCAGATAAAATTACATAGATTTGTGTAATTTATATGTTTCAATTGTACGTACATTTTAAAGTTCTAATATTAGTATAAATACTAGAAAAATCAAATTATTATTATTTTTAATATTGAGCAAAATTGGATAAAAATTTAAAAAATATATTAAACATTACTCCAAACAACCAGGAAGAAAAACAAAATTTAACCTTTTTGCTGTAAATAGTATTATAAAAATTGTATGTTGTTTTGTTGGTTATTTGAGAGGTGACACTGACAAACTCCTTAATGCGTTCGGCTAGTTTGACTCTAAAAACACCGTGATCACGTGACAAAAAATCTACTCCAACACTACTCTTACTCCGGATTAATAGCCGAACGCAGCTTTGGTTGATTTATGGAACGGCAACGGTTATAGAAACGTCAAAATACAAAACTGAAATATTATAGGCTCAAACTTCATGAATTTATTTATTATTAGCTTTAGTGTTACATTTTTTTTAAATTTCAGTGTTTAATCTTAGATGATTGTATGTATTTATCTACCTGCTAATACAGTAATCCCAGTCATAGAACATATATTCATATAGAACGGCAACTCAGCCTCTCTCTTGTTTCCACGTTTGCGCCATCACGTCGGAATGAACCAAAACTAATTTGCATTCCGCGGCAAATTTAAACTCTGGAATATATTATTTTTTTATTAAAAATCCATGGACATTGAATTAATAGGCAAGTCTAATTTAAATTTATTAGACTTGCACACATATTCAAATTTACTAACTTATTTTAAATAAATGATTAAATTTTACTTATATAAAAAAAACATATACTTACATTTTAATATCAACTTGATAAAATCCTTGTATTATTTATTATTTATAAAACAAACAATTACTCATTTTTTATTATTTTAATATAAAAAATTAAATTAATGTTTAAATTTTATTATACATTGCAAACATATATACATATTTTCTACAAATAATTTACATGATTGAATTAAGCAAAAAAAATGTTGTAAACACATTACATCTCTCCTAATTAGTAATGATAATCAAATCAAATTCTATTCATTCAATTTTGAAAGTATTAATTCATCCCAAGAATTGTATTATATAGAAGTTAGGATTTGATTTATTTTTAATAAAACTTTTTAAATATACTAACTTTAAAATTAATAAACGATAGTAAACCTAAATACTCACTACAAAATTGTTTTATGTATATAAGTATATTATATAAATTATGTTCACAAGAAACACAACACAACCATATAACACAAAAAACACAGTTTAATGAAAAAAACTTGACAGATCTTTGTCCTCACAATAATTATTAATTGTCAGTCATAGCCAACTATCTGATTTTGAAAATTTTAGCGATCGCAGCGCTGCGCAGTAGAATGAACCAACACTAAAGTTATAGATTCAACTTTTTCTAATAACAGTGCGCACCCCATGATCCCAGTAGAGGTTGGCAGGTATAACAGGCAACTATACACAATAATAATGTTTGCTCTGTTGCACTCATGCCTTTGCCCGTTTTAGCATTGACAGGAACATACATATACATTATAACCTATAATTAATAATTTAATAAAATATACGAGCAACATTTGACGCTTTTGTTCATTTTTGATTCTATTTTAAATTTACCGCCATGTATAACCACGATGAATAGAAATTCACCGACGTTCGTTCATGGTGAGTGCGGTCGCAATCTTTGTAACCTTTTTCAGGAAACTGCGTTCCGTATATAAACCTGTTTCAGGATAACCGGGATTTCGGTCGCTTCGGTTGATATATTCAAATTTCGAACTAATTTATTAATTTGTTATTAACTTAGTAATAATTTATTTAATTATAAAATAAAAATATTTCTTTTTATTGTGTAATAATTGCTCATCTGCGAGCATCCCGATTACTTCATTTACTGCTTTTACCTTCTCTGTGTACATTTATAATATGCAGTAAATTGTCGGGTATTATTTCATATATTTTATAAATACAATTAAAAAAAAAAACGACAATTTTATACGTATTTATAGTTATTTATAAAAAAGATATGGAATTCATTTTGCCGACGGATCCTAAAAACAGCGTTTCTTAAAACATGGTGTAGACATTGCTGGGCAACAGTACCTAGCGTGCGTGCGCACATACTTTTATAAAAAACGAAGCTGATCCAAAGCCGAAGCTAACTTCAGCCAGCTCGCTAAGAACCATGTTTCCTAGACAGCTTATTTTATGATTTGGTGATGTTAATCAATTTGTTTAATTTTATTAATTTCATCTTTAAAATTTTGATTATTTAGTGGAATTGAAATAGCTCTATGTATTAAACTATTAAAAAACTGATAATTTATGATTAATTGGATGAAACGAATCTTTTGGTATAATTGTATCTGAAAAAGTTGGTTTTCTATAAATTTTGAAATTGATTTTTCTTCTTCTAAATTTTGTGAAATAGTTATGTTAAATTGCAAAAAACAATGGTTATAATGAATCAACTATTTATAAAATTCTTAGTAAAAAACAGTTTAAAATTTGCATAAATGAAATATATCCATTTAGAAAAGAAGTAAATAAGAAATATTGCTCGATAACATATTTTGGTAATTTATCTGAAAAAATTTCAAAATATTTAAACAAAAAATTTCAAATTACTGTTGCATTTAAAACACATATGAATTTAAAAACAAAATTAATAAATGCTAAAGAAAAAACAGAAATTTTCAATAAAAGTGGAATTTATAAACTAAATTGTAGTAATTGCAACGGAAAGTATATTGGACAAACCATAAGAAAATTTTGATATTAGATATAAAGATCACATAAGAGCTTTAAAATATAAAGATATAGAAAAGTCAAATTTTGCTAAACATTTAATTCTGAATAAACATAATGGCTGCGTTCAGTACAACTCATCAGTTGCCAGCGCTGACCTATTGAGCGCTGAGCCCGTCTGAACGGTATATTTTGCCACTGTTGCCAACCGTGTAAACTTTTATCAACTAGATAAACATAAAGCTCAAAGTTGTGAATTTAAATAAATGATTTAGTTAGTTTATGAAGCCGCTACTTAGCGAGATATAATATATTTTCAATAAGTATTGCCATCTAAGGTGAAGTTGTAGAATAAGATTACTGTGAAGTTGGCAACGAAGTATGGCAATTGATTATCTTTATCATTTTTTACTTCTCTCACTCAAGTTATTACAGCGTTAATATTATGTTGTGATCTTATTTACCTAAGTTGCTTCTTTTCCCGTTTAAAAACATATATAACTGCTATGTAGTTTGGTTTTGACATGGTTTTGATGAGTAAAATGACAAGCGCTGCCAGCAAACAATAGTCATTTTTTTTTTTTTTTTTTTGGGTTGGGGCGGCAAAATCTTCAAAAGACTAACACAAAGTGTCGGATTCACCTCATATGAAGCGCCTACCGACTAAAATCCGCCCCGTTGAACATACCCGGGAGTGCGGCACATAACAGTAATGTAAAAACATTTGTGCATAACCTTCCCATCGAAATATGAATGAACGCACCGTAAAATATGTATCGTATTGCGTCTTACGACGCCAACCATATAGGCGTTACTTTAGATATGGCTCACGTTTGCCATCTTCCTCTCACTTTTTATCGTGCGAGGGTTCTTACAACCGACAGTAAAGTCGCTTGAGAGGCAGTCATCTGTTTGAAGAACTCTGCCATGTCGGAATTAATATATTTCGGAGCGGATTGCAAACGGGTTTTATTCCGCTGCTTAGCTTGCTGTGCCCGTAATTTCTTACGAACATCACAGCCAGCGAATGATGCCGTGTGTTCCCCAGCGCATAAAGCGCATTTGGGCGGCGCGTTCACGTCTTTCGTGCATTCCGCAGAATAGTGCGGACCGGCGCATTTTACACAAACGGGGTTACCGTAGCACCTAGATGCCGTGTGCCCGTAGCACTGGCATGTATGGCACTGGCTGATTTCGCCCGTGCGACGCTTTGACACAACCTTAATGGTCAGCGTAAAAAGCTCTTTGAGGTTGAAAATCTCTTGGCTTTTACCGGAATTTTCGAGCTGCACGTACAGCATCGGATATTCGACATCGAGGAGTTTATTCCCCAGCCGAGTTACAGAAAGGACGTTGAATCCCAGCGATTCAAGTTCTTTCTTAACATCTTCCTCAGAGTGAGTCTCTTTGGGGATGTTTTTTACAATCGCTTTGACGGATTTCTCGTCTCGCGTTTGAAACGTATAATAATTGGCTTTACCTGAAGCTTTCAGGAGAGCCGTCGCCGTACGGAAATCTTCCATAGCGTTCAAAGTAAAGCGGATGCCGTCGCTGATGTTAATAGCGCTGACAACTTTCACGCCGCTGTCTTTGAACGTCTTGCTCCACTTGTTAAATTCGCGTTTATCGCGAAGAACAAGAGGTGGAGGCTTTTCAACAGAACTCGAAGAGGGCGTTGAGGACGCATTATTTTTAACCGCCGGCTTTGCAGATGGTTTGCGTGCCGTAACAACAGGAGTTGCGGTTTGACGGGCTGCAGAAGTTGATGGTTTCTGCGGGGATTGGGAGAGGGTTTCGGAATATTTCTTACTCTTAATATTCTTTTCCATTCGTCTTTTCTTCAGTGTCGATTTCGATTCGACGAGCTGGAATGGCTGTTCCTGCACTACGGGCTGCTGAACGTCCATCTGCGATGTCTCAACAGATACGTCGCGGGCATCAGTCCCGGAGGGTTGGTCCGTTTTCAATGCGTCGTCGTCGTCTGATGAGTTGTCGGATTCAGTTAGGGGGGCTTGCCTCTTGGTTGCTTGCTGCAGCGGTGGCTCCTGCTCCATCTGCAACATTTCAACTAGATTAGATTTATTAGTATCAATTGCCGCCTTAATAGGCTCGCAATTGATACTAATTGACGTATCCTTGATGAGCATCTTCATAAGCTGCTCTATCGTGCCTCGCATCTGCGTGATGGTCTCTTCCAGTCCGCGGATTTTCTCGGCATGCGAAGACTGCATAGAGCGGAAGGTTACTTCTAGTCCCTGCAGTCTCGGCGTGACGAGTTCCATAGTCGAGGCCGTGAGGGCTTCCCGCACGCTTCTCGAGGAAAATCCATCGATCACTTTGTGGATGCCCTCAATAGCCCCGGCGAGCGTATCTTCTAAGGTCGATATTCTCTTGTCAAACTTGACAAAAGCGGCCTCGAACTGCTTCACTTTTACATCCATTTCGGGATGTTGTGGATCTGAAAAATAAAATATTGTTAATTAAATGTGATAAATCACAAATAATTAACAATAGTTAGCGGTGCGAATTGCAATAAAAATTGCATTTATCCGTAGACGTCGCTTGCTGGCTAATTGCTGGCGGGCTCTCTCTACGATGTGGACTGGTCGGCTGCTGGCAGTCGAAATGCATAATAGTCATCAAGCGCGTTCAGTACGCATGATGAGTCGTCCTGAACGCGGCCAATATTTCGAATCAAAAAACATCATTAAATATTCTACACATTTCGGATAAAAATTTAACATTTTTGGAAAGCTTAGAAATTAAAAAACATTTAAAAAATTAAAATTATACAGTAATAAATGAACAATTAGATATATATAATTCACCACTACTAGATATGTTAATAAAAATAAATTTTAGTTAAATAGAAATTTTAAATTATAATGTAAATATTTATATTTATTTGATAGATTATCTAACCTTTAAATTTGTAACGTCTAATAAATGACAATGGCTGCGTTCAGTACAACTCATCAGTTGCCAGCGCTGACCTATTAAGCGCTGAGCCCGTCTGAACGGTATATTTTGCCACTGTTGCCAACCGCGTAAATTTTTATCAACTACATAAACATAAAGCTCAAAGTTTTGAATGTAAATAAATGATTTAAACAGTTTATGAAGCCGCTTAACTTAGCGAGATATAATATATTTTCAATAAGTAATGCCATCTAAGGTGAAGGTGTAGGATAAGATTACCCTGAAGTTAGCAACGAAGTACGGCAATTGATTATCTTTACCATTTTTACTTCTCTCACTCAAGTTATTACAGTTGTTAATATTACGTTGTAATCTCATTTACCTATGTTGCTCCTTTTCCCGTTTAAAAACATATATAACTGCTATGTAGTTTGGTTTTGACATGATGAATTTATTTTTTAAATAAAAGCGCGGAACAAGCGAACCTAGATGTATGATGAGTAAAATGACAAGCGCTGCCAGCAAACAATAGTCATCAAGCGCGTTCAGTACGCATGATGAGTCGTCCTGAACGCGGCCAATGGCTGCGTTCAGTACAACTCATCAGTTGCCAGCGCTGAGCCCGTCTGAATGGTATATTTTGCCACTGTTGCCAACCGTGTAAACTTTTATCAACTGCATAAACATAAAGCTTAAAGTTTTGAATTTAAATAAATGATTTAATTAGTTTATGAAGCCACTACTTAGCGAGATATAATATATTTTCAATAAGTAATGCCATCTAAGGTGAAGGTGTAGGATAAGATTACCCTGAAGTTGGCAACGAAGTACGGCAATTGATTATCTTTATCATTTTTTACTTCTCTCACTCAAGTTATTACAGCGTTAATATTACGTTGTAATCTCATTTACCCATGTTGCTCCTTTTCCCGTTTAAAAACATATATAACTGCTATGTAGTTTGGTTTTGACATGATGAATTTATTTTTTAAATAAAAGCGCGGAACAAGCGAACTTAGATGTGAGTAAAATGACAAGCGCTGCCAGCAAACAATAGCCATCAAGCGCGTTCAGTACGCATGATGAGTCGTCCTGAACGCGGCCAATATCAAAATTCAAGTCAGCGGGAATATAGAAATTTAAATAAATAAAACGGATATCAGGGTAGCGGGAAAAAACAATTTTTTAAATATTAATCAATCAGTTTGAAATATTATATAATATAAATACATTGAAAATGATGATAACTCATCGAAACATGTATGTAAAAATAAAATAAAATAAAGAAATAAATAAAATCATTACTTCAATAATATGAATAATATAAAAAGATTTTATAAAATAAAAATAGAAAATATAAAATGAATTATTTTTAGTTATATTATTATATTGATATGTACAATTGGTTTATTTTGTTTCATGTATTTCATCATCCATCTGCAATATCCACCCACCCACCCCCGGTAAGTTTTGTTACTTTAAAATATAAAAATAAAACTAATTATTTTTTGTTACATGTTACATGTCACCAATTCAACCTACAACTACAAGCGAAGTGAATATGTATTTATAATTTTTTTTTTGTCATGTATGTATATAAATTTTATTGTTTCAATAAATGATTTAAAATAAAAGCATTTTATTTATTTTATTATGTTATTTTTATTATTTAGTTATGGTTATTTAGTTATCATTAAGGTTTTGTTATAAATAATATATTAATTATATATTCTTTATAACAAACCTTAATGATAACTAAATAAAATAAGAAAATACGGTATAGTATTTAATAATTTAAATAGATCAGTTTTCCGCTAAAATTTTGTGATGATATAGCGCCATCTCTGGGGAACTTTTAAAGTTATTTTGATAGACAGTGCCTCTAGTGTGGTGTGGGCTAACAATTTTCGTATCTAGCCAATAACATGCGAGGTTCACTTCTTATATTGGATATTCTGTGATGTTTATTGGCCGTCGAGATCACCAGACTTAGCAATCCCTGATTTTTTTCCTATGGGGATATTTAAAGTCTAAGGTGTATGTAAACAAACCCCGCACACTACAAGATTTAAAGGACAACATTACCCAAGAAATTAATTCGATAGACCAGACTATGTTACAGAGAGTTATGCAGAATTTTCGAACACGTCTTCAGGAATGTATACATAACAATAGAGCTCATTTGAAAAATGTTATTTAAAAAAATAAAACTGCATGTACAATAAATAAATGTTTTTTTTCTAGATTTTGTATTTTTATTACTAAGCCTATTACAGTATCTTAAAAATAGTCAATACTAGTGATGCCGCCGGATCCACTTTTTGGCCGGAACCGGATCATTACAAAAAAGCCGAAACAAGACATGAACATCTATAAAAATATAAAAAAATAATCAATATTTATCAGCGTCGGCATCCAGCGTTTTCAGCAAAAGACTATTTTTTTAAGCTGCAGATATCTATAACAAAAAAGAAATTGATTGATCACAAATCATAGAGAAAAATTAATATTTTTACATTATAATTTAATTATTATTGATAATATTGATTAATATAATATTTTTATTATTATTTATTAATATTATTTTATATTTATTAATATTTTTTTTTACATTTTTATTCTACTTTTATTAATTTCACTTATTTAAAAAAAAATCGGATCCGAATCCGACCAGATAGTTATCAAGATCCGGCCGGAACCGAATCTTTCAAATATTGGCCGGATCTGGATCCGGTTCCGGCGGCATCACTAGTCAATACCTATTGCGCTACATTTTTCAAACTGTACACCCTTCATAGTTAGAGTGCAGTTCTTCTGAAACTGAAAGTTATTATACTCTTTTTGTTATAATTACAAATGTTAATTAATTAAAATATATCAGGAATGGTCAACAGAAGAAATTACAAATCAGAATGGATAAGGAAACTAATAACAAATCAGTATAGTAATTACTTGATGTAGCACGCCCTGGGTTAGTTACCCTAGTAATTGGAAAGCAACTAATATAAAAAAAATTGGGATCTTTTATTCATTCACATTTATTTGCTTATTTTTCCACAAATTTTTTTTTTTAAATATCTAACAAATGATTTGTTTTCTAAAGAATATTTGATTCAAAATTTAATACCCACATACAGCAGTATCATCCACACTAACAAAAACAAGTTATGTAAACCAAATAAGTCATTTAGCAGCTTAATAAAATAGCGTTTACAGATTTAAGATCTCTCAAACTGTTTCGAAATAACCGATAAAAGAAGTTTTATGTGGTACACCCATATATTTTTTATTAATAGTAGATAAAGTTACTTATATCATAGTCATAAGTCATAGAAAACATTAATGTCTGGCTGCTAGATACATAATGAACTCTTCTTTACCATTATTTATTGATAAAATATAATAAAACAATTTTAGATTTGACACATTTCTTATAATAAAAATATAAATACAATTAATTATAAATACACAGAATTAAGTTCTCATTGCTGTTGTTTTCCTAAATATAGTAAAATGTTCCAAATATTGATGAATAGTATCGATCGGATTATAATTATCTTGCATGCGATTTGCAAGATATGGTGGTGGATTGCTTTGCACTGATGATCCCAAAAATCCTTGTAAAAATTCTCTTAACAATTCCCAACACATTCCTGGTACTACACACGGACGATATTCAACTTCTACTAAAACTCCTTTGAAATTTTGACTGATGGTTACAGTACCCAATTTTACACAAAAATCTCCAATTTCAAAACGTGGTCCTTTCGATTCAGCCTTTGTTAATTTTTTCGATTGGTAGAAATTCGACATTTTCATCATGAGTAAATCAAATAGGCCATCGGTGGCAAGAGGTATTGTTTTATTACCGGTTTCAAGTATAGAGAAAACTGTTGCTGGTTGTTCGGAGTTATGTAGTACATGTACTGTTCTTTGAGCTCCAAGTTGAGGTACTGATGAATAAGTTTCACAGTCAACAAGGAATTGTCCTTGTTGTATGGCACCCAAAGCTGAGATGCGTTTTGTTAACAATTCGATAGTTGATGGGCCAGTTCTGTTATCCACTATTGGAAATTGTTGTAATATTGTTACACCCATTATTAATTGTTTATATTTTGATTAACATACACAAGACTAACAAGAATTGCGGTATAAACATAACATAACCTTTGTTGTTTCTGTCAAAATAATATAAACATGAAGTTAGTTTCATAAAACAGTGGCGCGGGCAATAAATATATTTTTCATTCAACTAAAACTTATGATCCCCAATCACAACTTAGTAAAATTAATCAAAAATCATTTCTGCCTCAAAATTAAAAATTATTTCAAACAAAAATAAAACAACCTGAATGAAATATTGAAAATTTACAACAGCTTAAATATATTTTTTCATTATGTTTTTCATTCAAGCACCAATTAGAGCACGTGTGTGCCATTTAAATTTTCAACCGTCATTTGATATTTTGCTGCAGAGTGTATACAAACAAGTATTAATTTCAATACTGATAAGTAAATAATAATCAAAATGAACACAACAAATATGAACACAACGATTGAAACTAGTACATTAAATATATCAGTCATGGAATTGTCCAAAGAAGATCTCCAAAGGGAATTTCAAGCACTTAAAAAAACTTTTCTTAGTACACAGAAAGAATTGGAATTGAAGTTTCAACAAATTTATGATCTTCAAAGAGATTTGGCTAGGGCCTCGGCACTTGAGCGAGATTATCAACAAGAAATTGAATCATTACAATCCGGTGAGAAAGAGGAAACTAAAAAACTGGAAGTAAAGCTTCATACACTTGAGGATGATTTAAATTTGGCACGTGATAATTATCGTGAACAAATACAACTGCTAGAACGTGATGTTACTGATAAAACTATTGAGATTACAAGACTTGAAGAAGATATGAAAGTTATGGCAAAAACCGTATCAGATGGGAGTATAAGCACTGCTGATTATGATAAAATATTGAGTGAAAAAAATGTTATAAAAGAAGAGAATGAAATTTTAATTGATTTGTCAAAGGAATTACAAAGCTCATTGGAAACCACGCAGAAAGAACTTGATGAATTAAAACTTAGTCACAACGTAGGTACATTTATTATTGGTGTATTGTTATATGAAATTAAATTAAATTTTAGAATTTAAATATTGAATATGAAAAATTAAATGAAAGTTACGATTGTAAAAAACGTGAACTTATAGAGACTCAATGTTTAATGGAAACAATGCAAGAGGATCTTGCCATAATAAGAACAGAACTTGATTCAGTTAAAAGTAAGCCTTTGGATGCTGAGAGTCGGGGAAATTCACTTTTTGCTGAAGTCAATGACAGGTTATTTAATAAACCGACTGACTATCGATAGTTAATAAAGTATTTATATTTTAGGAGAGTGGAGTTGCAAAAGAATATGTCTTTGATTAAGTCGCAATATCTTGATATGAGGCAGCAACATTCTGGTCTTTTGGCTCAAATTTCTCAATTGCAAATTGAAAATAAGATGTTGACAAAGAAATGGGAGGACGATATGGCAGATAAAGAGACAGATGATGAAAGGATTGAGAGGATATATAAGAAACGCATAACTATATTAGAAGAATTAAATGCGAAATATGAAAAACAGTTTGTTGATAGACAAAATTTAAATAGTAAGAACGTTGATTGTAATCATTCGGAGTTTATTCAATGTATGATTAATAAGAAAGAGTAAGTATATAGTATATTATTTATGTGCATGAATTTGTTTATATTATTATGCTTATTCTATAACTAAAATATCTATAGATATTGTTATGTAACAACATTGCTAGTATTTTTATTCACTAAGCTCAAAATTTATTTGATTATTATTTTGCAAGTGTGTGATTAGTGTATATGAAAATTCCTGCATAAACAACATTGAACATTGTTACTAAAATAAGGATAATCCTCAGTTTAGATGAGTTACTTCTCTAATAAAGAGAGCATTATAGATCTTGTAGTAAAAATTCTGATTTTATGTAAGAAATGTTCAAGCTTAACTTTCTGTAAGTTTAATTTAGATTGTGTAAACTTGGTTGCTACTGGTAGCGCTGAAACTAGTGAAGTACACTTTGTATAGTATTACTACAGTTTATATTAGATGATGTTATAATCAACAATAAAATTTGATAGTAAGACTGGAACTTGGTTTACTAAAGAGTATATCTTCTTTAAGAGTCTTTTAAATGGTAAAAAATATAAATCCAGTGTTTGTTTAATATTAACATTTCAAATATTTTTATTTTGGTTTTTTTTAAGATTTAACAATTAAATCGCATTTATATAATATATATATATATTAAATTATTGATAATTTTGTATAATACGGGTTTGATAAAAATTTATATGAAAATAAACCTTTTACAGAGCATATATTTGGGGCAAATTTTTATTATTTACATTCTTTGCGTATATTGCTAGAAATTAGCAAGATTTATCTTGTTTCCTTGATAACAAACTGTCATATTAACAAATCTTGCTTGCTAATAATAAAACTTGCTCATAACAAATCTAAAAGATGTTTTCAAGTAAAAGCTGATCGTAGATGACTTACAGCAAGATTTATAGCAAAAAATTATTTTTTTTTTACAAAGGTGTAGAAAAATGTTTAAAAGACATTGTATTCTAGAGAGTGTTGGATTTACTCCTGATTCTCTTCGGGAGCACATACCAACTAAAAAATTACCCTTGTGATCATACATCATATAGGAATTGCCTCTCAGCATTACTTCTCTTATGGTATACTTGGATTTGATTCTGTTAATTATGCTTGCGTATCAGGCTTTTTTTTCTTTCACTTCTAGTCATTTTTCTTGCTGTATAACATGTATTTGACTATATTTTTGTTCCTTTCATGCATCTTGACTTACGTCTACCCATCTCTTGCATATTAAAATTATATGCTCTGTTGTGTTCTCCTCTTCACAGTAGATGCAGTTGTCATTTTTTACTAGATTCATACTTTTTTAAATGACCCAAAAGACTCATGACCTGATAGGAACTGGTCGAGCAAGAAATTTGTTTCTTTGTGTTTTGTACATATTGCTTTATCTGTCTCCTGACCCATTCCACTTTCCATCTTATCAGCGATTTTTTTAGGTTTCTTTTTTGTGTTTTTCTGTTATTGTCTTCTATATGACCTTTCCATTGGTAGTAAGTGTATAGAGACAGTTTTTGCGATAACTTGTATCTCTATTGTAAATACTGTGCGGTATGCAAGCGCTATTTTTATGGCGACATTTTTGGTCTTCTCAAGCTATACTTTTCCAATTTGGTGATGGAGTTCCATGACGGCGCAGTATGATGGAGTTTATAACAGATTACATTATTTGTATCTGCCCTTCTTTAGCTCCACCGCGGTTTGGCAGAATTTTGTTCAGAGCTTGAATAGATTTTTTGGCTTTTTTTGTCGCAAAATGTCTATTATTACCTATTACTAGACTCTGTTTTTTGTGGAGCAATAAGCAGTCTTCTTTTAACCATCCAAGCTTTAATTTTTTTGGCCATCCGCCAGATGGTCATTTTTATTTATTTTTTGTTTTTCCATACACAATCAGAGCTAGGTTATCGGCGTATTCTACCAATACGGTTCTTTTGGCATACTTAGTTTTAGGACTTCATACAGTATGTTTCTGAGTGTCGGCTCCAGGACGGAGCCCTGTGGGACTTCACTTGTCATTTGCAATTCTCGTCTATCAGGATTGTCCTATTCTCTATGTAGGTATTTATCAGTTTGATGAGATATGGTGCCACTCTTCTTTTTTGGAGTTCATGCATAATATCGTGCTATCTGGTAGAGTTAAAAGCGTTATTGACGTTTATAGTTAGCATGGCTGCGCATTTTGCGTTTTTTTTGCATCATTTGCGATCGTCTGCACCACCCTCATAGCGTCTATCGTAAACCGAATTGCATATTAGCTAGCCTGTCGTCATTCTCTACATATAGATAGGTCTATACGACTTTTTTGATCACTTTCGACGGTCTACCATCCGAGCCTGCTGCTTTGCATGGATTAATTCTTTTGTCCGCTTTTTGCACTTTTTTCTTAAAGCACTGCAGGAATTATTTACGGTCTTCTTCTTTTTCTGGTCACGACTCGTATCTCCCGACAATTTTTCCTTCACTTTTTAAAGTTGCACTTCTGTTAAAGTGTACTCGATATATTCTCACTTAGTTCTTTGCAGAGTTATTGCCGAATTTTCTTTTTGCTTATTTTATTTCGTTCTTTAAATCTGTTTTTTTTTTTACGACACGAGCGCTGCCCGTGCGCATGGTTTGTTTACCTGGTAATTGGTATTTATTCTCCTAGCTTCTCTTCTGCTGCTGATACATACACGTTGTAGTTTTAGCGATATCTGCTTTCACCAGTACCTTTTTTTTTAATATCTTTTTGCGTCACTCTTTTAGTGCTCTTGAAAGTTCTTTATTTTGAACGTATTTTGCAGTTTGTTCAATTCTTGATGAAAATATGTTGTCAGTGGTTTTTTCATTTCTTACTTGTATAACCACCCGTTTTTGTTATGGACTTTTTTTTTCATAAGACTGAAAATGATGTTTTTGTGTTTTTTTTTATTGGACACATGCTATTTATTCACTTTCCTTATGAGGTCTTGTTGCATTTATATGCAATTTTTCTCAAAAGTTGGAACATTTTCTATGTTTAGAACACATAGGTTCAGGCCAGCTTCCCACTCTGCTAGTGTATTTTCTCTTTTGTTTTCAAAGATGATTCCCTAGGTGTGGTTCTTTACTTTAAAATTACCCCTAATGACAGTGTTCTTGCTTCTAAGTCTCTTTATGTCGTTTCTAACTTTATCTAGGAAATGTTTGAAAGATCTGTTGTTTGGAGATATATAAAATAGCTTATTTCTACCCATAGCAAACTATTTCCCCTGCCAGTCTTTTTTATATTTTAATTTGTGTTTGTACATAGATGCCATTTCAGCATTTTTATTGGATTCTTGCACAATGGCATAATCTACTTCTTTGGCGATCGAGTTGTGCCTGAACAGGTCTATGCTTCTCTTTATTCTGTTCAGGTTTTCCTGTAATATTTTTGCTTTTATATCTGGGGGTTAGGTTTGCACCCTTCTTCTTTAGCTCATGTACCATTTGTGTATATATCTGACAGCTCATTGACTCCGCCTTGTAGCCGGTCTTTTTGCATAGGTAACATTGCTGTGGTTTGTCACATTCTTTTATCCTATGGCCTGTTTTTTTAATTTTTTTTATTTCTATTTTTCTACATACAAAAGTTACATTTTTTATTATGCTACATTGTACATAGATGACCTTGTTCAATAGGACATGCGGCCGAAAACTGTCTGTGTCTATTTATATGTCATTTATATGTCTGGTAATTGGTTGAGATATATTGTAAGGTCTTTTAGGTGTTTTTGAGTGTCTTTTAATACATCATTGACTATCTGTTTGTTTGTTGTCTCTAATAAAAAATTTCTTTCTGTAGAGTAAATTGAGCAGTCTGTTAAGATATGGTGTGGTGTTTCCACCACGTTACATGTTAAACAGTTAGTTGTTTTCACCTGGTTAAATAAATATTTTTTGTCTGCCGTCAGTCCATGTCCTGTTCTGTATCTTATAATTTTTTTTATAAGTTGTCTTTGTATGTCAGTGTTCGAGAACCATGGGATATATGTTGGCGTAGGCTGTATTATCTTGTATTTTCTTCCGGTTGTGTTGTTTCGTTGATATTGTTGCGTCCATTCTTGTAGAATCTCGCTTTGTATGTAGTTTTTGACATCTTTGTGTGGTGCTGAAACTTTGGTAACGGGTTGTTCTACGTTATTAGCGGCATAGTCAGCTTGGTCGTTTTCTGAGACATCGCAGTGGCTTGGGATCCATTGGTAGATTATTTGGTGCCCTTGGTCTATGGCCTGTTTTGCAGCATTTATGGCAAACCTCTTCGCTCGTTGTTCTACAGTCGTTTGCCACGTGTACAATCCTATGGCATTTATAACATCTCCTAGGGACCGAGAGTTTTTTAACTTTCTATCTCTTCTTTGCTAAAAGATGTCTCACCAGCTTTGGAAGTACTGTGATGAAAGAGCTCATCATGCCTTGTTTGCCTTATTTATTTCGATTTCATTCTGCAAGTTCCTTTTTGCATTAAATCAATGAAAAGTCGCATGTAACATCTATTGTTGAACGATGTTGATTAAATCTTACCACAAAAACCATTTTATTTAAATGATATTTATCAAAAATCGTTCAGAAAATACAATTTTTTGACAAAATTAATTAAAATTCAAACAAAAATTATGTTTTTGACATAATGAACAAGTCGCAACATGTGAAAAATGTGTTTCCTAAAATCTGTCTGAATCTAAAAATCGCGTAAAAATGAAGTTTTTAGAATTAAGCAAGAAAAAATCAAGATATAAAATCTGATTTTGCACAAAACTTAATAATTTAATTGCATGACATTTACCAAAAATCGCTGAAAAAATGCATTTGTTAAATAAACTTGTTCAAAAAATGTGCAAAAATTAAATTATTGACATAATATACATAAAAAGTCAAATATAAAACCCATCGGTGTACAAAGTTAATCAAAAACTGCCCAAAAAATGCTTACTGCATAGCATTTATCAAAAATTGCTCAAAAAATACATTTATTGGACAAAATCAATTAAATATTTCCGTGCTACCCAAAATACAAGTTTTTTTTATCAAAAACATTGCATCGAATATATTATAAAAAATTACTCAAAAATGTATCAACATTTTTTATTTTTTTCTCCGTCGTGGATTCTTCAACGTTGAATAGAATGCAATGCCTTCTTTCTTTTATCAGGACATCTGCCTTGTATTCCATTTGATTAGTCAACATTTTATTAAAGACCGTGCGCCGTTTTGTCTTTTCTTCCTATTATTTTTAGCTGTACGTTGACGTTTCCACGTTACGAAGTTTTTTCTTTCTTTTTCTGCTGGCTGCGGGTGTTTTTCTAATAGCTTTCTTATTGATATAGTGTAAACTACTATGATTTGGTCATCAACATTTTTGGGGAGCGTATTTCCATGAATATTTTTTCTTTTTGTGTGGCACTGTTTTTTGAAGTATGTTTTTCCTTAGATTGCTGGACTTGCTTCTACCAGGGATTTAGTCTGCTGGCCGACTTTTATATTTCTAGTTTAATGGTTGTGTTTTCTGCGGCTAGATTGCTTAGTTTTTTTGCTTCTGCTATTATTTTCTAAACCAGGTTTTTTTGTACTTTTTTCTGCTGCATTTAGGTGATCTTGTGTTTGGCCTTTTTTCCTTTTATTTTTTGGGGATGTCGGAGGTCGAGAATTTAGTCAACTCGCAACTTATATTATAATAGTATTAAATTGTTCAAAAGTGTCAGTACGGCAAAGAGGACATATATGATTTAACGAAAGTTAAGCAACGGCAGGAGCGGTCACGAGTTGGATGGGTACCCCCACAAAGTGATGCAGAACTTAGCGTTCTTTCCAAATGGGTTCGTTACCTGATATAGGATTCCAAACATATACATACACATGTCTTCTCTGTGGTTTGGTGTGCCTGACACTTTGTTTGCCTATTGCCTACCCCGAAAGGGAACGGCGTGACTAGGTATTTTATTTGTTCAAAAGTGAATGTTACCGATTTTGGTTGATTTGGCAGTAGCTTCCCACAGTTTTTCGAAGTTAGGATTTTGTATTGGATTAAAACTCCATTCCATAGATTTGCTTGCACAATATTGATAGCGTGTGGTTATATTCAGCAGATTCTATAAAATAGTGAAATTTGTTGATGTGTACTGCTTTGGTGACAAAACAGATAATACGATTTGAGGGTTTGTTTTCTTCTCCTTTTGGTACCTTGATTGTTAAATGGCCAGTATAGATAATTCCACAGACTGAAAACAGGTGGGTAACTCTGTGAGCTGGAAGATGCTGAATGGTTGCTTTGGATTAGAGCGAAAAGCGGAAACATCTTATGCAAAGTTTTTAATGGACAACGGCTAATATTTTAATGCATGTAGTCCGAAAACACCACTAGATAGCGCCCAATTTGTAGATATATAAATTGTAAATTCAAATTAATTAATCTCTTCTCTCTTACTCTTACCCTCAAGTAGCATTTCATACGTACGCGCTCTGCTCGATCGTGACAAAACTAGCAAAAAGCGGCACAAAAACTGCGGCTCTTATTTATGCTGTTCCGTGTTCCTTTTTCTGTTTTTTTATTACTACAACAATATTTCCATTTTTTTGGGATCAAATGAATAAAAGTGTGATTTGAAGTTCTTAAAAAGTTTTTTTATGGAGTAGAAATATTTCAAAATTCCCTAAAACCCTTTTTTGATCGCCCAAATACGAGCTCACTGCAAAATCAAATTTTTTATCGCAATTTTATTTTTTACATCGCCCAATTTGCGATATATCGCTTATACTGGCAACCCTGGCTGCATGCAGGTGCATTGAGTCTAGAATCATAAGATGTTTTTAATCATACGATATGTCTGCCCTTTCTAATCTTCCTCCGACGCGGATTATGTTTTGTTTGTTCAAGTATGGATAAAGGGTGACTAATTTGCTGGTAGTTTTGGCTTTGTGCGTACGTGATAGATCGTGGATATCTTTTGAGAACGCTTCATGCTGCATATTTTTTAATAAAGAATTATGTGATGATGTAAGTTTAGAGAGAATTAAAAGTAACAACACTTTTAATTTTCTAGATTTACATAAACACGCGATCACTCTTAGCAATTTGGCGAAAGAAGAGTATGAATACGTCTAGGGTCTCATCTTTGGTCACGATGAAGATTTGTGTCGTCAGTTGGATTGACAGTTATAAGATTCTCATTTCAACGGGATCTTAAGAATGATAGGAATTCTGGTTCACGCCACTAGAGTTTGGCTGTTAAAAGTTTATTGGCCTTCAAACTTTTAGAAATTATGTTGGCTGGGCTATCATGCTAATTTTCGACATTTGCCAATGTTTGTATCTCTGATGGTCCTTATGTTGAGTTGGTGGCGTGTATATTCATGTCAGACAGATTGTGGAATCGCACCAGTAATAAGTTTGAGGTGATGCTGCTGGTTAATACTTCAATGATCTTTTTTGTCAGTTGGGCTAGTAGTGGAGCTACACACAGTTCCAGTATTTTTTTTTTTTAATTTCAAAATGTGATATTTAGGAATTAATATGCCACAACAACATAAAAATACATTTGAATTTCAACGGGTGGAACCAAATTCTGGGCAAGGTTATCGTTTTCACAGTCGTTACTTTAGGGTGGTAGTTATAGAACCATCAGTCTGCTCTCCTCTTCAATATACACGTCGTATGCATGTTCTGAGGCGTCACAATACCATGTAATTGGATGTTAAGTCCAGTGCTTACATGTTTTGGTATTTGAATAATATTTGCATGTAGTAAACTGTTGTGAATTTTGGTCCAAACTGATGCGCGTTCCCTGGGTAGTGATTTATCCCATTCTAACCGGAGTTGCAATAATCTTGCAAGATCATCTTTGCCTTGATGATGGTTCAATGAATCCTAATGGTTCATACATTTGTGCAATAGCACTGAGAATGTTTCTCTTTATTGTTTTACTTTATGGTTGAATCTGGACTGCATATTGTATCACGTTCTTTATAGGATTCCAATATACTTTCAATGTTTTGAGGGTTATTTTGGCAATTTTTGAGGATATTCGGCATGTTGTCAATAGCAAATTGTTGCAGTGATCGTATGGTTAAGTATGACTGTGTTTAAGACCATACCGACCGCTACCTTGATTTGTAGTATTTTAACAAAAACGGCAACTTTCCCTTCATCTCTGTTTCTACAAATAATTTGATAATCAATTAATTTTATTACCAGCACATTTAGAAAGGATTAAACTATGATATGTCGAAGCGTTTTTGTTAAAATACTACAAATCAAGGTAGCGGTCGGTATGCTCTTAAATCATAATTTTGTACTGGATTAAGACTATTTGTTCTTCAAACGATGCGTTGTAGATCTTGTGAAAATCTGTTGGTATTTTTGCCGAATCGATTAGTCTATGGATTGACTTAATCTGGGCGCATCTCCGTTTCTTGTCGTGTTTGTTGAATCATATATGGTTTTTACAAGCCTTCTCCTCGTTTGTGTAATGCTTAAGATTCTTGGATTTTTTTATAATCTCCAAAGTTTTTCAATGTTTATTGTAAGGTCCTTATCGCATCGGCTGCCTTGTTCATAATTAGGTTGAATTGGAAGTCTTTCAGAGATTACCCAACCCAGTTGTGTTTTTTGAAGTTGTTTTTTTATAATGTTTGGATTCGACGTACACACAGTGTGTCGTAAAAAATCTTGCCATATCGATGTTTGAGCTGATATTACTCAGGATCTGCTAGTTTGATGTTGTGTAGAGTTTTAAAAAACATTTGGAAGTAAAATGGTGGTAACTGTGCTGTGATGTTTTTTAATGTTATGAGTTCCAACTCTGAAAATTGATTGTATTTTGATCTGATTTATGTTTGAATTAGTTTTGATGGGTGTGATGTTAGTCTAATTTCTAATTTCTGCTATCGGTATATTGATGCTCTGCCAGTTTAGACTTAATTTGCTCATAGTTTCTATAGTTACAAAATTTTGGCTGTTGGTAATGGCACTTTGTTACCAGTATCCTTGAAGGAATGTAGTATTGTTGTAGTAAGTGGTGGTTGTGTGTTGTGGCCTTTATTACACTTACGACATTTACCAGATATACAGTTAAAATGTAAGCTTAAGATTTGCTCACATTTCAAGGTGCATTCTTGCTGAAATTACTTTATGAATTCTTTAAACGCTGTCAATTGAAATGTGGGTTGTTTTGAGAAGATGTAACTTTATGCAGATTGATGAATGACCAGTGGATCCCATGTTGTGGTGTCAATTGACATTGCTCCTAAAGATGCTAATTGTTTGTGTATATTGTCGATTAATGGTATGCAGAATACTTGTTTATTGGTTCCAAATTAAAAATGCTTTTGACTTAGGTGTTGAAATTTGTGTATGTCTTTGATGTTGGGTTAGTTAGTGCACCGTAAACATTTTAGTTCAGACAAACCGGGTAATTGACATTTGCTTCGTTCCGATTCTGAGGACTAAAATGTTTACGCTATACATTAATTAAATATGCATTGATGAGTCTGGTCGAGGTATGTCATCTTTGAAGGTCCAACTGGGCTCGATTTCTCAGTAAAATTGAGTGCTATTTCCCGCTTTACGCTTCCTCTGGTTTCGCAGGCTAGTAGTTTTCAGGTTGCGCGGCGGACTCGTACCGGGTGTTCGTATACAGGGTGGTCACTTGTATTTTGACATTGAATACCCTATTTCTTCTACGTGGCATCCCAAAAACATAATTTAAAGGCTTTTTGAGAAGGCGCTGCTGGTAAACTCAAACGTTTACAACAAAGCACTTGGTCTTGAACCAAATATCTATCACTTTGATTGAGAAATCATTTTTATTATAATTTTTGGATGTCTACACGCAAACCGCCCTGTGATTCGTTTAAAGTTAATAGAAGAAACGCGATATTTAATTTCTTTTTAAAATTTAAAATCCACGTTTTAAAGAAAAATGATGGGTTTTCGGGGGAAACGATTTGGCCGTTTCGATGCCGAATAACGGATCTGCTTTCGAAACCAGAATTTTGTTCCGATTAGATCTTCCATTCCAGTTCTTTTTCAGAAAAGTTGAAAAATTTCATGCTTTATAAAACATAGGAAAAAGTGATTTCAGCTATGACTTTCTGCAAACTCTTTCGTAAAGGCAGTTATGATTGTTATGAAAAGTTAATTAGAATAGAATTTGTTTTAATTCTAATATTGATAAAATAGTAAATATGTATAGACAACATTTTTATTGATATATACATATATAATATGCGTGCGGTTAATTACCTGCCGAAAAGCGGACTAATTAAAAATATGAAATCAATATTATTATTTATTACACTATATCAAGTAAGATAGTATAAGACAACGTCCTATTTTCAGGTAATGTTGTAGTTAATTTGAAATAATTTGTGATGTATTGATTGATATATTGTTAAAAAAATCTATAATAATTTATTTAATGAGCCTAAACAATATTTTATTCTTAGTATAATTCATATTACTCTTAAGTTAATTTGATTTTTTTTTTAGAAATGAAATAAAATCACTAATGGACTCCTTAAACAAAGAATCATTTCTTCAAACCATCTTGAGCCGAGACTTACAAGAATCTAATGACAAACTCAGACGATGGAAATCAGTATCACATAAACTAGAATGTGAAATTTCACTATTAAAAAATGAAATTGAAAATTTAAAACTCCAACAAACACCAATGAAATGTCCAGAGTGTGAAGATCGTAAACTGAAACCATATGAAAGAAAAGTAACAACAGGAAGAATGCAGTTTGTTTCTAAAAGAACCAATAATCCAGGAAGATCTGCACATCAAAAACAAGAGAATATTGTAGAATTAGATTTAAAACAACTATTAAGCACTTCGAAGCCAGAAACAAAAGTTGAACCGATTACTTCTACGTTTAGTGATACTATTAATGAAAGAATTGAAATTAGTGAAAAGGAGAATGAACCAGTTCCGAATGTTAAGCAAGAAGGTAAAACACAGAGAAAGGGAGTTACATTTCATGATGATACAGTCGACCATGTTGGGGGAAAGTTGCGAAGGCCTGGTCGTGTGATTACATTTCCTACTGTTTATATTCCTAGTTTTCCACCTAAAAAAGATAACTAATTTTATTTTATAATTAATAAATTCTTTATTTATTTATTTATATTTTATATAAACATTACTGTATTAGATTATTTAACAAGTAAAAGCAACAAGTTGATAATTTATTTTGAAACCAATTGCATAAAAGATTTTATCAAGAAAATTAACAAATAAATTTTGAAAGAAGTATTAATTTTATTTGTCATTATTAAATCATCATATGAAAACAGTGAAATAGCATGTAAGTGCATTGTAACAAGTATGAAAATACTGAAAATTTCATGTGGTAGAAATAGCATTTTTCTCTTATCAAAGTACATATATATTTATTGAGGTGCTAAGATGGTAGTTGGTTTAATTTATTTTTATTTATTTAGTCTGATGTTGCAACGATTTTAGACCACCTAAGTTATTTAGCCAATAGAAACACATAATTTGAATATGTTTTGCGATAACAAGAAAACTTGCTTCATGGTTGGAAATTATGAAAGTAGTATATTTAATGATTTGGCTTCTCATTTGATTACAATATAAGTATTTTATAAATTATCAAATAAGCTTTACATCAAGCTAATGTCAAATTAAATGTTAATTAAATTATTAATATAATAAATTAATAATTTATTTTTAATATTTCTTGGAGTATAGTCTACAAAATTACATTCGCGCATTTAAAATTAGCGCAAGTTGGCACTCTTGATATTTTTTGCTCTTGACTTAAGGTTTTAGAAAAAGCAAATTTTATAACAAAATTGTGTACGTTTTTCTTCAAAACTGTTGAAAAGTGCAAAACTATTCTTAAAAGTCAAAAATAACAAAGTCAACCGGACTCTGTTATTTTTGACTTTTTTTTTTTAAATAAATATTTTTAGAAAGAACCAAAATCCGGCCGTAATTGGTCAAAAGATGCAGATTTATACTTATAAAATGTCAAATGTAACAAAATTTGGCATTGATATATCAAAATATTGTCAGAGAACACTAATATTCAGCCATGAACTGTTGAAAAGTGTAAACATTTACTAGTTATTTCAAAAACTGTCATGTATTAAAATATTGTTAGAAAGCACCAAAATTCGGACAAAAACTGTTAAAAAGTGTAAAAATTTGCAAGAAATTTCAAAAACTTTAAAATTCGGCCACGAAATATAATAATATTGTTAGAAAAAAGTCAAAATCTGGCCACAAACTGTTGAAAAGTGTATATTAAATGTTAAGAATAGTAAAATCCAGCAGTAAAATTTAAATATTTCTAGAAAGCACCATAAAAAATTGTCAAAAATGCATTTTTTTTTTCATAAAATTTCAAAAATAGCAAAATCTGGTTATTAAATATTAACAAAATATTAAAAAGTAACACTGTTCGACTATAAAACAGTTTAAAAATGTAAAATTCTACTCATAAAATGTCAAAAATAGCAAAATGCGGTCTTGAAACATTAAAATATTGTTAGAAAGCACCAAAATTTGGCCAAAAACTGTTGAAAAGTGCAAAAATGTTTAAGAAGTTTTAAAAACTGCAAAATCCGGCTATCAAACATTAAAATATTATTAAAAATGGCAGAAATCCTTTTCATAAACTGTATAAAAATGCAAAATTCTATTCAAAAAAATTAAAACTAACTAAATATAGAATTTAATATTGTCATAAAGCACCAAAAGATGCAAAATTTTTCATGAAATACTAAAAATTTAAAAAATCAACATTTTTAAAAAGATCGAAAATTTATTGAACGTCAAAAACAGCAAAATCTGATCATAAAATATGAAAACATTGTCTGATAATAATAATAAATACCAAAATCCAGTCATAAGATATTATATTTTTAAAAAGAAGAAAAAAGGTTGAAAACTTCAAAACTCTCATCATAAAATGTTAAAAATAGCAAAATCCGGCTTAGAAATTTTATACAAGTGTCGGAAAACACCAACATCCGGCTATAAACTCTTAATAAGTGTAGAATATTTTATAAAAAATATCAATATCCAGCTTTAAAATAAGAAAAACATTGTTAGAAGATACCAAAATTTGACATAAACGTTCATTGTTTTTGTCAGAGAGTGCTCATTCTAAACTATTGGCCCGTTACCATGCATCGAAGTGTCCCACCCTCCCGCCAAGGGTTTGTCATAAAAAAATTGTTTGTTTTCTGTGCGGACGTTAGAAGTGAAGTCATTTTAGCACAAGAGAAGATTGTGATCCAACTTCTTGATAACTAACACTTGGGTGAGTGGGTAGGCCACTCTATTCCAAACTATTTGCCTGTTACTATGTTCCGAAGTGTTTCACCCAAGTGTTTGTCATCAAAAAAATTAAAGATTGCCTTTTATGCTGACGTCAAAAGTCATATTGTCACAAAAAAAGTTGTGACCTAATCTTTTGATAACTAACACGTGGGTAGGACACTACTATTTAAACTATTGGCTTGTTACTATGATCTGAAGTGACAAGAGAAGATTGTGATTCAAGTTATTGATAACTAACACTTGAGTGTGTGGATGCGACACTCAATTCGTGTGTGGGTGGAACACTCAATTCCTAAACTATTGGCTCGTTACTATGCTCTGGAGTGTCCCACCCATCCGCCCAAGTGTTTGTCATCAAAAAAATTATTCTTTATCTTTTGTGCAGACGTCAGAATTTATTTTGTCACAAGAGAAGGTCGTGATTCAACTTTTTGATAACTGAACATTTGGGTGGGGGGTGGGCCACTACATTATAAACTATTGTCTTGTTAATGCTTTGGAGTGTCTCACCCACTCGCCCAAGTGTTTGTTATAAAAAAAAATAATGTTTGTTTGACGCTGGAAGTAATTTTTAGGCTGTTATCCCATAAATCTAAACTAATTAGACGTTGGATGTCATTTTGTCGCAAGAGCGGGACTCTTAAAACATGGTAACAGGCCAATAATTTGAAATAGAGTGGCTTAATTGCCTACCCAAGTGTTAGTTGTCAAATGGTTGTGCAATTTTAATAAACTTTGTCTATGCACATAAGTTGAGGTAAAACAAAATTGAATGTATAAATTTTTATAAGTTTTGCACAGTAGGTACAAATAATATTGAGATATATTAATACTTATTTGGATTAATTTCCAATTACGCGTTTATGAGTTATGATTTTATAAATTATGTCTTAAGCAAGTTTTGTATGGATTTTTATTAATTTTACACAGTTGGTACAAATGATATTAAATTATATTAATATTAAATTTTCAAAGACACTTTTTTGAGTTATGGATTTATAATTTATTTTCTGATAATAGGTCTGTTGATTTAGACAGTTTGCAAACCGTTCAAACTATGCACACAAACAAATTACTGTGTATAAAAGATTGCCTAAGGATGACAAATGTTTGTTTGTGTGCACAGTTTGGACGATTTGCAAACTGTCCAAATCGTATGTTGAAACAGACCTAATAATTTAGTGAATGCACATAATTAGAAGTAATACAAAATAGAGCAAATGCATTTTTATAAGTTTTACACAGTTGGTACAATTTTTATTGAGGTATAATATTGGGTGCGTACAGGAACATAAGAGCGGACCGTTCTTTATAAACGGAAATAAACAACAAAATTACAGATCACCCTTGCCGGTTTGTGAAGGAAGGTCGTCATTTTGAAGAGTTTATTTTTTTGTCGCTTGATTGAAAGCGGCGGGAATTGGCTGTTAATTTAAAATTGAGAACAATAATTGCCATTCAAATTTGTTTGTTATGAGTATTTATTACTTATCTTTTATAATAAAGATATTTAATACACAACTTACACAAATCACATAAACAGCACAACAAATATGTTATAATTACTGATTATAATCAAACGTCAGATTTTGGAGTCTTATGTTTAAGTAGTTGGTGATTATTTACATGGTTGGTAACTACTGCTACCTAAAAACCTGAAGGCTGAAACTGCACATAAAAATCAGCAATCGCTCTTTAAGAGCGCTCACCACTCTGTACGCGCTCAATATCAATTTCCATCAATTTTCAATGACTCGTTTATGAGTTATAATTTTGGAAATTACGTCCTATAAGGTTCGATTGAGTTACGTCAATTTATTTGAGATTATGCAAAACTTGGCGTATGCATAATTATTAATTTTACACAGATGCACATTTAGAAAGTTGCTTTTTTAAATTATCAGTTGTCAGTTTAAATGACAAAGCTAAAAATAGTTGTGACAGTTGATAGCTTATACCACGCTTATACTATAGATGGTTCTTATAACATATTTGTATATCTTTATCAATTCGGTGTTGACGTTGTAAAATAGTTGAATAAAATTAATTAATTAATATAAACTATGAAGGATTTATGAAACAGTTTATATAACAAATTTAAGAAACAGTTTGACAGGTGCTTTGTTGAATTGACATTTCACAGATTATCTGACTGGTTTGTGAGACAGTTGTCATTTGCATTTTAAAACTGATAGTTTGTAAACTACTAAATTTGTTAAATTGACAGTTCATATAACAGTAAGTAACTTTAGAAACAAAACAAAAATTCTATGAAATAGCTAAAGTTGTTTAACTGAATTTATAAGCAAAGTCTACTGTATAAAGATACTGTAGGCTAGTAGAATTAGAGTCCTAAAAAAGGCTACGTATAAAAGAGCGCAATAAGTTCTAAGAGATTAAAACAAAATAAAGCTTTAAAATTATTTGTATTTTAAATATTTTTGTAAGGTCCAAAAACGACGCACAGAGTCATAAGAAAAGAGACAGTTAACTTATACAAGGTTAGTCAAAATTACCGGAACACCTAAATAATTCTCCAACCGTAAAAAATTTTAAGAAAAGTTTCAAACAAAAGTTCTTTATTTTTTAATGTATAGGGTTTTATTGTGGAAACTTTGTATTTTTTTATAAAAGCACCATTTTTGATAATCAAACTCTTGAACTTCAAATTAAGAACATTTTTCCACAAACAAACACATTATTTTAATCAAACAAATACCTAAAAAAACAATAATTAAAAAATATAACAATATACAAAGTGATCTGATAAAAAAAATCTAAATATCCATAATAAAAAAACAATTTGTATACATTTTTTAATTCTAAGATTAGTCTTAAGTTTAATTTTAAGGATTAATAATGGGCACATTACAGTAAGAAGTTTTAGAAAAAAAATGTTTCAAAATATTTTCTGTGATCAGAAAGAAAGAAAGAAGCTTTAAAGAAAGAATAAATGAACTGTAGTTTGCATTTTGCTTTTTTAATATTTTTAATTCTACCTGTTTTTAAACTATTTTAATCCTTATTTTTAAATCTTTACTTTTTGTATAATAACCCTACCTACTTTATAAAACATCTTTTAGTATATAAACTTTTAAATTGTAATTTTCTTTTCATTAATCATCTGCCGGATGCTGCCACTGTGTGGTGAAGTTTTTTCAAATAAATATTTGAAACTCAAAACCACCCGTATTTTAATTATTACTATAGAATAGAATATATAGAGTTTCATCATGGATCTGCCGCATCAATTCAACATCTAAATATAAAATGTAACTTCTAAAATGTCAATTTCTTAGATTTAACAAATATACTTTGTATGGATGTTTCAAATCCAATTTTTTCAAAATTTCTTTTTTTGTTTATACAAAATGTCTTTAAAAGTTAATCCTACAAATAAATGCACTTACTGGTATTGTCTAAATCAGGAGTGGCCAACACGCGGCCCACATAGAACATTTTTGCGACCGCGCGATATTTATGTTGAGATTCAATTATTTATGTATAATGTTATACACCTAGAGACATCTATGTTAATAATATTCAACTAAGAAATAGAGTTGACAACGTCGCAATATCAACACCGCACTCGCAGCACAGCGTCAGTCAGTAATGTAAATGCAACAGCAATCTGAAAATCTTACCTCGTTAGTATAATATATCAGTTCATTAAGTTAGTGTGTCTACTTTATTATTACACCCTATTCCACCTCAAATCCTAAAAGGTTATGGGCCCAGAGCACCGGTGGTGTGTAGTGATAAGAAGCGTGGAACATTAGACTAAAGTGAAAAAGTGAATTGAACAAAAACCGTTGAAAACGAAAAAGACAACATGGCGCAGTCAGAAACGATCACATTGCCAGAATTAAAAGATGGTTCAAATTTTGCAAATTGGAAGTTTTGTATAAAATTAATTTTAGAAATGAAAGAAATATCACAACTGTTAGAAGAAGCAACTGTTATAGAAGGTGAAAATAAGAAAAAAGACGCCAAAGCAAAAGCTGTAATTGTTCAGTGTTTGACGGACAAGTACCTAGAATACATAAAAACATCCAATACAGCAAAAGAAATGCTAAAAGCTTTAGAAAAGATTTTTGAACGAAATAGTACATTCAACAAATTGAATTTACGCAGACAACTACTGACACTAAAATGTGGAAACAATGAAAAACTAGCTGATCATTTTTTAAAATTTGACACCATTGTGAATAACCTTGAAGCAACAGGAAACAAAACGGAAGAATCTGATAAGGTATGCCACCTACTCTTAACTATACCACAAAAATTTCAAAATATAGTAACTTCGATAGAAACTACGAGCATGCATGAACAGAACAAAGAAGTTTTAATCGAAACAGTAAAATCTTGTCTACTTGATTCCGAAATGAAAAATGGCAACAAAGATAATACCTGTAATGAGGCTGCATATGTAGCACCAAGTGAAGTAGAATGCTACAAATGTCACAAGAAAGGGCATAAAGCCAACCAGTGTCACAGCACGTCAAATAGATTTGGACAGCATAGAGGACGAGGTAGTTATCGAGGCAACTACAGTGGATCACAATTATCAAGAGGCAAATACAATGGGTCATCATCAAGGTCATTGGATCAACAAGCACATATGACACTAAAGGAAAATACAAACGATTACACATTCATAGCGGAATGTGGGGATGATGAGGAACTACACAGCGCAGAAGCAAATGGACAACACATCAGCTTCATCGTCGACTCAGGAGCAACATCTCATCTAATAAAAGAAGATTTAAACACAAGTGAAGTGAAAATTTTAAGGGACACTGTGAATATAAAAACAGCGAACGGTCAAATGTTAAAAGCTAAAAAGTCTGGAAAAGTGTCAATAATATGTGAAGGTAAGAAAATAAATATAACTGGTCTAATAGTACCCGGCCTATATCGAAACATCTTGTCAGTAAGAAAATTAATAAATAGTGAATATGAAGTCAACTTTAACAATCATGGAGCAAGAATAACAGATGGTCAACAAACTTGGACCTGTAAGGATATAAATGGATTGTTTGTTCTAACAGGAAAAATAGAGCATGAAGAAGTATTATTGTCCAAAGAAAATCATATATTATGGCACCAACGCCTTGGTCATCTAAACAAAAAGGGCTTAATGTCAATGGGACTACCAGTTTCACAACAAGTATGTGAACCATGTGCAAAAGCAAAAGCAACAAGGTTACCATTTAAACCTACTGAAAAGCCCAGAAGTCATCAAATAGGTGAGTTAATCCATACAGATTTAGCAGGATCTATAAACTTATTATCCAAAGACGGTCATAAATACTTCCAAACGATCACAGATGATCATACACGTTTTCTCAAAGTGTATTTATTAAAAAACAAATTTGAAGCCGAACAGAATTTAATGAATTACATATATGAAATAAATACCCAGTTTGACGTTAAAGTAAAGCGTATTAGAAGCGACAATGGAGGTGAGTTTATATCAAACGAGTTCAAAGATTTTTGTCGCAAAAAAGGCATAATGTTACAATATACAAGACCATATTCACCCCAACAAAATGGAGTATCAGAGAGAATGAATCGAACTTTATATAATAAAGCGAGAACAATCCTAAATGAAACCGAATTACCAAAATACTTGTGGGGGGAGGCAATAATGTGTGCAGCCTACCAAATAAATAGATGCCCTTCCTCAGCAATAAATTACAAAATACCTGCCGAATTATTTCATGGAAAATTAAACCTACAAAACTTAAAAGTATTTGGAGCAAAAGCTTGGTCAGTTGTATTACCGAAAGAAACAAAATTCAATGATAGGGCGGTAGAAACAAGAATGATAGGATAATCATCAAACGGATATAGACTATGGAATCCAAAAACAGATGAGATAATCATATCAAGGGATGTTAAATTTGACGAATCTCAGATAATACATAAAGATTCTCAAACAAATACAACAAATGAACTCACTACGCATTACAGAGAAGAAAACAATGAAGACGTAGACAACAAAGAAACTAGACAACCAAATGAACAAAATGAGAAAAACAAAGATACTGATATAGAAGAAATAATGGACGAAGAAAATAGAACGACTAGAAGTAATAGACAAGTAAACAAGCCTAAACGTTTTGAAGAGTACGAATTGTACACAGCATATTGTCTAGTAGGAGAACAAGATCCAATAAACTTTGTGGAAGCAAACAAACACAAGGAATGGCAAAAAGCAATAGAAGCTGAGATAGAAGCGCATAATAAAATGAACACATTTACAGTTACACAGTTACCAAACAACAAAACAGCAAAAAGGTTTTCAAGAACATGACAACTACAACAACAATTATTCGCCAGTGGCAAGATTATCCACAATAAGGTTAATGATGGCTGAAGCAGTACAAAATGACTGGAAAATTCACCAAATGGATATTCCAACAGCTTTCCTGAACAGTGAGTTAGATAGTGACACGTATCTAAATATACCTAAAGGTTTTGAGGAACAAAACAATAAAATTTACAAAATGAACAGAGGACTATATGGATTAAAGGCAAGTCCTAAGTGTTGGAATAATCGATTTAACAAATTTATGGAAGAAAATTGCTTAGTAAGATCACTGAATGATTTTTGTCTCTACTATACAAAGCAAGTTTGGCTAATTGTATTCGTGGACGATATTTTAATAATAGGACAAGACGAAGAAGTGACAAAAGTTAAAAATGCATTAAAGAAAGAATTTAATGCAAAAGATCTTGGGCAAGTCAGAAAATTTCTAGGAATGAAAATACAAAGAAATGCAAAAGGCATAAAAATAACACAAACAAATCAGATTAAGAAAACTCTAGAAAGATTTAACATGACAGACGCAAATGGAGCAAAGTCACCAATCACAAAAGGATTTCGACCAAACGATGGAGACGAAGAAATTAAAGTACCTTATCGAGAATTAATAGGATGTTTGATGTTTATAAGCATGGTATCCAGACCAGATATCACCTACGCAACAAGCTATTTAAGTCAATTCGTCGAAAAGCCAAAGCAGGAATGTTGGAACAAAGCAAAACGAGTACTAAAGTACTTGAAAGAAACAAAAAACATTGGCCTAATGTACACAAAATAGGAGAACATCGAACTAAAAACGTATGCTGATGCAGATTGGGCTGGAAGCATCGGAGATAGGAGAAGTGTAAGTGGATCTATCACTATGTAAAGGGACTTTCAATAGGAGTGATAGTTTTTCAAATAGAGATTTCTCGGTTTCTAATACATTTTTTTTTAATTTCTAGGTGTAACTATATGTAGTATAGTATGCAGTTTCATGATGCAGCGTTTGACTCCTCTCGATCGGTTAGAAGTAATAAAAAAATATTACCAAAGTGGTAGCTCAGTTGTGGGTACTCAACGTTTATTCACTCGAGAATTGGGTCGCCGTCATCGGTACTCTGCGCAGGTTATACGCCGCACTGTGAAAAAGTTTGAAAGTGAGTTAACTTTACAAGACAATAAGCCACCAAAAAGACAACGAAACGTGCGAAGTGATGAGAACATTGCAGCTACAGCGGCCAGTGTTGTCGATGAGCCAAACTTGTCGATTTCACGACGATCGCAACAACTGGGGCTATCTCAGACGTCAACTTGGAGAATATTGCGTAAGGATCTGGGGTTGCATCCTTATAAAGTTGTATTGACTCAAGAACTAAAGCCAAATGATCATAGATTGCGCCGAGAATTTGTTGACTGGGCCCTTGAGCACTTGGAACACGATCCTGATTTTGACCAAAATCATCTTTTCAGACGAGGCACATTTTTGGTTGAACGGCTTTGTTAATAAGCAAAACTGCCGTTATTGGTGCGAGGACAACCCAGAAGTGTTGCATGAAGTTCCGTTGCATTCCAAAAAACTCACTGTCTGGTGCGGTTTATGGTATGGCGGCGTCATTGGACTTTATTTCTTTAGAAATGAGAATGGAACAGCCGTAACCGTGAATGGTGATTGCTATATGACCATGTTACTTGAATTTCTATGGCCAGAACTTGAGAACATCAATATTGAAGAGATGTGGTTCCAGCAAGATGGCGCTACGTGTCATACAGCTGAAGCTACTCTCGCTTTGCTGAGGGAAAAGTTTGGCGATTGGATCATCTCACGACGAGGATTTGTGAATTGGCCGCCAAGGTCATGTGATTTGACACCCCTGGATTCTTTTCTTTGAGGCTATGTGAAAGCACAAGTCTATGCCAACAAGCCAGAGTCTTTGGATCACTTAGAAGAGAATATTCGTCAAGTTATTGGCGAAATACAGCCGGAATTATTGAACAGAGTGATCAAAAATTGGAGCGATCGGTTGCGTCAGTGTCAACGAGCCCGTGGTGGACATTTGAACAATATCTTATTTCACACATAACTGCATTGTCCAAGCTTCAAAATAAAGCAGGAATGAAGTTGATATGTCAAACCTTTGTTGTTTTATTCAAAATTAAAATCCTATCATTCCTAATAAAAGACCCTTTACAACAACTGTACTATTTCATGGTTCGCAAGAAAGCAACATTGTGTGTCGTTATCAACAGTAGAAGCTGAGTACATTTCTGCAGCAATAAGAGCAAGTGAATTAATGAACATAAAAGACATTTGTAGTGATCTAAATAAAAGTGTAGAAGGTATATTACTAGTAGACAATCAAGGAGCTATCGACATGTCAAAGTCATATGAAAATAGTAAACGTACAAAACATATAGATATTAAATACCGTTTTATTAAAGATCTTGTAATTAATAAAAAACTAACAATTAAATATGTCGAATCAGAAAAGAACTTAGCTGATATGTTCACTAAAGGTCTAACCAATGAGCGCTTTATGCAATTAAGAACACAAATCAAAATGTACTGAATTTTTTGACGTCGCTGAAGTTAGCCTCGTTTCCGTACCCGTTCTTGCGTCGTTTTTTATGACGTGATGCAAACACATAACTGTACATTACAGTCGCCCAGCAAATTCATTAAATTGAATTCTCTTTATATATATTTGAGTAAATTTACAAATTAAAAAAAAAGTTCTGCAGTTAGGTACAAATAACAGCAAGTACAATTTAAGTTAATAATAATTATACTATGTTTTGTTATAATATAGTCAATTAACTTAATTAAAAAACATAATACAAATTTTATGTGCAATAAAGAATAGATTCTATATTACCTGATGGAATATTACAGATTATTTATTAACAATTAAGAAACTAAAATTTTCAAAGATAATAAAAAATTTATGTCAAGTGATAGTTTAACTAATCAATCAATGCACAGATGCACCGGCATGGTATGGGCGGCTCGCTTTTATTTGCTGTAGACTCCTTTGTGTGTTTCATATCACCTGATGGAATATTACAGATTGTTTATTAACAATTAGAAAACAATAATTTTCAAAGAAAATAAAAAAAAACATGTCGAGTGATAGTTTTACTAAGCAATCAATGCACCGATGAGCGGCTCGCTTTTATTAATGTTGACACCTTTATAGGTTTCATATCACCTGATGGAATATTACAGATTGTTTATTAACAATTAGAAAACAATAATTTTCAAAGAAAATAAAAAAAAAACATGTCGAGTGATAGTTTTACTAAGCAATCAATGCACCGATGAGCGGCTCGCTTTTATTAATGTTGACACCTTTATAGGTTTCATATTACCTGATGGAATATTACAGATTGTTTATTAACAATTAAGAAACAATAATTTTCAAAAAAAATAAAAAAAACCATGTTGAGTGATAGTTTTACTAAGCAATCAATGCATCGATGAGCGGCTCGCTTTTATTAATGTTGACACCTTTATAGGTTTCATATTACCTGATGGAATATTACAGATTGTTTATTAACAATTAAGAAACAATAATTTTCAAAGAAAATAAAAAAAACCATATTGAGTGATAGTTTTACTAAGCAATCAATGCATCGATGAGCGGCTCGCTTTTATTGATGTAGACACCTTTATAGGTTTCATATTACCTAATGGAATATTACAGATTGTTTATTAACAATTAAGAAACAATAATTTTCAAAGAAAATAAAAAAATCCATGTCGAGTGATAGTTTTACTAAGCAATCAATGCACCGATGAGCGGCTCGCTTTTATTGATGTAGACACCTTTATAGGTTTCATATTACCTAATGGAATATTACAGATTGTTTATTAACAATTAAAAAACAATAATTTTTAAAGAAAATAAAAAAATCCATGTCGAGTGATAGTTTTACTAAGCAATCAATGCACCGATGAGCGGCTCGTTTTTATTGATGTAGACACCTTTATAGGTTTCATATTACCTGATAGAATATTACAAATTGTTTATTAACAATTGAGAAACAATAATTTTCAAAGAAAATAAAAAAATCCATGTTGAGTGATAGTTTTACTAAGCAATCAATGCATCGATGAGCGGCTCGCTTTTATTGATGTAGACACCTTTATAGATTTCATATTACCTGATGGAATATTACAGATTGTTTATTAACAATTAAGAAACAATAATTTTCAAAGAAAATAAAAAAATCCATGTCGAGTGATAGTTTTACTAAGCAATCAATGCACCGATGAGCGGCTCGCTTTTATTGATGTAGACACCTTTATAGGTTTCATATTACCTAATGGAATATTACAGATTGTTTATTAACAATTAAAAAACAATAATTTTTAAAGAAAATAAAAAAATCCATGTCGAGTGATAGTTTTACTAAGCAATCAATGCACCGATGAGCGGCTCGTTTTTATTGATGTAGACACCTTTATAGGTTTCATATTACCTGATAGAATATTACAAATTGTTTATTAACAATTGAGAAACAATAATTTTCAAAGAAAATAAAAAAATCCATGTTGAGTGATAGTTTTACTAAGCAATCAATGCATCGATGAGCGGCTCGCTTTTATTGATGTAGACACCTTTATAGATTTCATATTACCTGATGGAATATTACAGATTGTTTATTAACAATTAAGAAACAATAATTTTCAAAGAAAATAAAAAAATCCATGTCGAGTGATAGTTTTACTAAGCAATCAATGCACCGATGAGCGGCTCGCTTTTATTGATGTAGACACCTTTATAGGTTTCATATTACATAATAGAATATTACAGATTGTTTACTAACAATTCAGAAACAATAATTTTTAAAGAAAATAAAAAAATCCATGTCGAGTGATAGTTTTACTAAGCAATCAATGCACCGATGAGCGGCTCGCTTTTATTGATGTAGACACCTTTATAGGTTTCATATTACCTGATGGAATATTACAAATTGTTTATTAACAATTAAGAAACAATAATTTTCAAAGAAAATAAAAAAATCCATGTCGAGTGATAGTTTTACTAAGCAATCAATGCACAGATGAGCGGCTCGCTTTTATTGATGTAGACACCTTTATAGGTTTCATATTACCTGATGGAATATTACAGATTGTTTATTAACAAATAAGAAACAATAATTTTCAAAGAAAATAAAAAAATCCATGTCGAGTGATAGTTTTACTAAGCAATCAATGCACCGATGAGCGGCTTGCTTTTATTGATGTAGACACCTTTATAGGTTTCATATTACCTGATGGAATATTACAGATTGTTTATTAACAATTAAGAAACAATAATTTTCAAAAAAAATAAAAAAATCCATGTCGAGTGATAGTTTTACTAAGCAATCAATGCACCGATGAGCGGCTCGCTTTTATTGATGTAGACACCTTTATAGGTTCCATATTACCTGATGGAATATTACAGATTGTTTATTAACAAATAAGAAACAATAATTTTCAAAGAAAATAAAAAAATCCATGTCGAGTGATAGTTTTACTAAGCAATCAATGCACAGATGAGCGGCTCGCTTTTATTGATGTAGACACCTTTATAGGTTTCATATTACCTGATGGAATATTACAGATTGTTTATTAACAATTAAGAAACAATAATTTTTTAAGAAAATAAAAAAAATCCATGTCGAGTGATAGTTTTACTAAGCAATCAATGCATCGATGAGCGGCTCGCTTTTATTGATGTAGACACCTTTATAGGTTTCATATTACATAATAGAATATTACAGATTGTTTATTAACAATTAAGAAACAATAATTTTCAAAAAAAATAAAAAAATCCATGTTGAGTGATAGTTTTACTAAGCAATCAATGCACCGATGAGTGGCTCGCTTTTATTGATGTAGACACCTTTATAGGTTTCATATTACATAATAGAATATTACAGATTGTTTATTAACAATTAAGAAACAATAATTTTTAAAGAAAATAAAAAAATCCATGTCCAGTGATAGTTTTACTAAGCAATCAATGCACCGATGAGCGGCTCGCTTTTATTGATGTAGACACCTTTATAGGTTTCATATTACCTGATGGAATATTACAGATTGTTTAATAACAAATAAGAAACAATAATTTTCAAAGAAAATAAAAAAATCCATGTCGAGTGATAGTTTTACTAAGCAATCAATGCACAGATGAGCGGCTCGCTTTTATTGATGTAGACACCTTTATAGGTTTCATATTACCTGATGGAATATTACAGATTGTTTATTAACAATTAAGAAACAATAATTATTTAAGAAAATAAAAAAAATCCATGTCGAGTGATAGTTTTACTAAGCAATCAATGCATCGATGAGCGGCTCGCTTTTATTGATGTAGACACCTTTATAGGTTTCATATTACATAATAGAATATTACAGATTGTTTATTAACAATTAAGAAACAATAATTTTCAAAGAAAATAAAAAAATCCATGTTGAGTGATAGTTTTACTAAGCAATCAATGCACCGATGAGTGGCTCGCTTTTATTGATGTAGACACCTTCATAGGTTTCATATTACATAATAGAATATTACAGATTGTTTATTAACAATTAAGAAACAATAATTTTTAAAGAAAATAAAAAAATCCATGTCCAGTGATAGTTTTACTAAGCAATCAATGCACCGATGAGCGGCTCGCTTTTATTGATGTAGACACCTTTATAGGTTTCATATTACCTGATGGAATATTACAGATTGTTTATTAACAAATAAGAAACAATAATTTTCAAAGAAAATAAAAAAATCCATGTCGAGTGATAGTTTTACTAAGCAATCAATGCACAGATGAGCGGCTCGCTTTTATTGATGTAGACACCTTTATAGGTTTCATATTACCTGATGGAATATTACAGATTGTTTATTAACAATTAAGAAACAATAATTTTCAAAGAAAATAAAAAAATCCATGTCGAGTGATAGTTTTACTAAGCAATCAATGCACCGATGAGCGGCTCGCTTTTATTGATGTAGACACCTTTATAGGTTTCATATTACCTGATGGAATATTACAGATTGTTTATTAACAATTAAGAAACAATAATTTTCAAAAAAAATAAAAAAATCCATGTCGAGTGATAGTTTTACTAAGCAATCAATGCACCGATGAGCGGCTCGCTTTTATTGATGTAGACACCTTTATAGGTTCCATATTACCTGATGGAATATTACAGATTGTTTATTAACAAATAAGAAACAATAATTTTCAAAGAAAATAAAAAAATCCATGTCGAGTGATAGTTTTACTAAGCAATCAATGCACAGATGAGCGGCTCGCTTTTATTGATGTAGACACCTTTATAGGTTTCATATTACCTGATGGAATATTACAGATTGTTTATTAACAATTAAGAAACAATAATTTTTTAAGAAAATAAAAAAAATCCATGTCGAGTGATAGTTTTACTAAGCAATCAATGCATCGATGAGCGGCTCGCTTTTATTGATGTAGACACCTTTATAGGTTTCATATTACATAATAGAATATTACAGATTGTTTATTAACAATTAAGAAACAATAATTTTCAAAGAAAATAAAAAAATCCATGTTGAGTGATAGTTTTACTAAGCAATCAATGCACCGATGAGTGGCTCGCTTTTATTGATGTAGACACCTTTATAGGTTTCATATTACATAATAGAATATTACAGATTGTTTATTAACAATTAAGAAACAATAATTTTTAAAGAAAATAAAAAAATCCATGTCCAGTGATAGTTTTACTAAGCAATCAATGCACCGATGAGCGGCTCGCTTTTATTGATGTAGACACCTTTATAGGTTTCATATTACCTGATGGAATATTACAGATTGTTTAATAACAAATAAGAAACAATAATTTTTAAAGAAAATAAAAAAATCCATGTCGAGTGATAGTTTTACTAAGCAATCAATGCACAGATGAGCGGCTCGCTTTTATTGATGTAGACACCTTTATAGGTTTCATATTACCTGATGGAATATTACAGATTGTTTATTAACAATTAAGAAACAATAATTATTTAAGAAAATAAAAAAAATCCATGTCGAGTGATAGTTTTACTAAGCAATCAATGCATCGATGAGCGGCTCGCTTTTATTGATGTAGACACCTTTATAGGTTTCATATTACATAATAGAATATTACAGATTGTTTATTAACAATTAAGAAACAATAATTTTCAAAGAAAATAAAAAAATCCATGTTGAGTGATAGTTTTACTAAGCAATCAATGCACCGATGAGTGGCTCGCTTTTATTGATGTAGACACCTTCATAGGTTTCATATTACATAATAGAATATTACAGATTGTTTATTAACAATTAAGAAACAATAATTTTTAAAGAAAATAAAAAAATCCATGTCCAGTGATAGTTTTACTAAGCAATCAATGCACCGATGAGCGGCTCGCTTTTATTGATGTAGACACCTTTATAGGTTTCATATTACCTGATGGAATATTACAAATTGTTTATTAACAATTGAGAAACAATAATTTTCAAAGAAAATAAAAAAATCCATGTTGAGTGATAGTTTTACTAAGCAATCAATGCATCGATGAGCGGCTCGCTTTTATTGATGTAGACACCTTTATAGATTTCATATTACCTGATGGAATATTACAGATTGTTTACTAACAATTCAGAAACAATAATTTTCAAAGAAAATAAAAAAATCCATGTCGAGTGATAGTTTTACTAAGCAATCAATGCACCGATGAGCGGCTCGCTTTTATTGATGTAGACACCTTTATAGGTTTCATATTACCTGATGGAATATTACAAATTGTTTATTAACAATTAAGAAACAATAATTTTCAAAGAAAATAAAAAAATCCATGTTGAGTGATAGTTTTACTAAGCAATCAATGCACCGATGAGTGGCTCGCTTTTATTGATGTAGACACCTTTATAGGTTTCATATTACCTGATGGAATATTACAGATTGTTTAATAACAAATAAGAAACAATAATTTTCAAAGAAAATAAAAAAATCCATGTCGAGTGATAGTTTTACTAAGCAATCAATGCACAGATGAGCGGCTCGCTTTTATTGATGTAGACACCTTTATAGGTTTCATATTACCTGATGGAATATTACAGATTGTTTATTAACAATTAAGAAACAATAATTATTTAAGAAAATAAAAAAAATCCATGTCGAGTGATAGTTTTACTAAGCAATCAATGCACCGATGAGCGGCTCGCTTTTATTGATGTAGACACCTTTATAGGTTTCATATTACCTGATGGAATATTACAGATTGTTTATTAACAATTAAGAAACAATAATTATTTAAGAAAATAAAAAAAATCCATGTCGAGTGATAGTTTTACTAAGCAATCAATGCATCGATGAGCGGCTCGCTTTTATTGATGTAGACACCTTTATAGGTTTCATATTACATAATAGAATATTACAGATTGTTTATTAACAATTAAGAAACAATAATTTTCAAAGAAAATAAAAAAATCCATGTTGAGTGATAGTTTTACTAAGCAATCAATGCACCGATGAGTGGCTCGCTTTTATTGATGTAGACACCTTCATAGGTTTCATATTACATAATAGAATATTACAGATTGTTTATTAACAATTAAGAAACAATAATTTTTAAAGAAAATAAAAAAATCCATGTCCAGTGATAGTTTTACTAAGCAATCAATGCACCGATGAGCGGCTCGCTTTTATTGATGTAGACACCTTTATAGGTTTCATATTACCTGATGGAATATTACAAATTGTTTATTAACAATTGAGAAACAATAATTTTCAAAGAAAATAAAAAAATCCATGTTGAGTGATAGTTTTACTAAGCAATCAATGCATCGATGAGCGGCTCGCTTTTATTGATGTAGACACCTTTATAGATTTCATATTGCCTGATGGAATATTACAGATTGTTTACTAACAATTCAGAAACAATAATTTTCAAAGAAAATAAAAAAATCCATGTCGAGTGATAGTTTTACTAAGCAATCAATGCACCGATGAGCGGCTCGCTTTTATTGATGTAGACACCTTTATAGGTTTCATATTACCTGATGGAATATTACAAATTGTTTATTAACAATTAAGAAACAATAATTTTCAAAGAAAATAAAAAAATCCATGTCGAGTGATAGTTTTACTAAGCAATCAATGCACAGATGAGCGGCTCGCTTTTATTGATGTAGACACCTTTATAGGTTTCATATTACCTGATGGAATATTACAGATTGTTTATTAACAATTAAGAAACAATAATTTTCAAAGAAAATAAAAAAATCCATGTCGAGTGATAGTTTTACTAAGCAATCAATGCACCGATGAGCGGCTCGCTTTTATTGATGTAGACACCTTTATAGGTTTCATATTACCTGATGGAATATTACAGATTGTTTATTAACAATTAAGAAACAATAATTTTCAAAAAAAATAAAAAAATCCATGTCGAGTGATAGTTTTACTAAGCAACCAATGCACCGATGAGTGGCTCGCTTTTATTGATGTAGACACCTTTATAGGTTTCATATTACATAATAGAATATTACAGATTGTTTATTAACAATTAAGAAACAATAATTTTTAAAGAAAATAAAAAAATCCATGTCCAGTGATAGTTTTACTAAGCAATCAATGCACCGATGAGCGGCTCGCTTTTATTGATGTAGACACCTTTATAGGTTTCATATTACCTGATGGAATATTACAGATTGTTTAATAACAAATAAGAAACAATAATTTTCAAAGAAAATAAAAAAATCCATGTCGAGTGATAGTTTTACTAAGCAATCAATGCACAGATGAGCGGCTCGCTTTTATTGATGTAGACACCTTTATAGGTTTCATATTACATAATAGAATATTACAGATTGTTTATTAACAATTAAGAAACAATAATTTTCAAAGAAAATAAAAAAATCCATGTTGAGTGATAGTTTTACTAAGCAATCAATGCACCGATGAGTGGCTCGCTTTTATTGATGTAGACACCTTCATAGGTTTCATATTACATAATAGAATATTACAGATTGTTTATTAACAATTAAGAAACAATAATTTTTAAAGAAAATAAAAAAATCCATGTCGAGTGATAGTTTTACTAAGCAATCAATGCACCGATGAGCGGCTCGTTTTTATTGATGTAGACACCTTTATAGGTTTCATATTACCTGATAGAATATTACAAATTGTTTATTAACAATTGAGAAACAATAATTTTCAAAGAAAATAAAAAAATCCATGTTGAGTGATAGTTTTACTAAGCAATCAATGCATCGATGAGCGGCTCGCTTTTATTGATGTAGACACCTTTATAGATTTCATATTACCTGATGGAATATTACAGATTGTTTATTAACAATTAAGAAACAATAATTTTCAAAGAAAATAAAAAAATCCATGTCGAGTGATAGTTTTACTAAGCAATCAATGCACCGATGAGCGGCTCGCTTTTATTGATGTAGACACCTTTATAGGTTTCATATTACATAATAGAATATTACAGATTGTTTACTAACAATTCAGAAACAATAATTTTTAAAGAAAATAAAAAAATCCATGTCGAGTGATAGTTTTACTAAGCAATCAATGCACCGATGAGCGGCTCGCTTTTATTGATGTAGACACCTTTATAGGTTTCATATTACCTGATGGAATATTACAAATTGTTTATTAACAATTAAGAAACAATAATTTTCAAAGAAAATAAAAAAATCCATGTCGAGTGATAGTTTTACTAAGCAATCAATGCACAGATGAGCGGCTCGCTTTTATTGATGTAGACACCTTTATAGGTTTCATATTACCTGATGGAATATTACAGATTGTTTATTAACAATTAAGAAACAATAATTTTCAAAGAAAATAAAAAAATCCATGTCGAGTGATAGTTTTACTAAGCAATCAATGCACCGATGAGCGGCTCGCTTTTATTGATGTAGACACCTTTATAGGTTTCATATTACCTGATGGAATATTACAGATTGTTTATTAACAATTAAGAAACAATAATTTTCAAAGAAAATAAAAAAATCCATGTCGAGTGATAGTTTTACTAAGCAATCAATGCACAGATGAGCGGCTCGCTTTTATTGATGTAGACACCTTTATAGGTTTCATATTAACTGATGGAATATTACAGATTGTTTATTAACAATTAAGAAACAATAATTTTTTAAGAAAATAAAAAAAATCCATGTCGAGTGATAGTTTTACTAAGCAATCAATGCATCGATGAGCGGCTCGCTTTTATTGATGTAGACACCTTTATAGGTTTCATATTACATAATAGAATATTACAGATTGTTTATTAACAATTAAGAAACAATAATTTTCAAAGAAAATAAAAAAATCCATGTTGAGTGATAGTTTTACTAAGCAATCAATGCACCGATGAGTGGCTCGCTTTTATTGATGTAGACACCTTTATAGGTTTCATATTACATAATAGAATATTACAGATTGTTTATTAACAATTAAGAAACAATAATTTTTAAAGAAAATAAAAAAATCCATGTCCAGTGATAGTTTTACTAAGCAATCAATGCACCGATGAGCGGCTCGCTTTTATTGATGTAGACACCTTTATAGGTTTCATATTACCTGATGGAATATTACAGATTGTTTAATAACAAATAAGAAACAATAATTTTCAAAGAAAATAAAAAAATCCATGTCGAGTGATAGTTTTACTAAGCAATCAATGCACAGATGAGCGGCTCGCTTTTATTGATGTAGACACCTTTATAGGTTTCATATTACATAATAGAATATTACAGATTGTTTATTAACAATTAAGAAACAATAATTTTCAAAGAAAATAAAAAAATCCATGTTGAGTGATAGTTTTACTAAGCAATCAATGCACCGATGAGTGGCTCGCTTTTATTGATGTAGACACCTTCATAGGTTTCATATTACATAATAGAATATTACAGATTGTTTATTAACAATTAAGAAACAATAATTTTTAAAGAAAATAAAAAAATCCATGTCGAGTGATAGTTTTACTAAGCAATCAATGCACCGATGAGCGGCTCGTTTTTATTGATGTAGACACCTTTATAGGTTTCATATTACCTGATAGAATATTACAAATTGTTTATTAACAATTGAGAAACAATAATTTTCAAAGAAAATAAAAAAATCCATGTTGAGTGATAGTTTTACTAAGCAATCAATGCATCGATGAGCGGCTCGCTTTTATTGATGTAGACACCTTTATAGATTTCATATTACCTGATGGAATATTACAGATTGTTTATTAACAATTAAGAAACAATAATTTTCAAAGAAAATAAAAAAATCCATGTCGAGTGATAGTTTTACTAAGCAATCAATGCACCGATGAGCGGCTCGCTTTTATTGATGTAGACACCTTTATAGGTTTCATATTACATAATAGAATATTACAGATTGTTTACTAACAATTCAGAAACAATAATTTTTAAAGAAAATAAAAAAATCCATGTCGAGTGATAGTTTTACTAAGCAATCAATGCACCGATGAGCGGCTCGCTTTTATTGATGTAGACACCTTTATAGGTTTCATATTACCTGATGGAATATTACAAATTGTTTATTAACAATTAAGAAACAATAATTTTCAAAGAAAATAAAAAAATCCATGTCGAGTGATAGTTTTACTAAGCAATCAATGCACAGATGAGCGGCTCGCTTTTATTGATGTAGACACCTTTATAGGTTTCATATTACCTGATGGAATATTACAGATTGTTTATTAACAATTAAGAAACAATAATTTTCAAAGAAAATAAAAAAATCCATGTCGAGTGATAGTTTTACTAAGCAATCAATGCACCGATGAGCGGCTCGCTTTTATTGATGTAGACACCTTTATAGGTTTCATATTACCTGATGGAATATTACAGATTGTTTATTAACAATTAAGAAACAATAATTTTTTAAGAAAATAAAAAAAATCCATGTCGAGTGATAGTTTTACTAAGCAATCAATGCATCGATGAGCGGCTCGCTTTTATTGATGTAGACACCTTTATAGGTTTCATATTACATAATAGAATATTACAGATTGTTTATTAACAATTAAGAAACAATAATTTTCAAAGAAAATAAAAAAATCCATGTTGAGTGATAGTTTTACTAAGCAATCAATGCACCGATGAGTGGCTCGCTTTTATTGATGTAGACACCTTCATAGGTTTCATATTACATAATAGAATATTACAGATTGTTTATTAACAATTAAGAAACAATAATTTTTAAAGAAAATAAAAAAATCCATGTCCAGTGATAGTTTTACTAAGCAATCAATGCACCGATGAGCGGCTCGCTTTTATTGATGTAGACACCTTTATAGGTTTCATATTACCTGATGGAATATTACAGATTGTTTAATAACAAATAAGAAACAATAATTTTCAAAGAAAATAAAAAAATCCATGTCGAGTGATAGTTTTACTAAGCAATCAATGCACAGATGAGCGGCTCGCTTTTATTGATGTAGACACCTTTATAGGTTTCATATTACCTGATGGAATATTACAGATTGTTTATTAACAATTAAGAAACAATAATTATTTAAGAAAATAAAAAAAATCCATGTCGAGTGATAGTTTTACTAAGCAATCAATGCATCGATGAGCGGCTCGCTTTTATTGATGTAGACACCTTTATAGGTTTCATATTACATAATAGAATATTACAGATTGTTTATTAACAATTAAGAAACAATAATTTTCAAAGAAAATAAAAAAATCCATGTTGAGTGATAGTTTTACTAAGCAATCAATGCACCGATGAGTGGCTCGCTTTTATTGATGTAGACACCTTCATAGGTTTCATATTACATAATAGAATATTACAGATTGTTTATTAACAATTAAGAAACAATAATTTTTAAAGAAAATAAAAAAATCCATGTCCAGTGATAGTTTTACTAAGCAATCAATGCACCGATGAGCGGCTCGCTTTTATTGATGTAGACACCTTTATAGGTTTCATATTACCTGATGGAATATTACAGATTGTTTATTAACAAATAAGAAACAATAATTTTCAAAGAAAATAAAAAAATCCATGTCGAGTGATAGTTTTACTAAGCAATCAATGCACAGATGAGCGGCTCGCTTTTATTGATGTAGACACCTTTATAGGTTTCATATTACCTGATGGAATATTACAGATTGTTTATTAACAATTAAGAAACAATAATTTTTTAAGAAAATAAAAAAATCCATGTCGAGTGATAGTTTTACTAAGCAATCAATGTATCGATGAACGGCTCGCTTTTATTGATGTAGACACCTTTATAGGTTTCATATTACCTGATGGAATATTACAGATTGTTTATTAACAATTAAGAAACAATAATTTTCAAAGAAAATAAAAAAATCCATGTCGAGTGATAGTTTTACTAAGCAATCAATGCACCGATGAGCGGCTCGCTTTTATTGATGTAGACACCTTTATAGGTTTCATATTACCTGATGGAATATTACAGATTGTTTATTAACAATTAAGAAACGATAATTTTCAAAGAAAATTAAAAAATCCATGTCGAGTGATAGTTTTACTAAGCAATCAATGCATGGATCAGCGGCTCGCTTTTATTGATGTAGACTCCTTTATAGGTTTCATATTACCTGATGGAATATTACAGATTCTTTATTAACAATTTAGAAACAATAGTTTTCAAAGAAAATAGAAAAAAATTTGTCGAGTGATAGTTTAACTTTTATTAAAGAAATATAAAAGTTTATAAGCAAGTGATGGGTTTATCAAGCAATGAATGAACGCGCGGTATGAGCGGCTACTTTTGTTGTAAACATCTTAATTAATATTACATCAGGTGATGACATACGAAAGTGACGATTGATTCTTATAAAAAATATTAGAATAGTAACTCGGTGCTGTATATACATACTTTATTTTTTAAATTGAATAATATCTAGGATACATGTATGTCTTTTTTAGTAAATTAACATATAGCAGGAAATCTCTATTCATAAATGGGTGTTTTTTTGTTAGGTTGTCTGGTAAAGTGAATCAACATGTGCGTGTGCCTCGCTGTCGCATATTGAATATATAATTGAGTTTTATAAAAAAAATCTACAATTGAATGAATGGAATTTTTATAGTTTGTTTTTTATGCTGACTTATCTATACATGTTTTATGTTATGTAAACTTTTATTTTGCTTATTGGTTTCCTTATTTATTATTAAATAAAAATTTTAATTAAAGTTTTTTTTTTATTTAGAAACAAGTTCTGGATAAAATTCTAGCTTTGTTTACAATTGGTGTACGTGTACGCGGTCATGTTATGGGTTTAACACTAAGAAGAATAAATTCTTTCATGTGATTAATAATCTTATTTGATGAAGGGAACGGTCAACCTGGTAATAATACCCAAAAGTAGATTAGAATACGGTAGATAAGAGGATCTATTATGCGTTCTTTTATTTATATTTAATGTAATTCTTTAATATTTTTAATTTTTAATACCTATTTATAATCCTCTTATTGTATAATGTATATATATATATATATATATATATATATATATATAAATGACCGCTAAAATCGGTTTTATACTTTAATTTTAATCTTATTATCATATTTTCATTGAAGAGTTAGCTAATGAATGATAGAATACTAGGAAATTATCAAATTTTTAAACTATAACCTGATCTATTTTCACTTTACTAACTCCCACTTCTGCTTACAAAATGCAATAAATTTAAAAAATATTATGTTTTATATTTACAATAGTATTTCTTTCGTAACGAGCTGTTACTAGTGAGTTTACATTGAATTGTGTCTACAAGCAGTTTTTCTTTACGATTAAAAATGTAAGTAAAATCATATTTAATAGAATTTATAGATGAGAAACTTCAATAATTAGAAAACATCGTTTTTCTAATTCCAATGTTGAATGTTGGATGAAAATTTTAAAACAAGATGTTTTAGAAGGCAAGACAAACTTAAAAGTAGGAAGATTTATTGAAAAATTGCAAACTAAAATATCTGCAGATTTAAAAGATATAGAGTTTAATATTAGTAAATCAATTCGAGTTAATAAAAAGAAAAAGCGAGATTTTACTGATAAAAAAAAGGTTGATAATCTAACTGCAATTGAAACTTGGCAAAGTTGTCCAAAAAAGACAAAAACGTATTTTCAGCAAGCTGATTCTATTTTAGCCGAAACAAGTATTAAATTAGAACAACAAAATGTAACAAACATTCTAAATAATTCAATATCTACCTCAACTGATGAACCAAGATTGCCAAACGGACTATATTTAAATCCTGATTATTATCTTCAAAAGGAAAAACATGCTATAATGTGTCATTATAGCTATAGAAAGTTGTCGATCAACTTAAATACATTAGATTATTATACTTTAATTAAAAAAAGTAATGTAAAAGAGTCCGAGAAATGGCTTCCGGACTTTATTATTGACTCCGCTGCCAGTATATTTGTCAAAAATAAACATTTTTTATATTATATAGATTGTGTTACATCAACTCTACTTTTTAGTGATAACCTTCACGAAAAAACAGATTGTTTGCAGGTAGAAATTAAACAAAAATTATTTGTTATAATTCCATATTTTAAAAATGGAAATCACTGGACTCTTATAATTTTAGATATTAAAAATAGTCTAATATATTATATTGATCCTTATAATCCATTTGTTTCTGATGATGAAATCAATTCAATTTTGTCTAAAATTAAAAAGTTTTTAGAAAGAAAAAGCAGGATTTTAAAATTGGAAAGATTTAATCCTAGAAGTTGGAAAATTGGAATAAATGATTTTCTTCCAATACAAAAGGATGCGTATAACTGTGGCATATTTGTCATACATTTTATACAAAAACTGTCAGAATCAAGGACAATGACGGACTTTTTTAAAAATTGCAGTTCTAAATTTGATCCATTTGTATATAGAGTAGCACTCCAAAAATCAATTTTGATACATTCAGAGTGTGTTAAAAATTTATGTGTCAAATGTGGCAAACATAATCGGGAGTCTGCCGTTAATTGTACACGCTGCAAGAGACTAATACACGTTAAATGTAAAACCACATCTGATGACACTTGTATTCTCTGCGAAGGTTACTTCTGGCAAGATAATACTAAATATAAAGTATACTTGCAAAATATTGATTACGAAAGAATAATACTTGATAATGAAGATACATTAAAACAATAATGAAGATACATTAAAACAAATATATGAACAACGATTTACTCATCCAAGTGCATCGTCATATATATTATTTTCAGAAAATGATCGTATTAATGTAATGCAAACTTATGCTACCGAAATATTTGATTGTCAGATATGATATTTATTTACAAATATATTTCATCACATGTTTGTAACGATAGAATGTTTTCGTGTTTTGTTTTATTACCTTACATATGTGATAAAATTTCATTTTACATATTTGGAAAATATACTATTGAAATAATGGGCAAAGAAGTACCAACCAAAGAGGTTTTTCATGGTACTTATAAACTAAAAGATATTTATAATTCTTAGGCTAGAAGATACTCATCAATGTTATAATAATAATTTAATTTAATTTTTGTTATTTATTTTATTTTTTTCTTCAAAATAATAATATGTAATACTCCATCACGTAATACAAAATCTATTAAGGTGCCTACAGCAAAAAACGAGCCGCTCACAAGGTGCATTGATTGCTTAGTAAAACTATCACTCGACATGGATTTTTTTATTTTCTTTGAAAATTATTGTTTCTTAATTGTTAATAAACAATCTGTAATATTCCATCAGGTAATATGAAACCTATAAAGGTGTCTACATCAATAAAAGCGAGCCGCTCATCGATGCATTGATTGCTTAGTAAAACTATCACTCGACATGGATTTTTTTTATTTTCTTTAAAAATTATTGTTTCTTAATTGTTAATAAACAATCTGTAATATTCCATCAGGTAATATGAAACCTATAAAGGTGTCTACATCAATAAAAGCGAACCGCTCATCGGTGCATTGATTGCTTAGTAAAACTATCACTCGACATGGATTTTTTAATTTTCTTTGAAAATTATTGTTTCTTAATTGTTAATAAACAATCTAAAATATTCCATTAGGTAATATGAAACCTATAAAGGTGTCTACATCAATAAAAGCGAGCCGCTCATCGATACATTGATTGCTTAGTAAAACTATCACTCGACATGGATTTTTTTATTTTCTTTGAAAATTATTGTTTCTTAATTGTTAATAAACAATCTGTAATATTCTATCAGGTAATATGAAACCTATAAAGGTGTCTACATCAATAAAAGCGAGCCGCTCATCCATGCATTGATTGCTTAGTAAAACTATCACTCGACATGGATTTTTCTTATTTTCTTTAAAAATTATTGTTTCTTAATTGTTAATAAACAATCTGTAATATTCCATCAGGTAATATGAAACCTATAAAGGTGTCTACATCAATAAACACATCTCCAATATTTGCACAAGAGCACGACAAATGTTGGGTTTTATTAATAGATCGGCATATGAATTAAATGTCAATGCAATTATTTCCTTGTACATATCACTGGTAAGATCAATATTAGAGTACGGATCAGTTGTTTGGTCACCATACCAAATAGGCCACCAACGTCAAATAGAAACCGTCCAACACAAATTTTTTAAATTATTATCTTTTAAAACTAGATTGCCTATTGATGTGTTTGGTTATGATTTTTTTTCCCAAAATTTTAATTTACAACATCTTGGTGAACGAAGAATTATTATAGATCTTTGTTTTATTAATAAATTAATTAATAGTCAAATAAATTGTATTGATCTTTTATCATCCCTAAACTTTAATTTTTGTCAAGATCGATATACAAGAAATTCATATCTATTCCGGTGCAAACTCTATAGAACCAATTATTTGCATAATTCTCCTATATCTCGGTTAATGAATGAAGTTAACCATTTCTCATCTATTCAAAGATTAAATGTATTTGATCACAATCATAAAAGATTCAAAAAAGTTTGTTATAGATTGAATAATATAATGTTATTTTATAGTACAATGTAAATTTATAGCGTTATACACATATGTATTTTCAATTGTTTGTATTTTTTTTATTGTAATGGCGATTGCCGTAAATAAAGATATTATTATTATTATTAAAAGCGAGCCGCTCATCCATGCATTGATTGCTTAGTAAAACTATCACTCGACATGGATTTTTTTATTTTTTTTGAAAATTATTGTTTTATATTTGTTAATAAACAATCTGTAATATTCCATCAGGTAATATGAAACCTATAAAGGTGTCTACATCAATAAAAGCGAGCCGCTCATCGGTACATTGATTGCTTAGTAAAACTATCACTCGACATGGATTTTTTTATTTTCTTTGAAAATTATTGTTTCTTAATTGTTAATAAACAATCTGTAATATTCCATCAAGTAATATGAAACCTATAAAAATGTCTACATCAATAAAAGCGAGCCGCTCATCGATGCATTGATTGCTTAGTAAAACTATCACTCAACATGGTTTTTTTTATTTTCTTTGAAAATTATTGTTTTTTAATTTTTAATAAACAATCTGTAATATTCTATCAGGTAATATGAAACCTATAAAGGTGTCTACATCAATAAAAGCGAGCCGCTCATCGATGCATTGATTGCTTAGTAAAACTATCACTCGACATGGATTTTTTTATTTTTTTTGAAAATTATTGTTTTTTATTTGTTAATAAACAATCTGTAATATTCCATCAGGTAATATGAAACCTATAAAGGTGTCTACATCAATAAAAGCGAGCCGCTCATCGGTACATTGATTGCTTAGTAAAACTATCACTCGACATGGATTTTTTTATTTTCTTTGAAAATTATTGTTTCTTAATTGTTAATAAACAATCTGTAATATTCCATTAGGTAATATGAAACCTATAAAGGTGTCTTCATCAATAAAAGCGAGCCGCTCATCTGTGCATTGATTGCTTAGTAAAACTATCACTCGACATGGATTTTTTTATTTTCTTTGAAAATTATTATTTCTTATTTGTTAATAAACAATCTGTAATATTCCATCAGGTAATATGAAACCTATAAAGGTGTCTACATCAATAAAAGCGAGCCGCTCATCGATGCATTGATTGCTTAGTAAAACTATCACTCAACATGGTTTTTTTTATTTTCTTTGAAAATTATTGTTTTTTAATTTTTAATAAACAATCTGTAATATTCTATCAGGTAATATGAAACCTATAAAGGTGTCTACATCAATAAAAGCGAGCCGCTCATCGATGCATTGATTGCTTAGTAAAACTATCACTCGACATGGATTTTTTTATTTTTTTTGAAAATTATTGTTTTTTAATTGTTAATAAACAATCTGTAATATTCCATCAGGTAATATGAAACCTATAAAGGTGTCTTCATCAATAAAAGCGAGCCGCTCATCTGTGCATTGATTGCTTAGTAAAACTATCACTCGACATGGATTTTTTTATTTTTTTTGAAAATTATTGTTTTTTAATTGTTAATAAACAATCTGTAATATTCCATCAGGTAATATGAAACCTATAAAGGTGTCTTCATCAATAAAAGCGAGCCGCTCATCTGTGCATTGATTGCTTAGTAAAACTATCACTCGACATGGATTTTTTTATTTTTTTTGAAAATTATTGTTTTTTATTTGTTAATAAACAATCTGTAATATTCCATCAGGTAATATGAAACCTATAAAGGTGTCTTCATCAATAAAAGCGAGCCGCTCATCTGTGCATTGATTGCTTAGTAAAACTATCACTCGACATGGATTTTTTTATTTTCTTTGAAAATTATTATTTCTTATTTGTTAATAAACAATCTGTAATATTCCATCAGGTAATATGAAACCTATAAAGGTGTCTACATCAATAAAAACGAGCCGCTCATCGATGCATTGATTGCTTAGTAAAACTATCACTCGACATGGATTTTTTTATTTTCTTTGAAAATTATTGTTTCTTAGTTGTTAATAAACATGCTGTAATATTCCATCAGGTAATATGAAACCTATAAAGGTGTCTACATCAATAAAAGCGAGCCGCTCATCGGTGCATTGATTGCTTAGTAAAACTATCACTCGACATGGATTTTTTTATTTTTTTTGAAAATTATTGTTTTTTAATTGTTAATAAACAATCTGTAATATTCCATCAGTTAATATGAAACCTATAAAGGTGTCTACATCAATAAAAGCGAGCCGCTCATCGATACATTGATTGCTTAGTAAAATTATCACTCGACATGGATTTTTTTATTTTCTTTGAAAATTATTGTTTCTTAATTGTTAATAAACAATCTGCAATATTCCATTAGGTAATATGAAACTTATAAAGGTGTCTACATCAATAAAAGCAAGCCGCTCATCTGTGCATTGATTGCTTAGTAAAACTATCACTGTACATGGATTTTTTTATTTTCTTAAAAAAATATTGTTTCTTAATTGTTAATAAACAATCTGTGATATTCCATCAGGTAATATGAAACCTATAAAGGTGTCTACATCAATAAAAGCGAGCCGCTCATCCATGCATTGATTGCTTAGTAAAACTATCATTCGACATGGATTTTTTTATTTTTTTTGAAAATTATTGTTTCTTAATTGTTAATAAACAATCTGTAATATTCCATTAGGTAATATGAAACCTATAAAGGTGTCTACATCAATAAAAGCAAGCCGCTCATCTGTGTATTGATTGCTTAGTAAAACTATCACTGTACATGGATTTTTTTATTTTCTTAAAAAAATATTGTTTCTTAATTGTTAATAAACAATCTGTGATATTCCATCAGGTAATATGAAACCTATAAAGGTGTCTACATCAATAAAAGCGAGCCGCTCATCCATGCATTGATTGCTTAGTAAAACTATCACTCGACATGAATTTTTTTTATTTTCTTTAAAAATTATTGTTTCTTAATTGTTAATAAACAATCTGTAATATTCCATTAGGTAATATGAAACCTATAAAGGTGTCTACATCAATAAAAGCAAGCCGCTCATCTGTGTATTGATTGCTTAGTAAAACTATCACTGTACATGGATTTTTTTATTTTCTTAAAAAAATATTGTTTCTTAATTGTTAATAAACAATCTGTGATATTCCATCAGGTAATATGAAACCTATAAAGGTGTCTACATCAATAAAAGCGAGCCGCTCATCCATGCATTGATTGCTTAGTAAAACTATCACTCGACATGAATTTTTTTTATTTTCTTTAAAAATTATTGTTTCTTAATTGTTAATAAACAATCTGTAATATTCCATTAGGTAATATGAAACCTATAAAGGTGTCTACATCAATAAAAGCAAGCCGCTCATCTGTGTATTGATTGCTTAGTAAAACTATCACTGTACATGGATTTTTTTATTTTCTTAAAAAAATATTGTTTCTTAATTGTTAATAAACAATCTGTGATATTCCATCAGGTAATATGAAACCTATAAAGGTGTCTACATCAATAAAAGCGAGCCGCTCATCCATGCATTGATTGCTTAGTAAAACTATCACTCGACATGAATTTTTTTTATTTTCTTTAAAAATTATTGTTTCTTAATTGTTAATAAACAATCTGTAATATTCCATCAGGTAATATGAAACCTATAAAGGTGTCTACATCAATAAAAGCGAGCCGCTGATCCATGCATTGATTGCTTAGTAAAACTATCACTGGACATGCATTTTTTTTATTTTCTTTGAAAATTATTGTTTCTTAATTGTTAATAAACAATCTGTAATATTCCATCAGGTAATATGAAACCTATAAAGGTGTCTTCATCAATAAAAGCGAGCCGCTCATCTGTGCATTGATTGCTTAGTAAAACTATCACTCGACATGGATTTTTTTATTTTTTTTGAAAATTATTGTTTTTTAATTGTTAATAAACAATCTGTAATATTCCATCAGGTAATATGAAACCTATAAAGGTGTCTTCATCAATAAAAGCGAGCCGCTCATCTGTGCATTGATTGCTTAGTAAAACTATCACTCGACATGGATTTTTTTATTTTTTTTGAAAATTATTGTTTTTTATTTGTTAATAAACAATCTGTAATATTCCATCAGGTAATATGAAACCTATAAAGGTGTCTTCATCAATAAAAGCGAGCCGCTCATCTGTGCATTGATTGCTTAGTAAAACTATCACTCGACATGGATTTTTTTATTTTCTTTGAAAATTATTATTTCTTATTTGTTAATAAACAATCTGTAATATTCCATCAGGTAATATGAAACCTATAAAGGTGTCTACATCAATAAAAACGAGCCGCTCATCGATGCATTGATTGCTTAGTAAAACTATCACTCGACATGGATTTTTTTATTTTCTTTGAAAATTATTGTTTCTTAGTTGTTAATAAACATGCTGTAATATTCCATCAGGTAATATGAAACCTATAAAGGTGTCTACATCAATAAAAGCGAGCCGCTCATCGGTGCATTGATTGCTTAGTAAAACTATCACTCGACATGGATTTTTTTATTTTTTTTGAAAATTATTGTTTTTTAATTGTTAATAAACAATCTGTAATATTCCATCAGGTAATATGAAACCTATAAAGGTGTCTACATCAATAAAAGCGAGCCGCTCATCGGTGCATTGATTGCTTAGTAAAACTATCACTCGACATGGATTTTTTAATTTTCTTTGAAAATTATTGTTTCTTAATTGTTATTAAACAATCTGTAATATTCCATCAGTTAATATGAAACCTATAAAGGTGTCTACATCAATAAAAGCGAGCCGCTCATCGATACATTGATTGCTTAGTAAAATTATCACTCGACATGGATTTTTTAATTTTCTTTGAAAATTATTGTTTCTTAATTGTTAATAAACAATCTGCAATATTCCATTAGGTAATATGAAACTTATAAAGGTGTCTACATCAATAAAAGCAAGCCGCTCATCTGTGCATTGATTGCTTAGTAAAACTATCACTGTACATGGATTTTTTTATTTTCTTAAAAAAATATTGTTTCTTAATTGTTAATAAACAATCTGTGATATTCCATCAGGTAATATGAAACCTATAAAGGTGTCTACATCAATAATAGCGAGCCGCTCATCCATGCATTGATTGCTAAGTAAAACTATCACTCGACATGGATTTTTTTATTTTCTTTGTAAATTATTGTTTCTTAATTGTTATTAAACAATCTGTAATATTCCATCAGGTAATATGAAACCTATAAAGGTGTCTACATCAATAAAAGCGAGCCGCTCATCCATGCATTGATTGCTTAGTAAAACTATCATTCGACATGGATTTTTTTATTTTTTTTGAAAATTATTGTTTCTTAATTGTTAATAAACAATCTGTAATATTCCATTAGGTAATATGAAACCTATAAAGGTGTCTACATCAATAAAAGCAAGCCGCTCATCTGTGTATTGATTGCTTAGTAAAACTATCACTGTACATGGATTTTTTTATTTTCTTAAAAAAATATTGTTTCTTAATTGTTAATAAACAATCTGTGATATTCCATCAGGTAATATGAAACCTATAAAGGTGTCTACATCAATAAAAGCGAGCCGCTCATCCATGCATTGATTGCTTAGTAAAACTATCACTCGACATGAATTTTTTTTATTTTCTTTAAAAATTATTGTTTCTTAATTGTTAATAAACAATCTGTAATATTCCATTAGGTAATATGAAACCTATAAAGGTGTCTACATCAATAAAAGCAAGCCGCTCATCTGTGTATTGATTGCTTAGTAAAACTATCACTGTACATGGATTTTTTTATTTTCTTAAAAAAATATTGTTTCTTAATTGTTAATAAACAATCTGTGATATTCCATCAGGTAATATGAAACCTATAAAGGTGTCTACATCAATAAAAGCGAGCCGCTCATCCATGCATTGATTGCTTAGTAAAACTATCACTCGACATGAATTTTTTTTATTTTCTTTAAAAATTATTGTTTCTTAATTGTTAATAAACAATCTGTAATATTCCATCAGGTATTATGAAACCTATAAAGGTGTCTACATCAATAAAAGCGAGCCGCTGATCCATGCATTGATTGCTTAGTAAAACTATCACTGGACATGCATTTTTTTTATTTTCTTTGAAAATTATTGTTTCTTAATTGTTAATAAACAATCTGTAATATTCCATCAGGTAATATGAAACCTATAAAGGTGTCTACATCAATCAAAGCGAGCCGCTCATCGGTGCATTGATTGCTTAGTAAAACTATCACTCGACATGGATTTTTTTATTTTCTTTAAAAATTATTGTTTCTTAATTGTTAATAAACAATCTGTAATATTCCATCAGGTAATATGAAACCTATAAAGGTGTCTACATCAATAAAAGCGAGCCGCTCATCGATGCATTGATTGCTCAGTTAAACTATCACTCGACATGGTTTTTTTTAATTTCTTTGAAAATTATTGTTTCTTAATTGTTAATAAACAATCTGTAATATTCCATCAGGTAATATGAAACCTATAAAGGTGTCAACATTAATAAAAGCGAGCCGCTCATCGGTGCATTGATTGCTTAGTAAAACTATCACTCAACATGGTTTTTTTTATTTTTTTTGAAAATTATTGTTTCCTAATTGTTAATAAACAATCTGTAATATTCCATCAGGTGAAATGAAACACACAAAGGAGTCTACATCAAATAAAAGCGAGCCGCTCATACCATGCCGGTGCATCTGTGCATTGATTGATTAGTTAAACTATCACTTGACATAAATTTTTCTATTATCTTTGAAAATTTTAGTTTCTTAATTGTTAATAAACAATCTGTAATATTCTATCAGGTAATATAGAATCTATTCTTTATTGCACATAAAATTTGTATTATGTTTTTTTAATTAAGTTAATTGACTATATTATAACAAAACATAGTATAATTATTATTAACTTAAATTGTACTTGCTGTTATTTGTACTTAACTGCAGAACTTTTTTTTTTAATTTGTAAATTTACTCAAATATATATAAAGAGAATTCAATTTAATGAATTTGCTGGGCGACTGTAATGTACAGTTATGTGTTTGCATCACGTCATAAAAAACGACGCAAGAACGGGTACGGAAACGAGGCTAACTTCAGCGACGTAATTTTTTGTTATAGAAACTAATATATTTTTTTTTATTTTTTATATATATTTTTTATTAAAAGCGATTTTCAAGTTTTGTTTTTGCTATGTTAAACGAGAAAATAAAAACCCCTCAAATCGAGGAGGAGTGTTGAGATTCAATTATTTATGTATAATGTTATACACCTAGAGACATCTATGTTTATAATATTCAACTAAGAAATAGAGTTGACAACGTCGCAATATCAACACCGCAGCACAGCGTCAGTCAGTAATTTACAACCTTACCTCGTTAATATAATATATCAGTTCATTAAGTTAGTGTGTCTACTTTATTACTACACCCTATTCCACCTCAAATCCTAAAAGTTTATACCACTTTTACAAAATATATTCAAAAATTAATTGTAGAAATGATGACAAAAAATTAACTTTGATTTTAAAATAATATTCTTGCGCATATATGACAGATATGTGAGTCGGCCTGTATTATTTTATAATTCCTTTATTCTTTTTTTCTAAGCATGTCTATCTTGGACCATTTTTGCTATCTCGCTTCACTCTATTTTTGTTTTCTGCTGCTTTGTGAGCCTGTTCGGACCTGCTCTTTGTTTTTTCTCTACATTCTCAATTTATGTATTTTTTTTGTTATTTTGGTTCTATCCAGTCTGTGTGTCCTAGACTTCCTAGCTGTCTCTTCTGTAGTAATGTTTCTATAGGTTTAATTTTTAGTTTATTCTTATTTTCAAGCTCTTTACTTATTCTTTTCTCGTTATTTCTTTAATTATCATTAGAAATCTCATCTCCGTTGCATTAATTTTGCTTTTATTTCTTTCTGTTGTTGTCCAAGATTTGCTCGAGTATATTAGGGCTGGCCCTATTGTTTTTGTTATTTCTTTCTTTCTTAACCAAGAATTGTCTTTTGAGTACATTGAATATTCTTCCTCCTTTTCCAGTTCTTGCACCTATTTCTATTTCTATATTCCTTGTTTCTTCTATTGTTGTACCAAGGTAATATTTTACTTGTTCAATTATTTGTCGCTACTACCATTGTCTTTGTTTTGCTTGTGTTTATTTTCATGCCTATCTTTTTTAGTTTTTCTTTGTATATTTTTCTGTTTCTTTGTAGTTTCTCTTCTTTGTCTGCTATTAATATCATGTTATCCGCAAACATTAAGTTTTAAATACTAATTTGTTTTATTTTTCTGTATCCTATTCTCGTGTCTTTGGCTCTTTTTTTGACTTTTCTTTATAACTTTGTCTATTAATGTTGCAAAGAGTATAAGGCTTAGAGTTTGCGGAACAGTTAAATTATATTTTGTTTCAATTGTTCACTTCCAAAAAAATGTCTATAGTGAGTCTGAATCTAATATATGGATATATAATTTTATATGCGGCCCGCGGAGATAAAAAGCATTTCCAAAGGGCCCGCAAGATCATTTGGATTGGCCACTCTTGGTCTAAATGATCAATTTAACTTTTAAAATAGTAGTATTATTTTTTAGATTTAATATCGTTGAACATTTTTCCGGCCCGCAAGATTTATTACACTTTTACAAAATGACTTATTTTATAATGACCAAAGTAGTAAAAACTAATGTATAAAAAGATACATTATTTGTGCATTTATATATTCAAAAATTAACTGTAGAAATTATGAAAAAAAATTTACTTTGATTTTAAAATAATATTCTTGTGCATATATGACAGATATTGTCTGTTTTATTTATGAGTACCTCATTGTGTTTCAATATAATTTTATATGCAGCCCGCGGAGTTGTGATGATTTCAAAGTGGCCCGCAAGATCATTTTTAAATTCACTTATTAGTATTGTCTAAATAATCAATTTTATTTTCAAGTTGTCAGTAAAGAATTTAATTATTTCTCATCTCTGCAAACGTCAGTAGTCACAATATCACAAGAGAAAAAAGTGATATCCAATCTTTTGATGACTGACACTTCCAAATCTTTGACTAAGAGACTTCTAATTTGTAATTTTTGTAATTTTGTAATTTTGTAATTTTTGTAATTTTTATTGCCAAAATTGTCATACATTAAACTAGTAATTTTCATTACCATTAAACAATATTGATTGGCATAATGACGCCTGAGTTTAGAACTCGTGTGCGTCGTGAGGACAAACAATTTTGTTATCGCTAAATACAATATATAAAATACAAAGTAAGGCAAGTAATAAAAATAATCATAAAAAAATACTTAAAACAGTTTTAACTAAAATGTTGAAAACAAAATAAGTTTATAGATTACAAAGTAATCAAGCACGAAAAACAAAATAAAAACAATCACAACACTCTAACCAATTTGTCAAATGACGATTGAATAAATAATTTTAGTTGCAAAACAAAAGTTTTTTTATTGTTTATTTGTTTTATCTTAAGCGGAACTTCATTATATAGTTTTGGTCCTATATATGAGATATTTTTTTTATTAGAGTTGTTATGTATATTAGGTAATTTTACATTTAAATTTGTTTTTTGTCGTGTACTATAGGAATGTAAATTTATATTTTTGGTATTGCTTTGAAATTTAATAAAAATGATTGCCTGCTGCATAAACAATGATTTTATGCTTAGTAAATTTGTTTCTGAATATAAACTTTTTGTTGGATAGAGGCGTTCTTTTTTAAATAAACATTTGATTAAATAATTTTGCGTAATCTGTAATGGTGTTATTGTGTTGTCATAAGCTGATCCCCAAAATTCTATTCCGTAACGTAATAATGATTCAATTAGGCATTTGTATACAACTATTTTTGTTTTGTATGATAGTATGTTTTTAGTTTCATTAATTAGGTATTTTATTTTACAAATTTTACCAATCAGCTTTTCAATATGTGTTTTCCATTTAAGGTTTTTGTCAATTTCTATGCCAAGATATTTTACTGAATCAGATTTTTTAATGTAGATATCTGTGTTTGGTAAACAAATTTCCATAGGAGCATCTCTTAAACCCGAATTTGTTAGAGAAAAGGCAATGAATTTTGTTTTTACAAAATTACAAGAAAGTTTATTTGAGTCCAACCATATTTTCAATCTGTTCAAAATTGTAGCTGATAATTCTACTGTTTGTGACCAACTGTCTCCTGCTATCGTAATGACGGTATCATCGGCATAACTGATGATATTTCCATGCGGTGTTAGATTAGCAATGTCATTAATATAAACAAGAAAAAGTATTGGTCCTAGCACTGTACTTTGTGGGACATCTATTTCTATTTCTCTTTCGTTACTAAGAGCGTTATCAATTTTAACATGTTGTCTACGGTTGCTTAAGTAGTCTGCAAAAAGTTTTACTGAAAGTCCTCTAATATCAATTTTTTCTAGTTTTTCAAGAAGCATGTTGTGTTGAACAGTATCAAAGACTTTTGCCAAATCAATAAATATCGAAATACATTTCTTTTTACTTGCTAATTGTTTATTTATTTGTTCACATAAACTATTTATCGCATTAGTTGTGGATTTTCCTTTTGTAAATCCATACTGATTAGTATGTATAATATTATTTTGTGATAAATAGCTAAACAATCTCTCCTTTATACATTTTTCAAATATCTTAGCAAAATTGTTGATTACACTAATTGGTCTGTAATTGTTTACATCCGTACGATCGCCAGCTTTATAAATAGGTGTTATAATACTCATTTTGAGTTGGATTGGTATAACAGCAGTAGTGATTATAGTATTAATTATATGTTTAAGTGGTTTTAAAATGTATACATGTGCCAGTTTGATAACATGGGCTGATATTGTGTCAATTCCCGGCGATGAACAATTTTTTAGCGAATTGATGTGATTAATAATTTCAGAATTGCTTATGGGTGAAATAAAAAAAGATGTATTTTTAGTATATGTAGAAGCATGTAGATGTGAATTTTGTGTTGGATCTATTTTGGCTGCCATTTCTTTACCTATTGTTGCAAAAAAATTATTAAACTTGTTAGCTATAATTGTTTTGTCCGTAATAATGCTGCCGTCATTGCTTTCTTTAATTTTAAAAGTTGTGTGTCTTTTTGGTTTATTAGCTGCATTATTTATTGATTGCCACAATTTTTTAAGATTGTTTTTATTTTTAGTAATTTGTACTTTATAGTAGTCGTTTTTCACTGATTTAATTAAGTTTGTTAATCTATTTCTAAATTGCTTGTATTTTGTTTCTAATATATAGTTTCCCTTATTTTGCAAATAATAACATTTCATTTTATCTCTAGTTTTGATTGAGTTTATAATACCGGCAGTAATCCATGGTTTAAGTTTTGTGTGTTTGTCTTTGAGTATATGTTGTGTTGTGGCGTTATTTAAATGTGTTGTAAAAATGTGAATAAACTTGTCATAGGCTTTATTACTATCATTTATAGCAATGATGTTTTCCCATTTTTCCAATGAGAGTGCATTTAAGAAAGATTGTTCATTTAATTTTTTAATAAGTATTGACTTGTTTTTTATATTTAAAAAAGACTCGGTTTTCATATAACACAAAATCGCGTCATGGTCTGTAATTGAGGTTTTTAACACTAAGGGTGTGAAGTGAAACTTTTCAGAGATAGATTGTGGTGACTTTTTAATGAATATATGATCTATACATGACGCCGAGGTATCAGTTTCTCGAGTTGGTGTATTAATATAGGATACATAGTTGTTGTTTTCAAGTATATTTCTATAGATTAATGTATTAGTGTTTGATTTGTCAAGAATATTTATATTTATATCACCAACAAATATTTCTATTTGGTTTTTATTTAGTACGTCTAAGAATGTTCTAATTCATTAAGAAAAGTATCAACATTACTTGAGGGTGGCCTATATATAGCAGTGATTCCAAATGTTACGTTATTAATTGTATTTCTCATAAATGAAACTTGCGCTAATTTGCCTATGGATTGACATGCCATTAATTCGCTTCTAATATACACAATAACACCATCGTTCTGATTATAATTAGCTTTATTGTAAAAAATATCATATTTTGTGATACTAAATGGTTCAAGATTGCATATGTTCCATGTTTCACTCAACACAATAACGCTAAAGTTTGATGTTTTTAAGGTTTCTAGTAGTATTTGTAATTCATTAAAGTTTGTATTAATGCTTCTGATATTTAAGTGAATTATACCAAAGTTTTCATTATTAGTTTTGACTGTATTATTCAATTCCTCAATGTTATTGCATGTAATTGTTTTTATTTCGTTCATATCTAAACTATCAAAAAAATCAAGGTCGCACATATTTTAATTTTGAGATAACAATAAGTTACTCCAGTTTAAATTATATAATGCAAAAACAGCAAATAAAATATTGTATGAAAAAAACAAACAAAGAATTCAATATGTATTAAAAAAGAGAGATTTTTTTTTATTCATTACTTGTATCATCAGGCTGGCGGTTATCATGTTCATTTGTGATGTGTAGTAGTTGGTTTCTTGTAGCAATTCGTTTGATTATCAATCCCACCTTAATGCATATGTAGCCATCCTGTGTCCATACGTCGGTATATCCAAATGTATGTATTGCTTCTTTTAATAGCTTGTTGCGTTCTTCGGTAAGATCTTCTCTTAATATTATACCACTTCCCTTTAATTTCTTTTTCTCTTTAAATACTAACGAGCGCATTTAAATATTTGTAAATTTTATCAGAACTCGTCTATTTTTACCCATGATAAATTTCCCAATTCTATGACTGTATATTTGATAAATATCGATATCAATATTTAATTTATTTTTAAGGATTCCTATAGTTTTCTTTTCTATATTTTCATTTTTTTCTTCGGGTATTCCAAATAAACTAGGTTGTTGGTTTTGCGGGATTGTTCTATCGCATCAATTTTTTCAGTTGATAATACTTGCAAACTTTCAATTCTTTAATAACAAGCAGTCGGGCGGGTGGGTGAGCCCTCCTGCTAAAATTACTGGTTTGTAATCGTGCTCTGGAGTTTTTCCCTGCACGCCCAAATGTTTGTTATTAAAGAATAAGAAGTTTCTTCTCTCTGCAATTGAAATCTCTGACTAAAAAAAGAAGTAATATTCAATCTTATGGTGATTCTTGGGTGGTTTACTCCAGATCATCATCCAGATTACCATTAAGTAGTTTAAACTGAAATGCTCACCCATTTGCTCAAAAGTTTATTAACAAAAAAATTGAAAGTTTTTCATTTTTGCAAGCAGACCAACACTTGAACGGGTAGGTGGATTATTACAGATCATAATTACTAACGAGAAATTTGAAGTGAAGCAAAGAATTGGAAGTTCTTTTTCTTTGCAAGTGTTAGAAATCCTTTGGTCAAAGGAGGTAAAGGTGTTATCAAATGTATTGATGACCATCAAGTAGTTTAAACTGTAGTGTTTACTACTTGCTCATTATATTATTAAAAAGAAACTGAAAGTTTTTTCTTCTTGCAAGCATTAGTTTTTTTTTTTTTCTTTGTTCAAAAAATAAAAAGTAATATACAATCTTTTAATGGCCAACACTTGGATAGGTAGGTGAATTACTCTAGATTATGGTCACCAGCAAGTAGTTTAAACTAGATCATTTTTTTTTAGTTAGATGAGAAAGAAGTGATTTTTTTTATGTAGAGCGGGTAGTTTGGTCATTCTATATTATGATTACCAGCAAGTAGTTTAAATTGAAGTACCCACCCACTTGCTTAAAAGTTTGTTAACAAGTAATTGGAAGTTTAGTCTATCTGTAAGTGTTAGAAATTCTTTAGTCAGAGGAAGTATAGGTGTTATCTAATGTCCTGATGACCAACAGTTGGGTGAGTCTCTCCAGATTACGATTACTATTACTATCAAATAGTTTAAACTGAAATGCTATCCCTACTTGCTTAAGAGTTTATTAACAAGAAATTAAAAGTTTTTTTTTATTGCAATTGTTAGAAGTTTTTTTGTTATGAAAGAGAATGTAATATACAATATTTTAATGCGTAGGTACAATGCAAATATACATTTTTGTTTAGATTATGCGCAACTTGATCTTCTTGAGTTTGCTTTTGTAGTCTGCAATATAGATGTGGCTCTAATCACTTAATTTCTATAGTATCATATCCAGCATCGGCTGGGCAATTGATAAGTTTAGCTAATATAGTTTTGGTTTGGTTCTACCACAGTTGATTGCAGGTAAACAATTCTGTAGATCTTAAAGTTGTAAGTTTTTCTTTTTTGCTAGTGTTAAAAGTCTTTTTGTCCAGGAAGGAAGAGGTGATATCCAATTTTTTGATGACCAACACTTAGGCGATTACTCACGATTACCAGCAAGTAGTTTGGACTGGAGTGCCCACCCACGCGTCCAAGTGTGTTAGTTACCATCCAACACAAAATATTGAAAAAGATGCAATCCTTTGAAAAAAAAACACAATTTTAACATTTATATAACTTTTATTTTGTAAATTTTAGGGGACCCTAGGTTTTGAAATTATTATCGGAGGATCTTATGCTCGTAGGCCCATTGCAGACTTTTGCTTACAGGTAGCTCAGCTATGAGTACATCATTAATAGCTTTTTTTTTTCTTTTTCATCATTTTCATTTTTTGTCGTTCAACAGAAGCCACTTATAACAGTCAAATCTCCATTCTTAATTTTATTCAAAACATGTACAGCTTGCAAAACTTCTTTACTTAAATCACCACAATCGGCAATACATACAAGCATACATTTCAACAATAAAAGCCATGGTTGCTTTGCACAAAGCAAATCGAAATAATCAGAAAAACTAAACGTGAAGATTGCGTTTGATGAAACTCTGGGGTGCGTTCCAATTTAGAAGAGAAACGCGTCCGGGCGTTATTTTTTTACCACAGCTCGTTCATAAATGCAGGACGTTCGTCCGAGGAAGTTCGTCCAAGTCGTTCGTAAATACAGGAGAAAGACGCCCGGGTAAAAAAAGTTTACCAGTCTCTTAGAGATGGGTAAAGACTACTAGGCGCGGAAGATTTTAAATATGTTTCTTTAGTGTGTCATGAAGTAATATTATTATAAGAACTAAGTTTTTTATATTAAATAAAATTATAAATTATTACAATAAATTTATTTTAATAGATACTATAAATTTAGTTTTATAAAGTCAAAATAAGTTGAGTCAGTTGACAGATGTCAAAAGGTAAAAACTGACAGACGCGTTCTTTTTTAAAAGAGAAAAGACGTACTTCTGACGTCTTACGTCAGGACGTTCGCCCATAGAACATATATTCATATAGAACGGCAACTCAGCCTCTCTCTTGTTTCCACGTTTGCGCCATCACGTCGGAATGAACCAAAACTAATTTGCATTCCGCGGCAAATTTAAACTCTGGAATATATTAATTTTTTATTAAAAATCTATGGACATTGAATTAATAGGCAAGTCTAATTTAAATTTATTAGACTTGCACACATATTCTCTGATGACATATATATTAGATAATTAGCAAATTTATAACTTATTTAAATAAATGATTAAATTTTACAACATAAATAAAAAAAAGAACATATACTTACATTTTAATATCGACTTGATGAAATCTTTGTATTATTCATTATTTATAAAATAACAATCACTCACATTTTATTATTTTAAAATAAAAAATTAAATTAATGTTTAAATTTTATTATACATTGCAAACATATACACATATTTTCTACACATAATTTACATGATGGAATTAAGCAAAAAAAATGTTGTAAACACATTACATGTCTCCTAATTAGTAATGATAATCAAATCAAATTCTATTCATTCTATTTTTATTTATTTATTATATAATACATTAAGGCCTGTAATATCCAACTCCTAATAAGGCACCTAATAAACTATTAGCTGAATAACCTAACTTTTAATTTTATTAATTTTATTAAAACTTATGAACAGCCATTTAAATATATGCTTAACATATACATTTATAACAAATAAAAACATTTAGCATATAATTTATTAGCCGCTCAAAGATGTAACAAAAATAAATCAAACTTTATTAGGAGCTGGATATTACGGCCCTAATAATTTTAAAAGTATTAATTCATCCCAAGAATTGTATAATATAGAAAAAAGTTAGGATTTGATTTATTTTTAATAAAACTTTTTAAATATACTAACTTTAAAATTAATAAACGATAGTAAACCTAAATACTCACTAAAAATTGTCTTATGTATATTATACAAATTATGTTCACAAGAAACACAACACAACACAACCATATAACACAAAATCACAGTTTATTGAAAAAAACTTGACAGATCTTTGTCCTCACAATAATTGTTATTTGTCAGTCATAGCCAACTATCTGATTTTGAAAATTTTAGCGATCGCAGCGCTGCGAAGTAGAATGAACCAACACTAAAGTTATAGATTCAACTTTTTCTTATAACAGTGCGCACCCCATGCGTTCGCCCGAACTACACTCTCTAAATTGGAACGCACCCCTGTACTCGGATTGCTTCATTACGGTTGAATTGTTCAACTTTTCAAGTAATTGCTTCCAATTGGCATGTTACGATTGAGGATGACTATGTAGGTTAATAAAAGATTTGTTATTTGGTGGTGCCACTTAACGTAATTAAAGCCACCTAGTAAATTTATGTATTTTTTATTCAGTCTCTCCACCAAGCTTTATAATTATTTATGAACATAATGTATAATATTGTATAACATAATATTTATGTATGGCATTTAGTACATAGTACATATTTTTCATTTAAAGTTTATTTATTTCAATGTTTTTAGTTTACAAAGATTAATCAACATGTTATTGGCTATGTTATGATTATTAATTATAATTGATAATGGACCTAAACTTTAATTAATAAAATTATTGAATTGTATTTCGATTATGCAACTTCATGTACATATTACAATTAATACAGCCTAGACTATTTTTTTCCCAAATTGCATAATTATAAAATCTAGATAATTGCAACGTTACACATTTGTAGCATTTAACATCCAATTTACAAAACAAATATATCATGTCAAGGTTGAATATATGCCCGTGGAATGCCCCTCCCAAAGAGAAAGATTAAAAAAATAGAAAGTGATGAATGAAAATGAACGAACCGAGTTATGCAACTCTCTCTACGTAGAGAGACTAGACTAAACTTAACTCAATCAGCTATAATCATCATAACGTGCGTGCTCGCAGGCAAAGTACGTGACATGACCTGCATGTCTTTAAATGATAATGCATAAATTTAAATGTCCTTACAAATAAGGTAAACATATCATGAATTAAAACGAGAATCAATACAGTTAATTAACATCGTTGAATGTAATTGAAGTCCAAGATGAGCGGTGATCGAAAAATACGGGTTGGTTCTCGCAAAAGTGAGGTAAGTACTTTCTAAATTCGTTATGTAAGTAGGACCAAGCAATTAAGAGTATTATATATGAAATATTAAATTAAATTGTTTTATTACAGCTGGCACTTATACAGACAAAACATGTCATATCATTGCTTAAGGAAATATATGCTGATAGAGAGTTTGAAATTGGTAAATAACAGGACCTTGTTTGTGGTTTTGATGATAATAATTGTTGTTGTTATTTTAGTTACAATGAGTACATTAGGAGACAAAGTCTTGGATATTCCTTTACCTAAAATCGGAGAGAAATCTTTATTTACAAAAGAACTCGAAACTGCTTTATCGAATGGTAATGTTGATTTTGTCGTCCATTCATTGAAAGATTTACCAACGACTTTACCTGATGGCATGGCTATTGGTGCTGTATTGAAAAGGTTTGAAACTATTTTGTTTGATGATCGTAATAGTATAAATATACTTACTTTGATGTTTTAATCATAATATTGGTAATGCCAGAATAAATATGAGATTCTAAAATGATTTAAAATGCGAGAATCTGGAACAGTATTCAATGAATTGTGAAAGTTATATTTTTCTAAATCAAAATTATAAGGAAAAATGTTTAACAAAATAATTATTTTATTATGAATACTAGAGAATATTAAATTTTTATGATTGCATTCTGCAAATATTTTAAAAGCATTTGTTCAAATGTTTGGTGTAAAAAGTGATAGATTAGATTGTAGTAAAAATATATAGGTACATAATTGGGCCATTAATTTTATTTTATTGATTGTATAATGCAAGTTGTTTGAAGTAGCATTTTATTGGGACTATTATAAAAGGAACTTGCTTTTCCTTAAATGTCAATAATTATTATATATTTGAACCAGTTTCATGCTAGTTCTAATGAAATGGTATAATTTTTAAGTTAATGATTTATACATATTATAACATGAGCATTATAATAAACAAGGTGACAGTTACATAGTACTGGAACTTTACTTTGTTACAATACTTATTGTTTACGTATATTGATATGTTGTAATCAGGTTCATTAAATGATTTCAATAATTATTTTAAAGAGTCTTAATTAGCACTAATGAAGCTGGTGACAAATAACTAATTTTAGTGACAAAATTTAAATACAGTCGGATAATGTTTAAATTCCATTTTTGAGTTATGATGGCTATGACAATAACATTTTTTTGTAATTATTTCATAAAATGGTTTCTAAATGACAAAAAATATTTTTAAAAGTTGTGGCAGCAGTACCAAACTGTTAAAAAAATTAATACACGCGGGAATTTTAAATTTCACATTTTATCAGCAGAACTGTTACAATTGTTATTTAAGAAAAATAACTTATAGCACAATAAAAAGACTACTAAGTTTAATGTTCAATGAAGTATAACTCTTAATGTTTAAGCAAATATTTCAACAAAAAAATTACAAATTAATTTTAAAATTTAATAAACAATTGAAGGTTTTGAATTTTTATATATTTCATTAGATAGGAAATTTCGTTCTCTACACGTTGCAAAAAAACAATTTTAAAAAGGAGTTAAATTACCTGAGTTTTATGACACTCGTCAAACTGCCCCCTTAATATGTTATTTATTTTTAAACAAACATGTTTTGATGTTTGATCATAAAATCTTTACCATTTTAAAATGTCTACATTAAAGAGATTTTATAAAATAGATATTATAAATATATTGTTAATATGTTATCAATGTGTCACAAAATATATTTTTTTGAGAAATAATGTCAATATTTTGGAGCCTGTTAAACTGTAACTTATTAAACATTAAAATTAATTTGCATTATAGTATACAAAGGCAAGTAATTTAACATTTATTCATAATCTTTCCTTTTCTACCGTCATAGCCAGTGTAGAGGTATTTTGCTTCTCTTACTCCTTGCACATCTTTCTTCATATTTGTCTATCTTTTGCTGTTTCTTCTGCTTATTTGAAGTCTTTGCTGTAATTTATGAAAGCTGACTAACGTTAATCAGTGTTAAATGTGACAACATTCGATAAACTGTGTGAAAATTATTTTTATTAATTCAATATAAATACTTGTTATTTACTTTGCGTTAGTTTCAAGTATTATTTTTAATTCCTGCACTAGTTTTTCTCTTATGTCTGTATTTTTGATTTTGTTTGTTATCCATAGTCCTGCTATTTTTCTCAGAGATTTCATTTGACTGGCTTGTATTCTTTCTCTTTGTTTTTTACTGAGTGTCCATATGTTAGTGTTGGGACAAAGTTTGTGTTATGAATTCTTGTTTTGTTTTTTGATAGTTCTGTCAAATACTTTCTTTAGGGCAACGGTTATTAACTTATTTGACTGGCAACCCAAAGTACAAATATACTTAAACTCTGCAACTCTATCACTTTTATTTTATAGTATAAAATAAAACTGGTAGGTAGGGTATAAAATTTATGTTAACAAAATTTATATATTTTTTTAATTTCAAATGTGAAATAATGTCAAATTATAGATTGGCTGGTATAACAGGCAACTTAATATACACAAAAGTTATGTTTATGGAAATATTTTTTTAATTTAATATTTTATTTGTCATCTGATGCATCATTGAATAGTTACTAATTTGGTGTTGTTTTTGAGCAAAGAATACTTTTACGAAATGTTAAGTTTAAAGAAAGTACAAGCATGCCATGCTGAGAATTCAGTTTATTTCTGTACTTATTGATCATGACAGCAAATCAAAAATATTGCTTCAAACAAATAAGTAGTTGAAAATGGCAGAAGGCTTTCCAGATAGTTTAGCTCAAAATTTTGTGAAGAGTGGCGAGCTAGGATTTTTGGTCTTGCTGCAAAAAAGTGTACACAATTTTGTAATTTTTTTTTAGTCCTATTGAAAACTGTAAAATTCTATTTAAAAAACATTAATCATAACAAAATCTGGTCATAAACTATTAGAATATTTTCAGAAGGAGATAATCCAGCCAAAAACAGTTAAAACGTCAAAAATAACAAAACAAAACTGTAAAATTCTAATCATACAATGTCAAAAATAGCAAAATCATGTCATAAAATAAACTTTTGAAAAGATTAAATATTGTCAGAAAGCACTAAACTTGAGACATTAACTGTTGAAAAGTGCAAAAAAATGCATAACATGTCAAAAATAGTAAAATCCGGTCATGAAATACCAAAATATTTTGTGAATGTACCAAAATGTGACCATAAAACTGTTCAAATTGTAAAAGAAACTCATAAAATACAAAAAACAAAATCCAGCTTTAAAACATCAAAATATTGTTAGAAAGCACCAACATCTGGTCATAAACTGTTAAAAAGTCTTAAGTTTTATTAAAAAATGTTTAAAATAACAAATCCGGGCATAAAATATTACAATTATACAATGAAAGAATCCGGCCAAAAACAGTCAAAACGTGCAAAATGCTATTAATAAAAATCAAAAATATTTTGTTGTTAGGAAGCACCAGAAACCGTATTTTGTTGCATCTTAACTTCGTAAACTGTTTAAAAGTGCTATTCATCAAAAATAGCAAAATCTGGACTTAAAACATCAAAGTATTGCCAAAAATTACCAACATTTGGTTGTAAACTATTAAAAATGCAAATTTCTGTTTATAAAAAGTCATAAATAACTAAATTCGGGTTTGAGACATTAAAATATTTTGAGATAGAATAAAATTGCAGCTAAAAACTGTTTAAAAGTGCGAATTTTATTTATAAAATTTAAAAAATAGCAAAATCCGGTCTTATCATTAAGTTGCCCCCCCCACCTAAAATTGTTCAAAAATCATATTTACAGGCGCATAAAAAAATGTTTGCAGCGCATCGATTTAGTATTATCAAATTTATAAATTTTTTTCTGTAACGCTAGTTTTATAGAACCGGCTAATCAACTAAAACTGTTCAAAATATTGTTATACATTTTTTATGAAATCCCAAACTAACAAAATATGTAAATATTGTTGGAATTTTGCTATTAATTTGGTCATAAACTGTTGAAAGGTGCAAAATTCTATTTATAAAAAGTCAAAAATAGCTATATTTGGTTATAAAATATTACAATATTGTCAGAAAGAATCAAAATCCAGCTATAAACTGTTTAAAAGTTCAAAATTCTATTTATAAAATGTCAAAAATATTAAAAGTATGTTAGAAAGAACCAAAATCCTTGCCAAAAACAGTTAAAAAGTATAAAATTCTATTTATAAAAAGTCAAAAATAGCAGGATCTGGCTATGAAATTTCAAAATACATATTGATAAAAATTCGGCCATAATCTGACTAAAGGTGCCAACATTCTACTTATATAATGTCAAAAATAGCAAAATTTGGCCATGAAGTATAAAAATATTTTAAGAAAACATCAAAGTTTGGTCATAAACTGTTAAAAATTCTATTTATAAAAAGTCAGAAATAGTAAAAAGTATTTTCAAAAAGAACAAAAATTTAGCCAATACAAAACTGCAAAATTCTGTTTATAAACTGTCACAACAGCAAAATCCGGTATTAAACAATTTATTGTCAAAAAGCACTAAAATCCAGCCATAAACTTTTAAAAAGTATTTTTTTTACAAAATCTTATTGGGATTACTTTTTAAGATCTTAGCGCCACTGTGGCTGGAATAATAACTAATGCATGACATGCATGTGCCGGTGTTGCCATTCATATGTGGGATTACTTTTTAAGCTTTTAGCACCATGGTGGTTGAAATGTGAATCAATGCATGTTGCTACACGTGCTTATGTCGTATGGTTTGTGTTTATATGCTGTAGAATTTAAAATGTTTAACACTTTCAAATAAAATTGAGGTTCTGAATTTAGTTTTTTTGTGTTAATTTTGCATAATCGGACCAGCCGCTTAATCGAACCAAAACAAGCCGCTCCCGAAGTGGTCCGATTAAAGCCTCGTTCATACTCATCCGATTTTTTCATTTTTTCTGCGATTAAAAATGGCCGCCTGTCAAACCAAAAAATTGCGATTATTTTAACATGCCATTGAATTTTTATTAATAATGTAATTAAATGAATTGTAATTAAATATTATTGTTAAAATAACTGTAATTGAAAGTTTCGCTAAATTTAAATCAGATTTTACAGTTATTAAATCAAACGCCAGTACTGTAATGAAACAGATCAGATTGTGGTTATGTTTGTATTTGTAACTTCACTTCATTATACTCTTTGTTGAACCGACGTTACGCGCGCTGTTGCCAAACTTACGTACAATAATTTAAAGCTAAAAACAATTTATTTATTAAATACTAACAATCTCCAATGTTAATTATTAATTAAAACATCAAATAAAGTAAAATAATTCAACTCCAACAATATAACAAAAATATTTTAAAAAAATGACGCGTTTTGTAACATATCTACATTTGTTTATGTGTTCTCGAGGTTAACTTTGATAAAATTTATTTTTTTAAATTGTATTTTCGAAAGTCATTTTTGATGATATTTTGTATTTTTATCAATCGGACAAAGTTGAATCCGGAGCGGTATTCTGGCGTTAGCAATATATTGCCCTTGCTATTTTATATGACAAGGGCATGTGTTGACAAATATTTTCATGACGTAACATATTGATACGCCTTATTCTGTTGTCATTGTAAAGTATTGCTATAGAAAGGCAGGCGCCATCTATTAAACTAAACGTAAGATAGTTTGTTATTATTTTTGAGCGCGAAAATATGAAAAAATAAAATGAAATTATTATTTATATGGAGTGCATTCTATATTATTAAAACTACTAATCTAATAATTTATATTTTTAAATAACTATGTGTCAATATAAAAAAAATAATATTAAAGTAATAAATTATATCCTAAAAATTATCTAATGAATATTTCTAGTTACAGTTAATGGATTAATAAATTTGATGAATGATGAATGAAAAAATATCATTGTATGAATATTTTGCATTAGTTTTGTTAGTTTAAATTTCAACAGATAATAGTTGTTATGCTAATTAGTAATAAAATATATATTTATGTTTATGGTATAGTATGCCCATAGATAGTGTCCTTACTACAGTGGCTTGAATTATCTCAGCGGATTACTTCATTACTAATTGCCTTGGAGAGACAATTATGTTTGTATTATGTACCATAAATAGCTTATAACACCTCGATGTTCAAGGGTGAAAATATTATATAAATATACAATATTTTCACCGTTGAATACTGCTTCGGGTTTGAGGTATATAATACAATCATAATTGGTTGCTAATGAAATAATCCGTTAAGGCCATGTCGTAAAGACACTATATGTATGGGCATACTATATATTAGATGTTGAATATGAAAATAAATTTGAAAACTGGATTGACGATATAATAATTTCGTCAAACACATTATGTTTACTATAAACAAAATGTAATAAACATATTAATGTGTTTATTACATTTATAACTAATTCAGTTTCACTTAAGGTAAATAAATTAAGTCTATAATTAAATCATTCAGTTTATTTTACAAAAAATACATATATAATATAAATTCCTCCGAGCAAGACTCAGTCCTAGATATTTCTTCTACGCTCTTCTCTTTCGAATGTCCCAACTACCACAAACTAGCTATAATCTAAAAAAAATATTATTAATTGTAATTATGTATAAATAAATTAAAAAAATATATTATATTCAATTAATATAACTCTACATATAAAATGTTTGGTAATTGCAGGTTACATTAGCACCATTAAAAATTGTAGTTGCAGAATATTATATTAAACGCTTGATAAAATATTTAATTTTAAATAATTTATTATGTTGAAAGCCAAATTTAAATATCAAACATTTTATTTGTACCTTTAATTTAATAAATTATATAAAATAACCTTAAAAAATATTTTTATAATATACATATAATATACGCAAATAACATAAATTAATATAAAATAATAAATATCTTACCTTAATATAAAACTTGCATATAAAATATAAACAAACTGTAGAGTGAAGGCTGCTATAAACACTGAAAACACTCAGGCGCTATTGACAAACGACTGGGCAACACCTCCCGAGGTGGTGAAAGGAATAGCAATGCCTTGAATGATCTATGACGTCAGCTGCCCTTGCTACACATCGCCAGAATACCGCTATCAATACCTACTCCGTTTTTTAGCAACAGCTGTCACATATATCCACGTGGATATGAGCGCCAGAATACCGCTCCTGGAACATTGTGCGATTTTATTTTTAATAAAAGTGCCTAACTTCATTTCATTTAAAGGTTGATATGTCATATAGGTTATGTATTTAAAAAAATAATAATTTTACTGATTATTACAAATTACATAAAACTATGTTTACAAAAATAACTAGTTTTAAATATGTGGTAAAAATTGGTTCATATAAATACTAAAAATATATAATTTTACTTTTAAACTTTAAATAATGTTTAAATACAATAAAATAATTATTGTTTAAAACAAGTATAATTAAATTAAAACATATTTTTAAGTTTTAAAAGGTATTATAGATCTAATTTTTAAATCAATTATTAGTATAAATATAAAAGTTACTAAAATAAAAACAAAATGTCACTAGAAAAAATCGCAATAAAAAAATCGGATCAGTATGAACGAGATTTTGCGAGAAATATTTTGTTACAATAAAAAAATCGCAATACGCAAATCGGATGAGTATGAACGAGGCTTAATACATGGATTATTTTTGCGCAAGCGCCGACTTTGTACTGGTCTCCGACTGAATACAAATTGCTCGTCGGTTGGAACGCGCCACAACCAAGTTTTTGACTAAATTCAAATATGAAATAATAAAACAATTTACTACGTTTTTTATCACTAATTTGTGATAAAAAACGTAGTAAATTGCTTTATTATTTTATTAACATGAGTTATCACGTAGTAGAGGTCACAACCATCAATTATATTAAATTCAAACAGTTTTAAAAAGTGAGGTTATGTAATATAAACAAATCTTAAAAACTAAAATTGTTTAACATATCACACCTGACGTTGTAAATCACATTATTCTATTACTATTTTTATACAAATAAATATATAATTAAACAGTTACTCATCTTTAAAAAACTATTTTACAATGAACTTTATTGCTTTATTTTTCACTAAAACTATAATTAAGTTTCAGATAAATAAATTACTGTTATTATCATTAAATTTAAATTTTACTAATTAAATAAATTGCGGTAGCTGCGGCAGAAGGTATTTCAATTTCATTAATTTCAATAGCGGCAACATTTTTACTCTTTGCGCATGACTGGAGCGGTTCCGGATTTTTAGTACATGCTTCTGATCGCTGACTGTTTCTGACGGTCCACAACTTGGTTGTGGACGATTTGGGGTCAGGTTGGAACGCCCGACTTCTAGACCTAGTCAGAGTCATGGTTTGTGTACGGTTGGAACGCGAAAGTTCAACTGCGCACAATCCTGACGGTCCCAAACCGCGTTTGGTGTCGGTTGGAACAAACCTATTATCAATACTTTACATTTTGTAATTAAGATTGATAACCCAGATTTCCTGGTTAGATTGACTTTTAATTTTGATTTCAAGGTTAGAAATATGCTAGATCTTGAACACTTAATTTACACTTGAAGTTTGTGTTTATTAAATAAATTTATTTTAATAACATGTCTAATGGAAAATTATATAAACTAATTGTTTGTTAATTACTTTATAATTTTAATTTTTTAAATGTTTTTTAATTTCTAAATCTTCCATAAATATTAAATTTTTATCCAAAATAGCTTGTGTTGAAATTTTGTGGTTGTTTAAAATCAAATGTTTTGCGAAATTAGATTTTTCTATGTCTTTATTTCTAAACGCTCTTATATGGTCCTTATATCTAATACGTATTGAAGTTTCTAATGGTTTCTCCAAATATGCAATCACTACAATTTAGTTTATAAATGCTACTGTTATCCCAAATATGTGTTTTTTCTTTTGGATTTAATAATATTGATTTTAAATTATTAAATGTTTTAAATGCTACTGTAATTTTGAAATTTTTATCCAAATAACAAGATAATTTTTCAGATATTTCATCAAAATAAGTTCTTATTTATTTCTTTAGAAATAGGATATATTTTATTAATACAAATTTTGAATTGCTTTTTATTTAAAATTTTAATAACAATAGATTCATTGTATCTATTGTTTGTAGCTATTTCTTTAATAATATTATTTTTTTTATTAAAATTTTTGTTTCTTTAATGGTAAAGAAGTTGCTCTGTGGATTAAACAATTGAACACTGATAATTTTTGATTTAATGGATGAAATGAATCTTTTGGAATAATTGTATCTGAATAAGTTGATTATCTATAAATTTCAAATTTATTTCTAGTGAAGATTTTCCAGAAATTAAAGAAATCCAAAACAATAATTTAAAACAGAAATTAAAAAAAGTAAAAAAAAATTTATTGTCTAACTTTGAAATTAACAATCTTACGGTTTAATAAAAACACATAAAACTGATTTTCCTATCAGACCAGTAGTATCTTATGTTCATTGTCCAAATTTTAAATTATCAAAATAAATAAATTTAGAAAATTATATGATTATAATCCAAAGTTTAGCATAAATAGATTAGTAAATCATTAAACTGAAATTGGATGTTTATTAGATAGAAAGTTCCGGCAATAAACATTAGTTTAATTAAAAAAAATTGGAAAATTTGGAAAATAAAATAATAAATTTTAATTTTAAGGAAAATATTAAATTTTGGTACAAGTATGTTGATGATATTCTTATTTATTTTAAAGGAAATTAAAATGATTTGGATAGTTTATTAAATTTTGTAAATAATATTCATAAAACAATTAAATTTAAATTAGAAATTGATGAAAACAAACTAATTAATTTTTTGGATATAGCTATTTCACAAATTGAATCAAAATTTAATTTTCATTTAAGTGGTAGAAAATATTACCTAATAATTTTGTAATCCACTTGTTGTCATTGAAGCAATTAGCACGTTTGTGTTTTTTGGTCTGTCAAAAATATTTCTATTTTTGTTTTAAGAGAAACAGCTTTGAACCTTTTTTTTAAGTTATTTGAGGGTTTTTGGCGACAGATCCAAATACCTTCATATTTCAGTGGCTTCGACTTTTGCATCTTCATTCGGTTTGTATGCTACTCTGCATGTTACTTTACTTCCCTTCTCTAGCTCTAAATCTAATTTTACTATTTGTGAGTTTACACATTTCTACTTTTGTATACTTTTCTTCAATTTCTTATGTATAAGTATTGTCACCTCTTCTTTTGTCCTTTCTTCTTTTTTTACATTGCTGCGTAATTCAGTGAAGTAACTAAGGCGGTGCCGTCGGTGCCCCCGCACCGGGCGCAGTATGAGGGGCGCAAAAACCACTTTAATTTTATAATTTTCGAGTTTGAAAACGTTAAAGAGAAAAATTAAGAATTTCCTAGGAAAACAACTAAGAAAAACGCAACTGTTTACTTGAAACTCCCTTGTAAACAGAGGGAGGAGGGCGTAAAAGACGTTTTTGCACCGGGCGCATCAGAAGCTAGTTACGGCACTGCTGTGTATTAGTACATATATGATCATTTAGTAACCTTGTTGTTTTGCCTTTTGTTTCTGTGATTTCAAGCACTTTCTGCTTTTTTGAATTCTTTTTTTCCATGCTTTGTATATTCTATGTACCTATTGTTACGGTTGTTTTGTCTTTTTGTTCTCTTTTTTTTTTTGTTTCTTGGTTTTTCTGTCTGTCTTTTTCAAGCTTTATTAGAATAGCCTCCATATTGTAGTTACCTTTTTTGTTTTGTATTTTCTGTTCCTCTGGTTTTTGTTGTCTTTCACTTTTCAGCTTAATGATTTGTTTTTTTTTTTTATAAACTGGTTTCTTTGTTTTTTTGCGTTACTTTCATTCTCCTGCATGAGTTTGCAATTTTTTGCTCAGGTCGTCACTGATCACCTGTTTGTTTTCTTCTGCTTCTTGTATCTTTCCAGTTGTTTGTTTTTGATTACGTAGTAAATTTTATAAAATAATATTAATGACAGTAATTTCAATATGTCAAACATATCTCTCAGCTAATTTGATGAGATTTTGTTTTGGAATAGCTGAGCTTGCATCTTAAGACGCAGCTTCAGATATAGTTAAGTCTGCAATAACAGGGCATTTGAAATTTCTTTTTTACAAGTTAGATGATTAAAAAAAATTGATTAATACTATATTTTTATGTAGCTGCAAGCAAAGTCTATGAGTAAGATACAGTGAAGTTATTAGATACCATAACCAATTTATTGCAACAGTTGTTGCGACAATACTTATTACTAGAGCAATGAAGGTGAATCGAAAGTCATGTTACTCTCAACACTGTTACCACAACACACCACTGATAAGATAGTAATATTTAAAAATTGCTCAAAATTATAACAATTTTTTTGTTTCAATATCATCCTGAATATATCAAATTTTTTCGGCTTCATTAAGTTGGCCTTCTAGGAAAAAAAAATATAAATTTGAAAATATTAAATTAATTCGCTTGTAATGCGCTGTAAAAAAAAATTATTTGCTTATGTATGTAAATATGATTTTTAAACGTGGGGGGGGGGGGGGCAAGTTAATAAATAAAAATTAATATGCACCAGCAAACAAAACATATCTGATGCTGTGCATTTCACTATTTTAAAACTTATTTTGAATAAACATTAATTTTAATTTTTAAAACGATTTTATTTAATTTTTTTCCTATGAAGAAAATAAAATAAAATTGTTTTAAAAATTATAATAAAGGACGTTCAAAAAACAAATCTATTCTAATTAATTTTAATAATACTAAAATTATTATAGCTTAAAAATAGATAATTGTATGTGACCTTGTTTTTTTAAACTCTTCAAATTCATAATCTATTTTAGATAACAATAAATTACATTTTAAAACACATGCAAATTATATTTTAATTAGGATTTGTTTTTATATGTTCTATAATGATTATTGAATCTTTATTTTTGTGAGTGAGATGAAGTTTGATAATTGCCATAATTTTTTTAATACTTTTTGGCCCACTTTTTTTAAGACTGGAACAGATGGTTTTAATAAAGGCAAGCAAAAACAAAGAAATTAGAATTTAACATCAATGTTAAAATATATCTAGAATAAGCCAATAACATATTATTATATTAAAAATTAAATTTTTAATTGTAATAGAGTGGGAAAGGGAAAAGTGTTAACCATTAAATTGCCGCATAAGTGCGTATAAGTGCGCATTAATATAGTATATTCATATCATTAAGTTTATTAAGTTAATCTTATTTACAAATGAGCGCACAAAAAAAGATTGCGGAGCATAAGAGCACATATCGAGCGCTTTAATCTAGTATAATCATAATTGTAAAATTTTACAGGGGGCTTATCATTAAGTTGTCCCTCTACCTAAAAATGTTCAAAAATCATACATATACAGATGAGCACATAAAATTTTTAGTTTGGGGCCAACTTAGAGTCAATTTTTTTCATGTTATTATAAATAAATAATATCAAACTAACCCTGTTTTTTTTGCAATTGCAATTTAAAATATTTTACAGATTAACATGTTCTTAAAATTTTTAAATGTCATTTTTAGCTGACACAAAAGTTATAAAATAACGCCAGTGTCATTATAACAAGTTTGAAAACTACGACTTTTAATTAAGAATGACTTTCCTTTGAAAAATTGATAATATGAATGTTTTTCTCTTGTTAAGTAATTTCTGGGACATATAGAAAAGGTACTGCATACAAGAAGTACTGAATTGAAATAATTTTGAAAATTAGAGAAAGATTTGTTGGGTATGGTTGAAACATGTTGCTCATGTGACTACTTAGGTAGGGTTAATTACTGGTTTGAGAGATCAAGCAAATCTTAACTTTTCAAAAATTGATGATTAATAGGTTTAGTTTTGATTAATATTTATTAGATAAACTGTTCATAGATGTTTTGATAATGATAATTAACATTGATTCAATTCAATGTATTGATTATTTTTTAAGATAGAAACTGACAATGAAACTTTTATTATCAGTGAATAGATCTCATAATTATATTGCAAATATAAAATTCAATATATGAACTCGATAGATGCAAAATAGTTAGTCATTAAATACAAAGATCTTTATTGGCACAAACATAAATACATTGTGTAATAATAATAGTCAATAGTCGTTTTCTGGCGAGCTTACTTGAGTTACCTAAAAGTATGTTTCAGTTATATTCGACGTCATACGCTAACGTCACAAAAAGTCTACATAAAGTTACTCGCCAGAAAACATAAAGTTACCATTGCTTTGTTTACAATTACAAATGACAATTTTATAACCAATACTTTTCAACATATCATTTTTTAATCTATTTTATGAGTTTTCGGAAAAGAATTTTGTAGTTTTTGTGTATATAAACACATGTCCAATGTTCTATTGTATTAAATTAAATCATTTTAACGTACATATAAACATAAATTGGCACGCGCACCTTACTTTTTGCACATACGGAGGTCTAGATCTCCGTAAGCTTCAGTAATCTATTTTCATGTTACTGAAGCATTCTCAAGTAAGATGTGACGTCATTAGTAAGGTTGCCAGAATACGAGTAAGATGTAACTGCAACTTATCGAAGGATACTTTTTTTCGCCATAAAACGATTAAATACCATGTTGTCAAATGTTCCTTAAATAATTAATTAATAATTTTTATAACAAATGTGTGAAGATCTATTTTGGAAGATCATATGTTTAATATGGGAAATGTATCAATTGAAAACATTACACCTTTTATTATTTCATTAGGAATATTTTCAGAAAGAACCAAAAATCTGGCCAAAAAGATTAAAAAGTGCAAACTATTTATAAAATGTAAAAAATAACAAAATCCAGCCTTGAAACATCAAAATGTTGTTCGAAAGCACCAAATCTAGTCATAAACTGTTGAAAAGACTAATAAAGTTTATGAAATCCCAAAATTAGCAAAATCCTGCTATGAAATATTAAAATATTGTCAGGAAGCATAAAAATTCGGCTGTTAAAAATGTAAAATTCTTTTTATAAAATGTCAAAAAATCTGGCTATAAAATATCAAAATATTGTTGGAAACAACCAAAATCTGGCAATAAATTGTTAAATAGTTTAAAATCCAATTAAAAACGTTTATAAAATTTAAATATTGTCAGAAAGAACCAAAACTGGGCCATAAACTGTTAAAAAGTGCAAAATTTCTTAATTTATCAAAAATAGCAAAATCTGGTTATATATATACAAATATTGTTAGAATGTATCAAAATTCGGCCATAAACTGTTGAAAATTCTACTCATAAAATGACAACATTAGCAAAATCAAGCATTGAAACATGAAAATATTGTTAAAAATCATCAAAATCCGGCTATAACTTGTTGAAAAGTGTAAAGTTCTATTTATAAAAAGTCTAAAATAGCAAAATCTAGTCATAGAATATTAAAATTGTGTCAAAAAGAACCAAAATACGGCCAAAAACAGTTAAAACTATTAATAAAAAATATTTTATTGTTAGGAAGTATAAAATCCTGCTAAACTGATCAAAAATGAAAATTTTTGATCTTGAAACATAAAAATATTGTAAAAAATCAACAAAATTGGTCTTAAACTGTTAAAAATGCAAATATCTGTTCATTGAAATATTTTCAGATAGGATCAAAATCCGATCAAAGACGGTTAAGTGCGAAACTGCTAAAAAATGTATTTTATTAATGAAATCCTAAAACTCGTACTTGAGCCAGATTTTGTTAATCTAGCCATTGTTTGAATATTGTTAGAAATAGCAACATTTGGTCATAAACGGTTAAAAATTCTATTTATAAAATGTCAAAAATAACTAAATTTGGTCTTGAAACATCTAAATAATGACAGAAAGCACCAAAATTCGGCGATAATGTTTTGAAAAAATGTAAATAGTTTTGTGATATGACATAATGTCTAAAATAGCAAAATCCAGCCATAAATTATAAAAATATTGTAAGAAAATATAAAAATTTAGTCATAAACTGTTAAAAAGATATATATCATATAAGATGTTTTAAATATTTAAAAAAAAAAACAAAAAGTGGGCAAAAATTGATTGAAAACTGCAAAATTCTGTATATTAAATGTCAATAGAGCAAAATTTGGCATTGAAAGAAAGCACTAAAATAGTATAAGTGTAATTTTTTTTATAAAATTCTAAAAATAGCAAAATCTAGCTTAGAAATATCAAAAATGTTGTTAGAAATCTGAAATAAACTGTTGAAAAGTGCAAAATTTGACTATACAATTTTAAGCAATTCAAAAGGTACTGTAAACTCTTTTAAAGTGTAAAAATCTTAATGAAAAAAATAGCAAAAGCCAGCTATACAATATGAAAAATATTGTAAAAAAAACAAAATCTAGCCATAAACTGTCAAAAAATGCCAAACGCTATTCATGGAATGTCAAAAATTGTAAAGTAGTGTTGAAAAGGCCCTGTATGCTTGTAAGTCCTTTCCATATAGCAGATTCTTACTTATAAGTAGCTGATATGAACATGCCTGTAAAGTGAGGAAATGGGAGATGTGTTGAGAATATTGATTAAAATTAATTATTATACAGGGTGTCCGGAAAATACGTGTACAACGTTTGATGACAGACTCCTGACGTCAAAATAGGTCGATCTAAGCCGACTTAGTTATATCCAAAATTGTCTCGTTTAGCCGGTAGAGGGCGTCAAAAAAAACAAAAGTATAACAAAGTTGAAAGTATCTATTGTAAGAAACTAAGTAAAACAAAAACATTACTTAAGCAAATGTGTAAAATGACCGCCATCTTGCTGAATACACTTATTAACACTCTTTAAAAAATGATATTGGACCCTATCTAATGTCTCGGGATTATTAAAATGGTTGCCTGCATTTAAAATCCGCTGCAATAAATCATCGCGTGTGTTTACCGGAGTCTTGTAAACTTCTGTTTTAATAGCGCCCCACAAAAAGAAGTCACACATATTTAACTCAGGAGAACGTGGTGGCCATTTTACTGGTGCATCATTGCCTCTTCCAATCCATCGGTTGGGATATTGATGATGTAAGTATTGCCGAACGGCAACGGAAAAATGGGGCGGGGCACCATCATGCATATACCACATTTCCCTCCGAAGTAAAAGGGGCAAATTCTCCAGAAGAATTGGTAATGTGTCTTGCAAAAAATTTAAATAAATATTTCCATCTAACCTGTCTGGAATAACAATGGGACCAATAAGGTAGTGATCAATAATACCTGCCCAAATATTAATTTTAAATTGATGCTGATGTGCAACTTTAATGGCATGTGGATTTTCATCGGAATAAATATGTTCGTTGTGCAGATTGGTTACCCCAGATCTTGTAAAGCATGCCTCGTCAGTAAACATAATTTTTCTACAAAAATTTGGAACAAGGATTCTTTTGTTTCTAATAAATTGACAAAATGTAAGCCGCATGGGGGGATCAGTCGGTAAAAGTTCCTGGACTTTTTGTATGTGGTAAGGATGTAACAACTGTTCTCTTAAAACCTCATTGACAATCGTTTTAGGAACATTTAACTTACGTTCTAAGAGACGGGTACTGGTACTTGGTTCTTCTTCAACTCTTTCCAGAATCATCTCTTCTGTTTCCACAGTTCGAGTTGTTCGCATACGACCCCTGCCTTCAAACTTTTTCTCAAAACTGCCCGTTTCCCGAAGATGACGCTCAATATTGGCAAATGTTTGGTGGTTTGGTATACGACGGTTAGGAAACCTCTCCATGTAAACCCTAACAGTCTGACGCCCATTTCCTTGACAAAACACGTATGCCAGGAGCATGTCAACTTTCTGAGAGTTTGTATAATTTTCCATTTTTAATGGTAAAATGAACTTGTAATTCAAGAATGTTGATCATATACTTGAGTAAATTTCATAGACTGGTGACAATTTGTCAATAATTGTCAAATTATTAAACGCCATAGCAACAAGGTCACTTAAAAAATTATTGTTACAGGTAATTTCCGAGGGGTTAACAACTTGCGTAATCAGTGTACAAAATAAAAATAATCATTACAAAATCAAATAATAATTACGTAATATTCGTAATCATTACATAATCAAGTAATCATTATATAATCACGTAATAATTATATAATCACGTAATCATTACATAATCTTGTAATAAATAGTGTAATCAAATATTAAAACACGCGTATTCAAATAATCAAATATTGATTACGCGTATTCAAATAATCAAATGTTGAGTACGCGTATTCAAATAATCAAATATTGATTACGCGTATTCAAATAATCAAATGTTGAGTACGCATATTCACATAATCAAATATTGGTTTTATGGAATCATTTATATTTGCATGGTAAATTCAGTCGTGTCCAATCTGTATCTAATTGTGCCGCTAGAGATTTATTCCCAGACAATTTCACAGGTGTTTTTATACAACTCTTGGCATGTGTGTGTGTGTGCAGTTATTTATTTATTATATTAAAATAAAAACCTACTTCAGTCGAACATAATTATTTAGTGGTACAAATTTATTATGTATTGTTATTATTTTTGTTGAAAAGATTTGTATGTGTTTATTTTTTAATGTAATAAATCACATTGTTATTCTTGGTGGTGAATTTTTTCTAATCTACATAAAACATTAATAAACATCGAGGTAGGTATATTTTTAGATTATGTTTCTTATTATGTATAAGAAATTGTAGTAAGTACTTGATTGAAGATTATTATAAAACATAAGTATTATAATAATATATTAATATTATACATTATCAAAATAATTTTATGATCGGTATAAAATAATTAATGCATTCAGATTTAATACAGAATTATAAAATCTTAAAAAAAAATGGGTACTTATTGAATAATCATGTAATCATTACATAATCGCATAATCATTTTCATAATCACGTATTTATTGAATAATCATGTATTCATTACATAATCATGTAATCATTACGATTTTATTAAATAATCACGTAATCATTGCGTATTCATTAAATAATCACGTATTCATTGTGTATTCATTAAATAATCACGTAATCAATGCATAATCATAATCATAATCTTGTAATCATTACATAATCACGTAATTATTACATAATCACGTAATCATTACATAATCACGTAATAATTACGCGTATTCATAATCAGGTGTACATTTTTTTACTAAGTTGTTAACCCCTCGGTAATTTCTTTTTAATATTTACAAATTTTTGACGCCCTCTACCGGCTAAACGAGACAATTTTGGATATAACTAAGTCGGCTTAGATCGACCTATTTTGACGTCAGGAGTCTGTCGTCAAACGTTGTACACGTATTTTCCGGACACCCTGTATACATAACAATTATAGAACAAATGTAAAACAAATTAATTTCAAGGTCAGAATAATAGTGAGACAAATTTAGAACATGCTTTTTTTCCTATGTAATCAATGTGAATATTGTGTGCATTAGTGTAACATAAACCTAGCTGTTTTGTTTTGATTTTTGAATCTAGATTTATTGCTCAGCAAATATAGAAGAATTTTATTTTTTTTACTCTTACTTTTTCTTTCATTGATATTTGGTTGAAAATACAATTACTGAATAAATGGTTGATATTTTTTGGTATCTATTATTAAAAACATCACCTACAAATTATATTTAAATAATATATTAAACTGGGCTGCTCTGTGTGATTGTACCCTACACAAAGAATACGAATGAAAAATTTCATAAAAATTAAAAAATATTTTGTTTAAAAAAAACGATTTGGTTTTTCAATACTGTGTGGTTATTTTCTGTTTCTATGGAAATTGAGATTAGATGAATTGGTTAAATATTAAATTATGTATTTAATATTAATGCTGTTGTTTTGAATTTCATTCATTCATAATTATGGTCACAAATCAAAATGAGACAGAGACATTGATATTATTTTTGATGCTTTAACAGATTCATATTTTCTACACGAATACCTCAATATTGAGATTTTTGCTGATTATGAAAAATTAAAACTATTTAATATTATATGCTCCCTAACCCGGTGTTTTGTGAAACTTGGCATTCTGTGTGTCTTTCACTTGAATCATTTGGCACTGCTGTCATTTTAATATTCAATTCATCTGAAACTGTTGTGGGATAGGGTAACCAATTTTTAAATCTAAATTGTTTTGTTTTTGTGATTTTTATTATTAATAATAATTTATATTTAATAAAGTGAATTAAAACAAATAAATACATACATACATACCCATTCCTTTTTGGGGTAGGCAGTAACACTGTACAATAGCCCACTTTGGTTTTTAAACCTTACATCGAACAATTTCTCTCCACGTATTTCTGTCTTTACACACTTTCTTTGCTTCAGCAATATCCATACATCTGGTCATGCAGCTCTCTTATTTTTACCACTTTTAATTTTTCTTATTTGCACGCATTCATCTACAACTTTCAACCAATTTAAAAAAAATAAAAAATTTATAAATTATAATACATATATGTATATAATAAAATGAATATCATAATTTCTAATTCTAATTAAAAAAACATCTCATGTAGAAAATTAAATTGCAGAAAATGTGCTAGATAATAATTTAATTAATAAATAAATATATATATATATATATATATATAGATAAAGTAAGAAAGAAGTCAATGTGAAATACCCTATTTAATTTAAACTCGTACTTTATTATGGAACCAACAACAAATTTGTCAACTGACAATAATATTCAAAAATTTTTGTACAAACAAATTCAGTTCAGAAGGTTTGATAAAAATTAGTATTGTTTGTCATGCTTTATAGTTTTGAATTTCATTTTGCAATATGGTTATAGATAAGGTGTAAATTAGTAAATAATGTAGATTTTATTTATTTCTTTATTCTTCTTCTTATAGTGCCATACTCGCTACGAGTGTTCGGCGCCCCTCTCGTATGTTTGTGGTGCGCGATAATAGTTCCACACAAACATACGGGACCTACAGTTTAACGTGGAATCCGAACCACACCACTAAAAGGGTTTACTAGGCAAATACTTTGCTGGTTTGCCATTGCCTTGCAAAGGAGACGACCGCATCGAAATATGTTTGACAAATTAGATATTGCCGCTGCCGGGAATCGAACCAGGGCTGCCTGCACAACAGTCCTCGCACTAAACCATTGTGCGACGGTAATAATATTAATAAAGAAATAAATAAAATCTACATTATTTATTATAAAATTAACTAATTTACACCTTATCTATTAGAAAATTAACTAAAATACGCATCATTTTACATTTTAAGACTATGTAGCGCATGATTTCATAATTAATTAAAATGTACTTCACAGTTGACTTGAGTTTTTGATATGAAAGTAAATTTAAATAGAATTCAAATTATTTGTATTTGTTTAATTCTATCTTATAATATTATTATGTTTGGATTTTGTTGTATAACTTTAGATTACATTTTATTTATTATACAAACAGGTTTTGGTAAGACAAGTTAACACGATAAGTGTATTGTTACTTAATTAGTTTAAAAAGAAAACTATTTACATATTTGTCACTGCAGTTTTATAATTAAATTAATAGATTATAAATATGTAATTTATTTATTAAAAATCTAATGTGTGGTTAATATTATGGTGCTCATTATTATGGATTTACCTAAATATATGTTGGCAAAACCCATCATTAAGTGCCAAAAATTTCATGCAAATTTTATGTTATAATAGAAGTACTTGAAAACTGGAAAACCCCAAAGTGTAATTAAAAATTAAGTGGCGTTTATTAGGAAATATGTATATTTAATTATCAATTTGGAAAGTACACAAAAATATTATTATGATCAAAATGTAGTTTTTAGGCTTTCAGGAAGATTAGTGGTTTTTACTTTATTTTATTTACATTGTGTTTATTATTTATACATATGATAAACATTATTTAAAATTGTAATTTAAGTATATGCGACATTCTTTAGTTAAAAGTAATCCGGCTCAAATCTATATCATTATAATAATATCCTCTTTGGATGTTCAAAATATTTAAATTTAGGCAAAAAATCTGACTTCTTGCAAAAATTTCTTTACCCTTTCGCTACTAAAGGGTCATATGTGTCCCAGTAAAATTTTTGCTTAAAAAATACGACTTTTATTTTCTTGAATAATTTTAATTTTTTTGATGGATAATAGGATAGAGTCAATACTAGAAGTAATTTATTTGATCACAATAATTTTAGAATATTTTTAACAAAAAATATTGTCTGGGATTTACATATATGTCCCACCCGTATAAATTTGAGGGATATATACGTCCCAGTAGTATAATAGGATGAATAATACCCAAATGTTCTATGAATTATTTATTATAAAAATAAAGAAAACAACTTATTCTAACAAGTATAAATGTAAATTTATGTATGAAAGGATAAAAACACACATTACGTAATGGTATATCACAAGCAGAACACATTGTTTTGGTTCTTTTTTCTTCTTTTATCTTGCCGCAACCACGGCATCTTCTTCTAGTTTTCATCACTATCGGTTGGTGATCTCCTACATTTATTAGGTTCTGTGCAAACGTATTTGATCTGCCATATGAGCGTTTTCTAATTACTGTTGCATTTTTGCGACCTGCCGATATTAGCGCTTCTGCTAGGTTTACTAGAAAACTGATGAAAGGCATATTAGATTTATTACAAAGCACCTTGTAGATAATCCAAGCAGCAGTCGTCATAAGAAGTTTGTAAAAACTCTCTTCCACCACTTCAATAATTTTCTATCAATTTCATATAGCCCAGTGAGCTATAATATCGTTTCCTGAAAAATCAAGCTGACTAATAAAAACTGCTAGGATAAAGTAAACCCAGTATAAAATACTAGTGGAAAACATATAAAATGTCGATTATGGTTGAAAAAATTGACTAAAACTATTAAAAAAACATGTAATTCTACTTATCTAAATTAACAATTTTATAATGCTATAACCAACAACAATTGCACTGAATTTTATCTGAACATATGTTCAACAACATAGAATGAGGTTAAAACTAGTCATGCATGCAAAAATCGTCTCTATAAATAGAATGCGGTGATTCCCCTAAACGACTGAACGATTGGGACAACATTCATAATTATTTCATATCAATTTACAATAAATTTCAAACCTACAATATTTTTTAAAGTTTGGCTGGGACAAATATAACCCAATAGTAATTACAAAACGAAAATATGCGAAATAAAGTCGTATCGAAAGGGTTAAATAACAAAATGTAGAATTTAATTATAAAATTTTGGATTTTTGTTGTGAAAATTCAGCTTTGTTATGTCAATAACAGGTTTAAATAAGTCTTAAACATAAAAATCCAGCGTTGTCTACCATTAAGTGTCAAGAATGTTTTATTTGTTAAAATATATATATAATCTATAACCTCTTAATACTGTTGAAATGTCATATTCCAGCTTAATTAATATATAAATATAAGTTTTTGGAATGACAAAATCTGACTAAATGTTTAAAATCCAATCTTGTATTGTAAAAATCTATTTCAGAACTGTCAAAAAGATTTAATAATTTCCAAAGTTTTGAAAATAATAAAATCCACCCTTGAAGAGTCTTGGTTGCTAAAATCCAACTCGATAATAATTGGGTAATAACTCAAATAACAAAATTTATACTTGAACTGTAAAAAAACCTGTTTCTTAAATTTATTAGTGGAAACAGTATATGCATACAATATACTATTATTATAATATTTAAGTATGAAACATATGGGAAACTTTTTTATTTGTTATTTCTCAGAAGTTCTTATTTTTTGTAAAAGTTTGTGGTTCATTCAAAATCATGTCTAAGACATTTCACAGATTTCACAAGCTTTAACTATCATAATTTTATTAGTTAAAAATGATGAAATAAAAATGATTAACATCTTAAAATAACATTTTTGTCATTTTACGATATTTCTATATTCAATATTAATTTGAAAACACATGTTATTTTTGTAGTCAGCACACTTTAATAACACATATTTTATTTCTTCTAGAGAGGACCCAAGAGATGCATTAGTATTACAAAAAGAATTAAAAGACATGGATTTAAACACATTACCCGAAGGAAGTGTTATAGGAACATCTAGCCTAAGAAGAACAGCTCAAATACACAGAAAATATCCCCATTTAAAAATTGAAGACATAAGAGGCAATTTAAATACTAGATTACGTAAACTAGATGACTTGGGTAAATTTCAAGCTATTGTTTTAGCAACAGCCGGTTTACATCGCATGGGATGGGAAAAAAGAATCACCAAGGTAATTGTAGTTTACAATGTTATTAAAAACAGTCATTAAAATTGTATTTTTAGATCCTTGACAGTGATGAGATGTTATACGCAATTGGACAAGGTGCCTTAGCTGTTGAATGCAGAGATGATGACAATGAAATTATAAATTTATTAAAACCTTTATACGATGCACAAACAGCTCTAAGAGTTATTACAGAACGTACTTTTCTAAGAACACTGCAAGGGGGTTGTAGTGCTCCTGTTGCTATTTCAACTGATATTACAAATATGCAGGGAACAAAACATAAATTAGTGGCTACTGGTGCTGTATGGTCATTAAATGGCAAAGAAGAGCTCATTGAAAGTGCTGATGCAATATTAGATTTACAGAAGAATGGTGCTTGTAAAACTTGTCCATACAATAATGCTAATACTACTAAGGTTGACAATATATGCACAAAGGAACACTGTTCCAAAACTGATATTGAGTGCTTGAAAGGGTGCTCATTTAAGAACAAAAATAATGATAATGGTAATTCTGATAGGCCTCATAAAAAGATGAAAACTAGTAATTCACCAAAGAAGGAAGATATTCCAATTGATTTATTAAAAACCGATCCTCATGAACACTGCCCTGTGACATTACCTGTTGGTGCTGATTTTATGGGAAAATGTCCTTATTTAGAAACCTATCATAATATAAAACATGTTAGTGTAGACATTGCAAAGGCTGGGGGTAGTATGGATATTACTAAATGTCCATTTTTTAAAGAAGTAATAAAAAACCCGGTTAATAACAAATTACCAGAAACTACCTCTAAAATTAATACATACTGTGGTTTAGTTCCTCATGATAATTTATTAGTTGAAACCATGGAAAAAGCTCTAAATCTTGGTCTAGATTTAGCACAAATGCTAATAAGTAAAGGTGCATTGGATATTATGTCTGCTGCACAAGCACACATAAGGAATTCATAATTTGGATGACATTAATGGTGCTCATTTTAAATAATTTTATGTATTGGTACAAATTTAAAATTTATTTTTTAATTTTAAATTGTTCAATATTTTTAATTGGCTGCCATTTTCTTTTTATATGTAGTAGTGAAAATTGTAATCAAAATATTAGTTAAAATGTATTCAAATTGTTTTTCTCTATACACATGTATTGGACAACTTATATTTGAGCACTTGTTTTTATTTATATTAGTGCCGTAATAGTCAAAGAAAAAATCATTGTTTTTATTTCATATTATATTGGTGAGGTGTAATATTATATAAACAAAGAAAATATTTATTGATGGTGTTTTGTATTTTACAAAGTTTATAAATGCATTTTCCATGACATTTTATTTGTTAATCATGGATATATTTTCAAAATAAAATTGAATTATATACTAGTTATATGAGATAAAATTTTGTTTTATTTTGATTATTTTTATTTAGAAATAGCAGTAAGTCAGTCTATTATAATTGGTTTATTTATTTTCCACAGTCATATTCTGGGCAGGTGGACAATGTTGTAAAGATATACAAGTGCAAACTGTCTCGACCACATGGCCATACTGTAAACTTACATGGTCTTAGTAGTAATGGTGTAAGTACTTCTACGAATAATTACTTTTTCGCCGAGCTGGGTACTATCGCCAATGAGAAGTGCTGAGTATTTTTGGTCTTATAATTTTATAGTCGTGGGATTGGTGACTTGACATCCTCTGAATCTGTGGCTTCACCAAGTGAATAAGCCTGTTAGCCATGGGTTGCTTGATAGTTTCCAGAGCAACCTGTCTGTAGAGGACGATTTTACGCTTTAAGAGAATAGCTGCATAGCAAAATAAATGACAATATCTGGGTTGTGAAACCGTCCCAAGAACGCTGTTTTCATTTCCAGGCCAGGGTCCCATCCATCTCGACTCATTATTGTTTTTTCCTTCTGGATAGGTCTCCTAGGTATTGGGTGCCTTTAGTGGGTTCTTGGGAATCATTTAGCCAGCAGCCTAGGTCCAGTAAAGTCCGTGTTCATTTATTGTTGGTTCAATTTTTTAGTTGGTGCTCCAATGCGGTGAATTCTTCTAGGGTTGGGGTGATTTGCTCTTAAGATGCTCACGTTGCTAGCCAAATTGTTACGTTCAGTGGGAACGACTCCGGATGCGGTGACTATAAAAATTTATTTGTTTTTGTTATCAAATAGACTTGGGTTGCACCGAAGCTTAGTTCTTATGAAATGTCTGTGCTTTGGGGAAGCCAGTCTAACGAGTGGGCTTTAACAATCAGTGTTGGCGCACGAGCCGGATTTTGCGCATTTCCGGGAATATTCTATGATCTTGTAAGTGAGTTCCTTTTGGAGAATGCCCCCCAGTATTTGGGACTTTTCGGTTTTTTGCTCAGTTCACTGCCGATAGTTGCTGCAGAGCCTAGTGTATGTGGATCCGATTTTCTTGCCCTATGTGAAGTTTGCGGTGCTGCTTCAAAAGTCGTCGTTGGGTATTAATTCTTTCATTCAGGCTTTTGTCGATTTTGCAATTGCAAACAGGCCAAGCCTCTACTTACGACGCTGCTTTCGGAGAAGCACTAGTTACATTCTATCCACATTGGAGAGTTAAAAAGTCAATCCTTCCCGTCTAGTGATAAAATGTAATTACTTGTTTGAACTACACAAAAGTTCAATAAACGCGGGCCGATTCCCAGAAAAATACAACTAGTCTGCGAACGTTTAAATGTGCCGTTTAGTCTGCCTGAGTTTTGTCACTTCGCCACGCACTAAAGTCACTTTAGGAAAGTCAAGTCCGATAAAATCGCATCCAAGTAGATTCGCCTATGTTTAACTGGTCGCGAGTACGCACTAAAGTTACTCGCTATAGTTTGGTCGCAAGATTTACGGATATTTGACTATAAAGCATAGCACGCGACGCACTTTTGAAATTAAAAACAACCCCGAGATGTCGGCTTGAGTATAGGTAAGATGGACAAATAAAATGGTGCAATGGAGACCAACAATAACAAAACGAAGCGTAGACACCAGAAAAGATGGACGGATGATATCAAACAACTAACAAGAAGCAAATGTTACCAGGTTGCAAAAAAATAGAAAAGAGTTAGAAGATGCCAAGGACTTATATCCAACAGTGGACGCAATAAAGGCTGAAAGAAAAAGAAGATCGTAGAACTAATCGATGGATGAAAGGGTATTTTATAGTAAACTGTAGCATACTGTAGCGGTTTCTGTCCAAGGCGTATTCGAGCATTATGTACATCTTCTGGATTTAAGTTTACTTCTATTGCCGGTAGGACAACGGTCACAACTGGTACCCCAGTACACCAGTAGTTGATTGTCAATCTGTTGACATTTATCGACTTTGCTCTGTAGAGTGGAGCAACTTCTAAGACATTTCTTGCTTCTACGTTGTTTGGATCCACAGGGATTTGATCTTTTGTGGGTTCACGAGCCTGCCGTCTGAGTCGTAGTCAGAGTCTATGGAAGTCAACCTATGTGGTGTTTAATTTCCTATCAGCGTCTGAATGAATGGCGTCTTTGGTTTTTGATGGATTGTAGATCAGTTTGGGTATTGATTTTAATCTTATTTTACGATTGACACTATACTTCTAAGTGCTGGAGTGTGGTAGTTTGACAGCAGGACGTTGTGGTTTACGCCCGTTGATGCTGCTAGTGCAACTGCCCGTTGATGTTTTGGTTGAGCTAGATTTGGGTGTGGACCGTTTTATACTAGATCGGAGCCAACACCGGTGGTCCAGAAGCAATACAACTTTTCCTGTATTTTGTCGTACTGATTCTGCGAAGTTTTGCATTGACAAAGGGTAACTGGAAACGTATAAAAATCTAACAAAATAAAAAAAAAAATTATTTTTAATTTAGGAGGATAAGATTTGCTCAATAGTTCACACTTATCACTTAGCTATTACAGCTCTCGGGAGGTGCTCTTGTCTGTCTGTCTGATGAATTGTTTCTTGCTGTTGTTTGAGGGTTCAGAGAGCTTCAACGCACTGGTGAACTTGCTTGTAGCTCTAGTATGAGATTGTCTGAATGCAATGACTAGAAAAGGAAGGGCAGGACAAGCCAACCTACAGGCCGCTGTATCTTTTAGACTGTATGAGGAAATTGCTCAAACAGATTCTGAAAGACGAGATACTGACAGAACTGAAAGAAAAGGAAGGACTAGCTTCTACACAGTACAGATTTGTAAAAAGCAGATTAACAATTAAAGCTATAAACGAAACGAAACGTGTCACTCTTGATGTTAAAAATGCGTTCAATTCTGCGCCTTGGATAGGTGTAGTAGGTGCCGTACAAGAAATAAAAATCTAGCCGTATTTGTTGTAAATGGTAAAGAGTTATTTTTCCAAAAAAACATTGCTGGTGGGGGTGCAAATGATCTTGCGGTGGTCAAGGCTAAGGTAACGAAGACACTGCCATCAACGCCATACATCAAAACACAAATTTGGTCAAACAAATTAAACTAGAGGTAGTTGCGGAGAAAACGTAGATTGTGCTCGTGAGCAACACGAGGATTTTACGATAGGTGGGAAAGTAATACTCAACACTTTAATGTAACATATATTTATTTACCATGTACACTTGCTAACACTCCGGTAGCAGAGGAGAGAGCCGTATTTTTATTAGCCATTTTGCGTGACCGATGTAACCCCTTTATTATTCTCACACATGCGCAATCAGAAGTGCGTTGTTGTCACGTCTTCTATTATTCCTAACACCCCTCCTCGATTTTTACATATCAAATCTTACAGTTTCTTACATATTAAAATTACAAAAAAAATTGATCAACTTACAACAAAAAAAAAAAATTCTTAACATATATTTAGATTGTTTCTGTAGTACACGAATTGATCGTAACTTAAGGCTTTTGTGAACATATCTGCTAAGTTTTCTTTAGAACTAACATATTTTATATTTATTTCTTTAGAATTAACTTTTTCTTTGATAAAGTGGTATCTTATATCTATGTGCTTTGACCTTTTGCTATTTTCATAAGAGTTGGCCATGTCAATTGCACCTTTGTTATCCACATACAAAACATAATTCACATTTTCATTAAAGTCTTCACATAAGCGTTTAATATTTATTTGTTCACACACACTAACTGTAGCAGCTATATATTCTGCCTCTGCAGTAGATAACGATACACATCCTTGCTTTCTTGACAACCATGTTACTAAATTATTACAATACATTGTTGCTGATCCACTAATGCTTCTCCTATCTTCTTTGTTATTTGCATAATCTGCATCTGAATACGTTTCTATCAACCTTTGATCAGATTTTACATATGTTAATGATAAATCTATAGTATCGTACAAATACTTCAACACTCTTTTAGCTTCCAACCATGCTTGTTTATTTGGTTTGTCCAGACATTGACTTAAGTAGCTTGTCGCAAATGCAATATCAGGTCTAGTTCCCGTACTAATATACATTAATCCGCCTATCAACTCTCTATATGGAACATTTACAATTTCATCTCTTGTATTAATTTCAAAACCCTTTGTTATTGGAGTTTTTGCTCTTTTACAATCAACCATTTTAAATCTTTCAACCATTTTTCTAATATGCTTGCTTTGTGATAACTTTAATTTTTCTTTTGTTCTCTCTATTTCCATTCCTAAGAAATTTTTTACATTTCCCAAGTCTTTTGCATTGAATTCTTTCTTTAATTCACATATTATAGACTTTATATTTTTGTCATATCCAGTTATTAATATATCATCAACAAACAAAATCAACCATACATTCTCACCAATATAGAAACAACAATCATTTTTGGATCTTTTTAGCTTAACATTTTCAGCAAATTTGTTAAATGTTTCATTCCAACATTTCGGACTTTCTTTTAATCCATACAAGCCTCTGTTCATTTTTAGAACTTTATTATTTCCAATGTTTAATCCTTCTGGTGGATTCACGTAAACTTCTGAGCTTAATTTACTGTTCAAAAATGCTGTTGGAATATCCAACTGTCTTAACTGCCACCCTTTTTGAACAGCTTGTGAAATTAACAATCTTATTGTTTGTAATCTTGCCACTGGGGCATAGTTATTTACGCTAAAATTTACATTTTCTTGGAAACCTCTAGCAACAATACGTGCTTTCTTTACACCATCATCTTTTGTTTTAAAAATCCATTTAGAATCAATAATTTTCTTATCTACTGGTTTCGTAACAACTGTCCATGTATTCATATTAGTATGAGCGTTTATTTCTTTGTTTATAGCTACTTGCCACCCGTCTTCAAGGGTTATGGCTTCTTGATATGTTATTGGATCTTTTCTTATAAATAAACAATATGCAGTATGTAATTCATATTCGAAATCTTTCTTATACTTCTCTGGTACTTTAATTGTTCTTGTCCGAGTCTTTCTTTCTTCTGATATAAGGTTTATTTCTTCAATACTGTCCTGATTATTTTCTATGCTTTCATTTTCAATACTACTTTGCTCATCATTGTTTTCATCATTATTTTCATGTTCTTTTTCGTTAACACTCTGTTTATTATTGTTATCGTTATTGTCGCTTGATACATTACTTTCAATTTCATTTATTATAAACTGCTCTGTTGCTTCGTTTTTATTTTCATTATTTATATATTTGTAATCGCTTTCATCAAATTCAACATCTCTTGAAATTATAATTTTGTTCGTTTGAGGATTCCACAATCTGTATCCATTTTCATTATATCCTACCATTCGAGTTTCTTGACTTCTTTCATCTAGTTTTAATTTTCTCTGAAGAATAACCGCCCATGCTTTGGAACCGAATATTCTTAACCTTTTTAGATCTAATTTGCCATAAAATATTTCTGCTGGAATTTTGTATGCTATTGCTGCAGATGGACTTCGGTTGAGTTGATACGTTGCACACATAAATGCTTCTGTCCATAAATATTTTGGCAATTTTGTTTCATTAATCATTGTTCTTGCTTTATTGTACAAAGTTCTATTAAGTCTTTCTGCGACACCGTTCTGTTGTGGCGAATATGGCCTAGTATATTGAATGTTAATTCCGTTTTGATAACAAAAGTTTTTGAAAAACTTTGATGAGAACTCGCCGCCATTGTCACATCTTATTCTTTTTACATTTATATCTTTTTGTCTCTGAATCTCTTTAATATAGTGTATTAAGTTATTTTCTGCTTCACTTTTATTTTTGAGTAAATACAATTTAACAAAGTGAGAATAATCGTCTGTTATAGTGTGAAAATATCTATGACCTTCTTTTGACATTGGTGTAATTGGACCTGCTATATCTGTGTATATTAATTCGCCAATTTGTCTACTCCTTGGCTGTTCTTGAGTATGAAATGGCTTTCTAATGCTTTTATTTTTCATGCATGAATCACATTTATTTTTTGAAATAGGTAAATTCATTATGGATAACCCCTTTTTATTGAGATGACCCATTCGCAAATGCCATAAATTACTGTCGGTAGTACATACATTTACTTCATCAACTGTTAATGTTTGATTAATAAGTAACCCATTAAAATAAAATAAACCAAATCTTTCTTTACAATACCACTTAATATTATCTTTAATTATTTCTACTTGTTTTTCTTGAAAAATAACTTGAAACTTTTTATCTAATAACCCTTTCACTGACAAAATGTTATGAAACAAACCAGGAACAATTAGTGCTTCAATATTCACTATCTTACCGCATGATAACATTGTGATTACGCCTCTTTTTGTTGCAATTAATGCCTCGCCACTTGCGATTCTTATCTTTGTACTAATGTCCATAATCTCAATATTCGTCATGTACTTCTCATATTCATGTTGTATTAGATGCTCTGTTGCACCCGAATCGACGATCCACTCAATGTTGTCATTTTTCACTGATGCCTGATAACCTTGTTGCTGCGTAGTTGCTATGAAGCTGTAGTCGAATTTCTCTTCTGACTGACTCACATGCGCTTGACTCCCTGAAGCTCCGCGATATTGTCCGCGATAGCGACTATACTGAGACCGACCACGACTATAATTAGGGCGACCATGTCCACGAACACGATAATTTCCTCGTTGATTTGCACTGTTTATATTACTGTAACAGTCCGATGCTTTGTGTCCATTACGTCCACATTTAAAACACTCGAATTTCGCACTAAATGCAGCTTCACTTCTATGTGTAGCTGTCTTTTCGCCTTTCTTTAGTTCATCGTCTAACAAGCACGTTTTTACAAAGTCAACAGTCAAATCTTTTTCAGCACTCATTGTTTCGATTGCAGTAACTACATTATCATATGACGAAGGTAGTGTTAGTAAAAGATGGCACACTTTATCAGAATCGTCCATTTTTGAGCCGAATGATTCAATACTATTAATTATTGCGTCATATTTTAAGAAATGATCTTGCAATTTATCATTTGCGTTACACTTTAATGTTAAAAGTTGTCGTTTTAGATGTAGTTTATTTACAGCACTTTTTCTCTCAAAAATGTTCTCCAAACACGTTAACATTCCTCTCGCGGTTAATGCTTTTTGTACATATGAAATGTACTTATCGGTGATGCACTTTACAATTGTAGACCGAGCTTTCGCATCCTTATCTTTATCTAGCTCTTTCCCTTGTGGTACAGGTTCTAATGCTTCACTTAATCCTTTTTCTTCTAATATTAGTTGCACTCTAAACTTCCAATGTGTAAAATTTGTGTCTTCGCGTAGTTGTGGGTATACCACAATGCTTTCTCCAGACGCACCAGCCATTTTTGTTTTAACGAACACGTTTTTCTCTTACTTGTTTTCACTATTTGAACGTTTTCAACACACTTCTTTGACTCTCTTCTGGGCCCATAACCTTTTACGATAGGTGGGAAAGTAATACTCAACACTTTAATGTAACATATATTTATTTACCATGTACACTTGCTAACACTCCGGTAGCAGAGGAGAGAGCCGTATTTTTATTAGCCATTTTGCGTGACCGATGTAACCCCTTTATTATTCTCACACATGCGCAATCAGAAGTGCGTTGTTGTCACGTCTTCTATTATTCCTAACAGAGGATGCTAAAAAAATAACCAACAAGGCCGTAGGTGAAAATATTAGTACCAAAAACGAATAATTACAATGCCTCGGAGTGACTTCTGACTTTGGAGAAAAAATAGCTCAGCGCATAAAAAAAACAGTTGCAAAAAGGCTGAATCGTCCTAAGATTAGTAGAAAATATGTATTTAGAAGGTTGCCTGGTTTTAGCAAAGGGGTGGAGTCGTTTCCATGGGTCTCCTATTTACACCATCAAACAATATGTTACTTGGTTACAGTAAACAAGCATTACTATTACATATTATAAGCATTTTTTAAATATAAAAATGTAGTTAAATTAATTAATTATTTTTTACACATAATTCATAAAATAAGTTAGCGGATATTTGCGGGCAATGGTGGAATTCTATAACTACAAATAAATTAAAGATAATGCGCAATTTATTAAGCTTAACTTAATTTAAAGTTTAAAAGTAAAATTATTTATTTTTAGTATTTATATGAACCAATTTTCACCACATATTTAAAACTAATTATTTTTGTAAACATAGTTTTATGCGAGGTTTTATGTAATTTGTAATAATCAGTAAAATTATTATTTTTTTAAATACATAACCTATATGACATATCAACCTTTTAATGAAATGAAGTTAGGCACTTTTATTAAAAATAAAATCGCACACTGTTCAAATTGATTCAACTTTGTCCGTTTGATAAAAATACAAAATATCATCAAAAATGACTTCCGAAAATACAATTAAAAAAAATAAATTTTATTAAAGTTAACCTCGAGAACACATAAACAAATGTAGATTTGTTACAAAACTCGTAAAAAAATATTTATATTTTTTTAATGTTGTTAGAGTTGAATTATTTTACTTTATTTGATGTTTTAATTAATAATTGACACTGGATATTGTCAGTACTGAATAAATAAATTGTTTTTAGCTTTAAATTATTGTACTTAAGTTAGGCAACAGCGCGCGTAACGTCGGTTAAACGAAAAGTATAATGAAGTGAAGTTACAAATACAAACCTAACCACAATCTGACTGTTTCATTACAGAACTGGCGTTTGATTTAATAACTGTAAAATCTCATTTAAATTTAGTTAAACTTGTAATTTACAGTTATTTTAATAATAATAATACTTAATTACAATTCATTTAATTTATAAATTAAATAAAAATTCAAAGACATAAAGTTAGGTACATTCTTAAAAAAATCGCAAAATGTTAAAATAATTGCAATTTTTTGGGTTGACATGCGGCCATTTTTAATCGCAGAAAAAATGAAAAAATCGGATGAGTATGAACGAGGCAATTAACTGCAAACTTCATTTTGTAGCACAATTCATTGTGTTTTTCTTAAAATAATTATTAAGGGGCAGTTTGATGAGTGTCATAAAACTACGAGCAGAACTCACGCAATTTAACTTCTTTTTAAAATCGGTTTTTTGCAACGTGTTGAGAATGAAATTTCCAATCTAATAAAATATATAAAAATCTAAAACCTTCAATTGTTTATTAAATTTTGAATTTAATTTGTAATTTTTTTGACGAAATATTTGCTTTAAGAGTTATACTTCATTGAACATTAAACTTAGTAGACTTTTTATTGTGCTATAAGCTATATTTTTAAAATAACAATTGTTACAGTTCTGCCCGTAGTTGTGAATGTATGATAAAATGTGAAATTTGAAATTCACGCGTGTATTAATTTTTCTAACAGTTTGGTACTGCTGCCACATTAATTAAAATCATGTCATATTATAAAATTATAGGTTATAGCAGATGGTGGTTTGATAATATAATTGTGATTACAATAATATCAAGTTACCGTCCGCCATAATCTGTTATTTTTAATATGACTATATTCATTCATTATAATTTTAAATGCAGCAATACCAAATTTTACATTTTATCATACATTCATACACAACAACATCTGTGAAAAGAAAAAACTGATAATGGCCTAACAGCCAAAACCGGTCTTAAAAAAATAACTAAATCAACACAATAAAGTATATATATAAATTTTATTAAAATATCCTAACCTCAAATATTTTTAAACTGTGCAATAATTAGAAACACATACTATAATTAATAATGGCATTCCAAGAAAAGTTTACCGTAATAATTCTAAATAATTTATTACTGCAAGAACAAGCTTCATTTTTATTTATTGCTAGGTATATGATGGTATATGATCACAATTTCAATAAAAATTAAGTCTGTTCTTGCAGTAACTTTAATAAATAAATTTATTACTTGCTATCTAGCAATACGCATTATCAAGCAAGTTTGCTAAGCAATTTAGTAAAAAACGCAAAAGAAACACGAAATTGCTTAGCAACCTTGCTTGATAACAAGATTGCTATCTAGTAATATGCATAAATAATGTATATTAGCTAATACCTGATGTGCCGCTCGGTAGTCAGAAACTCTATAATACTTAGTGTAAGTATCTGTTTTAAATGACTGTTGAGACGCTAGAAAACTGTCGGGCTTAGTTGCCGCATGCTGATAGGGTGTCGCTAGTAGTATTGTTTTGAAAAACTATTATTAGTTAACATTACATACTGAAATCCTACCACATCTATGAAAAGTACGAGAATATCGGTGAACCTTTTTCTCTAAAAAAATTTTGACAGTTACAGAGTCGTTTATAAATTAAAATTGGTTCTTATGGGACAAAATGCAAACCAACTTAATATCCAAACGATAAGATTTCAGTCATCAGCACAGATTAGCCTTTCTTCTATAATGTGTAAAATTTTATTCAATTATATTCAGCCGTTTTCCTGCTGAGTTTGATTCTGTGAACCCTAGCGCAAATATTCACCCCTCTTAAATTTTAAAACACTCTGTATATTCGAAACAATGAAGTTTCTACATATTCACATGGTTGTCAAATTTCGGTGTTGCCAATCGGCAACTTCCATCTTAAAAAGTTAACCTAAAAATTATGAACTCGGCTCGCTCCATTATAAAATTATATTCCAGCAACAAATTAATAAACAATGTAGCCATCCGTAACTACGCTTTCAAAAGCGACTTGAAAATAAAATGGGTACGTCCGGAAAAGATTCCATGTTTCAAACCAGAGAAAAGTGGAGACTTGGAACCTATGCCTCAATTAGACAAAACTGAATACCCATTAGAATATCGTCAATGTAAGGAATTAGAGACATCGGATGAACTAGTCAAACGTCTGTTTTCATTAAACTTTCATCCAAGATGGAAAACAACACAAGTTTACATTAAGCAGACAGTGGATACTGTTCGTAGACATCCATTAGATAAAGGTTCAACGGAAGCAAGAATAGCTCGTTGGACTGGTTCTGTTCGAGCTTTACAAGAACAAATGGAAGTATTCCCACGCAATAGAAGATTGAAAGTTAAACTAAAGGAATTGATTGATAAACGTAAGAAGCATTTAAAATATTTACGACGATGGGATTATAAACGCTTTGAATGGTTGATTGAAACTTTAAATTTGGTTTATAAACCACCACCAAATGAATTTAAATGGATTACAAGAAAAGATTCACTTACAAAATTGACACAGAAGTATTGCGATGATATAGTGGATGATCGATTAACAGCGTTTAGATTACAATTGGAGCAAGAGCAACCTTCATTTTTGGAAGAAAAGATTCGTACATTGGAGTTTCTTCGTGATGAACAGAAGGAATGTGGAGTGGAAGTTACAATTAAGGAAGAAGATATCGAAAAAGTTAAAGAACAGTTGAAGAAGTTGTTACAAGAAAAGTCTATGCAGCAACAGAATGAATAGTAGAATGTTATTAATGTGTTTGTAATTATTAAATAAAAGGAATTAATTAACTTATTTTTGTGCATTTATGGTAAAGTAAATCTATTAAATTTTTTTAATTTAAAATTTAATTTATATTATTATTAATATTTTAAACTTTTAGTAACAAAACTTGAATAAAACGAAGTTGCATAATTTATCAATAATTTACATTGTGACATTAGCAGATGTCAAGTTACAAACTGACAAATGAGGGGTGTAGTTTCAAAAGGTACAATCTTCACTTTTTGAAATTTTTGAGTTAGTCATGTCATTTTGTATCAAATTACCCACTCTACAACGTGATACTAAATTTTTTTAACGTAAAATACAATAAAATTGAGTTTTGTGTATTTATTTTTTTAATTTAGTTTTTACTTAAGAAAAGATTTTCAGTTTAAAAAGATATTATACAACCTTAAATTTGATTTATTTTGATAATTTATTGATCAAATTTATTTAAATTTATAACAAAGTTAACAAATGTTTTGTAAATAACTCAAAACACACAGAAATCAGTTTTAAGAATTACTTTAGTTGTGACAGTTTATTGAAGTTTCTGAAAAATTGATTACGGTGGAGATTGTACCTTTTGAAACTACACTCTTCAAATGCGACACTGCTTGTCATTTTACTCGTACTTTTAGGTTTGCTTGCTTGCTGGTCATAAAATATATTTTCAGAAAGAACCAAAATCCTTCAAAAAACGGTTGAAAAGTGCTATTTATAAAATGTCAAAAATCCAGCCACTGTTGAAACACTGTATTTTATGTAGAATTTAAAAGAATGCAAAATCCAGTCACAAAATACTGTTAAAAAGTACCAAAATCCAACATAAAACTTGAAAAGTGAAAATTTCTATTCATAAAAAACCAAATTTTGGCCTTGAAACATCAAAATATTGTTAGAAAGCACCAACATCCGGCCATAAACTGTTGAAAGGTGTAATTATTTTTATAAAATTTCTAAAATTCCAAATTCAGTTATTAAATATCAAAATATTGTTAGAAATAGGAAATAGCTATAAACTGTTGAAAGTGCAAAATTCTATTCATAAAAAGTCAAACTAACTTACTGTAGTTGAAAAGTGCAAAATTTTATTCATAAAAACTTAAAAATAACTAAATACTATCATAAAACAATAAAATATTTTCATATAGAAGCAAAATCCGGCAAACAACGATTTAAAAGTGCAACATTTCATTAATAAAATGTCACAAAATAGCAAAATCCGGTCTTGAAACATCAAAATATGGCTGAAAAGCACCAAAAATAGGACATTTCATTTCAGAAAAAAAGCACCAAAATCAGGGGCGAAGCTATCAATAAGCAAGGGTCTGCAATGCGGAAAAACTCATTAGCTCGGGGGGTTATTCTGGGATGTGTCGATATTTCTGATCGCTTTTAATGACGTCATTGTTAATTCAAAAAATCGGTCGGTGTTCTTTTTTCGTACTACTACAACTAGTAATATAAACGCAATATCAAGCTTCAAGTTAATTGCATTTTTAAAGTCAATATGTATTATTAATTATAAATTTATTAATTAAATGTCACCTTTCCCTTCCGGTAGGAAAATCTATGACGTGGCGCGAAGTCGAAATGAGTGCTGTGGGGTTATTCTGGCATGTGGCGATATTTCTGGGGGGTTATTCCGGCATATATCACTGATCGCTTTTAATGACGTCATCATTAATTCAAAAAATCTGCCAGTGATCTCTTTTTGTACTACAGGACCATCTAGTAATATAAACTGAATATCAAGGTTAACATGCCCTCCATCACGAATATCCAAATTACTTTCCTACCATCAAAAAACATGTTTGATAGGATTTTAAAATTTGATACCTCCCCCCCCCCCTTTTTCATAGTTGGCAGAAAATAGAATTTTTTCGTTTTTAATTTTTTCTCCGCACCTATTGAATGAAGAATTCTAAAAAAATCATAAAAGTAGGGTTTTGGGTGGTCTTTAAACACAATTTTTAAGCCCCCCAAACTCTGTATACATCCTTTAAAAAAATTCCAGAAGAGTTGAAATTTACTTTTGGTTATCTAAACCTTCAATTGCATAGAATTTTATTTTTTAACTTCATAAGTAATTGAAAAATCTACATACAAGATTTTTTTGGAATTTTTGCGAGTGGTGCGCCACTAATCGATTTTTTCACTTTTTTGCCATTTATACTGTTTTTTTCTGCTTTTGTGACTCTGCAAAGCATTTATATCTTTCAAAATACCGAAATTCGGATTCTACGGAAAATTTTACAATGATCTTGGGTATAATATTTTCATCAATTTACAATGATTTTGACACCTCAAAACACGGTTTATGGTATTTTTTACGAGACAAAAACAAATGAAGTAATTTTTTTTTTAAATGTCAGATTTGTATTCATTCATTCATTTGCATCAAAATTAGTCGGTAAACTAATTTTCATTAAAATCGGCAAAGGTCAAAAAAAACCACCTATCAAACTTTTTTCACAATTTTAAAACTTTTTGCGCTAAAAAATCAAAATTTAAAAACGGTTAGTAATAGAGACACTGGACAAACTTCATCATCTTCAGAAGGATGAAATCTATCAAATTAATCGGTTTATTTTTTTTTTATTTCAGCTCTTCTTTTTATAAAAAAAACATGAAATTCACATTATTGGCTGTCATTTTTAAATGGTTACTTTTTCGATTGTCAAAATCCGGCTATAAACTCTTAAAAAAGTATCAAAAAATCTTAAAATCTTAAAAATAGCAGAATCCAGCTTTGAAACATCAAAAATATTGTTAGAAAGAATCAAAATTCGGAAAAACAACTGCAAAATTCTGCTTATAAAATGTCAAAAATAACGAAATCCGGCTTTGAAATTTTACACAATTGTCAGAAAGCACCAAAATCCGGCCATAAACTCTTAAAAAGTGTAAAAATCTTTATGAAATCTCAAAAATAGCAAAATTGCTATAAAATATGAATAATATTGTTAAAAAAACCAAAATCCGGCTATAAACTATAAATTCTATTCAAAAAACGATCAAGATATAAAAATCTGGACCCCAGATTTTGAAATAAACATAAATAAACAAGCATACAGGGCCCCCTATGCTTGTGCATTGCAGACTCTTGCTTATAAATAGCCAAACCACTAATAATCAAAATCAAGTTAGATTACAAAGTGAGGTTAAATGGCATTAAATATTGAAAATATATTTACCAGGTAGATGGTCGTTAAGTAGAAGCTTTATAAACTATTTAAATAATTTATTTAAATTTAAAATGTAGGAGCTTTATGTTTATTGAAGTTGGTGAAAGTTTACACAGTTGGCAACCGTCTAAAATAAACTGCTCAGAGGGACTCAGCTGCTTATTTCTGATTGATAATTCTGCGCCTGCAACTGATGAGTTGTTCTGAACGAAGCCAATATTTTACAGTTTTAATTAGCAGTTATGGATTCTTTAGTAACATTAGCAACTGTCAAATTTAACATTATCAAATTGAGTACTGGCCATTTGTCACATTTAACATTAGCAATTACGATTTATCAAATCTGAAAATTGTAATTTAAAGAACGATTAATATTAACTCAGTTTAACAGTCAAACCTGACAATTATTTATCTGCAAAGGTACAAAGTTTATTCATAAAAACTGATTTTTAATTCTCTTTTAAAAACTTTAATTAGCTGTACCACAATAATGCTGTTTACTGTGTAAAAGTATTATATGTTTATCAAACAAGAAAATTCAAAAATAAAGTAAGCTAGTAAAAACGTAGGATGCTACACTATAAACTAAGCTGAAAGCAATGTTTATCAATTTCTGAAAAAGTTGTTTGGCTGCCAAAAGTATCATTTACCTGCCATGGGAACTGTCAAACATGTATCTGTCAGCCAGAAAACAACCTTCTTTTATAAGTTTTATTTGGCCCAAACGTTATTTACGTTTAAATAAATACTATCAAACAATACTATCAGTTGTTTAACTAAAATAATGAGTAACAAACTACCCAATTAGGTCATAAACTGAGTAACTTTGAAGAGTGTTGATATCTGTTCTCAAAATTGTTTAGCTGTCAAACGTGTGTTTAAACAACTATTATGGAGTTTTTGGCTGTGACCTTTGAGGAAGAGTTTTGATGTAAGAGCAATATTAACTTTGTTGGTGCATCCGTCCATCCTACAATGTGGCGGTTTTGAAAAAGAGCGTTGTCAGCCGAACACAAAAATATGCACCGAGGGCACTCAAACGCGCAAAGAATGACTCAACCGAAAATGCCATTGAAAACATTGTTTTGTTATTTCGGACAAAGTTTAGCTGACAAAAATATAGATCGTCAAAAGTCACATTTATTTGTTAAATTTTTAATTAACATAACTATCCACGTTTTTTGGTTGATAAAACACAGAAAAATATTTTTTTCTTTAAAATTTTGAAAATTTTGTATGGATAAAAACGTGCTTTACATATAAAAGCACGTTTTTACCTATATTTAAAAAAAGAAAACCTTTTTTTTAATGAAAAACTGTCATTTAAAGTTCTGCAAAATTTCAAGATTCAAAGAAAAAAAAATTTGGGAAAACTTATTCTTTAGACAAATTCTGAGAAGTTACAAACGATCAAAAAATGTAAATTTAAAATTTAAGCCTTTATTCGCTATTTTTACTTCCTGAAATTTTTAGGGTATCTTTTGCATATATAAAAGCATCTTTTTTAAGAAAAAATGTTTTTTAAAGTTCTGTAAAATTTTCAAAATATAAGAAAAAAAAGTTCATTATATTTTTTTTCTAAAAATGCAACCCTGAAAAGTTACAAACGATGAAAAAATGTAAAAAGATGCAAAGAAATCGATTTTTTCAAATTTTGATTGATTATTACTAAAAAAATGACTTGAATTAAAAAAATCTAAAAAAAATCTCAAAATCAGGACTCATGTAGAGAAAGGCATTTTCAGTGGTTTAAGCAAAATCAAATTTTTGTTCCGTACACTTGACTCAGACATGGCCATAGATCAGTGTCATTAGGATGAAGCTTAAACTTTGTTGTCGCGGATTTATGTTTGAATTTCACAAATAATAATATTCTCAAATTTTTGCGCCAATAAAATGAGTTTAAAACGCAAAAACTATCAAAGACTAAAATCACCCAAACTTAATTCAAGCGACAAAAGATGTGTGAAGGCTAACTTCTGAAATGAACTTCTTCTAGATTTTATGCTGAACTGAAAAGTTATACATTGGGTAGAAAAAAAATATAATCCGAATAATCTAATAAAATTTAATCATTTGATGATGATTTTTTTAAGTAAAACAAAATTAATCAATTTGTGGTTTTTGATATTTTTGAATATCATTTGCACTAAATTTGCAATAAATTTTGTGCTACCGAAATGGCAAAGACTAATAAATTACAAAATTGGGAAGTCAATTTTTTTTTCATAATATGCTCGTATGTAATATATAAAAAAAATTAAACGGAAAGATTTTTTGTAAAAAAACTGCAGTATCATAAAAATACGTTTTCTTGCTCAAATTTGCTTTTTGAACAATAAACCTTGCGTGCTGTATTATGCTCCCTTTTGTCGTTTGAACCGATTTTGCGCAATTTGACCTATTCTTTGTTAATTTCCGCTTGCGACACCAATTAAACTCAATCTATCAGCACTAAAATTTGGAAATGTTTATTTTTTTGGTACTTGAACATAACTCCATCAAGCGCTCATAAAAATTTAACAAAAATTTCAAGCCCCACCCTAAATTGTTGCCGTAACAACGTTGGGTAAAAAAGTGTGGATATAACTGACTGAATTGGTTTTTAAATTGTTAATTGTCAACAGTTTAAGTAACAGTCAAAGTTAATGTATAACTATCATCTGAAAAATTTGGGTTGATTTGTTAAAGTAACGTTAATTTTAACGCAAAACAATTAACAATCAGTTTAGTTTGCTTTAGTATACGTTGTTTACATTTCAAAAGTAACTGTTAGATAAAACATGTTTAACTAACAAAAGTAGATATGAGTTCATTGTTTAAAGTGACGTTTAAAACTGCAAACTTAAATTGATTATCAAAACCCAGAATCGTATCTAAATAAAGGGGTTTTAATGACAAAAAAAGCTTTCCTCATTTCCACAACATTTGCAATTTTAATTATGATAAGTGACACCACCACCAAATGATAATTCTTGTATTAACACACAGTCATCTTCAATTAAATATAGTTGAAAACTGAACAATTCAATCGTAAAGAAGCAATCATATCAGATATAGCTGCAAATTATATAAAAATTCCTCTATTGGAAATTTTTATTGTAGTCCACCAATACATCTTCAAATGTATACAATTCCAATACAGTTCATCCTGATGACCAATTAGTATTTGCGCTTAACAATCCGGGTCCTGAGTTTTAACAAATGCAGTTTTCACGTTTGTTTAAACATTTTTTCAATTACTGCAGAACATTAAAACCGCATCTCATGAGAAATTTGCTTTGTGCAAAACAACGATGACTTTTGCTGCCGAGATGAATGCTGGTATTAACAATAGTGGTGATTTAAGTAAAGAAGTTTTGCTGTACGTGTTTTAAAAGAAATTAAGAATAAAGATTAGACTGGTATTGTGGTTTCTGCCAGAAATGATTTGGATAACTCTACAAATAATAAGTGATAATTAAGTTATATTTGGTATAACACCTCAAACTACTGGTTGGTAATCATACCATGAAGTGAATCAGCCAACCACCCAAGTGTTATCAATAAATTACTTTCATCCCCTCTTCTGACTTACAGACTTAAGACATTGGATATAATTTGCTCCTTTTTAGAGAAAGAGACTTCTAACGCTTGTAAAGAAAATAAACTTCCAATTTCTTAATAACAAACTCTTAAGCGCGTAGCTGGGCACCCCAGTTCATACTACTCAATAGTAATTATGATCTGGAGTGACCCACCCACCTACCCGACCAAATCTTGGTCATCAAGAAATTGGATATCATCTCCTTTTCCTCTGACTAAGAGACTTTTAACACTTGCAGAAAAGAGAAACTTTCAATTCTTTGATAACAAACACTCAGGCGAATGGGTGGACACTCCAGTTCAAACTACACACTAGTAGTCATGATTTGAAGTAACCCAGTCACCCGCCCAAGCGTTGATCATCAAAAGATTCAATATCACCTTCTTCTTGGACAAAAAGACTTCTAACGCTTTCAAAAGAGAGAAACTTCCAATTTCTTCATAACAAACTCTTAATTGGATTTATGGCCACCCCAGTTTAAACTACTCAATAGTAATCATCTCAAGTATTGGTCATTAAGAGATTAGATATCTTCTCCTCTTTCTCTGACCAAGGAACTTAAACTTGCGGGGAAGAGAAACTTCTTTGATAACAAACACTCAAGCGGGTGGGTGGGCATTCTAGGTCAAACTACTCAAAGGTAATCATGATCTGGAGTAACCTAACTACTCACTCAAGTGTTAATCATCAAGAAATTGTATTTATCATCCCCTCCTCTAACGCTTGCGAAGAGGAGAAACTTCCAATTTCTTGATGACACTCGGACGAAAAATCCAGAACATAATTACTCGCAATTAGTTTACGCCTACCCACCCAAGTACCTCAGTCATCAAGAGATTGAATATCACTTCTTCCTCTTGTGACATAGTGACTACCAACTTTTAGCAGAAATGAAAAATATATAATTCTTTAATTTGGCGATTTAGATGTAGAATTGTCTATTAAAAAAGTTTTATATGAAAGAAAAAAAAAAATAGTTTATTTGAAAAGATTTTGAGAAAATTGAAGTTGAAACAGTGTTAGTCTGACTTTTGTTAAAATAAGAAATTGGCAATTTGAAGGTTAAATTGATCATAACAACAATAGATGTATTCATATATAGAATTATCTTCTTAATATGTTTTATGTGAAAAAAAGATTGGTCCATATAAAGAAATTTTGAGAAAATTAGATTATAAACTCCGTATTTTTGTTAAATCTAAAATGTTGACATTCTGGATGTTGTATTGATCATTTAGACAACATCACAAGATGAAATCACATATAGAAATGTCTTCAGACAACATTTTATCAAAAAAAAATTGGTTTATTTGAAGAAATTTTGAGAAACTTCGATTTGAAACATCCATACTCCTTTTTTTGTTAAATCTAAAAAATTGACATTCTGTACATTTTATTGATCATTTAGATAATTCATAAATAGAATTGTCTTCTAAAGACTATTTATACAAAGAAAAAAAAGGTTTGTATTTAAAGAAATTTTGAGAAAATTCGATTTGAAATATCCATACTCCGTATTTTTGTTAAATCTAAGAAAATAACATTCCTTATTTTGTATTGATTATTTAGATAATACTAATAGATGTCAATAGAGCAAATGAAAATCATGGCATTGGTTGCATTCAGAACGACCAGTTGCCAGCGCTGACTCATCAATCAATCAATAAGCGCTGAGCCCGTCTGAACGGTAGATTTTAGACTGTTGGCAACCGTGTGTACTTTTATCAACGACATAAACATAAAGCTCATAAGTTTTGAATTTAAATAAATGATTTAATTAGTATATGAAGCCGCTACTTAACGATATATAATATATTCTCAATATGTAATGTCATTTAATCCCACTTTGTAATGTTTTTAGGTTTGATTATTTTTATAATTTTTTTTATATTTATTCATTTCTTCACTCAAGTGTTGTACATTGTAATCCCATATATTTATTAATTACCTATATTGCCTTCTTTCTCGATTTTTTTAATAACATATATTTGCCAACTAACTGCTGAGTTGATTTGTCAGCAAGCAAGCAAACCTAAATGTATGATGAGTAAAATGACAAGCGCTGCCAGCAAATGATGACTCAGCGGTAGTCACCAAGCGCGTTCAGTTCACATGATGAGTCATTCTGAACGCTATCATTCTATCATCTATCAACATTCAAATTTGAAGTAAATTTGACAATGTTGATTTTGAACATTTGTCAAATCAAATTTGAGTTACTTTCAGTCATACTTGCTACATTTAAAGTAAGTTAGGACAAAATGTTGGTTAACTGGGACAATAAATTGAATTAATATTAACAAAAAATAATTTTTTACAGAAACAAATATATATATACATCAGATTTTGTGCAAATCTTTCGTATTACATTTAATTTTCAAAAATTTGTTAAATTGTAAGAATTCATTGCTTATTTAGGCCAAAACATCCCAGTCCTGATTAAGCGGAATCAACTGTATATATATTTACATAATGGGGAGTAAAAGCTGAACTACGTATCTGACAAGAGACACTTAAAACATCATTTTTGCAGCACCCTAAGTAATTAAATAAAATGTTTCTTGTTCGAGTATTTTCTGCATACTCACTGTGCAGATGTTGTTCCAATAATGTTGGATCATGCTTAAATAGTACTTACTTGAAATTACATAATCGATGCACTAGTTAATCTGTTAAACCAATTGTTTCCTTTTTAACTTTAAAATATTTGTTCGCACTGAATAGATATTCTTCATTATAATAAAAACATAGAATAACAAACAATACTTTATTAACTATATTTTATTTTGGTATAAAATTACTTAATTATAAAAAAGTATTCGCACTTTCACCAATCTTCTTGCCTTAATCTATAAGTCCAATTATCACTTTTAATTACTTGTACGGCAGGACCATAATATGGCATAACATAATGAGATCCATCTGCAGGACCCACATATTGAGTAGCTATTAACACAATATCAATTAATTGTCCCATAAACATAAATCCTAATGTACAAAATTTAGCTAATCCTATCGCAGGATAACCTAGATAAAATCTATCAGCACCAAACATTCCTAAAAACACAGATAGAAGCATGGTAGTTTCAAATGAATATCCATTTGTCCATTTACAAGGCATTTCTTTATGGAACGATGAATTTTTCGTTTCACTGCATATTAAACCTTCAACAGCAACACATAAAACTTTTGCTTTGTTGTTTTTCTGACAATTTCTAAGTTGTTGTGTCTTCGGATCTATGTGGTTGTTGTATTTTGGATCGGGACATAGGAACTGTCCCATTCGAAGTGTATTACAATCCACCACTTCATGACTTTTCACTCGTGATAATGGATTAGTGTCTTGTATAGTACCAACTAATTGCATACAAATTGTAGATAATAATATTGTGAAAACGTATTTCAACATTTTTTTTATTGTCTCACATTTTTTATTTAGAATGATAATCAAAACACAAATATTTGACAGATTGAAGTAATGTCAATTTATTTGACACATCTTGTAATGTATATAGGCAATTTTATATACTACAATTAGTAATATTGCTTGCCTATATTGATAAATAATAATTGTGAAATTAAAATGTGGCAAATCGTAGAAGTTTAACTTTTTTTTTATTACTATTTTTCTGTAATGTGTCATTTATAAAACTGTTATTGCTAATGTAACATATACTAATTTCGCACAATATAATGTGAGCAAAATAGGACTATCACGCACGGACATATTGGAAAGAATAACTTGACAAGTATATTTAAAAAACCGTAACATGTTTCAACCTTCACAAGACCATCATCGGACGGTGATACAAACAAGTATGAATATAAAAGAATAATTACAAAACATATATACGACAGTAAAACATAAAAAGTATAGAGAGGTAGAAAATTACATTGAAATTATTATGAATTACATACAATAATACAAAACGAAAAAAAAGAGATTAAACAGGCAGAGAAAAGATTAATGAATGACGGTTTTTATTTAAATGTAATTAAGACATTTTATAGCCAAATTTATGTTTTTCTACATTAAGTTTTTTGGTAGGTTCTTTTTACATTTTTTTGTTGTCATTTTATAACTAAAGACGTTTTATAGCCGGGTTTTATACTTTTTATACAATTTTTGAATTTACTAGTGGAAGTTGTAGTACTAGTTGGCATTTTATAGCTAAATTTTAATATTTTTTGTAGTTCTCAAATTTTGTAGCCGTATTTCTAAATTTTTTTTTGCCAGAATTGGCATTTTTCTTACAATTTTTGAATTTACTGACAAATTTTTTGACATTTTATTATTGAATTATAGTTTTTTATAAATCAATTTTAATATTTTTGACATTTTATAGTACGATTTTAGATTTTTTACTTATTTAATGGCCAGATTTTTACATTGTTGACACTGATTTTGGTACTTTAAATTAGAGTCTTGATAGTTTGTTATTTACTAGCCGGATTTTTTAAATTTTACAATTAGATTTTGATAATTTCACAAAAATTGATATTTTTGGTTTTTTATCGCCAAATTTTGATATTTTTTTACATATATCTTAAGTTTTGTATGCAAATTTTAATACTTTTAACATTTAATGGCTGAATTTTAGTACTGTTTTCCATTTTATAGACTTTTGCATTGTTGGCATTTAATAAACGGATTTAAGTACGTACTAAATTGAATTGTTAATATTTTTTTAATTTTTAATTTTTTTTATAATTAGATTTTGATATTTTTGACTTTTTATGGCTGAACTTTGTGGTTTTCTTATATAAATCTTAAGTTTTGTGGCCAAATTTTGGTTGCTATGAACAAAATTTGTTACCAGAATTTTGATATTTTTACTTTTTATGGGATTTTAATATTATTTGCTATTAGGATTACTTTTTAAGATCTTAGCGCCATTGTGGCTGGAATAATAACTAATGCATGTGCCGGTGTTGCCATTTATATGTGGAATCACTTTTTAAGCTATTAGCGCCACTGTGGCTGGAATGATAACTATTGCATGTGCCGGTGTTACCATTCATATGCGGGATTACTTTTTAAGCTTTTAGCGCCATGGTGGTTGAAATGTGAATTAATGCATGTTGCTACAAGTGTTTATATCATATGATTGGCCGCGTTCAGGACGACTCATCATGCGTACTGAACGCGCTTGATGACAATCGTTTGCTGGCAGCGCTTGTCATTTTACTCATCATACATCTAGGTTTGCTTGATCCGCACTTTTATTTGAAAAGTAAACTCATCTTCTTTTATTTGAAAAGTAAACTCATCATGTCAAAACTAAACTACATAGCAGTTATATATGTTTTTAAACGGGAAAAGGAACAACATAGGTAACTATGAGATTACAACGTAATAGGTATGTTTCATTTGACCGTTTCATGCACCTGGTGCGTTAGAGGTCGAGTGCGACTATTTTCGATGTGGAACATTCGAGCTGCAACATAGCGCCGCGGGCATTCCTGCTTAAAACGTCAGTTTTGTTTAGTGCATGGCCATGATTTGTACATGGCGGTCGTATAAAACCATGGCGGATATGTATAATATAGAAATTGAAATTAATTCATCAAATCTGTACTGCCTTTTTTAAATTTCGCGGGCGAGAGCGTCTCGCACAAGGAAATATGGCGTTTTCTACCTCGAAAAAACACATCAAATATCTAAAACGCTTTTGACAAATGGAACAACTTATTAGTCACACCCATAAAATTAGTGCCACCAAGTGCGACTATTTGGTCAAATGGAAAACATCTAATAACAGCTGTAATAACTTGAGTGAGAGAAGTAAAAAATGATAAAGATAATCAATTGCCGTACTTCGTTGCCAACTTCAGGATAATCTTATCCTACACCTTCACCTTAGATGGCATTACTTATTGAAAATATATTATATCTCGTTAAGTAGCGGCTTCATAAACTAATTAAATTATTTATTTAAATTCAAAACTCTGAGCTTTATGTTTATGTAGTTGATAAAAGTTTACACGGTTGGCAACAGTGGCAAAATATACCGTTCAGACGGGCTCAGCGCTTAATAGGTCAGCGCTGGCAACTAATGAGTATTGAGTTGTACTGAACGCAGCCATTGATATGTTTGTGTTTATATGCTGTAGAATTTAAAATGCCGAAGAACGATTTAATGACTTTCAAATAAAATGGAGGTTCAGAATTATTTTTTTGTGTTAATTTTGTATAATCGGACCAGCCGCTTAATCGAACCAAAGCAAGCCCGATGTGGTCCGATTAAGCGGAATCGACTGTATTTAAAAACAATTTTCAGGTTAAATCAAATGTAAACAAAACATGACATTCGAATTGATATGTATGTAAACAGATGCAAACATAGCAAAGTGTCAACAACGGCTCGTTAACAAATCTGCCGCCAGGTAGCGTATTGCTTAGCTGCAATCCCCAATATTATTGCCAAATTTTTGCATTGTTGAATTTTTTTTTAGTTTGTCAAATATGACAGTTTTGCTGTCAAATATAATATATTATGTAAAATTTTGCCTGTCAAATATGACTTTTTTGTAAGGTATTAAATATCACTGTCATTTTTTTCAAACATATGCACAGCACAGACGCTTCAAACGCGGTTGTTGAAGTATAAACGAGTGTGGGTGTAACCAAGTTGAAATAAATTGTTTTAAAATCTATAACTTGGCAATTACTAATGTGTCTTTTACAACATAATAGCACATAGTTGGAGCATATATGGTGTTTAAAGGCCGGACTAACAGTTTAGCAGTAGATTAGACACGTTTGTGGACAAGTTTTTATTTTTAAAGATTTCTTTACACTTTAAAAGTAAGATTTACAGATTAAAAAGCTAAACTTATAATTTAGAGGTTGGATTAACAATTTGGCAGTTAAAATTTATACTTTGCATATCGGATTTATAATTTGTATGCCGGTTTAACAGTTTGGCAGTTAAATTTAAGATGTTAAATAGCAGATTTACACTTTTAAATACTGTATTTATTATTTAAAGCCAAGTTTGCACTTTTAAAAACCAAATTTACAGATTTAAACGCTAGAATTATAATTTAAAAGCCGGATTATCAGCAACAGTAAAATTTGACGTCTTAAAGTTTTAAAGGCCGGTTTAACAATTTAAACAGTAAAATTTAACACTTTAAAGACCAGATTATACTTTTAAATACTGAATTTACACTTTTTAAAACCGGATTTACAGTTTTAAAAGCCGGATTTACGACTAACAAGCCGGTTTACCAATTTGAAAACAAAATGTTTAAGTTTAGCACGTTGGTTGCTAAATTTTCAGTTTGTAAAACCTGATTCTCATTTTTAAAGAACAGATTTATAATATGAAAGCCGAATTAACACTTTAGCAAAAGAATTTAACAGATTGATGGAAGATTTTTAGTTTTAAAAGTTGGATTTACAGTTTTAAAGGCCGGATTATAATGTAAAAACCAAATTAACAGTTTGTCAATCAAATTTAAGTGATGTCAAGTTTTTAAAACAATTTTTATTGTTTTAAATGCAGAATTAACAATTTGATAATAATATTTAACACTTTGAAAACCGGATTTACAGTTTTAAAAATACAAATGCTTTTTATTTGGGTCATAAGTTACCGTTTCTTTACTTTTTTTTTTTAATTTAAGACAAATATTGTTGGTTAAATTGCCAGTTTTGAATATCAAATTTACACTTTTAAATGGCGGATTTACAGTTTTGTAAGCCGGATTTACACTTTTAAAAGCTAAATTTATAATTTGAAAACCAGATTAACAAAGTGGAAGTAAAATTTAACGTGTTAGTTGCCTAACGGCGCTGTGTGGAAATGGGGGGACGGGGAGACGTTTTGGGGGCTTTTAATCCTACAAAGGGGCCCTGCCACGGTTTATTAAAACTTGGGGGGGGGGGGGGGAGGGGTTACAAAGAAAAAGTATAAGATAATCGCTATTTTTAACTCTAGGGGCCCTTTTCAATATTTTACGGGGGGCCTACAAATCTTAGCTAAGCCACTGTTACCCGATTTATAATTTAGAAATTGGATTAACTGTTTAACAGTTTAACATTTTGAAGGCCGTATTTGCAAATGGGCACCACGGACACCCCGACAGTTTTTTAAAATATCCGAATTGCCCAATAAGAATAACTTGGGATCAAAGGGGAAGGTTTATTCCGAAGTAAACGAAGAACTCGGAAAATTGCCGTAGGCGAACGGAAAGTCAGATTGACTATATATATATATTTTTGTTATTTTGAATTAAAAAGAGTAAAAATTATTCTAGCTTCAAAAAAGTATATCTTACTAAAAAAAGTATGTCTGAATATATAGAATTTTAAAAATATGTGAGAAAACGAAAATTTTTGTCAAAACGCTTTTAACAAATCAATCACTTTTAAAACATCAAAAACTGTTTGAAACGTTTATTATATGTCAAAAATATGATTATTTAACCTAAAATTTTATGACATAAACTGGTATACATACATTTATACCTTAAAGTTCATTTATTTGCTTGCTCAAGAAATGCTTCTACACTCATACCTGATTTATTCCTAAAAAATTAATTTTCCAATCTGATATAGATTAAGTTCTATAGACGTTTGTTTAGAAAGTGATACATTGTTACTAAAACTGGCAGATTGCAACTCTGCTTTATGTGCAAAGTTGTCATTTTTGTCAACTAGTTTCTTTTTTGGTTTCAATAGTTTTTGAAAAACTTAAATCTTCGCATCTGCCATAAGCGCCAATTAATTCTTCTAAGTAAGCCACTTTTTTGTTTTAATATAGTGTCTCCAATTTATCGTTATTGTTGTCTCTTAAAAAGTATTATAGCTGTAGTATATTTTTTGTATCATCCTGTACGTAAATAAATTGTGTGTAAGTGTATGTGCGTTATGAGGGTACACAAAAAAAGAAGGAGAAGTGTTGTCAAAACATTGATGGATGATTTTTCTCTTTAAAAGAAACTCGTTGTTTTTTATTGCAAAGCGGATAAATATATGTATGTGAAGTAATTGTGCAAATTGTGTTTGTTACTACATTACTAAACCAACCCGACTGCATATTTACGACCCTAAAGCCGCCACTCTAATTAGTAAGCCCAACTTACGTGTTAATATTTATTTATTTAGACAAATGACTATACATGTTAAATTGTTAAATTGTGACAATGTTGGTTTAAATATGAAAAAAAGGGCATTGGCAGACGTTTCTGATCTAATTTTTAGTATTTGTGATGTATTGTGTTTTTGTATTTGTCAGGAAATTTTATGCTTGGCGGATGGGATCCAGACGGCAATTTGTCTGAGTAACGTTCTTTTTCTTGAATTGACTTCTTTGGATAGATGTTAACTTTAAGTGTTTTTAGCTGAAACCGGCAAAAAATTTGTTTTGTAGACAAATCGATGTTGATTGTTAATTGCTTTTGACAGTAAAAATGTTTTTTTATTGTTGTGGTTTAATGCGCGGTCTTGCGTTGTTAATACTTGACTCGCGAGTCTTCAATTCTTTTTACCACGTTGCATCAATTTTACTAATCAGTATTGACCAAAGTTTTATTTTGCTCAATTGCCATTTGTTTATACCAAAAGTTACGTTTGTCACCCCACTGAGGTCTTCTGGAAACATTGGATGACAAATTGTTACATAGCACAATCTGGCAGAAAACTTACTGTTTCAAAAGGGTTGATAATACTTTTATTCGTTGCAAAGCTGTTAGCAAAAGCATTTATTCAGCCTGTTTGCGTGTTCATTATTATAAAGATAAACAAAGTTGTGTTTATAATTAGATTAAAATTATTATTGTTCTTATAAATTGTCACTGCAGTCTCATCGTTGTGATGTTCTTAACTTTTTTTTGCGTTCACTTTGACCTAACATACAGCAGTTGGAGTGCTGAGGAATTTTCAATGATCAAAAATCGAAGAAAATGGGTTTCCAATACTGGTGTTTTTTATAAGTAGGCTTAACATTGTTGGAGACTTCAAACAGTTTTAGCGATTAAAAAATAAAAACTATGCAAAATTTAAGAAAATAAAGAAATATTTAGAATATGTTTTTCCAAGAAAACGGTGCGACCTGCCACCTACCACGCAAAACAATGGTGTTACTGCGGATCAAGTTTCCAGGCCGTGGCATCTCTAGGTTTGGCGATCAAACTTGACCACCAAAAGAAAAGGTGTATGCAAACAAGCCACAAACAGTTGAACACCTTAAAAAAGAGATACGGCGTGTTATGGCGAAATAGAGCTACAGTTATATCCGCCACTTGTGAGTTAGAATTTTTGGGACTTACCGCAAAATTTTGAACATACAGTTTTGCAGTTTACAGATATGTGTAAAAATCTTAAGTTGGCAAGTCTGTTTTTCTAAAACTATCAAAAAATTTACTACATTTATTAAAAAGTCAAACTGTTAAACAAGTTGTCCAAATGTACTACATCTGTCTAAAATTTAATTCTACATCTGCCAAAAAGTTTCTAATTTGTCAAAAATATTATAAATTGGTCTGCCAAATCTGTCAAAAAGAATTTTAAATTTTTAAAAATATTACTACGTCTGTCAAAAAGTTACTATATGACTGTCAAATAATTTACAGCAATCTAATAAAATGAGTACCATATGTCAAAAAATAAGTGAAAATTTTAAAAAATTAGTTTATTTGTCAAACAATTTACATTAATATAGCAGACTAGTAAAAAAATATTACTACATCTGTCAAAAGTTACTAAAACTATCAAATAGTTTTTAACAATGTAATATGTATTAGATATGTCAAATTGCAATTAATTTTTTTTTTAATTTAACTACATTTGTCAACAAGTTATTAAGAATTTCAAAAAGGTACTGACAAACAATGTGTAGCAATGTGTAAATTTACCATAACTTGAAAGCAACTTGCCAGATCTTTCAAATTGTATTTTGAACAATTATAAAACTGTAAAAACAATTGACAAACAGTTTACAGCAAAATAATATATTAAATTGTGTTTTAAACTGTCATTAGAGTTGTAAATTTGTAAAAACTTATTCAAAGTGTTAAAAAAATACTAAAACTGTCAACCAGTTTACAGCAGTGTAATAAAACGCATACAATCTGCCAGACTTTAAAATAGTTGAAAACGTTACTACATCTGTCAAAAAGTTACTAACACTTATGTACATTAAATTATTATAGTTGGATGGAAATGTATTAGATCTGTCAAACAATATTTTAAATAGTCAAACTGTTTGCAGTAACGTATAGAAACATTATAAGTTTGCAGGTTTGTACAAAATTTGTCAAATTGTATTTTAGACTGTCAAAAAGTACTACATCTGTCAAAAGTCATCAAAACTGTCAAATAAATGGCAAAAACATAGCAAATTTGTCAGATAAGTAATAAAAACCGCAAAAGAATTACAGTAATATGTAAAAACATTATTAAGTTGACAATAAATGTACTAAATTTGTTAATTTTATTCTAAACATACAAAAAGTGACTACATCTGCCAATAAGTCTTAGTAACTTTTTTTTTGTTAACGCCACTGTGTATGTTTTATGTTTTCAATTTTAACTTGTGCAGTTTTGTGTGAAATTTAGTGCTTATAATTTAAAAAATCTTGTCTTTCCTGCTGGTAATTATATTAGCAACCAGTTAGCTTCACAATTTTAACAATTTTACTGCTTTTATTATTATTATTATTGTATACGTATAGGGTGATCAGATTTTTGTAACTAATAAAGAGTATAAACAATAAAAAATCCAATTTATTTTTAAAAATCTCAAACAAAACAAAAAAAGTTTGAAACAAAAGTTTTTGATTTTAATTAAACTATTTTATAGAAATATTTTTAATATACAGGGTGTTCATTTTATTATAAAAATTTAATAATCGTTTTTTTTCAAATGGAACACCTTGTATATTTTTATACATGCCCGTATTACACTGACAATAATTATATATATATAATTATAGACAAAACTTTAAAAGTCTGTAAAATGCACAAATGATCATCAATTTTATTGTAGATTGATATTTTAAAAACATGTTTAAGCTTTTCTGTATATTTATACAAAATAGTTAGGTTATATTATAATTGCTATTTCTCACTTTTTGTGTGATAATTATAATTGTTGTGTATTGCAATAAGACACTGTTGTTCATACGTTTATTTTCATATTAGTCACATTACATATTATATACATGTGTTCACTAGCGTGGTTGTGGAAGAACTCCCTCCTGCGCGATACCTACTATATAACCTGCGCGATGCATAACACATGATCTGCGCGATACATAACACCTCGGCCTTAAGATAATTTCTTTCTCCATTTGTAAAACATACGATACTCTTAAAATAATACAAATAAACATATATAATTATTTAAGCCACTATTGTATAGTATTGTGGTTTGACGTAAGCTGTAACAGAGAACATGATTAAAGATACCTTTTTGGTTTTGTTATTTTTCTAGTAGGCCTTGATAAGGTATTAATAGGCCGTTTGTCTGTCGTCGGATTTGCCATCGCTTCGGTTTCAACGGGAGGTTCGGTTGTACTCAAACATGTCTTTTCCGGTTCTACAATTCTTCCGATCTTTCCGGTTTCCTGTGCGTTCCGATTCGCTGGTGGATTGGTTGCTCTTTCCTCTCTACCTATCATCTGATCTCGATGTCTGCTCCACAATCGACCATCTTCTAATCTGCACTTGTAAATCACGTTTCCTTGCCTCTCTTCTACCTTTGCCTTCATCCATTGTTCTTTATTCACGTTCGTATAATTCTTCACCATTACACACTGCTCTTCCTCAAATTTCTTGCCCTCTTTGATCTTTGTAGATCTAGGTTTATTAATTTCTTTTAATAAATCTAATCTCATCCGTAATCGACGATTGTACATTCTTTCCGCTGGGTTCATCTTTGTAGTGCTGTGTGCGACGTTTTGATAATGCAACAAAAATCTTGCGATTAAAGTTTCTAACGGAACGTTTTTATTTTTTGGATCGTCAAGCGCTGCTAATAACTTTGTTTTAAAATTTTTCACAGCGTTTTTGGCTAAACCGTTGCTACTAGGGTTTCCTGGCGGTGATGTTAAAAGAGTTATTCCGTTTCTACAAAAGAATTGTAGTAACGTTTTCGACACTAGAGAACTGCCATTATCTGAAACGACTATTTTTGGAATTCCGTATCTGGCAAAAGTTTCGCGAAGTTTCTCTTCTTCGTCTGGTCCGATGCTATACTGTTCATGACGAACACTTCTGGCCACTTGGTGTAAGCGTCAATTATTATCAGAAACTCTTTCCCATGGAATGGTCCCGCAAAATCTAAATGTATTCGTTCCCATGGTTCTGCACATTCCGGCCATGGCGTTAATTTTGCCTTTGGCGGATTATCGCGTTTTCGTAAACATGGTTTGCACGAATGCAACCTCTTTTCGATATCGGCATCTAACTTTGGCCACCATATAAACGTTCTTGCCATAGTCTTCGTCTTGACAATTCCCATATGACTCATATGAATTTTGTCTAACATGGTTCGTCTTAAATTTGCCGGAACTACGACTCTACATCTCCATAAAATACAACCTCTTTCAATCGTCAGTTCGGTTTTTTGATGGAAATACGGTTTTAGTTCCTCTTGTACCTCGTTCGGCCATTCCTCTTTCACATACTTTATTACTTTTTGTAATATCGGGTTTTTCTTCGTCTCTTGAGCCACTTTCTTGTTGTCTATCGGCCATTCGTTCGTTGTGGTGAAGTTCAAGTATTCGAATTCGCTCTATCACGCGATATGTAATTTACGTTTTTCGGCATTCTGGACAAGAAATCTGCTACTAAATTCTGTTGACCCTTTACGTATTCTAACTGATAGTCAAATCACGCTAAGAATATAGCCCAACGTTGCATTCTGCTCACGTACATCTGCGGAATTGGTTTATTTTCGCTAAATAACGCTAAAATCGGTTTGTGATCCGTTTTAAGCGTAAATTTTGCTCCCATTAAGTACTGTTGAAATCGTTTTACTCCGAAATAAATCGCTAAAGCCTCTTTGTGTATGACCAAATACTTAACTTCTTGTGGCATTAGTTTTCTAGATGCGTAGGCAATAGGTCTGAGCTCTCCGTCGCTCATTCTATGCATCAAGGCTGCTCCTACTCCTACCTCGGAAGCATCACACATTAAAACTATTTCCAACTTTGGATTGAAATGGACTAAAATCAAATCCGATGAGATCATCTCTTTTACCAGAGTTAAAGCTTTTTTGCAATTTTCGTCCCAGACGAATTTGACACTTTTAACCAGAAAGTTATACAGCGGTTCTAATAGCATTGCTGCATTCTGTATATAACGATTGTAATAGTTAACAATCCCTAAAAACGAACGTACTTGTGATACCGTTGTTGGCCTCTGCGCGTTGACAATAGCACGTATTTTATCGTCTGTTTTCATAAGTCTTTGCTTATTTATCTTATGTCCTAGATAAGTAATTTCGTCTTGAAAGAAAACACACTTACTCCGCTTTGCTTTCAATCCCGATTCCTTCAGCTTATTCAACACCGCCTATAATCGTTCCCAGTGTTCTTCTTTGGTCGAACCGGTAATTATAAGATCGTCGAGAAAGTTTACTGTTTCTTTAATTGGTTGCAATAATTGTTCTAAATATTTCTGGAACTTAGCAGCAGCCGGTGCAATTCCGTATGGCATACGATTTATTTGGAAAATTCCTTTTGGGGTGTTCCATACTAGCAACTTCCTCGACTCTTCATCTAACTCAAACTGTGCGTAAGCCTGATCTAGATCGATCTTACTAAACTGACAACCACCTTGTAGATTCATAAATATTTCTTGTATCTGCGGCAAAGGATGTTTACACTCTTCTAAGTATTTATTTATACTCGCCTTATAGTCTCCGCAAAGTCGAATTTCTCCGTCGTGTTTTAGTACTGGTACTAACGCCGTGCACCATTCCCTTGATTCTATAGGTGTAATGATTCCTTTGCGTTCTAATCTGCATAGCTCGTCTTCGATTTTCTTCTTAAAAGCCAACGGCGCGTTTCTCGATTTACAAAATACTGGTTGGGATCCTGGTTTGATACAAACTGACACCTTCGCATGCTTGTACTTTCCCAAACCTCCGTCGAAAACCTCCGCGTACTTTTCTAACAAATCCGCTATCTTTTTGTCAGTAGCACCCATATTCATTACTGGAACATTTAAAGACACGTTAAAATCGTAAATAAAGTCCCGTCCTAATAAATTCGGACCGTTACTTTCTACCACATTAAAACATATTTTTTTACAAACATTATTGTACGTCACAAATACTTTAAAATAATCTAACGGTTTCATGTTTTCGCCTAAATACGTTCTAAAAATTACGTTCGAATCAAATAGTTTTACATTTCTAAAATATTTGTCAAATGTCCTCTCATTCATTAACAATAACCCTGCTCCCGAGTCAATTTCCATTTTAATTTCTAATTTATTAATTAAAATGCTTGCAACAATAGGATCATGCACTTTACGTATATGTTGAATAGGTATTTCCAATTCCTTGATATTAAAAATAGGCGTAAATTTGTTATGAATTTCGTAATAATTATCCGAACTATTTTCGTTACTTACATAATTTACTTTCAGTCTATTTTTACATTTCCTTGCTAAATGGCCCTTTTGGAGACATATTCTACAATTGTAATCTTTGTACCTGCATTGTTGACCCACAAAATGATTTTTCCCACATATCCCACAATCCTTGTCTTGTAACATGTTGTTGCTGGTTCCTCGATTTGACTCTGGACGCTGTCCACTTCTCCTTTGTTGGTTTTCTCTCCACTTTTCCTTGTTCTGCTGCTGGAGTCTTCCTTGTGGTCGATCCTTGTTGTACGTCTGCCCTTCGCAATTCCCTGTCTGCTTTACCCAATTCACGTCCTGCGATCTGCTGCTTTTGTTTGCTACTACCATCTCCTTCTGCGAGGCGATCTTTACAATGTCTTGTAACGTTGCTGTTTCCTTTTCTTCGCAGACTCTGTCTAATATCGGCCTAGGTTTCATGCCCGATATTAACTTCTCCTTTAGCGCGAAATCCAGATTATCCTCGAACTTGCAATTTGTCGCTAACTTCTTTACTCGTGCATACCACTCACTGATGTTCTCGTTCAATTGCTGCTTGGCTCCATGGAATGCGTATCTTTCTCTATAAACAGATACTGGCGGTCTAAAGTGACCCTTCAACAATTCGCACAATTCACTATAAGTTTTATCCTTTGGTAACGATGGAAAACTTAAATCTCGAAGCAGTTTATACGTCTCTTCTCCGATTAAACTCAGAAGAGTTGCTACACGCACCTTTACATCCTCGATTGCATTTGCAGTAAAGTACTGTTCTAGTCTTTCACTATATATAATCCAATCTTTATCTTGGTTATATTCGTAAACGTTTCCGATTAAACCCGGTAACGACGCAGCTACAGCCATTTTATTAATTTTTTGGTGAGATTACGAATGTCGACAACTTCACTTCAACAGCTGCTCGTGATTCACAGCGTTGCCAACTCGACCTCAATGTGAACTACTCAACAGCGTTGCCTTTCCTTATCCAATCTGATAGAAAAAAAAACAGCGCATGTACTCTTCGTTACTTTCCAATAATTAATGCACTGTGATACGATTACTTGGATATATGGCGTAACTTCTCTTTTTTAACTTGTAATTTTATTATTAATTTTTATAATCCTACATTCTCTTGTGTAACCTTACCGTGGTCTACCTGTATTTGTTTATAGTCAGTCACCAGAGATCGACCGCACCGGTGTGAATTGTGTCCTTGTTTCAACCTAATCCTGTTTATATTTATTCACTGCTCTTGTCATTTTTGTAACTGCTTCTGTTACTATGACTGGCCTAAACTGTAAACGCAAAACTGTTGCACAATCTGTGCTTTTTTAACAGTTGCGCTATACGCTATAAGAAATGGAATTGCGGTACTCTATTTGAATTGGATAATTCCGAACTTCCAAAACTTTATAAAAAAAATATAATTCTTTACCAAGTTTTGTGTGATGAATTGCGGTCGAGCAATAAATTACTCTTACATAAAATTGCCTATCTTAAAGAGAAGATCGCCAAAAAAGATAAAACTATTCTTCAGTTCGATGCTCGCAGTGATCAACTAACTGTTTCTACTACTGCGCCACTCACTAATAAAACGGTGCAATTGATTCAGCCAGCCTGCAGTTTTTCTTTCTTTGACAAGCTCTGTTGTTAAAGGAAAAACTAATCAAAAAATTCAGCCAAAAAGTCAAACTATTTTTGGTTGTGGCCCAACTAATGACAAACTGCAAGTTTCCTACGTACATGTTCCTAAACTTAGACGTAGAACTAAAAAAACTGGTTTAGCAAATCATATTAAATCTAAGTTTCCCACGATATCAGTTGATGTTGTTGAGTTACAAGTAAAATGTGGAAGCTACAGCAGCTTTAAAGTTTCTGTTCCAGCTAATCATGCTCGATCCATTCTTTGTAAAAATTTTTGGCCTGCAAATATACCGGTCAAGAAGTTTATTAATTATGAGCGAGTTAATAATATTCCTGCTTCATCTTCGGTGGATTTTTGAAATCTGGATCCAGCCAACAATCTAAACCCGTCACCAGAAACACCAGCGGTATTTCCATCTATTACCAGAACGTCGGGGTATAAAAACTAAGCTTAAAAAACTTATGGTGGCTGTAGCTGTATCTACGATATGATTGTACTGACCGAAACCTGGCTTAATCAGGACATCAGCAATGCGGAGCTACAATTAACTGGTTTCAGTTTGTTTAGATGTGATCGCTCTTCATTAAGCTCTAAGCTTGACGGAGGAGGTGTCTTAATTGCTACTTAAACTTATTTTAATTGTACTTTATTACAACCTACATTTTTAAGTGTTGAACATTTGTTTGTAATTGTTAAGTTTAAGTTTGTATCATTTATTATCAGTGCAGTCTACTTACCACCTAACTCGGCATGTGATAAATATTTAGATCATTGTTATTCCGTTGAATCTATCGCTGACAAATATCCGGACAGTAAACTAATTTCACTAGGCGATTATAATCTACCCGCAGCGGCATGGGTAAATGATGAGTTATGCATAAGTGTTATTTGTAATGATAGTTATTCTGCTCATTTTGTTGCCAACTGTTATGGATTTCTAAACTGCGCTCAATGTATTTCTATACCTAATGATGGTGGTGCGTTCTTAGATTTATGTTTTTCCAATATCTGTGAAATTTCTGTGATTAATGCTGTGGATGTTTTGTTAAAACTTAGCCAACATTATAATGCTTATGTGATTGGTGTAAAATGTGATACTAGCCGTGATATTTTAATGTGTAATTATGATTTTAAATTTGCCGATTTTAACGCAATCAATAATTTTTTGCTAAATGTTGATTGGTCCGCCCTTTTTTATAATTGTGATGTTGATAATTGGCTTAAATTATTTTACTCTGTGTAGCATTTTGCTATTGACTGCTTTGTTCCCAAAAAACTATGGCGTGAAAACAATTTTCCAGTTTGGTTTAATAAAGAATTGATTTCACTTACTAGACTCAAAGAAACTGTTCATAAACGTTATAAGTTTTCAAGACTTTTGTCCGATTATAACGAGTTTTAATCAATTTGTACTTCGTGTAAAAGTCTCAGTACATGTCTATACAAGCAATATATTACTCGAACAGAAATTAACATTTAAAGTAACCCTAAACACTGTTTTTATATATGTATATTTTTTTCCATGCTTTTATTATTCAATATTTATGTTGGGAAAGTAATAATATAATATACTTGTATGCTTAAGTTCTTTATTTTTGACTAGTTTTGACAAATTTTTTTTTTTTAGTGTAGTACCCTTGTATCATGGCATTGATTGAATTAAATAAAACAATCAATGTTATGATAACGCAGCTATTCCGCAAGGTCGGTTTGCATAATTAAACAATTAATATTTATAAGTATAATTAATGTTTATAAAATAGTAGTTATTAATAAAAGAGAGGAAGGCCGCTGGGCTTGAATTCGAATTACAAATCGTAACCAATAACTTGTGATCCTATCCTATTGAATATCCTCACCCCGCTACATACGCCACTTAAACTATTACATGGCGATCCTGCCCTAAAAGTTCCTGCCGTGAAAGCGCAGTAAGAAGGCTCTGGCAAGTCATATGCCGGTACATTAGTGAAATGATCTAGTAAAAATTAAGTGTCGTGTATGTGTCAGTGGGTACGTGAAAATGGGAACAACACAAACGAAGCAAGAAGAAATCATCGTCCAAGCCGCAGGTACAGGAACGAATGCTGCAACCGAATCTACATCATCATCATCGCTTACAAGAACGGAATGGTTCCTCATCATTATTAGCATAATACTATTAACAATTCTGCTAATCTGGACAAAGAAGAGGATTTCAAAGTCGATGCGGTCCATCATCATAGAAGAAATTAATAAAAATGAAATAAGGCGTGAGTTAAAAAAAAAAAAAAAAAAAACAAAACTGTATTTATTATTTATTTTTCGTAATTTTGTCTATTTTCATAAAGGTTAGTCTTAGTTAAACATAATAAAATTTAGTAATGTTAATTAATTATTGTAATGCATAAAGAATCTATGATGTTATGTCGGAAATTTATTTAAAATTACACGAAGAATTTAAAAACTATTTATCTAATATAAAAAAAGATCCGCAAGATAGACGCGTAAATCAAGAATTAAATACAAGTAGAATAAATAAGCTTAAATTAATTAATACTGATTATAATAACCACAAACTAATATTTAAAGAAAAAGTTGAATCATCAAGTGTAGATGCGAATGAAATAGAAACAGTAAAAGTAATTTTTGAAAATATTGATAAAATATATGATGAAATTAAATTAATATTGACAACTAGGCGCGATACAATTACAAAACCGGGCACCATGTCATCAATTGAATTTTTTAATTTAGCTAGTAGAATACTACCGAACGAGTTCGACGGTAGTCAAGATAAAAAACAAGCAGTCCTTGATGCTTTAACTTTATTAAAAGCTAATTCAACAGGTCATGAAATAAATGCCATTGCTTTTATAAAAACAAAGTTAGTTGGAAAAGCAAGAGATATAATATCATCACCTAATTCTATTGACGAAATAATAGAAAATATTAAAACCGGATTAAAAGGAGAAAGTTCGCGATTAATAACTGGAAAATTATTAGCATTAAAAAATACAAAAGATACATCCAAATACGCCGCAGATATAGAATCATTAGCAAATTCATTAAAAAGAGCATATATTTCGGAGGGAGTACCCGTAAATTTAGCTGAAACATATGTCACAGACTCAACAGTTAAGACCTTATCAAAAAATGCATGCTCCGAAAAAGTAAAAATCATTATGGAAGCAGGCACATTTACAACGTCACAAGACGCAATTATCAAATATGTTAGCGTAGCACCAGATTATCCATCTGATGCAGCTAACGTATTCTTTACAAGAGATCACAAAGGATCTCAATACAAACAATTTAATAATAGGGAATTTAGAAATACACAATTTAATAATAGAGGTTTTCAAAATAATAATAGAGGTTTTTATAATCAATTTAACAAGAGAGGTTTTCATAATCAATTTAGTAATAGGAATAATTATAATTCACAATTTAATAATAACGGTTATGATTACAATTATCAACATAGTAATAACCATAATAGTAAAATTAAGACAAATTACCATAGAGGAAATTCGCACCGAGGATTCTCTCAAAGAAACGGACAAAACCAGTTTGTACGTACATACGAATCGGAAAACGGTTCGGAAAACCGAAAGGACCCCCAACCAGGTCCACTGGGGGCAAACCTTTAAAAATTTTTAATTTGGACCTTGCACTTTCAAACTTTGTAATATTAAAAACAGAAATGACGAGAGATCATGACGTTACGTTCTTGATTGATACCGGTGCAGACATATCATTAATTAAAAGATCAAAAATTGACCCAACTCAAATCGTTGATTGGGCAAAGGCTTGTAAATTAAAAGGCATTACAAATGAAATGTCAAATTCAATAGCAACAACTGAAACTTTCATTTATATAAATAACATGGCAATTGAGCATACTTTTCATATTGTAAATGATGATTTTCCAATTCCATCTGATGCAATTCTAGGTAGAGATTTTATTACTAAATATCAATGCCAATTAGATTATTCTAACTGGACGATAAGTATAAGATCAACAAACCGGGAAATCACTGTTCCAATTCATCATCATTTAAGTGAAAATGTATTAACAATACCACCTCGCTGTGAAGTTATTTGTTATATAAAAAAGTTTTCAACAATAACACAAGATTCAGTTATAATAAACGACGAAATAGCACCAGGTGTTTTGGTGGCAAGTACCATAATATCAAATCAAAACCCTCTAGTGAAAATTATTAACACAAATGATGAAAGTGTATCAGTAAATATAGCAAATGTACAAATATCAAACTTAAATAACTTTAATATATTTAAATTAGAAACAAATAATAATAATAGAAAATTGATATTAAATCAACAAATCGATAAAGATATGCCTAAATGCGTAAAAAATGAAATGTTGACACTATGTGAAGAATTTTCAGACATTTTTGGATTAAAGACCGATAAATTAAGCACTAATAATTTTTATAAACAAACAATTAAGCTAACTGACAACAGTCCTGTATATATAAAAAATTATCGAACTCCACACTCTCAAAAACAGGAAATTAATAATCAAGTAGGTAAAATGTTAAAAGATGGAATAATTGAACCATCAATTTCAGAGTACAATAGCCCTATAATACTAGTCCCCAAGAAATCGACTAAGGGAGAAAAGAAATGGCGCCTAGTCATTGATTATAGACAGCTAAATAAGAAACTAGTAGCCGATAAATTTCCTTTGCCTAGAATAGACGATATTCTAGACCAACTTGGTCGTGCAAAATGGTTCTCGGTACTAGACTTAACATCAGGTTTTCATCAAGTCCCATTAGAAGAAAACTCACGAGACATTACGTCTTCTAGTGTAGATAATGGATCATATAGATTTACCAGGTTACCATTTGGTCTCAAAATAAGTCCTAATAGTTTTCAAAGAATGATGTCAATTGCGTTTAGTGGTATAACACCCGAAAAAGCATTTTTATACATGGATGATTTAATTGTAATTGGATGTTCTCAAGAGCATCATATTCAAAATATAAAAAAAGTTTTTGAAACATGTCGAAAATTTAATCTTAAACTAAATCCAGAAAAATGCAAATTTTTTAGAACTGATGTCACCTATCTAGGACACAAAATTACAGACAAAGGTATATTACCTGATGATTCAAAGTACGTGTGACAGAAAAGGTTTAAAACAACGTATATAGCATAGGCCACTCAAACAGCATCAATAATAATTTTTGATGCTGTGATGTACTTGCGCCGCGGTATATTTATTCGCGTCAATTTGCGGTCCTTTCCTTCCAAAGACGTGTTCCGAGTAACATCGCAGCTAGAAGCCTTTTTGGTTATTATAAATTACCTGCCTTTAGGTAAGTGTTTCTTTATTATAATTATTTGATTGGTTGTGCATTCCCTAATTTTGTACCTTATATTAGAATTTTTATATTTGTTTTAGTTTTACGATTGTACTTTTTCACCCTTACCGAAGATTAAATATTGTTGAAACATATAATCAAATTTATTTATCAAACACCAAACCCCTGAGCATTTTTCATGCCACATCTTTGGAGCCCAACGTGGGGCGAGTTGCTGATTAAATTAAATCATCAATTCGAATAAAAATAAATTTGTTTAAATATTTCAAACAATAAAATGGGTAAAACAAAACGAACGCCACCTCAACACGTGGACGTAGAAGATGGTGTGCAGACAAGGAGCAGTACTCAGAGAGCCATAAACAACACGGGAGCAATTCCTAAAATACCGCCGCAGTGCACCGATAAGGATAACGGCGACATAAGTGACTCTTACGATGCAGCGGAAGACTATTCCAGGACTCCGAATCATCGCAGCAATATCACAGACCGTAAGGAAAACCATGATACTGCTGGGCAGTTTTCTAGGATCCCGAGATGGCGAAAGGATTTCACAGACCGCGTGGACTCGGACGATGACGGCACCGACCAGGGAGCCGCATCCAGGGAATTATTACAGCAAGAAAAAGAGGATCGCAGTGCATGGGAAGGCGCCGCTGGATTACAACGCCAGTCACCAGCCAGTACCGCCGCAATTAATCCAGGTATTTCTCGCCCTTGTCGTACTACATCGCAACCATTATCAGGACATGCCGATTTACCATTTATCTGTGAGTTATTAGCCAGTACTTTTCCCAATAATAAAAATGATAACCAAATAAATAAAATAAATTCAAAAACAAAAGAAACTGAAATTGACAAAAACAATCACAGTGAATTTTTTTGCGATTATAATAATCCTTGTCCTCGTGAACAGAATTTATTTATTCCTAATCGTAAAAAAACAACGGAATTTGGTTATGCAAATATAAATGATGGGTCGCATTATTATACCCGCGAACATTCCGATAACTTACCAATTAATAACCACAATTATTCAACTAATTATGACACTTACAATAATGGTTTTTTTAGTAATTTACATTATAATCCACCTGTAAAAAATGATAGAATTAATAATACAAATGTAAACCAATTGTTAACAACCAATCAAATGATTCGCGATTCAAGTTTTTACTTAAAATGTTTACCGAAGTTTAGTAATGATAAATTGTGCCACCCAAAAGATTATATACAAAAAATGGATTCAATGATACCTTTAATTCCCAATATACCGTTTTCTATTTTAAAACATTATTTAAATGAAAGTTTAATTGAGGATGCTAGACCGTGGGCCAATGCTTTTGTAAACAATTTCATAAGTTATGATCAATTTAAAAACTCATTTTTAAATCAATTCTGGGATCCCATAAAGCAATCCCAAGCACGTTTTTCTTTGGAGACAAGCCGATATGAAAAGAGTTCGTTTGTAGAATATTTTTTAAATGGTATTGCCATGGCAAAATATTTAGATCCGCCATATTCCCAAACGGTATTAGTAGCTATAATAAGCCGGGGGTTCCCTTCACATATTGCATCTTCGCTTATTGGAGCGCAAAACGTTGATGAAGCTTTGCAACGATTAAGGCAAGCCGATTTCTATGAAACTACGAGAAGGGTGTCTCGTTACACAAACAACAACGAATCTAAAGATAACCGTGGCAACAATTTTTCGCGTTTTCATAACAACCGATCACCGAGTCCTCATCGTGTATCTTTTAAGGACAATTCCGGGTCGGGAAACGGCAAACCGTGATTTTCGAAAGCCCAGGGGTCACGGTCCTCCATGGGGCTACTAACAGAGACACATATCCAAACTTAATTCGCCCAAATGAGATTGTTGACGAACATTGCGATTTTAGCCACGAAATTGATTTACATGCACCATCAGTAATAATTACTCTTTACGGTGCGCAATTTCCAGCTTTAATTGATACCGGAAGTGACTTATGTTGTTTATCCAGAAACGTTTGGGATCAAATTAGTATTTTGGATAAAGATATTGTGGTATTTCCAGTTAGTGGTGTAAGAGTCACGGGAGCATTTCGTACATCTCAACGCACAATTACTCATCAAATGTATTTAGAATTTTCTTTTGGCAAACATTCATTTAAACATGAATTTTTGTTAATCCCCGAATTGGCCTATCCGGTAATCTTAGGAATTGATTGGCTTAAGATACAACAAGCACACATCAATTTTGAAAATAACGTTATAGTTTTACCTAAATTAGATTGTGAGATTCCGGAGGTAAATTATGAACATGAATATGCAATAGAACCGCCAAAATTTAAAATTGCCGCCATAAATAGAAATTCTATTTGTACACCATCACCAATTGCATATGAGTTATCGACGGACGATTTTGATAAAATTGTGGAGGGTACTCATCTTAGCGAGACAAATAGAAAAGTTTTCTGCCAGCTATTACAAAAACACGCGTTAGCATTTTCGGAAGTTCCAGGACGTACTTCAGAATATAAACATCATATCCGATTAACAGACGAAACCCCGTTTCAAGTAAAACCATACCCCATTCCTTATGCACACCGAAAAGCAGTGCAAGACGAACTTAATCGAATGGAATCATATGGGGTAATCGAACGTAGTAACACTCCGTTTTGTTCACCACTACTAACTGTTGTAAAAAGGGATGGTAGCGTTCGCGTATGCTTAGACGCCCGGCGTTTGAATAAAGTTATGGTGGTAGATACGGAACGTCCAAGATCGGTAGACGACATTCTTCATGGGTTAGGAAATATTAAATATCTTTCTACACTGGACCTTACCAGTTCATACTGGCAAATACCTTTGACTAACCAAAGCAAAAAGTTTACGGGTTTTGTGGTGGGTACACGCTGTTACCACTTTAATGTGTTACCGTTTGGTATCAAAACGGCCGTGTCTTCGTTCACTAGGTGTATGGATATGATCTTAGGACCAGCTTTTTACCCGTTTACTACCGCATACATTGACGACCTTTTGGTATACTCCGAAACTTTTGACGATCACCTACAGCATTTAGATCAAATTTTCACTCGGTTAACGGAGGCTGGATTGACTTTCAGACTTAAAAAATGTACGTTTTTTAAAAAACAAGTAAATTATTTAGGTTACGTTCTCAGTGAAACCGGAATTAAATCAGATCCGTCTAGAATACAAGCTGTAAAGGAATTTCCAATTCCTAAAAATTCAAAGCAACTCCAGAGTTTTTTAGGACTTTGTAACTTTGACAGAGCGTTTTGTCCCAAGTTTGCTACAATATCTGAACCACTTTTTGCTTTGCTCAGACAAAAATGTAAGTGGAATTGGACGGCCAAGCAACAAGAGGCGTTTGAAAATTTAAAATTAATTTTATCTGAACAAACCTTATTATGTCACCCAAATCCAAGTGAGACATTTTATGTACAAACTGATGCTTCCGATTATGGCATAGGTGCTATTCTTTGGCAAGGGACGTATCAGGAAAAAAAAATTATATCTTACGCTAGTCGTTTGATGCTCGATAGGGAGCGAAATTATAGTGTTTCGGAAAAAGAAGCCCTGGCGGTCGTTTGGGCGTTAAGCAAATGGCGTGTGTATTTGTTAGGAAAGCCATTTGTGTTATTAACAGACCATAAATCTCTAACTTATTTACATACTTGCAGGTTACTGTCTGCTCGGATTACCAGATGGGTGTTATCGCTCCAAGAATTTGACTTTTCGGTAGTGCATATAAAAGGTAAAGATAATATCTTGCCTGATATTCTATCTCGGCAACCGTCAGCACATTTACCGGTACCAATGGATAAGTTATTTCATGTTTTAACGAGCAGAGTTTTTCACCAACCTAAAGACATCTCGCTTAGATGTAAACAATTTTTAAAGGATTTATCCACTCACCAACTTGCTGATCCATGCTACGGACCCATTATTAAGTCTCTGCAAGAACTACCTTCACCTTATGCTAAAAGATATGCGCTTAAAGACACGTTGTTATATCTAAACCGAGGCGAGTTTCATACGCCACACTTGTGCATTCCAAAAACTCAAGTTGATTACATAGTTAACTTATTCCACGAAGCTATCGGACATTTTGGTGTCTTTAAGACCTGGTCAGCGTTGCACCGAGAAGTATGGTGGAAGCATCTTCATAAGGATGTTAAACGTGTACTTAAATCATGTGATATTTGTCAAAAAACTAAGTATTCGGTTTTGCCTAGTCCTCCTCAATTAGCCATTGTGCCAGAAGGTCCTAATGATCTTGTTGCTTTGGACCTATATGGTCCACTACCACCTTCGGTTGGGGGCGTGGTTTACATATGTGTAGTACTAAATGTTTTTACCAAGTTTGTTGCGCTTTTCCCGTTGAAACGTGCTACGACTGATGCTATTCTTCATCGGCTGAAAAACGATTATTTTCCCAAGTACGGTTTTCCGAACAGAATACTCACCGACCATGGTTCTCAGTTTATGGCTGACAATTGGCAGGCAAGTTTAACGAAACTTGGTATCAATTCAATACACTGCTCTGTCCGGCACGCACAAGCGAACCCGTCGGAAAGAATTATGAAGGAACTCGGGCGTCTGTTTCGCGTGTATTGTTTCGAAAAACATACAAGGTGGGCTGTCGAGGTTCAAAATATATGTTGTTTATTAAATTCGGTTATTCACGAATCGACTGGGTTTACGCCCAACGAACTACAATTGGGTTCTACTAAGACTGTTCTATCAAATCCTCTATTAAAAGATAAGTCGTTCTATGATGCACACGTAAAGCTCTACCTAGCACGAGAAACGTTAATGGGGAAAGCTCATCGGAGAAAAGCCGCACATCCAGGTAGACCCTATCTTCCTTTCCAGCCTGGTGAGTTGGTCCTTTTACGAACTAACCCTTTGTCATCGGCAGTAGCGTCTCAGACAAGAAAATTCATGTTACTTTTTGAAGGTCCATACCGAATTAAAAAACAAGTAAGTGAGGCTACTTTTGTTCTCGAAGACCAAACTACGTTAAAAGAGCGGGGTATGTTTCACGCTAGTCATTTGCGCAAATTTAATTCATGATTAATGTTTATTATAAATTACAACATCTCCATACGCCTAGTACTTGACTATACATATGAAGATGTTCGGGAGCAGTTGTGACAGAAAAGGTTTAAAACAACGTATATAGCATAGGCCACTCAAACAGCATCAATAATAATTTTTGATGCTGTGATGTACTTGCGCCGCGGTATATTTATTCGCGTCAATTTGCGGTCCTTTCCTTCCAAAGACGTGTTCCGAGTAACATCGCAGCTAGAAGCCTTTTTGGTTATTATAAATTACCTGCCTTTAGGTAAGTGTTTCTTTATCATAATTATTTGATTGGTTGTGTATTCCCTAATTTTGTACCTTATATTAGAATTTTTATATTTGTTTTAGTTTTACGATTGTACTTTTTCACCCTTACCGAAGATTAAATATTGTTGAAACATATAATCAAATTTATTTATCAAACACCAAACCCCTGAGCATTTTTCATGCCACATACGAAGTAATTGAGAAATATCCTACACCTACTAACGTAGACGACATTAAACGTTTTGTAGCTTTCTGCAATTATTATAGGAGATTTATAAGAAATTTCGCAGAAATTACAAAACCACTTAACAAACTTACGAAGAAAAACAACAAATTTAATTGGGAAAATGAATGTGAACAATCATTCATAAAATTAAAAAATTCTTTACTGTCACCAGAAATACTGCAATACCCAAACTTTGATAAAGAATTTATCTTAACAACCGATGCATCTAAAGAAGCATGTGGTGCAGTACTTTCTCAAAATTTCGAAGGAAATGATTTACCTATTGCGTTTGCCTCAAAATCATTCACAAAAGGCGAAATAAATAAAGCTACCATTGAGAAGGAATTAGCAGCAATACATTGGGCAATCAAACATTTTAAACCTTATTTATACGGTAAAAAATTTACAGTAAAATCAGATCATAAACCATTAATTTATTTGTTTTCATTGAAAGATCCCTCATCTAAATTAACTAGAATGAGATTGGATATAGAAGAGTATGATTTTGAAATAGAATATATTAAAGGAATTGAAAATGTAGGCGCAGATGCACTATCGAGGATAAACATAAGCGAGTTAAAGAATATTGCACATGAAAACAAGCAAATCTTAGCAATCACTCGTTCTATGACAAAGTCCGTACCAGAAATAATAAATAAAACAACAGATAACAAAGAGGTGAAACCTAAAGTATATAGTAGCTTTGATAAATATGATATTGTTAAATTACCAATTTTAAAGTTCGAAAATAATGATAATTATATTAGTATAATTATAGGGAAACAAGGAAAATTCAGATCTGAAAGAGAAGTTTTGATGACTAATGGCAAATTTTTTCTAGAAAAAATCTTGTCTCAGCTAGAGAATATGGCTAGTGATCTTAACATAAATGAATTAAAACTTAATATGAACGATAATATTTTTAAAATGTGCACAATAAATGAAATAAAAGAACAAGGTAATAAAATATTAAAAGAACTAAATATAATATTATATACAAATCAAAAAATAATAAATGGCAAAGAAGAACGTCACAAATTAATAGAAAAGTTTCACGAAGATCCAATGATAGGAGGACATTGCGGACAGAAAAAACTTTTGAAAAAACTTAGATCATATTATAGATGGAAAGGCATGTCTCGCGACGTAGCCACTTTTGTAAAAACTTGTAATAAATGTCAAATTAACAAAAACAAAATAAAACACGTAGAACCAATGGTAATCACACCAACACCCCAACAGGCTTTCGATATAGTATGCATTGATACAATCGGTCCTTTTTCAACAACGACAAACGGTAATTCATACGCAGTCACTATACAATGTGAACTAACTAAATATGTCATAATAATTCCTATAGCAAATAAAGAGGCTTGCACTATTGCTAAAGCAGTTATGAAAAACTTCATTTTGGTATATGGTCCAATGAAAGAAATCAGAACTGATATGGGCACAGAATACAAAAATGAAGTCATAAGTAACTTAACAAATTTAATGAAAATAAATCACAAATTTTCAACTGCATACCATAGCCAAAGCATAGGTGGATGTGAAAGGAATCATAAAGTTTTTAATGAGTACATGAGGATGTATATAAACGATATGAAAACAGATTGGGATCAGTGGATACCTTATTACTGTTTCTGTTATAATACAGCCCCAAGTACTTATCATAACTACACACCATTCGAATTAGTTTTCGGGAAAAAATGCGAAATACCAAATTCATTTACAAATAACACCATAGATCCTTTATACAATGTAGACTCTTATTATTTAGAAGTTAAGTTTAGAATGCAAACAACAAATAAACGTGTTAGCAAATATATTTTAAAAGAAAAATTAAAACGAAAAAACATTTACGATAAAAATACAAATAATAAAAGGACATTACAACCAGGTGACCTAGTATTAATTACCAATGAATCAAGAAAAAAGCTAGATCCATGGTTTAATGGCCCTTTTAAAGTAATAAATTGTGATAGTGTAAATTGTACAATAGAAAACAATAACAAACAAGTGACAGTGCATAAAAACAGAATACAACATTATCGTGAAAGAAACTAAAAGTGTTAAATGTTAAAAATTTAATAATGAGTACATATTATGTTTTTATTTTATAGTATTATTTTAAGTAGGTGAAGTGTAATTGTAATAACAGGTCAGAATAACAAATCAAAGTTTTGCAAAACGCAACGAGAAGCACATTCTTTTATTTAATTTTCAATGTCACTGACAATGCAATACAAATACACTGAACTGCATTATTTTAATTGTATGTAAATTTATTTTAGTTCTAACATAGATTAATTGAGTAATTGAATTTAGTTTAAAAAAAAAAAAAAAAAAAAAAAAAAAAAAAGAAATTAAACTGAAATTTATATTTTATTAAAACTAAATTCAATCTCATAAAAAGGGGGATGTAGTACCCTTGTATCATGGCATTGATTGAATTAAATAAAACAATCAATGTTATGATAACGCAGCTATTCCGCAAGGTCGGTTTGCATAATTAAACAATTAATATTTATAAGTATAATTAATGTTTATAAAATAGTAGTTATTAATAAAAGAGAGGAAGGCCGCTGGGCTTGAATTCGAATTACAAATCGTAACCAATAACTTGTGATCCTATCCTATTGAATATCCTCACCCCGCTACATACGCCACTTAAACTATTACATTAGTCATCTTCAGGTGAAGATTATATATTAGTTGAAACTAGTAAAAAATAAAGAACTTAAGCATACAAGTATTATATTATTACTTTCCCAACATAACCTCAATGTATGCATATCTGAAAAACAACAATATATTCAATACTTGTTTATATATTGTTGTGTAATTATAATATTGCTTGTAATTCATTATGATTTATGTATAGATGTAAATGATTTTTTATATATGTACCGTGAATAAAGTATTATTATAAAAAAAAAACTGTGAACAAATAGGTCACAGTAATGTTGTAACATAAAAAAATTACCTAATGTGTAAAAAAAATTATTGGTACGATCAATGTGGCATAACTTTATTTGAAGATATTATTTGATAACTTTAGAATTTTTTTGAAACTTTTTCAACATGTTTGAAGATTTTGTAATATTTTGACAATTTCAGAACATTTATGTTCTTAACGGAGTTGAAAAAACAATTTTGACATTTTTGACAATTTTAATTTTTTTAATCTTTTTAATACTGATATAAAAAACGACAACTTAATAACGTGTTTAACAATTTTAAATATTCTAGACAGTTTTAAAACATATCAACAGATTTGAGAAACATTTTTGACAATTTTGAGTTTTTACACTTTTAAAACATGTTTGATAATTTTGTTGACAACTTCAAAACAGTTTTGATAATTTTGAAATATATTTGAGAATTTTGAAAAGTATTAACAGACTTGAGAAAGATTTGTTACAATTTTTGAATATTTTGTAAGCATTTTTGACAATTTATAAACATTTTTTACAATTTTAGAACACAACAAATTTGAAAATTATTTTTAACAAAATTGTCAAAATCATTTATTATACTTTTGAATCGTTTTTGTCAATATTAAAATATATCAACAGATTTGAAGAACGTTTTTGAGAATTTTGAAACATTTTTGGCAGCTTTAAAACTTTTTTTGATAATTATAAAAGTTTTAGATTTTTTTACTTTTTAACAGTTTTGGAATTTTTTTGACATTTAGTAATAATATTTATTCATTTGTAAAAGATGTTTGACAACTGTGAATATTTTTTTGATAATTGTAAAACGTATGAAACAAAATAAAATGTTTTTGAAAAACATTTTTGACAGTTTTGGAATATTTTTGACAGTTTTAAAACGTTAGAGTAGATTTGGAACATTTATAACATTTGTTAATCATATTTAGGTGTTGACATCTGCGGAACATTTTTAACTATTATTTGTTACAATTACTGTACTGTGGACATTTACGAAACGTTTTTTACAATTATAAAAACATTTGAAGAACATTTTTTGAACGTTGTGACCTTTGCTGATGTAATTTACTTAATTATGGTTTTGTTTTAACAAATATGGAACATTATTTACCATTGTAGAAAATTTTTGACGATTAAGGAACATTTCAACATGAAATGAAGAAAACACCAAACAAGTTTTTATAATCTTAGAATATTTTTTGAAAATTGAAAAACATTTTTGTTATTGTAGAACATTTTTAAATTTTTTTTTATTGAAACATTTTAGAGATTTGTTTAAATTTACTTGTTTATAAAGAATTTTTAAGAACTAAGAAACATTTTTGACAACTGTCGAATATTTTTTGACAATTTTAGAACAATTGTAAAACATTTTTGACATTTACTTACTTGTAGAGTGTTTTTAGTTAGTAAAAAATGTTTTAATGTTACTAAAACAAACAATGTGAGACAATATTTTAAGTTAATACAAACGCACCAGATCAAAAAGTTACTAGTTTTGGGCAAAAGCTACTAAAACTCTCAAACAGTAATCTATTTGATTGTATTTTATAACTTATGTCACTAAAAACATTAAAAAATTTGAAGCAGCACATTCTTGAATTATTTCAAAATGTTTCCAAAAAAATTGACAATATATACTGTCAAAATATGTTAGAAAAACTTCAAAGCAAAGTATAAAAATGATCAAACTTTGAGGTTAGAACCACATCGCGATTCAAATAACTGGTAGAAACCGGTCGGTTAGTATCAGTCGATTTTTAGGTGCTAAATTACGGAAGTTTCCGAACAACGGATGTTGATGCAACAAAAAACAGTCAATAATTGAAAAAACGGTCGGTTCAAACCCGCCGTTCTGACTGACCGCTGTTGATGCAGAAGCGATGTTCACTCTATAAATATAAGAAGAAAGACAGCATTCTAGCATACAAAACGGCAATGTTTAAGAGATTTTTGTGTCACAATCTAGCAACTACTTCAATTCCAATTAACCTTTTTACTGATGGTTTCTAATTACAACTAACAAAACAACGAATTAAAGCACATAAAAAACTATTTTAAGTGTCTAAAATATTAGAAATTATTATACACTATTTATAAGTCTATACTCTTGTGCGTAGTGGTTTGGTTAGTACGTTACTAAAACGTTACTAACTAGTAGCTATTTACACCATACTAAATCTGTCATATGCATAATTGATTTTTAGTATAACTTAGTTAGTAGCTACTAACAATAACATTAGGCTTTAGCAATAAAGATTGAATAAAAAATGTACCTATAAATATATTTTTGGTCACTGCCGGCCACTGCATAGTTAGCTACTATCACAGCTACTATCTTCACTTCCTTTTAATATTTTGCTTTGGCAACACAGCATTTTTTGAATTAGTCAAACCAAAACAAACCAACAATTTTAAGGTTCTGTAATATCAAATTTGCAATGAGTGAGGTAAATAATAATCATTTATTAATACAATTTTAGTAGTTATGATTATATATTATGAGTATATTTTATCCTTATAATTTTGTTGTTTTGTTATTTTTAACCTATCATTGTTAAGTTATAACAAAATATTATATTAAGTTATAACAAATATTATATAAATATAATCAATATTTAGAAAAAACGAGAAAGATCTGTAAATTGGGATGCTCCTGAAAAGGAAATTTTACTAGATGCTGTGAAAACACACATTCACATCATCGAAGATAAAAGGAAATTGACAACTTGCAACAAGCAGAAGGAGGATTGCTGGAAAGATGTACAGAACAGGCTTGTTGATTATGGTGAGAATATTTATTAACTTTATTTGCAAAAGTTGTAGTTTATCGATAAGTTCTTGACAAAACATGCAATTTTAATTGTTTGTGTTTTCTAACACTTTGATATTAACGTTGATTCAATATTGATACTTTTATTGTGAAACAAATATTATAATAATATACTAATTCCAATATTATTTGTTTATCATTATCGATACAGTATATATAAATATATATATTGAATTGATACATTGTGAAATTAGTTCAATTATTACATATTAATTTTATCAAACAGGATACAATAGGGACGTTTCACGAATCAAAGAACAATGGAGAAGGATGAAAATTGCTGCCAAAAAAGCTGTTTCAACCCATAAGCAAGCTCAGACAGGTGGAGATCCACCCCCAAGTCCGCTAAGTAATATTGACAGCTTTGTGGCAGATTTAATACCGCACGAGTTTGTGGATGATGTCAATATATCTAACACCAACAACAATAAGGTAAATAAAATAAGTTTAGAAATAATTTACTGCGGTGTGTGAATCGAGCCTGAGTATATTAGACAATGCATTCAGCCGCATTGTATCTTATTAGTTAGTTATGTTTTTTTTACATTAAAATACTAATTAACATATTTATTTCAATTTTAGGGAAATGAAGTAATGCAAGAAGAGGTCACGGATGAGATAGTTATGAAAGTAGAAATAGAAGAGGAAGCATCTATTTCTATAACTTTGGTTGGCGATGGTGCACCTTTAGATGGAGTGAAAATTGAAGAAACTTTATGTTCACCAAACAAAGTTATAGAATCAAAAATGAAAAAAAAGGAAAAAAGGCTTCCTATGACCGAGTATGAAGCAGGAATGCTGGAATTAAATAAAAAACAAATTGAACAAGCAATGAAGCATGCGGAGGAAATGCATGTATTAAAAATGCAGCATGAACAGGAATATCACAATGCTAGATTGGAAAAAATAAATGACACTAATTATAAAATTTAATTCTGTACCTCAAAGCAATAGCGTATTAAGTCTAAATTATGCACAAATGAAATAAAATTTAATTTCAAGTCATAAAATGAATAGTTTGGACTTAACATAGTATAGCTCTGGGGTACAGAATTACATAAATACGTTACCGAAATAAAATTTTTATATAAAATGTTTTTATTTTTAATTAAAATATCTATCACGAAATGCATCTTTATCAATATTTTCAGGTGTATTTATATGTCCATCTTCATTGTTTTCTGTATTATCTAAATTGTGATCTGAAAATTAAAGAATTTTAATTTGCGAGTTTATACAAAAATATAATACATACTTACCAACACTATCTAAACTGATGCAAATATTATGCACAACTGCCAATGCAACAATTGCAACTTTTGCAGTATTCAAATTTAATTAAATTTAATTTGTTAAAAAAACATTAAAATTTGTTTTTTCAGTACCCGAAAAGACGTTCAACAGTATTTAGTATTCATCTGTGTGCGGATTTAAATTTGATGTTAATAAAAAATTCGAATTGATATATCTCCAAGAAGAATTTCATCTATGTTGCCATTTAAAAAAATTTTGTTTAATGCACAATCGTTGCAAATTTAGCAGTCATGTGCACTGCCTTTCCACCGTGCAACAATATCTAAAATTTTACGTTTAGAAGTGCTTACAACTTGCACGTTAAGAGAGTATTATTCTTTTCTAATCATATATAAATGAGGATATTTTCCTCCAAGGCATTTTAATTTTGATGTGCGTGCAATCTACTGCACCGATAATGTTTGGACATCCAGCAATGGAGAAAAAGTCTCTTTTAAGATGTTTATTTCTACACGAGTGGTAGGAAACTTAATAATATTTTCCTTTAGTCGAGCTATGCTTTTAATAATCCTACTAAGAGTTGTTTGATGAAAACCATGCTTATCCGCTAAAATTAATAAACAAAATAAAATATATTTTTTTCCTTGTGTTATATTAAATATTTTATTGCAATAAATAATACTATTATATTACACATAAAAAATTAAGAAATACGCATATAAAGTTTTATAAAGAAAATTAAAATACATATTTAAAAGTAAAGTAGAAATGAGTATGAATATGAAAAAGGCTATCAACCAAAATATTTCTGCCTATGAAATAAATTTTATTTAATTTTTTGGTAATTTTTATTGTAATAAAATAAGCAGCAAATACGATTATGTTATTAAAATAGTATTATTTATTAAAAAAAGTGAAACAAGTTAAATATAAAATTGTAAAAATGGTTACTTACCTACATCGGCTTTATAGGCTTCATTTCTAAAATCCTGATTGTTGCAAGAATCCATTACCAAAACGTCGGGGGTATAAAAACTAAGCTCAAAAAACTTATGCTGGCTGTATCTAACTACGATATTATTATGCTGTCGGAAACCTTGCTTAATCACGACATCAGCGATGCGGAGCTACAATTAATTGGTTACAGTTTGTTTAGATGTGATCGTTTTTCAATAACAAGCCCTAAGCTGGACGGAGGAGGTGTCTTAAGAGCATACTGACCGCTATCTTGATTTGTAGTATTTTAACGAAAACGGCAGCTTTGGCTTCATCGCTGCTTCTGCAAATGATTTGATAATCGATTTATTTTTTTACCAGTACATTTAGAAAGGATTAAACTATGATATGTCAAAGTATAAAAAATTGATTTCACTTACTAGACACAAAAAAAACTGTTCATAAACGTTGCAAGTCTATACGGGCAATATATTACTCGAACAGAAATGAACATTTAAACTAACCCAAAACACTTCTGAAAACTTGTTAGTGACACTAGAAAAACTAATGATTTCCCATCTACAATATATTATAAGCATCAAACTTGCAGTAATGGAGATAACTATGTTAATAAATTTGCTAAATTGTTTTCTTCTGTTTACGATAAACAAATTTATCCAACTCTATTGTTTGAGTTTAAGGAAAACGATCTCATTATGGACCAATTCTGTTTTTACTCTTTATTAACGATTTTTCTTATTCTTATAATTCATCATCTTTTCTTTTATTTGCTGACGATTTAAAAATTTATCGGAGAGTATCATTTATCGATGATTGCATTAATTTGCAAAATGACTAGGATTCTCTTTATCTATGGTCTGTTACTAATAATTTGTTGTTTAATCCAAATAAATGTTTTTCTATAAGCTTCAACAGAACTTTAAGTAAAGTATCGTATGATTATACTATTGACAATAAAGTATTAAAACATGTTACACAAATAAAGGATTTTTGACCTAAAACTAACTTTTGTTGAGCATATAAACTATATGTGTAATCGTGCTATGAAAATGTTAGGATTTGTTTACATAATGTATACTGATCTATCTCCAAGCATACTCAAACTACTTTATTGCGCTTTGGTACGCTCTCATTTAGAGTATGCTCCGTCAGTTTGGTGCTCATTCTACAGCATTCATATACGCAATATATATAAAACGTATTCAAAACAAATTTTTTCGTTTATTATCGTACAAATTGGGCATTTTCTCTGAAAACTACGATTTCAACCACATTGCATAGCAATATAATCTTTCATCACTGGAACTTAGGCGCAAAAGAGCCGACTTATCATTTTTACGTGGACTAATAATGTCTGACATTGATATCCAAAAGCTACTAGTAATTCTTTCATTTCACGACCCCAACAATAATCGCTGAACTAGACAATCTCCATTATTTAGAGAATCTATACATTGTACCAATTATGGATTTAATAATCCAATTGGTAGAATGTGTAGAATTACAAATAGTTTCTCTAATAATATTGATTTATTTTGTATTTCAAAATGTAGTTTTAAGAATCAATTAAAATGTGTTGATGAATAATTTTATATATTTTTTTTTTCTATATTTTTATTATTTAAAATTGGTTTGTATATTGTTGTGTAATTGTAATATTACTTGTAATTTATCATTATTTATGTACTTAATGATGTAGATGTAAATGGTTTTTTTATACAGGGTGATTCTTAACCTATGCGCATAAATTAGAAGAATTATAGTTTACAATCAATATTATTGATAAATGTTAAAAAAATGTAGTAAAAGTTTTATAATAAGCGAGATAATGAATTATATACCGTAAATAAAGTATTATTATTATTACTTAGCAACATCGACTTTTGCAAAATACCTTATCCTTGCAAGAAATTGCAGATCTGCACTTACAAGGGACAACCTTTATTTCCATTTAAACGGATTTACATAATTTAAATAAATTTTGTTGCATAGATTTAATCGTGCATTTATGCCTATAATTTCTTCAATTTCATTTACATTCAACTCCTTTACAATGTTTATAATGTCATCCATTGCACAATATATCTTTACCGACAGGACTGACAGATAGGTTGTTACTAGTAACAGCTTAGTTGCAGTAAGAGCCGGTTTATTCATCTGTTCTGTAAGGTATTAATTAATTACTTGTTCAGTAAACTTAAAAGTTTTTTGTAAGAAATTTAGGAGTATTCATGCCAGTTTATATGTCACGTAATTACTAATCGCTTATAGTATGCCCATAGATATAGTATCTTTACGACTTAGGCTTAAAGAATTATTTTATTAGCAACCAATTATGATTGTATTATATACCTGAAATTCAAGGTAGTATTCAAGGGTAAAAATATTGTATATTTATATATTACTAATTGCCTTGGGGAGGCATTTATGTATGTATTATATACCGTAACTAGCTTATAACACCTCAGTATTCAAGTGTGAAAATATTTAAATATACAAAGCTGTTTTATGCGCTCATCTATATATTCAATTATATATTAAGATAAGGGTACCAAAATCTGGCGAGCTCTTGTAAGACAACCGCCTGAAGAGGGAGGGATTCTAGAGTAGGCAGAGGTGGTCGCATCGGCATGTTTCGATGTTGCATTTGGATGCGTGTTTTGTAGTGTTTGTTCCGTTTCTGTTACTACTACTTAATTTAACATTATTATTTACAAATACTATTTAATTTGAATAAGGAACAAGTATGTATAATGCATAAAATACATACATTTATAATCTGATAATTTAATTTATTAAATATTCTGTCCAATTCTTTATGGATGTTGCTAGATATTAATCTTGTTATCAAGCAAGATATGCAACAAGAACGACATTTTTTTTAGTTTTGAATTTTTTTTTGTAGAAATTATTTTTTTGGCAATCAAACAAACTTAAAAAACATATTTTTCAACATTTTTTTTTTGGTTTTGAAAATTTTATTTTTTTTTAAATTTATTTTCTAATTAAACAAAATAAAAAAAACTATTTTGGATTTTTTTTTAGAGGGTTGGTTGCTAACAATATGCGTAAAAAATGTAAATAATTAAATATCTTGTAAAGTAAGTAAAGTAACACAAAAACCTTTATCTAGCAGTATATATCTTGCTTACTTCTAGCAATGATTATACAGAATAGCCCTGAATAATATTATTATTTACTATAATATTATTATAATATGACTATAACAATGTTTTGCCCATGCAAATACGAAAACATGTCTCGAATATATTTACACGTGGTCGTCTTCTATAGGATTTGCTGAAATTTGTCGGAACGATACATGCAAGCAACGCTTTGAACTAAATTTCGACGCGTGCATCCAATTATTATTAATATTTAATTTTGCAAAATAACTTCAATAATTATCAGCATATAGATTTGAATTTTGGGGTTGATACTCAAGTAATTGTTTTCTAGAGCATAAAACCAAAATAAATTTTTATAGTAAATTTATTTATTTAGAAACAATAATAAAATTTTAATTAAAAAAAAAAAATAACTTATTCATGCTTTTAATTGTTTATTTTTACATATAAATTTTGTTTTTTAAATTTGTTATAAATAATAGTTTTTAAGAAAATTGCGAATTACGAACTAGTGTAAAAATTTCCTGCTCTTAATTATATTAATATAATTATATGTAATAGGCTTATTCTGGACCTATTTTAACATTGATGTCACCTATTAAATTTGCTTTTACTCAATCTTCCAAGCAAGCTTTACAAATAAAAACTGTACAAAAATTATATTTACAAATGAACTCATTCAAAAATTACATTTAAACATGAGAATGTTGCTGTGCATAAAAACGCTTTGATATGGTATTTTCAAATTTATAATTTTATTTGTAGGAAGGCTATTTAAATGAAGTTGGGTAATCAGCTAGATGTTATAAACCTCCCGCAAAATATTAGAAAAATGTAAAATTTACCGAAAGAACTAATCATTAAGCTAATCTTTTACCCAAAACTCTTCAAAAATCATATTTACAAATAAGCGCATAAATTTTTTTTGTAGCGCATAATATGGTATTTTTAAATTTATTAACATTTTTAGTAGAATGTGTCAATTAATCAATGTATGACAAAATTGCAAATGGTATTGTTTAGTTTATAGTTGAGAAGATCGAAAAGTAGTAACAATCAGTTGCAACATTTTCAAGTTCAGTCTGCAGCGCGGAAGGGTTTACAAGCAGTGAAGGGGGCAGGATGTTACAAAATGAATCACATAATATTTTATACTTTTTAACAGTTTATGACAGAATTTTGTTTTTTTTACAATATGTTGATATTTATGACCAGATTTTGCTACTGTTGATTTTGTATTAAATTTTTTTTGCGATTTTTAATAGTTTATGGCAACATTTTATTGCATTCTGACAATTTTATAAAGTACTATATATATTATAAGTATAAAGTCGGATTTTGCAATTTTTGACATATTATAAAACAACAAATTTTAAAGTTGAAAGTTTTTGACCAAAATTTGTTTTTTTTTTAATATTTCACTATTTTAGGACCGGATTTTAACATTTTTGATTTTTTATAAGCAGCATTTTGGTGCTTTTTGACACAGTTTTTATACTTCATGGCCAAATTTTTGACATTCTATGAACAGAATTTTTGACAGTTTATAGCCAGATTATAGTTATTTAATAATTTTAAATTTTTGGTAATATTTTTATTACGTAAGTTTGAATATTGCTTTTTTGACATTCCATAAAAAGAATTTTGTATTTTGAATCTTTTTTTTTTATAAAAACACTTTTTAATAAATTACGATCGGATTTTTGGTGCTTTTTGACAATACTTTGATGTTTTAATGCCAAATCTTGTTTGTTTTTTTGACATTTTATGAATATAATTTTGCACTTTTGAATATTTTGCGGTTCAGCTCAAAAAACCTTAATCTGCCATTAATTCTTTCTTAAGCAATGTAAAATAGAATTAAAATTAATTTAATTTAATTTATTAAAGCACCTTTTAAACAAATTGACAACTAAATTGAATGTTTAGTGTCATAATAGTTTTGCATAATAAAAACAAATTGTATTTGTATTTTTATCTTTATTATTTTATATTATTTTTAATTTATTTTAACATTGTTTTGGCGCTGAGAAATGTTATGTAACTAAAGTTTATTCTTTATAAATAAAAAATCAACTTCAAATAAAAACTAATGGTCAACAAAACTAACCGACTAACTGTTTCTTCAATTAAAATTTTGAGTAAAAGTAAAACATAAAACCAAGAAACTAAAAAAAATATAAGTTTGAGATTTTAATTCATACATTACAAAACATTATATATATACCAATCAGAAGCAGGCAAGTTTATAGAGTATACGTAATATTTTTTTAATTAGTTTAAACGTCATGTCAGATTTGTATTATTACTTTTTTTTTAAATATAACTTGTAGTCTGATTATAAATTGGTATCAACTCTTTTGTTTTATTATCAGTTTTAAAAAAATAAGCATTCTGTTTTGGTATGCTTCAAGGGGAGTTTAGTTTTTTTTTCTCCCCACTTGCTGCTTTGCATTGTTTCTATATATGGTAGGCTGCAGAACTTTGTATTCGGGGCAGCATTTTTATTTTCTCTTTTTTGTTTGTAGACCTATCAAAAGCATATGTTACCGTATCAGTAAATAAACTAGGGGAGAAAACGAATCAAACACAGATTAAGCACACATTAATAACTGCAGTGCAGAATAAAAATTTTATAGCTCAGGTTAAAATAGAAAATCGAGCCTCAGAAAAATGTCTTGTTAAAAAATGTCTTTAAGATTTTATCTCACTAACATTATTTAAAATTTATGTGAAACATTAAATACACCATTAAAAGTTTTTTGAGACTCATATATCAAAAATCTAAACTAACTAACTAACTGGAACATTCATGAAAGATATGGAAAAATGCAACACTATGGATTTTGATCTAGACAACAAGAATAGAACATATGACTAGAAAACTATAAGAAGAGTATAACAACTATGAATGTACACAAAACAAAACGCTTGTGTGCAAGACCTAAAAACGAAGAACTGGTATTAAATAATAACATTACAATTGAGTAATGCAAAAACATTTAAAAAAAATTAAAAAAATAAATTAAAAATACAAGATAGAATAACACAAAACCAAAACATTATAAAAACCGTAAATGAAATATTCTGGTCAAAAAAATTACACATCTAAGAAAAAAAACATACATAATTTCATAGTTAAAAATGTTCTAACTTATGGAAGACGTAGACAATAACTGAAAATGACAACAACAAAATTAACTACTGAGATGAATGCTCTGCGACGATCTGCAAGAATATCAAGATTAGAACGAAAAACAAACGATTATGTAAGACAGGTCATGAAAACGATGACAACAGTTATAAATGATATAAAAAAAAAAAAATTAATCTGGTATGAACGTGTACATAGAATGAATACAAACATACTGCCAAGACAATTGCTAGAATAGCCATCTCAAGGTAGAAGAAAAAGAAAAAAAATCAGAAAAAAACTAGAACTAAGCCATCAACAAGGCAATGAGCAAGTTTTAAACTATTTTACTTCACAACATGTATAATTTACAATTTTTTGTTTAATTTTAAAGTTTTTTTATTTTTTTTATTTTGCGCATTATACTTATTAAGTTACAACCAAGTATTAAATGTGAATTTTTACAAATTCTCGTAACAGAACAAATATCCATGCCTTACACGAGGTTTGAACCCTTAGTACTATAACTAGTCGCGCAACCGCTGCGCCACCATAATTTATGTTTTACTTAGGTTAGGATTACGTAGTTTAAGAGGAAAAGCAATTAATAGTCATAAGATTGACTAAACTTTGCCTACTTCTGTAAAATTTATTTTTTGTTTGTAATTGTTCTTTATAATAAAGTCAAATTTATGTAATATTTATATGTAAAGTATTACTTTTAAAAACAACGTTTTTTTAAATTAGTTAACATTTTAAAAATTTGCTAGGAATAAATATCTGCGTTTGCTTATGGCTAGTATACTGCTGCACGGTTTGACTAAGGCAACCAGATTATAAAATTCTGAACTACGGCTTAGAAATAAAAATTTTGATAATCTGCCATGATACGTTAAAATAGACCTTAAAAAGATAAGAAAACAAAACTGCGGAATTGAAATTAACTAGGATATTGACAGTTTAAGCCTTCAAAAAATTTTGTGTTATATTTTTATTTCTGAGATTGTTGCTAATAGTAGCTACATTTTTTTTAGTTGTTTGTCATGCATGATTAACAGCTCTGACAAAAGTTAAGCAACATCCGGAGCGGTCATGAGTTAGATGGGTGTTCTCAACAAAATAATGCAGAGCGTAGCGTTGTTTCCAATTGGATCTTTTACATTATATGCGCATCCAAACATACCATACTCATGTTTTCTCTGTGGCTCGGTGTGCCAACCTCGAAAGAGAACGGCGTGACTAGGTATACAGGTATACAGGTATACATTTTTGGCCAACCGTAAATTATTATAAGGGTATTCAGAAATGGTTTAGAAAAAAAATATAGTATTTCTGTCATACTTTTCTTTATCACCCAAGTTTTAAACAAAACGATGTTTTTTAGTAGCTTAAAATTATTTTAAAACTTGGGAAATTCTAAATATTTTGTCTTTTTTTTAATGTATCACAACTTATAATTGTATGATATTTTAGATGTATGTCTTGTATTAATAAGCACACTAGAAAAAATATTTTTTATTAAAAAAAATATCTTAATTTAAGCATCTTCCTTATTGTTCTGATTTTTGGAAATTGATGTACTGTTTGCTACACACACTGAATGTCGCATATTATTCAAAAAAATTTTGTTAACAGAAAAGCAAGCCTAAGGCCATGGACCAAAAGGTCAATTAAAATTATAGATTTTTTGACAAATGTTATACTTTAGAGGCGCTAATCCTCAATGAAAAGCAAATACAAGTTTAACAACAACTAACACAAAATACGTCGCAATTTATGCTAACATTTGAAAACCTGTATTTAGTTTTCTGTGATACTTTACCACTTTACGAATCAATGTTCAAAATTATTGAAGTTACAGAGCACGTGCAAAACGTTTATGCATAAATTGTTTGAGAATTGGACATTAAGCCAAATATTGTAAATCATCTATAAGCTGCAATTATTGCATAATACAATTTTGCACATAAATATTGTCACAAGACACAATAACACTCAAAAGGACTTGGCGTCTTTGTTGCAAGTCTTCAATGAGTACACTGGACACTTAAATGTTATCTTGGCTATTTGTATAGTTAAAAGTTACATCGCGCAGAATTATTATCAAAATTCTCGAGCCATGCTAGACTCACGTTTGCAAATAAATGTAAGATAGGTTTTTGGTAATAAAAACATGTCGAAAATTAAACACTTCTTTGTTGAATGTACGTTTAATAATAAATCAAATAAATGCAAGTTACATATTTATATCCGTTGATCTCAACGGTCATTTCAATACGTGCTAATTGCACTTGCTGTATCAGCATCTTACAGAACAAAGACAGAGGTGACTTTAGTGCACGTGCATAAATGCAAATGCAGCTTATCTTAATGTAACTAATATAACTCCTCCCTGCTTAAGATGAAAAATTAGAGTTTACCTTAATTTTTTAACTCAATATCCTTAAGAGGATCATTTATTTTTTTAGTAGTTTTTCTTTTCAGGCATGGATATAGCTTTCTAATATAATAACATATAAAAATTATAATGATTACATAGGTAATTAAAGTATAAAAACTAATATTATTGTAATAAAATGGAACAGGTTTAATTAAATCAATTTCGCGTTTTACGTGTTGTACTAAGTTGTCTACTTCTTTTATTTTGTCTAGATTTATGTTATCTATATCCAATGTTTGAATTGGGTGTTCGTCTTCTACCGTAGATTGAGGTATCTGGATATTTGGTATGTTGACATATCGTAGTACTGGATGGCTGCTTTGATAAACTTTTAAGATGTGGTTTGCGATGTGTAATTTACATGAGTAAGGTATAGTGATTACATAAGATCCCTGTAGTACCAATTTGTCTTTATTATGGCCACATTTTGTTGTTGCTGTTACGCTGTTGTTGGTGATCATTATCCATTTATTACTCGATATTTTCTTAATTTTTGTTTTTGTTAGACAACTGGTTGTTATTTTACAACGTTTGTAGTTATTGGTAAAGTTTATTAACTCTACCGCACAAGGGTTATTGGTGGTTATTGGACTTGTTGTCATTTGACACATATAGTTCATTTGGCTTATTTCTTTACATGGAATGTTAAATTGTTCATATCGTTTTTCACTAAGAATTAGGTATTTGGTTTTTGGGACTATGAGATTGTACATATTTTCTTTTTGGATAGGTATAGGACGTAATTCATAATAATTATATTTCATTTCTTCTATTAGAGGTATTTCTAGTATAAATATAACCTGATGTTGATTAATAAATCCTTTTATATCGATTATTAAATAATACTTTATGATGTTTTCATTTTCTAATGTATATGGTAATCGACTGTCCGTAATATTAATTAATTCATTATTTAATTCTTTATGCATGATAATAGATGGGTGTAAAATGTTTAATTTATCAAAAGTAATGGCATTTTCAATATTGTTCAAAGTTTGTGAAATAATCTCAATAGCTGTTATTAATTGAGTAAAAATTGTATTTAACATAATAAATGTGTAATCTTCAAATGAATTTAAACTTGTTTGTTTCATGACAGAGTCTATTTGCATAATCCTACTTTCTAAAAGTAATTGATTGTGTTGTAATTTTTTCATAGAATCGTTAAATGTATGCACAGCTTTTTCAGTTAGACTAAGTTGTTGTATAGTTAAATCTTTTGAATTTTGTTGGTTTTTAGTTAATTGTAAAAGAGCTGTGTTATATTTGTCTGCGTCTGATTGATCTAAATTTCCTGTTATGGCTTTCCATATGGTTCCTAAACCGTTAATTAATCCTCCTTTGGTCTTAAATTTGGCGTTACGTCAATTGATCAAATTTAAATTGGGTCTGACTTATTTTAAAGTCTAATAAATATTTATAATTGAACATTTCTTTAGCATAACTAAGTCCGTGTTTTGTATTATGAAAGGAAGTATTTAACTTTTGATAATTATCATTTAATTTGATAAACTCAGATTTTAAGCTGGATAGATCATATATTTGTATCAAAGTCCAGAAATCAATGGTGTTTTATGCTACTCCCAATTTTAGAGGTATTATTCCTAGATTGTCCGTGATTCTGTTGATGTCTATTTCTGAAGATGTTGTGAGGTGGATGACTCCGATGACAATGGTGAAGAGCCTGTAACAATAGGTCGTCTTAGATTTTTTAAGTGTACCGTTCGTCCTAAACTGTTGAAATTTTTATTCCCTCCTATTTTTTTAATCAATGCCTTGTTTCCAGTAACTAGTTTTGTTATTATAAAGGGTCCGTTAAACTTTTCTCCTGTTTTATTACGTTTATATTTATAACTAGTTTCATAGACTGTTTGTCCAATGGCAAATGAGTTATGAATCTTTACATTTCTTTTGTTTGCTACTTGTTCCTTGTTGTTAGACGTTTAATTTGTCGTAAGCTAAAGGTATTTTTTCTTTGTGTTTTTGTAATTAGTCACTGTACATTTGTTTATTGTAGAATATGTCAAAAGGATTCTTTATTATGGTGTGTCCTAGTGTCAATTCTAGAGGTATTAGGTTAGTACTTGAATGTATGGAGTTGTTATACGCAATTATGGCGTATTTTATTAACTCACTTATTGGTTCTATATGGTTTGTTCTTAATATTCGTATATTTTCATCAATAGTCGAGTGAAGTCTCTTAATCATTCCGTTAGATTCTGGATGATTTGGTGTGCTAAAATGTATTTTTATCTTATGCGTTTCTAGTAGTTCTTTTATGATATGATTGTAAAATTTCAATCCTTGATCTGAGGTAATAGTTTCAGGTACTTTGTAATATGAAAAATACTTCGTTAAGCCGTTTAGTATGTCTACCGCGTTTTTTGATTTTATTTTGATAGCTTGTCTTAACTTTGTGAATGCGTCCACAATTGTTTACTATTTTCTATTGTAAACATATCTATGTGTAATTTTTTAAAAGGTTTATGTGGTGTATCCGTTAACATCTTTCTATTCGGGGTGAATTTCTCTCATATTTGCTTTTCTTACAGGTTTTGCAATTAGCTATATAGTTTGCAACGTGTTGCTGCATTAGCGGAAAAAAGTTTCAGTTATTCCTCTGTGATTAGTCTTACTCTCATGTTGGTTTTTTATAGCTTTTTGTATTAAGTCGTGTTGATTCGAAATGCAAGTAATATTTTTGTTTCTGTGTAGTAAAATCTTTTAAAAATGTTGAGATTTTCTAATCTTGATTGTCTTTATTTATTTGTACATGAAATCTTTGCATTTTATCTATTTTTTCTATTTTGACTGGTTTTGCTAATCTATATACTTCATAAATAAAATATTGATTTAGTTGTGAATCAATAATGTCTGAAGATATTTTAATCGTAGATAAAGTATTATTTTTACTAATTGAGTTAACTGTTTGATCGTCTTCAAATGGTATTTCTTCAACGCCGTCAAATTTGTCAATATCTTGTTCGTCATAGTTGTTGATCATTGAATCAGTTTCTACGGCGTTAAAGTATTATTCTGATTAAAACGTAGTCTTATAGTGGATACATTTTGGCCAAGTTAATGAAAGTTTTTTATAGCAATTTAGGGTTTAAAATTTAAAAAAATCTTAAACTTTGAGTTGTAGTTTTAAGTAGTCACAGCTAAAAACCGCCGGGTGTTGTGTCTTGCAGTTCTTATCCCGACAAATTGGCTGCCAACTTTTGGTGGAAAAGCCCAATTTTTTAATCAATAAATCATTCATACCTAAATTTTTTGAGCTAAATCCTGAAGAAAATTATCTTGAACTAAAGCAACTAACGCTTACAGATGCGTGTTTGTATGCATGCTCACAAAGGTTGTGCATTGTGAACTCGGCAAAAATTTGACCACGAATGCCTTTATAGCGGCACTCAAACGTTTTTATATTACCCAAAAATGTATCTCATGATATCTTTTGCGACAACGGGATAAACTTTGTAAGTGCGGCTAATGAGATGCGCAAAATTTCTATTTTTTTAATTAAAGACAAAACTCAAATATCAATCTCAAATAAGATAACTAGTCAGGGAATTGCTTGAAGTTTTAACATTCAAGAACTCCACACATGGGAGTCGACCGCCAAAGCATTTAAACAAAATATTTTTAAAGTATATGAGAACGCTCAACTTACGTTCAGCAAATTGTATACTTTGTTTGTGGAAGTAAAATGCGTTTTCAGTTCTTTACTAGTTTCTTTATCCTAATTTGACATTTGGCCATTTTTTGGTAGTAACTATTTAAATGCGATGTCTTAAGTAGATCTAAGAGAAAAGAAAATAAACAATTTTTTACAATGGCAATGTATTTAAAGGCTTTAACATGAGTTTTGACAAAAGTGGAGCAATGACTTTCTACAGCAGCTGCAAGCACGCCAATGGAACACTTTAAAATATTTTAGTCTTTATGTTAGAGTTTTAAAGCTGGTGTACAAAGACAAAATGTTTTTTCTCAATGTTGGAAACTGGAAAGAATTACTGAAGTGCATAGAGCCTTAGACGGTATAGTGCGCTCGGCAATAATCAAAACTGAAAGTGGTATAGTGAAGCTTTAGATATAGTGTCTTTACAACATAGGCTTAAATTATTTTAAAGGATTAATTTGTTAACAACCGCTTTTGGAGATACATAATATTTATCAAAAACAAAATATTATACCTACCGACCATTCAACAAACAATTCAAAGAAAAATTTTTGTTTGAACAACTCAGGAAAACAAAACATTTCACTTACCAATGGCTTTATTTTGATTCCTGTCAAACACAATCAACAAACAAATCAAAAGATGTTAGCTTGAACGTATCAAGACGCAATACTGACTTAAGACAACACAATTTTTGATTTAAAAGTATCAGCCATAATTTTTATAGTTAAACTAAGTTTTTATCTACCAATTGCGTTTTCTATATGATTTCATTCAAATAACAAATCAAAAAGAAACATACCTCTATGTAAACAAACATGATGATGTAACAGATATGATGTCAATCAACGACAAATAAACAACAAGTCAAATGTTGCATATCACTATAAACCTAAACAGGCTAAAGACTAATTACAATAATAAGATAAGTCAACAACATTATTTGCAAACTACCATCAAGCCACCATTGAGCCAAATATGCTTCTACTCCTAACATTATAAATAAGTTTAAATTTTTGAAATATTATCCTAAAAAATAAATTTAAAAAAAATGCCGATACTATAAGGTCAAGAAAGAAAGTGTTATATGTATATATGTATGACATTTATGAATGGCTGTTAAAGGTTTTGTTGGTGATTTAGGTAAAGGTCAGGTATTACCACATCTTAGGCTTTTTGCCTAAAACTGCATGATATGCATTTTTTTGCAAAAATTATTTTTGAGCTTTTTTAGAGTTTTTAGACATGGCGGACAAACAAATACTGCTGTGGTGCAGTTTTTATTATATATTACCTTTAAGAATTTTTTCTTGTTTTGAGCTTTTACATATGAACAAACACATACTGCATTGGTTTATTGAACTGCACACAATTTATTAATTTGATAAACTGTGATATTACTTATGATTTTGTAATACGATAAAACAAACCCAAAATGCCATAAGCAATATTTTGATAAAACGACTATCTATGCTACAAAAACAATGGCGTGCATAACTTGGTCACAGATACATATTACATCTCCTTCATTAACAGTCTCAACCTCATTAGCATTTAGGATTGTCGACTAGAATACAGCTCATCATTTTTTCAGGACCAAAGTGCCACAATAGTGCAAAAAACAAAACACTTTACTACCTTGACTGTCAACATGATTTTCAATAACTCAAAAACTACACTTTTGGTCTTATGTGAGTTCAAAACAAAAACTCAGGGATTACCTGCTAATATGTTTCTTAATGACAACCATAGTAATTTCTCTCAGTGCACTGCTCATTTGATTGCTGAATACTTTGCTTCCATTTATTCTGCACCATCTCCTGGTAGAAATTTTAATGTTGATTTAGTGTGTGATGAAATGGTGGATTCCACTCTTACATTAAGGGTTGATGAAACTTCGGTATATCAAGCAATTGTGAATTTAAGTAACTCTGCCAGTATTGGCCCTGATGACGTACCAAATTAGCTGTTAAAAAAATGTATTTGCACTCTAACTAAACCATTGACCTGCATTTTTAGTAAATCCTTAGCTCAAGAACTGTTTCCTAAAATTTGGAAAAATAGCTTTATCAATCCAATTTATAAATCTGGAGATAGGTCAAACATCACCAACTATAGAGGTATAAACCTACAGTCTAGTATCCCTAAACTTTTAGATAAATTAGTCACAAATCAACTTAACTGGATTTGCAAAAATATTATAATTGACGAACAGCATGGTTTTCATTCTGGGAGATCAACTACTACAAGTCTTCTAATTTATCAGTCTAATCTGTTTGAAGCCTTGAAGGATCAGTGTCAGGTTGATGCAATCTACACTGATTTTTTCAAGGCTTTTGACAGCGTCAATCATGCTTTTTTAATTAATAAATTAAAAAAAGTTGGTTTTAACACTATGATTATTAATTGAATTTCTAGTTCGGGTTAATGGCTGTTTCTCAAATCAAATACCGGTTATGTCTGGGGTCCCTCAAAGCTCTCACTTGGAGCTTTTACTTTTTAACATTTTTATTAATGATATTAAGATATATTCAAAATAGCAGATTTCTTCTTTATACAGACGATCTTAAGTTGTATCGTGTTATTAAGACTGTTGATGATACTAAGCTATTGAAAGATGATGTACAAAAGTTTGAGTCTTGGTGTGACCATAATGAGTTATATTTTAATGCAGGAAAATGTTTTAGCATTAGCTTTTACAGAAGTAGACAGAAAATAAAGATTTGGGGGTATTGTTTGAAAAAGATCTTAGTTTTTGACACACATCAACAGTATTACTATTAAATCTCTAAGAATGTTAGGTTTTATTATGAGAATTGGTTGGATTTTTCTGCTGTTACACTTAAAATTCTTTACTGTTTATTGGTAAGACCAATTCTGGAGTACGTTTCCACTATTTGGTCTCCTTATCAGCAGTATTTGATTGATTTGCATGAAAAAGTGCAAAATAAATTTTTACGTCAATAACAGCAATTATGGCATTATACTAAATTTTCTGAATATGAAGACTTTAAACTCTAGACGGGATATGTTTGATTTAACAATTTTGTTTAAAATTATCCATAGTTGTTACATTGACTCATCTACTATTCTTTCGATGATTAATTTATCATTTAGAGAACGTTATACACGAAATGCTCTTTGTTTAGAATTCCATTTCATAGAACTAATTATTTATTTAATAGCCCCTTAAGCCGTCTAATGCGTTTAGGCAATAAGTTTAGAATAGATTTTTTTGTTAATTTATTAAGTTTGTTTAAATTGTTATTACTTAGAACACTTTAATTAATTGTATATTATATTATGTTTTGTTTTGAAATGAAATGTTTTTATATTTGTAATTTACTCTAAATTATGTTAATTTTGGTTTAAATGGGTGTACCGTAAATAAATAAATAAATAAATAAATAAATAAATAAATAAATAAATAAATAAATAAATAAATAAATAAATAAATAAATAAATAAATAAATAAATAAATAAATAAATAAATAAATAAATAAATAAATAAATAAATAAATAAATAAATAAATAAATAAATAAATAATTAAAACACCAAGATGCATTACTGGTTTCAACTGGTACTAGACCAAACTCTTTGTACACACCACTATCCAAGATGGAACTAAATGAACTGCGATCTAGAGAAACTTGTAGAGCATATTGTAAAATTGTAGCTAAGGTTTTTGGGCACTACCGCTCTCAGAGTAGTTTTTGAAATAAAAGTGTTTTTTATTTTGAAATTATTGGCGCACTGTTACACAATCTTAACTCAATATTCAATAGAATGTGCGGCACACAATGCACAATAGGTTGCGACTGTGTATAATGAAATTATAATCGTTAACAATCTTGCTAAAAAAATTTAAAAAAATATGTACGTTAAAAAATGCATTAAACAAATATTATTTAAAAATCCGCTGTACTTAATAAAACAATGTATTTTTTAACTGTTATGTTGGCCTCTCAAAATTGATTGTAATCTGTTTGTACCACACCATTTGTGCTTGTATTCTGTATCATTTCAAAATAAACGTATTATTATTATTATATTAAGGGTTTATCCTACCCATTGAAAATATGTAAAAAACATGCTGCAACAATCACACTCTTAACTCGTTAATTGACGACGCATCAATTTAAAATTTTGAATACTTGTAGATCATACTCTAATTGTCGTTTGTAACGTTTAAGAATTAAAAAATGTATATATTTTTTGTGAGTAAAGTCATTTGAAAATTGTTAAAAAACGACTAAGTTTGCTATGTTTTGTTGATGTTAATATATAATTAATCACAAATTTAATGAATGGGAAACGAAGATAATTATATTGTCTTCCTTATAAATTTTGTCAAATTAGATAAAAGTTATTAATAACCAAATAATCGTGGGATTACTAAAAGCTTAAAAACACAAAATAAAGACAGTAATGTGGCGTCATCTAGTTTGAAATAAAGTAAAGACGTTCACTTCGCCGTCAGTCAATGTTATAGTACATTCTGCAAACATTCGGCTATTAAATTTTCCACTAGCTTGCGCGACTCATATAACACATCAATTTATTAGTGCGTTGTGACCAGTGATTTTTTTAAATTTATAATTATCATGGAGAATAAAGCGGATAAACGTAGAGGAAATAAAAAAAGATTGCGATTAAACGCTCGCAGAAAACGTGGTGGATTTGTTAAAAAGTGGAATGTTCGGTATGTATTATTTTTGTATTATTAAATTTGTTAAGGTAACAATATTATTTTTGTTTTATTCAAATTACAAGTTGTCATTACCAAGAAATAATAAGAAAAATACTATTAAACAGCATACGAGTATAAATGTATAATGTTTCTATATAAAGTTTGGTGTGATAGTAACCTAAAAACGCTTTATAAACAAGTGCAGCGCAACACTAAATTAAAATAAAAAAACTTTCCTGTGTATGGTAGGTCGTTGTTGTTGTAACCATCATCATCAAATTTAATTAGATTATTGGATTAAAGTTTTTATGTTCATTTTTTGTTATTTACAGGTGATAATGTTAGAATCAATTCTACATTGAAATAATATAATAAACAATATGAGCAATTCCATTTCAAACGGACCAGAGCAGGGGGGGGGGGGGGGGGCTGTCGAGAAACTTGCTTTATTATTTTTCTCCGTTTCTATAACTTATAAGTAGTCTTTTGATCGGTTCATGAGTGTATAAAACCTTTAAAAAATATTTTATTTTATTTTTTATCGTTTTATTTTGACTTTAAAAAATAAATAGGATTATTTTTGCAGTTTTTTTAGTTTTAGACCACTAAAACCCAAATACACAAAACAAATTTATATTTTCAAACTAATTTACATCAAAATACGTCAGCCCACTGAGAACAAAAAATGGTTTTATGGCTTTTGCGGCTTGTAGACTTGAATTCTACAGAAAATTTCTGATTGATTTTACTAGATTTTTTTTCAGTTAAATTTACGATTTTCAAACATAAAATGCGACTTAGTTGAAAAACGAGAAAAAACTAAAAAAGCATCTTTTCCTGTTCTGTCCGTTTAAAATGGAATTGACCGTATAAGGAAGCAATAAATTACGACGTGAGACAAGATGCTGTTGGCATATTTTTGGAGACACTAAGATACTGAATAATTTGCCCAATCTTTAAAAAAATATTATGTAGACATAGTTTATAAAGCAATTTTTACTTGTTTTTGAGGATACAATCACAGCATATATTTTGACACATTTTAGCATTTATACAGGGTCTTTTTGAAGTAATGACAAATGGTCTAAAAAAGTAATTCTACAATTTTGTACATAGCAAATTAAAAAACTTATTTAATTTCAATTAACACTCGAATAACTAGGAATTAATTCAAAACAAATATGTTTATATTATTGCCAATTAATTTATTAGATAAACAATTAAATATATAAATCAAATAAACCGTACAGAGTTGATTTAGTTTTGGTATGTTTTGTGCGCCTAACTAATTTACATATGTGTTGCAGAAAATCGTTAAAAGAATTACCAGTAGAAGTTAATACTAATACAGAGACTCCCAGGTAAATACTTTGATTGTAGTAAATATTTGTACTAAGTACTAAACAAAATAACATTTTTAGCGAAACCTTGACCTATTTTGACAAACAAGAAAATAATAGTTCTTCAGAAAAAATGTAAACCTTGACTTTTTTTGATAATATAGAAAATAATATTGAAAATGTTGCCAGTACAAGCGGGTTTATTAAAAATGATCATTATAGTCAATTTGATGAAACAATGACCACTAAAACAAATAAAGGAATTAAAATAACAGGTCGCAGAATAGTTGATTTTGAATATTTCTTTAAATCATTAAAAGAAATTGCTAATCACAGTGCTAAATTTGATTGCAATTTAAATAACATGCAAATCATCGATGAAACGCGAAGTGGATTTAATTCCAACTTTCTGTTAAAGTGTAATATGTGTGGGATAACCATAAATCTTTCATCTTTAAATACTAATAATGAAAAAAACGCAATGGGTGTAAATGAAGCCGCTGTCTTGGGACTAATAAATGTTGGAGGAGGATATACTATGCTAGAAGAATTTACAGCTTCACTTGAAATCCCATGCATGAGTTTTAAAAAATACATCAAGACGCATGAAGTTGTTTGTGATAATCTTGAAATTGTTGCAATGCGTAAGATGACACAAGCCGGCGAAGAAGAAAAGCGGTTAGCGTTAGAAGCGGGTGATGTAAATAATAATGGTGTATCATTTATAACAGTTGTATGTGATGGAGCATGGTCCAAACGTTCATATCGAACCAATTACAATGCGTTATCAGGCTTAGGAACCATTATAGGATTTAGGACAAAAAAAGTTTTAAATGTCCACATTAAAAATAAATATTGTTTAGTTTGCCAAAGAGCGCAAAATTGTGGTATTTCACCTAAAAATCATCGCTGTTACAAAAACTGGGAAGGAAGTTCGCCTGCAATGGAAGCTGCTGCTATTGTAGATGGTTTTAACAAAAGCCAAGAAATGCATGGTCATGTTACAAAAAAATTCTGGAATCAAACCCATATCAAACTGTTACTGTAGAAAAAATTGAATGTCGAAACCATCTATTACGAAATTTTTGTAACAAGTTGAAGGATTTAAGTAATCAAAAAAATGCAGGCCCATTAAATTTAAGAAAATTGCTTAACCTAAATATTTTGAAATTAAGAGGATCAGTAACAATATAGAAAACTTGAAAAACACGATTTAGAAACAAAGATAAAACTTCTTAAAAAAGATATTTTAAATAGTGCAAGTCACATTTTTGGTGAACATAAATCGTGTATAGAGTTAAATTATTTTTGCCAAAAAACTGAACCCGATGAAAAAAACTACATGGAGCAATTTATTCAATCTGGACTTCATGATAAAATAATGCAACCTATTATCAGATTATCAAATAATGCTAAAAGCCTTATTCATGATGTAGATAGTAATGTAGTAGAAGAATTTAATGCTATTGTATGCAAAAAAGTTGGTGGAAAACGAATTAATTTTTCTTTACGGCAAGCGTATAGTGGAAGGTGTTATGCTGCCGTAATAGCACATAATACCAAAAGACCTTTCTATGAATTATATAAGTTTTGCAACAAAAAATCTCCTACAACTATCTCAAAAAAATTTGAAAATAAAAAATTTACAGTAAGAAGACGTACAAAAAGAAAAATTGTTTTTAAATCTTCAAAACCGAACTTATCCTCAGATCCTGACTATGGAGAATTATGTCAAAAACCTGACATGCCAATTGAAGATTTTGAAGCCCAAAAAAAATGATTTCTTACAAACCCTAAAAAGAACAGAATATGAACGAATTACTTTAGTAATTCGAACTCGTTCTCAGTCTGATTGTGATGAGTGGATAAATGCTCGTAAGAATTTATTAACAGCATCAAATTTTGGTATAGTTTGTAGGAGAAGAATGTACACAAGCTGTACAAATCTTGTTAAAAATATTTTGTATAATTCTTTGATACCAGACTTATATAAAAATTCGAAACCTATTCAGTATGGATTAATAAATGAAAAACGCGCAATACAAGAATTGGAGTCACTTAACAACATTAAAATTCAGAATTGCGGACTGTTTTTAGATGACAATATTTCATATTTAGGAGCTACTCCCGATGGATTAATAAATAAAGATGGAATAATAGAAATTAAATGTCCTTACTCAGCTAGAAATGTGACACCCGAAGAAGGCGTTTCTAATAAAAATATCACATTTTGGAGGTCAAATAAAATTAACAAGAAACATAAATGGTATTAACAAATTCAAGGACAATTAAAAGTAAGCGTACTTTGGTTCAGTTCAGAATAGTTATTTAGCAAATTGGAAAAGAACATAATATATAAGTTTATGTTAAATAAAATTTTATACTTTAATGTGCTGTTAGGCAATCATCTGTTATTACTAATAAAAATTTACCTCAAATATTCAACAAAAGTATGCAAAAATCAAATACATAAAAAAATCATTTATGTTGTTCTATTGTTATACATAGTATCATTTTTATATCAACTTTGTTAGATATAGATATGTATTTGATAGTTCTATTTTTTATAGCATAGAATACATGTATTATTTATAAATTTTGTTATGTTTATAAATTTTGTTTTCTTTTATTTTTATAGTATTCAAAATACTGTGTGTCTCAGGATAAATTTTACACATAATCTTGAAAAAGGAGATGACGGAGGAAGATTGGATTTTTGTCTAACTATTGGAGAAAAAATGATAGAACACAGATCTTTTAAGAATCTGATATTTTTTTTATGAATCCACATTTACGACAAATGGCGTTGTTTCATCTCAGAACTGTTGGTATTGGGCTTCTGAAAACCCAATCTTTACAATTCATAATAGAAGACAATATTACATTATTATTTATTATTAATTCATTTAAGTACAATTGTTTATTGTTGTTTTTGATATTCCTGAAATTTGGTATGGTGGTACATACAATTACATTCTAAACATCTTTTCTTAGTAAAATTTTTTTGTGTATTGAAAAATAAAGGTTCTTTATTTTTAATGATTTATACAGAATTACTTATAAAACACTCTGTATAAGACTGAATCAAATCATTTTTGGTATGTCTTAGTTTTACATTAAGCAGGACTTGATCTCCAAAAATGCCAATCCAAAATTTTGTGTTTATTATATAATACCTCTTGTTACATCTATCCTAGGACACAAGGTACTTATATATATATATATATATATGTTTTTGTATATTATTATAATATATATACCTGTATATATATAATCATATTTAAAAAAAAAACTGTGTTTTATTATAGTGTAATAATTGTGGTGTATAATAAATAATAAGTAATACATAATATTATTGTACACTGCCTATTTATACGTACGAAATATAGTTATACACATATATCTAGTATCCAGAAGCGATCAAACAAAACAAATTAAATGAACAATTTATTTGGCAATCGCTTTCAATCATAGTCGAGACATGCATTCAATTTTAACTAAATATGTAATTATTGGAAGTTGCAGGGTTAAATTTATCATCATCATTGTTTTCTTTGCTGCTATTACAACCATTCGCTAGAAAAGATGCGTGAGTCGTGTGCTTTTTTTAAGATTGATGTTTTTAGGACGATTAATATTCTTTTGATTCCCGGCGGCGTTGGTAAATTTACAGAGCGGTTTGAAACTTAACTTTATAAATTTCCCCTTACGGTTGCCCCGCAGGTGAAACTGTTTGGCAACCTTCTACGCACCCTTAAGTTTATTTTTAAATTAAAACTGTAATAAAATGTTATTCTTTATTTAAATTAATAATTCAATAAAACTAAAGCTCGCGCGACTACTAGAAAGAATAAAAAAAACTGCCAGAAAATCAATCGTAAACAATGCAGGATAATGTTATTGATTAATTTATGTATTTTGAGAATTAAAAAAAATATATATTTAGTAAAAACGTTACAAACTTATTCATCAACGTAGTAGTAAAGTTAGTTTTTAATATTAATATTAATACTGATTAATAATAAAAAAAAATTCTTTATATTCAAAACCTATAATTTATGAATTAGTCAATTACCATATAGAAACGTCATGAATATTTTATTCCCATGTTTTAATAATGTTAAAGTGGATCATTATTCTGTGTATATTTATCACTTTATATGTATCACTGGACTACGTGGGATCAGAATGACATAAAGTAAACACTCAAACATGATTAATTATAAGAATAATAATGTAGAATACGGATATAGAAGACAATCTGTTTATAATATTATACATTGTACAAAAACGTGTCCAGCATGAAGTATATTGCATGGCTTACCACAATACACTTTGTGGGTAGCTTAAAAGTTATAGAAAAACATGAAAGTAAGTTGTATGATATTTTAAAACCAAATTTTATTACTGTGCGGAGTGTAATTGTAACTACATTTAATGATAAAATTGATGAAGAAATTATCACCGCAATGAAGTACAATTATTTAGTTATATATAATATTGAGTTATCAGAAAAAGGAATCGCTAAATTTAATGGAATTTATAATGATGTGTATAATGATTTTATCACTTATGAAGAAAGTAAAATATATCTTATATATTTAAAAAACATACAAGATGTAAGCAATGCTTTAGAATTTCTTACGAAAATCTTCTTTTGGCGGGCAAGAGATACGTTAATATTCATCTTAAGGAATAATTTTGTTAATGATAACGTGTTTAAATTATTACTATCAAACAGGATTACAAATGCTGTGTTTGCATTTAGAAATGGTAGTATATATATGTATTATCCGTTTAATAAAACATTTTGGGTTGCAACAAAAGATCCATTTACAACTTTTAATAATGTAAATAACTTAATGGGACAAACATTAAGAGTAGGAATGTTTCATCAAGTTATGGATGCTATTCCTATCAATAATGCGTACCAAGGCGTAGATGGATGGATGGCAACGTCCTTATTAAAATATTTAAACGCATCAGCGATATATGTTCATCCCAATGGTACAACTGGTTATGGTGTCAAAACAAATGATAGTATAACTGGTGCTCTTGGAGATATAGCTAAGAATATCACAGATATAGCCATGAATGCACGTTTTTTACGATTAGAGTTTGATAATTTAATAGAAGCCACTTATCCTCACGGTAGAGATGATTTAACTTGTTTGGTACCGTATATCAAACCAATTGCTAAACCAGATTTCTTCAGTCCTTTTTTTAATAATGTTTGGATATTAATAATTTTATTTAATGTATTATTCACAGCAGTTTTTATTGGAATTGGTGTGTTTACAAGCAACAAACTAACTATTTTGTATATGTTTGGATTTTTTATAGGACAAGCAATTTTTATTAATAGGAAATATAGGATGCTGATGATGATTTACATTGCCTACTCATTTTTAATTATAACTTCTTACCAATCTAATTTTGTAAGCATAGTAACTGTACCTAAAAATGAAACACAGATTAATACGTTTTCTCAACTAGCACAATCAAATTTGAAAATATACACTTTAGCAAGATTTAAATTACTGCTAGAGACATATGGAGGTCAACCATTTAAAAATATAATACCAAATATAAAGATTGTAGGTGAGCAAGAATTGATGAATTTACTTAAAACACCTGGAGACTATGCAATAATTTGCAAGAAACGTATTGCTGAATACGCTATTATTCAGAGATACAATCATCAAAGTAAGAACAAAAGATACAGAATTATGGAATCACTTCCATTTCCAGCAATTGTAGCTTACATTGTAAAGTATGGCTCACCATTTATGAAGCGTATCAATAATTTTGTACAAATTATAGTTGAAAGTGGTATTCAGCAGTATTGGAAAACTATTAGTTTTCATAAAATGTATTTAATAGAAAATCAATTTTACAAAAGCTTTCAGTCAGATAAATCCATATCTATTTTTGAATTAAGTTCAATATTTGTTTTGTATTTAATATGTTGTTTAATTTCTGTTATTGCGTTTTTAGTTGAATGTTGTAGACCAATATTTAAAAAGATAGGATTTTTTTAACTTATTTATTAGACAGTAAATTATAGATTAAGTTAATGGAGCATAATTTATTATTAATTGCATAAATAACAATACAATAAAACATGCATAAAATGATAAAAACAATGTATTTAATTTATTTAATAAATTTGTTTACAACAAATTTGTATATTTTTAAATAATTGATTAATCCAATGCGACGCAAAAAGTACATAATTAATTGGATGTTAAATGGATTATTATAGAAGTGTTAGAACTAGCAATCAAAACCGGTATTTTGGCTTTGAGTGATATTGAGATTTTTATTGAATATTGACTGCAAAATAGCGCACAACATTGCAGATTGCTATAATTCTGCGAGACAAATGTCAAAAACTTTTGTATGTTATTTGAAGAAAAGTCGGAACTCACAGTCGAAGGTTTGCAAACCAGCTGTAGAGATTGCAATGATTTTCAAGCTGAAGACAAGAACATAAAAAAAACTGGATCCTGGGATAATATTGATGTAGCCAAGAAAACTTTTTTGAAAAAAAAAGCAGACTTGACAAGACTAATTTATTTTAATTAAAAATAAAGTTTTGACTAGTGTTGTGGTTCCTGATGGATAAAGTTGGAAATATTGAACAAAAAAAGCTGTTAATAATATAGATAATTATTTAAATTAAGTAAGTAAGCAATAATTTAATTGTATTTTGTTTGATGCTTTGCACATTTTAAACTACTCAATGGTAATCATGATCTGGAGTGATCCAACCACAAACCCATATGTTGATTATTAACAGATTGGATTTATTATCCTCTCTTCTAACATAGATTTTATTCAAGAGCACATAAACAGAACATAAAATAATACAACAAAAGTAACTTATTCTTTAGCATATAAAATAACTGTAAATAATACTACAATTATTTTCTCCTCTAACATAGTGATTGTTAACGCTTGCAAAAAAAAAGAAATTTCTAGTTTTTTGTTAACATTTTTTTGAGAGGGCTAGTGTGAACTCTAGTTCAAACTACTCAATTGTAATTATAACCTAAAATAAACCATTCAACTAACTACTCAAATGTTTATTATTAAGAAATTGGATTCATTGTCCTATTCTACAATATAAAAACTTCTAACGCTTGCAAAGGCACTGTAGTTCAAACTATTATAATCATAATTTTGAGTGATATTTTTAAGATATCACAACTTTGACTAAGGAACTTCTAAGATTTTAATTTTTTTATAACAAACACTTGGGTGGACGTGCACTTTAATTCAAACTACTTAATGGTTATTATAATTTGGAATGACCCAACCAACACTTGGGCGTTTAGCCCAAGTGTTGGTTATCAAAAAATTGAATATTACTTTTTTTTCTTGCAAATAGGAGAAACTAATTTCATGTTAACAAACTTTTGAGCAAGTGGGCAAACACTTCAGTTTAAACTACTTGATGGTAATTATGTTCTGGAACAACTCAAACACCCGCCGGAGTGTTGGTTGTTTAAAAATTTGTATATTACTTTTTTTTCTTGGACAAAGAGACTTCAATACTTGCAAAGAGGAAAACTTCCAATTTCTTGTTAACAAATTCTCGGACGGGTAGAACAAAACTACCGAACATGGTTACAAGTAGTTAAATTTAATTTTTTTTTGAGAAAATAATAAATAAATATTTTTTTAGTTTGAAGATTGAATTGGTTATTTAGACAATATTAATACTTATTATGTAAAATTGTCTTTTAATAACGTTTTATATAAAAGAAAAAAAAAATTATTAAAAGCAATATTGAGAAAATTGAATTTAAAGCAGCTTTAATCTGAGTTTTTGTTAAAATCAAGAAATTGTTGATTTAAAGGTAAAATTGATTATTTAGACATTACCAATGGTTTATATGTAGAATTATTTTTTAAATACGTTTTAATAAGAAAGAAATTGGTCTATATAAAGAAATTTTGAGAAATCATCTATACTACACATTTTATTTAAATCTAAGAAATTAACATTATGAAGATTATACTGATTATTTAAACAAATACCAATACGTGAATTTATATATATATATATATATAGTCTTTTAACAACAGTTTTAACAGCATTTTTTTTAAATCTAAGAAACATTTTGGAAGTTATATTACTTATTTACACAATACGAATAGGTAGATTAATATATAAAATTGTCTTTTAAAACCGTTTTATTTGTAGAAAAAAATGATTTATTTGAAGAAATTTTGAGAAAATTTGTTTTAAGAAAACCGTACTCCGTATTTTTGTCAAATCTATAAAATTGACATATTGGAGGCTATTTTAATTATTTTAACAATATCAATAGGTGGATTCATATTCAAAATTGCTTTAAAATAAAAAAAAAAATTGTTTACATAAAGAAATTAAAAAAAAATTGAATTTAAAACAGTTTTAATCTGAATTTTTGTTAAAACTATAAATTGTCGATTTGAAGATAAAATTGATTGTAGATAAAGAGATTTTGAAAATAATTTTGAATTAAACAAAGTATTATGCAGTATTTTTAATACATTCAAAAAATAATTTTAAGTTAAAGTGATTATTAAAACATTACCATTGCTGTTGCAGCAGCATTTATTACATTTTCATATAAACCTTACTTGTAGTGTAAACTGTGAATACAGTTGGATCGTGTTCTAATTAATGATACTACATTAGTAATTAGTACAGTAGCTTTTTTATATTTTAATCGTATAGTTCTGAGTAGACTGTTTTAATCGACCTCACAAAGAAAGATTAATGATGGTTAAATCGATCAATATTTTGTTTGTTTGACTAATTGCAAACGATTAGAAGATGGTATTGCTATGCCTTCTATTTCAGGTAAGTTGAACTGTATGTGCGTAAGTCTGCAGTACAGTTAAAACCTTTTAAAGGACAGGTAACGACATTTTTGGTGCGTTTTATTTGAATCAGATAATTGAAACAAATACACAGTGCTATTGAAATCCGATTATATTATTTATGACTGTTTTGTAGATGTTGTTCTAACTAAACAAAATATTTAAATATAATGATAGAATTTATCCTTTATAGTTTATATTTATTAAATTAACACGCATAAAATGGGATTTTTATTATAAATAAAGTTAATTAAAATCAAATGTGATAAATACAAAAGTCTATGCAATTTATTGTATTCATCTTGTATATCAAAATGTGAACAAAATATTAACAAAAATCCTAAAATGTTCTGGAATTATGCTAAAAGCCTTAATAAAACTGAAGATTTTTCTAAATTATTTTTTTTAATAATGTTTTATGCAATAGAGGCACAAATCCTAATTTTAGTATTAATCAACAAGTTCATGGTGATATTTCTCGTTTGAGTTGACAAAATGTGTTTAATAGTATTGATAAAAAAAACAACAATCGCTAATTTAGTTAATTATGTGGTATACCTTGTGGTTTTGAACAAGTTGACTAAGTGTACAAAGGCATTTGACAAGGTAGACCATACTATTTTAATATATAAACTAAAGGCTTTGGGGCTTAATGAAATTATTGTAAAGCTGTTTAAATCTTATTTAAAAAATTGAAAACAACAGATTTGCAGTAAGAATAGAATAGAATAGAATATGTTTATTTGATTTTACCAAATAAATGGTATAAATCATGTCAATACAATACAATACAATACAATACAATACAATACAATACAATACAATACAATACAATACAATACAATACAATACAATACAATACAATACAATACAATACAATACAATACAATACAATACAATACAATACAATACAATACAATACAATACAATACAATACAATACAATACAATACAATACAATACAACGCAACGCAACGCAACGCAACGCAACGCAACGCAACGCAACGCAACGCAACGCAACGCAACGCAACGCAACGCAACGCAACGCAACGCAACGCAACGCAACGCAACGCAACGCAACGCAACGCAACGCAACGCAACGCAACGCAACGCAACGCAACGCAACGCAACGCAACGCAACGCAACGCAACGCAACGCAACGCAACGCAACGCAACGCAACGCAACGCAACGCAACGCAACGCAACGCAACACAACACAATACAATGCAGTACAATTGAATACACAATAGATAAAATGTATAATACAGTTTTGCAACTTCTAGATAAGTACAAAATTGACTAGTTACAGAAAAAATTATAACAAAACAAAACACAAACAGATTAAAATATCAATCAAAACAGTATGTTAAAAAAAAGTTCATAGTAGAACTTCTTGACACAGTTTATTTTCAATGACAGTTTTAAAGTTTTTTCTTGGCAATTCTCTGATGCAAGTTGGTAAGTAATTGTACATTTTTATAGAAAGGTATTCATAGCTTTTTTGAACTTTGCTTAGCCTAACTGTAGGTAATATTATATTTGTGTTGATTCTTGTGTTGTAGGTATGATCTCTTTGTCTTACTTGTTTTAAAATATTGTCTTTAGCAAATAACAAGCATTGAAGAACAAATACCGAAGGGACAGTTAGAATGTTCAAAGCCTTAAAAAGTGGACGACAACTTGTTAAGTGCGGTACAGCAGCAATAATTCTTAATCCTTTTTTTTGCATTATAAATATCCGATTAGATATTGTTGTACTACCCCAGAATAATATACTGTAACTTAAAATCGAGTGTATATATGCAAAATAAGAAGTTTTTGTAACATACTGATTTGTGTTTTGAGCAATTTTTCTAAGCAAGTATATGTTCTTGTTAAGTTTATTTGCTATCATATCTATATGTACTTTCCATGTTAATTTAGGTTGTAAGTGTACACCTAAAAATTTTACACATTCCATTTTAGCCATACTGTTAAGAGAAAACTTAATATGAACAGTTTTATTGCTATTTAGTACTAGCCCGTTACTTTTAAACCAGTATTGGGCTTCATTAAGACCTTGAATTACATTAGAGTAGTTATTTGCTGGATTCTCTAAAAGTGTTGTATCGTCGGCGTATAGAAATGTTGTAGCCGATTTTATATTATACTTAAGGTCATTAATGTAAATTAAAACAGGAGAGGGCCTAGTATTAAACCCTGAGAGGCCCCAACACTTATTTCTGCTTTTATGGATTGTAAGTTGTTTTTTGGACATATTGTTCTCTGTTCATTAAATACGACTGTATCAGTTTTAGCGAGTTTCCACGTATTCCGTAATGCTCAAGTTTTTATAATAGTATTTTATGTGAAACACAATCAAATGTTTTGCTCAGATCAATAAATGCTGCATCTACAGTTTTGCCACTTTCAAATGCTTCATATATATCATGAATAAGTGAAGAGATAGCTTTGATTGTAGATCTCAGTTTTCTATAACCAAATTGAGCGTTACAAAATTTATTGTCCATGTTGTCCAATTATACAATCTAATATATAACGCTCTTTCCCATATTTTAGATATTACAGGTATTATAGAAATTGGTCTAAAGTTAGACACTTCATGTACATTGCCATGTTTTAGTATAGGCACAATTTTTACTAATTTTAATTCTTTAGGGTAAACTCCCTGTTCAAACGATAGATTGATTAAATAAGCTAAAATTTTACTCAATTCATTAGTCGCGCTCTTAATCAATAACGAATTTAAATCGTATGCATCCGCACATCGACTATTACTTAATGATTTAATTATATCGGCAACTTCTACATGTGTGACCGGATTTAAAAAGAAAGAACTATTTGATCTAGGTTGTGCTTGTATAAGCAAGTTTATAGACTGATTTATATCTCTAGAAACACCTCCTGTAACTGAATGAATAATGTTTAAAAAATAAGTTTGATACATATCAGCAGTTATTGCACTATCTGGCATTCCTGTTGTTTTATTTCGGTTTCCAATCTTATTAATTATGCTCCACATCTTTTTTGGTTTGTTGATGGAATTAATAATGTTTAAAGTATTATAACTTTTTTTTACGCATTCTATATTTATTCTATAAGATTTTTTTAATTCGTTTGTAAGATTTTTACTTCAACCGAATTAACATATTTACTAATATCACTGATAGTGTTAATTAACTTTTTTTGTTCTTTTAATTCGTTTGTGTGCCAAAGATTATTCTTTTTAGTTACATGATTTCTAAGTCGACATGGAAAACATGTTTCAAAATTTTGCAGCAATATCGAATGAAATAAAGTGAATGATGGTTCTGCTTTTTTATTATTCATTACTATTGACCAATTTATTTGTTGCATATTTTCTTTAAACTTCTTTACATTTGTGTTTGCAAAAGACCTATATAATATTGTTTTTTTAACCGGCTTTTTTATGTTATATAAACTAAATATAATGCCGTAGTGATCAGATAAATAAGGTTCAACTGTGCTTACATCATAAAAGGCTTTGGTATTAATTAAAATATTATCAATGCAGGTAGCTGTTGTTGCAGTAACTCTTGTATTACTGTTGACATTATGTTTAAAATTAAAGCTTTCGATAGTATCACAGAATTCATATTTCATTAAACTATACACATTAAAATTAACATTAAAATCACCTCCAATAAAAACTGATTGTTTGTACTTATCCAGTTTGTTTAAAATGTGATAGAACACAATAATAAAATCATTAAAATTACCCAAGGGCGTACGATAAATAGATACAAAAATTGAATTAATACACTTTAAAACTATTGCACATACTTCACATGTTACTTCCGTTGATAGCATATCAATATCGTCCAATTTCTCAGCCAGTGTTCGTTAATTGATACAATATCAATGTTGTTATTTTTATTAAGATAGTTTTGTAAATCAATTTGTTTATTACCAAGCGAACCAACATTAATGTGAAAAAAGAAAATTTTTCTTGTGGACATCTAGAATTTCGTTGATTTTTCAACTTGTATTGATTGTGGCGTTTGACAGTTTCTTAATTGCTAGAATGATATATTTTCTTTTTTAATTTCCAAGTGTCTTGAGTAAACTGGACAATCTCTATCAAAACTGTGGTGATTCACGTCTAAATTCAGCTTTAATTTTTCATTTGATCTTATACAATTTATACATTTATTTATTTCTTCATTATTTTCGCATTTATCAATTTTGTGTTCACCATGGCGTTTAGAACAAGTATCCTTGCCCCTACATTCATTCGACTTGTGATTAAAGCCCAGACATTTGAAACATCTTATCAAATGTATACGCTCATATACCATACACCTGTCCCACCCAACATTTACTTTTGTTTCTTTGAGTAAATGCTTAAATTTATTTTCATCAATTCCAATAATTGCATTGTATTTGGTATAAACTTTATTATTGTAGTTGTATTTTCTTTCGTATATTGAGACACATTCAATATTACAATCTGCAAGATTTTCATTTTGTTTTTTTATTTTAGTAACAAACAAATTTTTCTCAAAATTTTCTGTAAATCCGCATATTTTCAGTTTAGGTTTATTATTAGCACTAATCTTCACTTCATAATTAGCTCCTAATTTTTCTTCTACAATTTTTATAATTTGGTTTCTATCTTTTTCATTACTACATCCTATAGCAACTGTTCCACTTTTATTTTCCGTTAAGCCACTTATTTTCAAATTAGTCGGATCTAACTTTGATTTCAGTTCATCTTTTGTTTTGTTGGTTTCTTGCTTGTTTTTTGGTTTTACTATAATTTTTGTTTGCTGTTTTAGTATTTTAGCATAAGTGTTATCAAATTCATTAATAGATTTAGGTTGACAAATTTTATCGTGTATTTGTTTAATTTGATTCTCTTGAATTTGCAGCATTTTTTTATTTTCATTTATTGCATCTTCTAGTTTCTGTTCTATCTCTTTTATTGATTTAATGCAGACATTGCACATAAATAGTATATTAACGTTAGTACTAATAAGATTCAAATCATAATCTGTAATACTTATACATTTTATATGAAACTTTTTTCCACAAATTCCATTGCAAATACAAGAGGCTTCACCCCTAATTCCTCGATTACATTTTCCACAATCCATGTTATTGTTTTTTTAATTCACATTTTACATTTATTTAAATTTATTTAAAAACTCTTTTAGTATCATTTTTTAATTCACGGTTGTTGGCCTTTAGCGATATAGTTTATAAGCACATTTAAACGGTAATATTTTTGTAATCTTAATAGATATTTTTTTAAATTAATAACAATTATATTTCTCATTAATTTACCTCAAGGTACTCATTGTGGATAATTCCTGTTTCTTTTTTCATAAATGATTTATAGCTTTTTATAATATCGTGCCAGTTTTTAAATAATTTTAAGCTTTTTAGAATGGTTTATAGTACTTTGGATAAGTTTATGATCCAACGTAACATTGACAGTATTTATAATTGGTGTGAAACAAACAACTTATCACTGAACTTTAAAAAATGTTGTGTCATATCATTTGAAAAATTACGATAATTAATATGTTATGAGTACACTATAAATACAGTACTTTTATCTAGAACTATAGAAATTAAAAACTTGGGTATCACGTTGGACTAAAAACTTACCTTTAAATTACATGTAAAATTGATTACAATTTGTGCATTAAGAACATTGGAGTTTGTCATTAGAATTAGTAAAGATTTTTTTGATTATTAATTTGTTTTATTGTTGAATATTGTTTAACGGTATAGATATTTATTTGTTTTTGTGCGTATTAAAAAAACCGTTGAAAAGTTGTGGAATTTGTTTTAACTTATATATTTTTACACAAACTTATTTTTGTATCCAAAATCAAACTAGTAGTACCTGTAACTGAACGTCAAATAAGAAACAATAAAAGTAAAAAAAAAAAAAAATCATCTTATGCCAAAAATAAACTTGTGTCTAGATTATTTAAATATGATAATATTTTAATCAGTACCTTATCAAATTATTGATATCTAAGATAAAATAAGATAAGATAAACTTTATTTGCATAAATATAGTAAAATAATGTGGTACAAAAACGTCAGGTACAAGTTGTGGGTTAATATAAAAAGAAAACATTTTTACATGCACACTTATGAACATTAACAAAACAATTTAAAAACTTAAATTAAAATAATCATTAACATGATATAATTCATTATTTAATAATATTTTTTTTAGAGATAACTTAAATTCCTTAGCTGGTAATTTTTAGATTGTATAAGGTAAAATATTATACATTTTGACTGATATATAATGAAATTTAATTTTTTTGTTAGTCTGCAGTATGGCAAGCAGATGTTTTTACTTGATTTGGTACAATAATTATGCAATTCATTTTGAAACTTGTAATTTCCAGCATCTATACCTTCTCTCACATGCACCAAACATGCCAATACATATAAACTTGCAACAGTCATAAAACCCAGGTTTTTTAAAGTGAGACCTACACGTATCTCTAAAACCAAGACCCGCAACTGCACAAACAGCTTTCTTCTGCAAAACAAAGATTCGATTAGCATGATGAGAACTACCCCACGGCAGCACTCCATACTCAATTAAAGATTGAACAAATGCAAAATAAGCCATTCGTGTAACCGTTAAATCCGTGTTCTCAGCTATTTTTTTTAATTAAATAAATATTACTGCTTAATTTTGTGAACAACGATTCTACATGCTGTTGCCAAGATAATTTATTGTCTAAGTGAATACCCAAAAATTTTATTGATTTATTAACACCTTTATTTGCATTAAGTAATGAAAAAAACATATATTCTGTTTTTGCTTCATTTAACTTTAAATAATTTGCATGAAACTATTGTTTTGCTTCTTCTAAAGGACTCAATCCATCCACCACAGAAGCTGTTACACTTTGAATGAGATTTGTGTCATCGGCATAAAGATATGTCCTTGCTAGTGTTACATTACATTCAAGATCATTTATGTACAACAGAAACAGCAGGGGACCTAAAATAAACCCCTGCAGCACACCGTAGTACATTTTTTTTCTATCCGAAAAAGTACCACTAGCAAAGACAATCTGTTCTCTGCTAGTTAAGTAGCTGTTAACAATATTTAATGCTACACCTCTTATGCCATAGAATTCGAGTTTGTGCAACAACTTCTCTGGGTTGACTGAGTCGAATGCCTTGCTTAGATCTAATAAAAAACAGACATTACACTTTTGCATTCAAAGGCCTGTTCGATGTCAAGAACAAGTTGTTTTACAGCTTTTATTGTAGATCTAGAAGGAATATAACCAATCTGTGCCCGACAAATAAATTTTTCTAAAAAAAAAAGAACAAGCGCTTTTTTAATAACATTTTAAATACTTTTGAAAAAATTGGTGTTATTGATATAGGCCGATAATTTTCATTTTGGTTTATATTCCCTTTTTTCCCTTTTTTATATTGGTATGACTTTTGATAATTTTAGTTCAGAAGAAAAAAATCCCTTTTCAAAACAAGCATTTATAACATTTTCTTAAGGTTCTACAATAACATTTGACACATATTTAAGTACTTTAGAATTTAGATTATACAGATTTATACAATTAGATTTTTTTAACAATCCTATCACAGATTTGATTTCCATTGTCAAAACTGGTTTAAGAAAACAGGAAGCGCTTGTATCACTTGTGTAATTGTTTAATAAAAATTGATAACTGTTATCATTATGATTAAAACTAAACAAAACATGTTTAACGGAATTAACAAAAAAAGTTTGATGTTCGTTAGCAGATATAGTTGATGAGATTTTATTTATTTATTTTCTATTGGTGCTTTTATTAATTATTTTCCAAACTTGTTTTGGTTTGTGTAATGATTCCATTATCAATTTACTGTTAAAATCAATTTTTGTTTTTTTGACTTCGTTTTTATATTTGCTTTTTTCTTTATTTATTAATACACTCAGTTCAGTTGAACTTGTTTGTTTCCTAATAGCATATAGTAAATTAAGATAATTTTTTTGATTCCTTAGTTCTGATGTATACCAAACTTATTTTTTATTATTGTTGATATTTATAATTTTATCTGGAATACAATGATTAAAAATATTTAAAAAAATATTAGAAAAACTTGTATATTTGTCCTGTAAATTTGAACATTAATAAACAAAAGACCAATCAACTTCAGATAGCGCAACATATAATTGATCTAGGTGTTTTAAAGACAATAACTTTCCTTTATACTGCGTATACGTTTTTGTATTGTTAACATCTATTGCTGTATTAATTATTAAACCAAAATAATCTTAAAGATTGGGTTTAATAACTATTGTTTCATATGGTACGTCCATATTAATTAAGAAATTGTCTATACATGTTGCTGAGATAGGTGTTTTCCTAGTTATTTCAAAATTAGTGATTTCAAAATTGCAACTTTGTATCAAATCAATAAACATTTTTTGATGTTCATTGGTTTTGATAAGATCTACATTAAAGTTACCACCAATTATAATATTTTCATATTTTTTGTCTAGATAACACAGAATATTATCAAGTTTAAAATAAAATTTATTAAAATCAGATAGAGGTGTACGATAGACAGATACAATAACAATATTTAAAAATAGCAAATAATGAGAGAGCCTCCATGTATAGTGGATTTTCTGCAATAACAACTACCCACTTTAAAATTGTTGATTGTTATAAGATCAATTTCTGCACTTTTTAACTAATGTTCGCTAATTGTTACAGCACATATTTGCTTATTTTGTTCCAAAAATATTTATAAACCATAATGATTATTTCTTAAGGATTGTAAATTAATATAGAACAACTGTAAGGTATTATTCGTTTTATATAAAACTGTGTTGTTTTGTTCTAAGTTTTTTGAGTTTTTACGTTTGTAAGCCATTGTAAAAAACGCTCAACGCATGTACCGACAGGCCATATATTAGGATTACTTAATGACGCTATTTCTTCCAAAGGAACTGTTACTTTAAACGACGAGTATAGTTCAGGATGTTTTGACATCATTTTCTTGCATATAACATTATCAAACCTTTTTTTATTTAAGTATGTTGTTAAGTTATTTTCTGTTAGCTTAGGGTCCATTCTGTAAACATGTAAATGCCCGTGTGGGGCAACTCCTTTTACCAATAAATCTTCTGTAGCTGTTCCACGAATTGTATTTAGTTTTACTGGATTTTTCTTTTTACGACGATTTATTGTTTTCCATTTATCATTTTGTACAATATTTAAGTTATCCTTATTGTTTTAAATTTAGATTTTTATTTTCATTTGATTTAGTACTTCCATTAGTTTTTACATTTCTCTTATTTATCATTTCTTTTGTTGCTAAATTCTGTTTATGAGCACCATCTAACGCATCTTTTAGTTGTTCAGTTGTAATTTTCTTTCTCGCAGGTACAGTTTCCTTTATTAATACTTTATTTTTATCAATAATTGTAGAGCTGTAGGAACTCTTATCAATAGATGTCTTAATAAATTTGGCGCGTTTAAATTTATACCAGTAATATTATCATTGTTTTTATATATTGTTTTCATGCTACTAACCTTATGTTTAAGATCTTCAACTGTTTTTGCAAATGCTCCTATAATTGTTATAAGTTCACTATTTTTGATTTCTTGCTTTATAGCTTTTAATAAAACACTGTTATTGTCGTAAGTGACGACGAGTGTTTACATTTGCACATATAACATTTAGAACATTTTTTTTCATCTCAACACAGTCAGGATGATAGTATTTTGAACAAACACCTGCACATAACACAAACAATTTACTTTCTTCAATCACTTCTTCACATTTATTACATAAATAGTGAGAATTTTCGGAAATGGTCGGAGACAGATTTTGACTACTATCTTCACTAGCCGCCGTCTTTATTCTAATAGGCAATCAGCCGTTCTATCATGTCAGATGCCTTTAGCACCATCAAGGCTTTTAGTACTACCAAAGCCATCAACCACTAATGCCAAAAGGTTTTCAATCCGGCCGGAATCAGGTCCGTCAACTCTCTAGGCCACCAACAAGCAATTCTACTTTGGCAGCTTCCACAGAAGATGCTGTCACAAGACGCCCATCTTCCATTGTCATACGGGATAAATTTATGTTTCAAGAGTTGTCGGCAGTGTACAACGATAAGAACATAAGTATTGCTTTCGGATTTTTGTAGTGCATTTGCATATTGCAAAAGCAATATGTGCATTAGTACATCTTTTAATTAATCTTTGAAAAAACTCTATATAGCGTTATAAGGAACGTAGCTAAATGTATCAAGGTTGATGCGGTGCTCTTATTTGTCAAGCGCATGGGAATGTATAAAAAACCATTTCTTATGTTCATCTTTCTCAAAATGTAAAAAGTAGTAAGATTATGTTTTTTAACAAGTTGTGCAACCTTGCGGTTTGCGTCGAGTACAATCGTAAGTTGGGTGACGTTGTACAATATCACTATTGCCATCGCTACAGCCATACGCATGCAGGTTTAATTCATTCTTTCACTTTTGCGTGAAATGTGCAGAAGCTCATTCCAGCTTTTCCTGGACTAAGACCAAGAAACTACGATGTGTAAAAGCATGCGTTGCAAGCAAAGGGTCAAACACTGCAAGTTATAAAAACTGCCTAGCTAACTAGCCAAACTCCATCGAAGGCCAGATCTAATGCACCAGTCTCTAAAGACAGATTTTAGCTATTTCTTCAAATACACCCAACACTTGCAAAGAAAAATCCTACGCGCCGCAGGCAACGGAAAATTAGGCGCAGCCCGCAAACCTTTTTCTCAAAAGTTAGTTCCTCATCCGTTTAGCACAAGCGAGCAAAACAGATTAAAAAAAAATATATCTATCTTTTTTACATCTCCTTGTTTAAAAAGCAAGATACAGACTAAAAACCGTCTGATACAAGACTGATTTCAATACTTAAAAAGTACAATAATTTTGCGTGCCAATTTTTCAAATATTTACAAGCTTTCAAGCAAGAAATTAAAACAGGTTTTAATTTTTTGGATGAAATCTTACTAAATAATTGACACATAAATTTGTCAATGTATATATATGTCAATAACACTGAAATATAAAAAAAATAAATAATTGACGCGCAAAACACTGAAATCAATCTTGTGTCAGTGCAGTGTTTATGTGCTCAAATAAGACCAATCAGTTAGGCATTGAAAAGTGCAAATGTCTACGAATTCAATTAGGGTTAGTTGGTAAGCGCTCGTAAGAGTAAATTCTACACTCACTAGTATTTAGAATAATTCTCCTCTCAATCTACAAAAAATGCCTTGGTTTACAGGATAGCTGACTCTATTATAATAATTGGTTTTATTACTAATAATTTGTAAATAAGTAAAAACTATGTTTAATTAAAAATGTATTATTCAGTTTAAACATTGATCAATGTAAAGTCCAAGATATTTGACATTGTTCTTATAAAAAGTTTTAAAATATTTATTTTTATTGTGGACATGTTTGTCCTGAAAAAACATACAATTAGTTTTGTTAATATTTAACACAAGCTTATTCATTGTAAGCCAATTTTAGAAAAGTATTCACTTATCTTGTTAAGAACGCGATATTTTGAGTGTTATTAAATTACAAGAAATTAATAAAAAAATGACACGTTAGATATAACATTAAAAATAGTAGTTAAGCACTGATCTGTAAACTAAAAAATAAATAAAATTCAACTCATAATTGACAGAATGAATGCAATATTTGTAAGTCCGAGCTTTTACATTAAACGTATACGGCATTGTAACCAAAAATGTGTTGTAGTAATGATGTAATGCAATAATAATAATAATTAAAGGAAATTAAGCTCTCCGTGACGGCATGGAAGTCGCCGGTAGATCTCAACAGGAGAGAGGAGGTCGCCCTATATTGCTTGCGCATAGGTCATACCAACTTGACATCTTCGTATCTCCTGACCGGCGACGAACAACCAGCATACCAAACATGTCACGACCATCTAACGGTAAAGCACATTTTGGAGGAATGCCGAGCCTACCTTCCCCACCGTAATCGGTTCGAGCTCCCTAACAACTTGGCGTCTATTTTATCAAATAGAGAGGAGTCCATGGGAAAGTGCGTCCAGTTTTTAAAAGACGCAAGACTCCTCAAACAGGTGTAACAAAGTTTTTGTGTTGTCTTGTAATGATTTTGGTGTTAATTTATTTATTTATTTTTATTGATCAGTTTGTGTTGTTAAAGAATTGTAGTCTTTTACAACTTTGGTGCAATCTGTGATATTAGGTTTAGTTAGTTTTTAGGGTCTGGCATCAAAGCATTTTACTGCTTTGATGTCATCTGTGATATTAAGTTAGGTTGTAATATTAAGTTAAGTTGTGATATTAGGTTTAGTTACTTTAGTTTTTAGGGTCTGGCATCAAAGCCTTTTACAGCTGCGGTGTCATCTGTGATATTAGGTTAGGTTAATAGATAGGTACTGGCATCAAAGTCTTTTACAAATTTGTTGTCATTTGTGATAGTAGGTTCTGTGATATTAGTTTTAAATTTAGTTTTTAATTTTAGCATCTGTGATATTAGATTTAGTATTTATCTATTTATTTATTTATTTAACCATTTTAATGTGTTGTTTTGTCTTCCTCAGGTCTATAACCTGAGGTTATTATTAATTAAACAACATAAATAGCTAATGACGCTAAAATACAACAAAAAAAAAAAGTTTATTTACGGCATACGCCTTTTCATACAAAAAAAATATATAAATAAATAAATATACATTGTATATGGTGTTACAAAGCAAAATACAAAAAATAACATAAAGTACATAAATATTTTATTTCATTTCAAAAGTTTATATCACGACATATTCTTTGAAACTTACTGAATAATGGTGAAAATGTGTCAAAATTGTTATGATTTTGATGATCATTACAAAGCCTCATACATCTAGATATTGGACTATAGTAAGAATAATTCGTCTTATGTAATTCGCACTTAAAAACACTTGATTGTTGTGTGTAACGTTGATATTAAAAAAGGACAATATATTTTGCCATGTATTAATTTATAAATAAAGTTTGAATCAAAAACTGCACGGCGATCTTTCAGAGGACTAACATTAAATAATTCAGCAGCATAATCCCGATGCATATTGGTGTTGACTAGATTCAGTTTGTAACATAAAGTTTTTAAAAATTTAGATTGAATTTGCTAAATTTTATTTATGGTACCTACTTGATATGGTGACCAAACTACACAATTATATTCTAAAACTGATCTAATTAATGATTGATATAAAACTACATAAGTACTTGGATTTAAATCGCATGATAAACGGTTAACAAATCCGAGCATTTTTTTAGATTTTAAACTTATTTCCAAAAATTGACAATTAAAGTTCAATTTTGAATATATCGTAACTCCTAAATCTTTTATTTTTTCTACTGATTGTATTGATACATTGTCAATTTGGTATCTATATTGAATTACTAAGTTAATTCTGTAAAATGAAATTGAAAAGCATTTCTTAGTATTTAACCTCAAATCGTTAGACATGCATCAATCGTTTAAGCGGTTTAAATCCTGTTGTAAAAGGTCACAGTCGATTTCTGTTTCTATACTTTGAAATAGCTTCAAATTATCTGCATACATTAAACTATCACAATTAACAAATATATTTGACAGGTCATTCACAAACAATAAAAACAAAATAGGATCAATATGTGTTCCTTGTGGTACACCTATAATGGCTTAGATAAATTATTATTTATTTTAACACATTAAGTTCTTCCGGTTAAAAAACTTTGTAACCAACTTACTACAGAACTATTAAATCCTAAATAACTCAGTTTAGCAATTAAAATATTATGTTGACTCTTTCAAACGCCATTGCAAAATTTGTATAAACAGCATCGGTTTGTAATTTATTTTCAAACGATTTTAAAATTATTGATTGGTACAAAAGTAAGTTAGTTGAAGTAGATCGACTTTCAAGAAAGCCATGCTGTTTATCAATTATTATTTGCTTGGACACCCATTTTAACTGATTTGCGATGATAGAGTCAATCATTTTAGGAATAACTGATTGGTTACAAACTCCTCTATAGTTGGTAATATCATTACGATTACCAGACTTGTGTATAGATTTAATGTATGACTGTTTCCAGCACTCAGGAAATACTCCGTGTTTAATAGATAAACTAAAAAGCACAAAAATTGGCTCAGAAAGTGTACAAATACAACGTTTTAAAAGCATGCTCGGTATTCCATCCGGACCTGATATCACAGAGTTTTTTAAACTTTTAATACAATTAAAAATATCAACAATATTTAAAGTAAAAAAAGACGGATTTACAACACACTCATAATTAAAATCAGATACGTTTAAATTGCTGTTTACATAAACAATAGAAAAAAATTCTGAAAACAAGTTAACACAGTCTTGTCCATTATCACAGATTTTATCACAGTATAACATGTTTTTAGGATACCCATCAGTTTTTTTTTTCATTTACAAAGTTTATCGTGAAAATAAATTAGTGCAATTGAGACTAATTTTCCTAAAATTTGTTTGAAATACAAATCATTCATTGCTTATATTTATTGAACTATAATAACTAAATTGAGTAAATAATAAATGTATTTATGCTTTGTCACATACATAATAAATAACATAATACTATTATAACACTTGTAGGTCTTAATGTGAATTTGTATCAAAATATTATAGCAAAAAGGTTATTTAGATTTTTTTTTAGAAAATTGTATAGAATAAAAACATACTTTTAAGATTATAATAATATTATTGACAAATATTTATAGAAAAACCCTGTGTGGATTTTATTGTTTTTTTTAGAAACATCAATATTATCGAATCTACTCAATCCACTAATTTTACTTATTTTATCGAGTATCTGACTATCTAATTCGCTGTTTTCTGAGGTTCGTTTTGTTGTTTGAATTTGGCGTTTAATTGATACTTGTCATAATATATTTTTTTAATGCGATTAGTTAATTAAAATGCGCATCGAAAACCATATTCCATATTATACTGTACTACTTTAAAAAAAGGTGAAAGGGCAATAAATCATTTCGCGATCTAAACATTCTTTTTGGCAAAGGAATGATTAGTAAAAGGTCGAGAATAATATGTTTGCTTTAAAGATAGTGATAGTAGCTTAGAAGTCAAAAAGGGTGATCATTGGATTTTGATAACTATTCTCTTCAAACGGAAGAGGTCGAATGCTGCACCATTAGGACACTGGCTTAAAATTTTAACACCGATTAGTCAGTTACAAACGGTGAGTGTAACGAATTTATTTTATGGTTCTAACATCAAAAATACAACTGACTTAATATTAATATGTTCAGTATTTATATCTGTTACAATTGTTGATTCAGCGTGTGAAAAGAATGTGTTATTTGCGACACTGCTGAGTAAGCTGCACTTGGCTGCACGTGGTTATCTATCTAACACAATATGTATAACACCTCCCCACATAGGTATTTCCAGTAGGAATATAACTTGATTTTTGGTTATATATCCTTTAATATTTATTATTAAATAATAGTTGATAACATTGTCGTCTTCCAGATAATATGGAAATTTGTACCGTTTTGTTTGTAAATTTATTTTAATTAACTTAATCATTATCTCATCATGAGTAATAATTGATGGGTGTAAAATATTAACTTTAGCAAAGGCAATAACGTTTTCTATGTTGTTCAACAATTGTGAGATTATTTAAATGACTGTTAATAATTGATTAAAAATAGAGTTTAATAGTATAAACGTATGACTTTCTGCTGATTCAATAGTTACTTGTCTCATTGCAGAGTCAATTTGTAAAATTCTGCTTTCCAAAAGTTTTTGGTTGTGTTGTAATTTTGTCATTGAGTCATTAAATATTGATAAAGCATTTTCAGTTAGACTAAACTGGTGTTCAATAATAGATTTGATGTTTTGTTGTTTATTATTTAATTTTGAAATTGCTGTATTATAGTTTTCAGCATCTGATTGATCTAAATTACCAGTAATGGATTTCCATACTGTTCCTAACCCGTTGATCAAACCACGCTTTGATCTTGTTTTATTTGGTAGTATCAATTGTTTAAATTTAAGTTGAGCTTGTCTTACTTTATAATCTAAAAGGTATCTACAATTAAACATTTTATTATCATAACTAATTCTATGTGGAATATTATAAAAAGTTATGTTTAACTTATTGTAATTATTAACTAATTTATCAAGTTTTAAACTTAAAGTAAATATATCATAGATTTGTATTAATGTCTAATAATCTATGGTGTTTTAGGCATTTCCCAATTTTAAGGGTAGTAATCCTGGATTGTCTGTTATATAGTTGAACTTGATTCTTGTGCATCTTGCAAAGATGGTGGTTGCGGCAATGATGGTGAGGTACCTGCAATAATAGGTTGTCTTAAATATTTAAATGTACTGTTTATTAGTTTTGGATTATTGCTTTATTACCAGGTAATAATTTCTTTAGCTTGAAAAGACTATTAAACTTTTCTCCTGTTTTATTTCTTTTAAATTTATAACTTATTTCGTAAGCAGTTTGACCTTCTAAAAAAAGGTTGTTTATTTGTTGATTTCTTTTATTTACAACTCTTTTTTTATTTTGTAATAGTTGTTTATTTATTTTATCGTATGTTAATGATAGTTTATCTTTATGGTTTTGTAAGTAGTTACTATACATTTGTTTGTCGTAAAACAAGTCATATGGGTCTTTTAGTTTGGTGTTTCCCAATGTAAGTTTCAAAGGTGTTAAGTTTGTACTAGAGTGTATTGAATTATTGTAATTCATTATGGTTGGTTTTTAGTAATCTAATATGTTTGTCTATTGTCGAATGAAATCTTTCTGTTGGAATGTAGGTCTGTAGTAAAATGTATCTATATTTTGTGAGTTTCTAGTAATTTTTTTATTATGTGATTGTAATATTCCATTCCTTGGTCGGATGTGATGGTTTGTGGTGTTCCGTAGTACGAAAAATAATCAATTAATGTATTTAATATATCAACTGCGTTTTTTTATTTTACTTCTATTGCTTGACTATACAATTGTCAAAATTTGTGTTTTCCAAAGTATATAAATCAATATGCAATTTTTCAAATGGTCTATGAGGTGTATCTGATAACATAATCTCTACTCGAAGAGAATTTCTTTTATACTTGTTTTTTTTTTACAGGTTTTGCAATGAAGTTTGCAACATGTTCTTGCATTAAAGAAAAATAGTATTTTCTCTGTGACTGTTTAACTGTTTCTGCAATTCCTCGGGGGTTAGTTTTACTCTGATGTTGATTTTTAATTGCTTCAGTTCTTAGATCAGCCTTATGTAATAATTCTCGTGGTTTTGTACAGTATATTATTTTGGGTTAATTTTTATTAATTAATTTTTGTGGAATTTCATTAAATTTTTTGAACAAATTTTTGCTTTTCAAATAAAAGTAGTATTTCCGTCTTCTTCATATTGTTTTTATTTATTTGAATGTGATATCTAGTTTTTTTCCAAATACTTTTATTTTGGTAGTTTTGCCTTTGTGTATACTTCGTATATAAAATACTGATTGGGCTTAGAATCTATAATATCTGTTGATATTTTGATCATATTTGATTCATTATTTTGACTTATGGAATGTATAGTTTGATCTTCTAATTGTCTATCATTTAACAAGTTTGTAAATTCTTCTTTATCACAATTATTGAATAACGATTCTGTTTCATGAATTTTAAGTTGAATTTTAGATAAAGCGTTAGCATTTGTATTTACGTTTTCCTTTTTGTGTACTAAGTTGTAATCGTATTTTTCCAATTTTATCTTCCATCTTTGTAGTTTGGAATTAGGTTTTTTGTCGATATCTTGTAAGATGTCATTACTATTGGTGATAGTTAACAATGCGTGTAGGTTTTCTATTTTAACTAAGCATTCAGGAATTTCTATTCCATCTGCCAATTTAGTGTATTCTATTATACCATAGTTTAGGTTAGAATTAACTAAAACTTTTAAAATCTGTTGGTGTCTAGGTTTAAGTTGAATCGTTGTTTTCTTTGGTGTCTCAAAATAAATGAGTATTAATCCATGTTTGGTGTAGAGAACTTCTTTTTTTGAGTCTATATTTGCGCCTAAATGATTTAACAAGTCCATATAATAATTAGGATTGAACTCAAAAGTATGAAAGTTAAAATACTCATTGGTTTTAAATATTTTTGGAAGTGGTATGTTAGCAATATATTTATGGTATGTATGTTTTAATTTTGAAATGTGATATGTACATATTTTGTATAATATTTGTTTACGGTTTGGGGACTTATTATTGTTTTAGATGATCCAGTTTCAATCATAAATTTTAAATTGACGTTTGGTATTTTTATATATGGTAAAGTAGAATTATTAATATAGGGTTTTCCAATAAGAGGTTTCATTTTGATATTAAAAAAAACGGGTATTTTTTAAGAGATATCAATAAATGTTTATTTCATTGTAAAAAGGAAGGTATGCCATTAACATTTGAAAACAATATTAGTCAAATAGTCGCCACGGTTACGGTTGCAGTACCACATTCTTTTTATGAAATTTTCCATGACCAATTCTGTATGTCCTCAATAACTTCACAAATTCCATCTTTAAGGTCTTGAATCGATTGTGGAGCATTGGCATAGACCTTATCTTTCACGGGGCACAAAAGAAAAAAGTCTAAAAGTGTTAAATCACAAGATCTCGGTGGCTAATTGTGATCACCTCTTTGAGAAATAACACGGTCAGGAAACTTATTTTGCAAAATTGCGATTGTTTTGATGCTTGTGTAGCACATAGCGCCGTTTTGCTGAAAATAAAAGTCGTCCACATCAATATCTTTCAATATCAACCATAAAAAATCACGCTCGGTAGCGTCATCCATTGTGGCGGAAATATTAATATTCTGAATATATGTGCGCAGTCCTTTTCAGATGAATCTTTGGAAGGATTTTGCAGCCGCTTTTCTGAACCGCGTGTCGATCTAAAGTATTATAAGGAAAGACTTAGAGGTTGTTTAATATTACCTGCTTTAGGTAAGTTAGAAAATATGTATTATTTTTATATATATATTCCCATGTTTTCGTTGGCTTTTAGACTACATGTGTAAAAGATTTGCACATGTGCGTTTTTGTTATTAGATTTTGATTTTGTTTTATGCTTGATTGACTCTTATTTGTGTTTTATATTGTAATATCTGCATTCTTTTTTAGTTTATAATAATAAATCGAGACGCTGTGAAGCCTTTATTTTATTTTATCCTACACCTTGCTCAGTGCCGAATTAATTCACACCACATCTTTTGGAGCCCAACGTGGGGCTTGGTGACAAGGAATTAAAATAAAATAAATTATAAAATGGGACTGGTTAACAGAAGTCCAATAGAATCTAAAGATAATGATGAAAGGATGGTCACTAGAAGTAGAAGCCAAATAAATACGGAAGCAGTACCAAAGGAACTCCCAGAAGTGCACGAAATTCCTCACCGCAGTTGTTCAACTAGAAGTGATTTGTAAACAATAGTAGGAAGTTCAGCTACATCTAATACATTACATCGAAAATTCTCTCAAAAGGAAGAAGGTCAGGCAGAAGTACCATTTATTTGTGAACTGTTGGCAAGTATTTATAAATTGCAACCAAATTCAAACCCTAATCTAAATTTTGATAATGTAGATCCCTATATAACAAATTCAGTTTCTTAATGTATGTACCACGTCGCTACAAAGGAGGCAGAGCAAAATTGGGCACTCTTTATCTAACTTGCAGTTAGACGCAACAGGGCAAACGGGAGCAAATACATTAACAGAATTGCAAAATAATTATGTATTACCTTGTAATGTAAGTAACCCTATTGTATCTAATTCATTAAGTACGTGTCAAAGCTTAAGTCAAGAGGCATCCTCAAATGCTAATAGTACTTTGAATTATAATTATAAATATTATTTACTAACCAATGCCCAGCAATCTACATATATTGCCAATACTGCTGTAAATAATAAATATTATGTACCATCTAATGTTCAGCAACCAGCTGCAAATGCCAATAGTAACTTTATTTATAAACATCTTCTGTCTATTGTTGTTCAACCACCGTTACATAACGTAAACCATACTACTAATCCTAATTGTAAATATTATGCACAAAATAATGTACAACAGCGATTTTTTAATCATCGTGTGCCTCCTCCAGGATATATAAGTCAAAATGACAATAACTGTTATCCTTTTAGATATAATTATTATTATAATGGACAAGTTAATAAAGCTGTGTCACCTAATTTACAACCAAATGTACAAAAAAATGTGAACTTAATAAATCATATCGTAACTGCGCGTAATCCAAATATAAGTTTTTATTTAAAGTATAAATCGATGGTAGTAGCCACCCAATAGAATATATACATAAATATATTAGAAAATATTTTAGTTCAATCAAACAAGTAGAGAGTTTTAGCCGGTACTGGATCCACCACACCACCACAGGAGTGGGGATGAGAGTGGGTGGTGGTGGAGTGGGGATAAGGGGCGGGGCTAATCTAAGGGCGAGGGTAAAAGGGGCGGGGCTAACCTAAGGTGGGGTAAAAGGGGCGGGGCTCCGCTATCTTGGCCGCCACTTTGTTTTCCGCCATCTTAGATGCCAACTTGGCCGCCATTTTGATTTTCGCCATCTTGGACGCCATCTTGACCGCCATATTGGTCGCCATTTTGCTTGCCATCTTGGCCGCTATTTTGAATCACCCTGCATAATTTTCCCGCCATTTTTTTAATAGAACACCCCGTATATTTATTTTAGCGCGACATCTTTCTGATAATAAGTCAACTATTTACCATGCATACATCAATTTTGAATAATGTTTGTAACCAATCACACGAATACAAAGTTTCCACCACAATTGATAATGAGTCACAACTAATATAAAAAGTGAAAGTGTGCTTTAACCCCATAGCGCTCTATCATTCTTCAACCGTGAAGCAGTGAGAGTCTTACAACAGAAGTAATACGAGTGCTTTTACCTATTCCACCATAACCATAACCATAATTTTACTTTTTAAATTTATTTTAATCATTGAACAAGTGTGTGTTTTAATTGTACACGCGTGTGTTTATGTGCTCTATTTGTATACGTGTATGCTTGCGTTTTAAGTGAAGTTATTAATTGTTTAAGTGTCATCAATAATCAAGGTTAGTACATTTTGTTAATTCCATTATTTATTTATTTATTTCCTTTTTTTTCATTTAGTAAAATAATTTTAAAATATTTGTTAATTTTATTATTAAACAATACAATACATAATTTAATATTTAATTTATTATACTAATATTATTTATAGTTATACATTATTTATTTATCACATTTATCACTCAACCAGACATTACGATAATCATAAGGTCTGTTCCAACCTACGATTTGGACAGTTTGCAAACCGTCCAAATTGTGCACACAAACAAATATTTGTCATCCTTAGGCAATCTTTTATATACAGTAATTGTTTGTGTGCATAGTTCCTGACGGTCCCAAACCGCGTTTGGTGTCGGTTGGAACAAACCTATAATATACTGGCTATAGTTCAATCTTTCATGTTTTCTCATTTACATAAATAATTTAAAACATAATAATAAAATAACTATAAGAATATTAATATAAAAATATAATATTAGAATCAGTCATAATATTTAAATTATTTCAAAATTAATAATATACATTAAAGTTTTATGTATTTTTTTTAAATTGAAACTATCAGTAATTACATATGTTCAACTGCAATAATTGTAGTATGACATTCACGAGAAAAGATGCTCTCAAACGGCACGGTGATTGCTGCAATGATGGGGTTAATAGCATTAAGTGCCCCAAATGCGAATACAGCATATCTCTCAGGAATGCCATTACACGACACCTAAAATCCATACATGGATTTAATGGTGAACAAGTGTCAGCTGCATTACCTAAGAGGAGGAGTGAAACAAGGAAGCGACGTCCAAACGATTCACTCCCAAGCACATCCAAGAAGACGTGTAATGATGATGGTGGGATAGAAGATGCTAACCCCATAACAGTCATGCGATCTATGCAATATCGCATTTGACACACCCTTAAAATTCGCTGGGCATATAAGATCACAAGCCCATAAAGCGAAGTTGGGGCGGCCTATTGGAGATGGTATTATTGAAGTTTCCAGCTGCTTCAAGAATCGAATCGGAAGCTTTAAAATAAATGCCGAATCCAGTGTCGGTGCGGATATCCCATCATTTTTAAACGGTTGCAAAAATCGAGTTGTTTGCCTTATTCAAAATAAGTTGGAAATGTTCACAAGTATTAAATTTACTTGTGAATTATTTGCCCACTATGTTAAGGCGGACACCGATGATGATACTAGAGAGTTTAAATCATTTAACTCTAAGTATGTAACGGTTGATTTAATCACCGATATTAATGCCGCTTATGATGGGATATCCGCAAATATTAAAACAAAAAGCGAGGAATTTCAGGTAATAATATTTTTCTTTCTAATTAAATGATAATTTATTAATTTATACGTTTTTTTTTTGTATTATAGACTACAGGTAGTGGCTGGACATTGGAGTCGGTATCACATCTATCAATAGAAGTTGTTAAATACGCACCAATTTGACTTACCAGGTAATAATTAGTACTGTTATATATTATTATATTTACTACTATTTTTATCATATTTTTTATAATAAATTACTAATATTTTATTGTTTTTTGTTTTCAGCACCAATTAAATCTAGGAAGGCATGTATCAACATTCAAAATGATGATGAGATGTGTTTGGCCTGGTGCATCACCGCTGCCCTCCACCCGATCAACAACAACAATTCACGTACATCCAGCTACCCACACTACAGCACTGCGATGAAATTAACCGGCATCAATGTTCTGTGTAAGTTGAAAGATTTAAATAAAATTGAAAATTTGAATAACATTAGTATAAATGTATATGAACTGGAATATAATAATGATACCAGCGCGTTTAATGTTGTGAGTCCTGATCATTTCACTCAGAATAGACGGGCAACCCATATTAATTTACTATTAATTGAAAATGGAATTAAATCACACTACGTTTTAATAAAAATATGTCTAGATTGGTATCACCACAAATTTCAAAGCATGAACATAAAACATATTTATGTGATGGTTGAATAACTTTTTTCAAATCAGAAGCTGCTCTAGTACTTCATACTCAGAATGATTGTAATAAAGTATATACAATCATGCCAACTTCTGATTTGAAAATGGATAGAAATGGGGTGATGAGCCCTGGAAACATCACAAAATTTGTCAATTATAATAAGCAAATAAAAGTCCCATTTGCTATTTATGGAGATTTTGAATCTATTTTAAAACCCATTTAAACATGTGAGCCTAATAGTGATACTAAGTTTACTAATATAACACATGTTCACCAACCTTATAGTTTTGCGCATAAGATTAAATGTTCGTATGATGCATCTTTAGATAAGTTTGTAAAATACACTGGCGATGACTGTGCCAAAGTATTTATTGATAAACTTACTGATGATGTACATAGAATTTATAATCTACATTTAAAGCCCATAATCCCCATAAATAAATTAACACCCCAAGAGCAATTCTCATTCAATAGTGCTATAATATGCCATATTTATGATAGAGAGTTATCTCCTGCTGAAAAAGTTGCAGATCATTGTCACTTAACTGGAAAGTTTGTCGGTGCCGCTCACTCGAATTGTAGTATTAATTATAAGCTACCAAATTTTGTACCGGTATTTTTACATAATTTAGACGGGTATGATTCACACCTTTTTATTAAAGATCTCGCTTGTGACAATCAAGACATTGATGTCATATGAAATATATCTCATTTACAAAATCAATAAAAGTAGATGAATATATGAATAAAAAAGGTCTGAAACAGGCTCGTAGCATAAAATTACGATACTTAGACAGCTTTAGGTTTATGGCTAGTTCAATAGATAAATTAGCTAAAAAATCTAAACACTGACCAATTAATCGAAATTTCGCGGTTTTGTAAATCAGCCGATGAATTAAAATTATTAACTCGAAAGGGTGTTTTCCCATATCAATATATTGATTTGATTGAGCGGCTCCAAAAATCGCAATTACCATCTAAAAAATCTTTCTATAACTCTCTCACAAATACCGACATTACGCGTGACGATTATAAGCATGCTCATAATGTGTGGGATCTGTTCAAATGTAAAAATATCGGCGATTATTCAGATGTATATCTTACAACTGATGTTCTTTTACTCGCCGATATATTTGAAGCATTTCGAACATTATGTTTAAAAACATATGGTCTAGACCCCGCACAATATTTCACAGCCCCCGGCCTCAGTTGGGACGCCATGCTGAAATATACTAAAATTGAGTTAGAATTGCTCACTGATATTGAAATGCATCATTTTATTAGTAAGGGTATACGCGGTGGCATTTGTCAATGTTCTCTTCGTTATGCCCAAGCTAATAATAAATATATGAGTAGTTATGATACTACTAAACCTAGCATATATTTATCTTATTGGGATGCTAATAATTTATATGGGTGGGCAATGTCACAATTTCTACCATATAAAGGCTTTAGATGGTTATCTGAAACCGAAATTTTAAATTTAAATGTTACCAATATATCCGATGATTCATCAACTGGATACATTTTGGAAGTAGATTTGGAATACCCCAAAAACTTATATAATAAACATAATGATTTGCCTTTCCTAGCTGAAAATATTGTACCCCCAATTCAAAATTTAAAAATTCCAAACTAATTCCATCACTCAATAACAAAAACAAATACATTCTGCATTATAGAAATTTAAAACAAGCTTTAGAACATGGCTTAAAATTAAATAAAATTCACCGCGTAATTTGCTTTGAACAGTCTGATTTTCTTAAAAAATATATAGACTTAAATACTACGATGCGTCAATTAGCTAAAAATGATTTTGAAAAAGATTTTTATAAGCTGATGAATAATTCAGTTTTCGGAAAAACAATGGAGAATGTAGACAAGCGAGTTGATGTTAAATTGGTGACACATTGGAATAATATTGGTAAGAGACGTGGCGCTCAAAGTCTAATCGCGAAACTTAATTTCAAATCCGTCTCAATTTTTCATGAGAATTTAGCTGCCATTTAATTAGAGCGGCTAAAGGTTATATATGATAAGCCAATTTATATCGGGTTTGCAGTTTTAGATTTATCAAAACTGCTTATGTATGAATTTTATTACAACTTTTTAAAACCCTTATATGGTGATAATGTGACATTGTGCTATATAGACACTGACAGCCTAACATTAAAAATACAGACCAATGATATTTATCAAGACATTAAACATCACATCGATAAATTTGACACATCCAACTTCTCATCAGATAATGTGTATGATATACCATTAATGAATAAGGCTGTGTTAGGTTTAATGAAAGATGAGAATGCTGGTAAAATAATGATTGAGTTTGTCGGGCTGCGTGCTAAATTATACGCAAACTATGTAGATGTAAGGTGTGTAAACTGTTCAAACTGTATAAATAACAGTTGGACTAAAAAAGCTAAAGGTGTTAAAAAATATGTTGTGGCTAATCAGATATCCGGTGATGATTATAAAAATTGTCTATTCAATTCGGAATTAATTTATAAAAAGCAAAATTTATTTAGAAGTATAAAACATACCATCCACACAATAACGCAAAACAAATTGGCATTATCATCAGCTGATGATAAACGTTTTATTTGTGAAGACGGTATGAATACGCTTGCCTGGGGTCATTATAATATTCCAAATATATAACATTTATCTTTTTTCATTTTTTTTTCATTTTTATTTAAATATTTCAACTAACATGTATCCGTGTTTATAATATCTTTAAGGATGTATGTACAATTATTGTACTGTTAGTATTATGCTTATATTTATTTTTAATTTTATTGGTTAGTTAGTTAGTTTCACTTACCTTACCTTAATTAATTTATCATTTTTATTGCATGTTAAGTCAAGTATAGCACTATTAATATATATTTACATATCCGCTTTTTTTTTTTTATTAATAATTATTATATGATTTATTAGATATTTAAATGTTTTCATTTTTTTTTCAATATTATTTATAGTAATGGTAAAAATAAAAAATAATTTTTAAATATATTAATAGTTTTATTTATTTTATATCTAAGTGATACAGGTTTTAAAAATAATATTAGTGGTATAATCATACAATATCATTACACTTTTTAATATAAGAGGATAAGACAGTAAGCACGTGTATTAGCCTTAAATGCTTCAGACGCCTCCATCTCAATACTTAAATCAACCGTAGCTGATTTGATACTCTCACTTTGTTTTGATACATCAAATACATAAAGCATCTGTTTCTTAAATTGAACATAGTCAAGAAGTGGTTCACTTATTGGATGTTTATAATAACTTTGTTGAAACATGCAATACATGTAATATGCAAGAGCATAATTACCATTTTCAATATCAAGATTTAAAGCATCATACGGGTGAGATTCGGAGTTTAAATGAATTTTAATGTTTTTAATCTTGCAATGATCATATTCAGAACAATCCTTATTATTTCGATTTCTCCTATCAGTTTGGAAGGCTATGATGACATATCGAGGTTTCTCAAGATTGCTTGATGTTTTAACTGACCAAATATCTCTATCTGTTTCTCTTAGAGATGGAAGCTCATGTAGCTCCCATCTACGGAATGGTATACAAATCGGTGCATCAAGTGCAATATTTTCAAACATTTGTAATTTGTTCTCATCATTCAGAAGTATATGTGGAACTCTCCATTCAATTTTATCAATATTAAATTTAGCTCCAGGAGCTCCAGTATAACAGTTAACATCACTACTTGTTCTCAATAATATTAGCTCCTGCTTAATATTAACAATTACTCTACGATAGTCTTCAGCATATCCCAGTAAATATTTTAATGGTATGATTGCATAAAATTTATTGGTAGCATTAAAATATGTTTTCGGCTGTCCAGTAGCACTCCACCCAGCAATTTCAGCTGAGTTTTTATTATTCCCCCTCATTGATATTAGACCTTTTATTGTGCTAGTTATTCCAACATTTCGATTTTTATCAACTTCAATACCATTTAATTCATATCGTATCTCTTCAAACAGGAAACTATACGCGTTTTGGATAAGACTGATTGCTGTTCTAACTGGAGGTGTACCTGTTAGCGGCAAATCAATGTTTCCACTGATATGGATATAACTATCGCATGGTAATGTTAAAATATCATGCTGTTGAATTATAATTCGAATTTCATCACTATTTCCATAATTTGATGTTCTAGGTTGATATGTATGGAACTGTTCTTTTATGATGGCCTCATTAAAAGACACACTATTAAATATATCCAGCTGACTCATTTTTCAAATCTTTTGTTCACCTTAATTGTTACGTTATTTAACTTATATCCTAGATTTAGTAACTTTTGTCTAACCCTAGATGTTCTATCAGTGGATCTCTTTTTAATACTGACAGATGTTGTACTTAAACCGACATTTATATCACCAAAGCAAATACCCATTTTTAATAAACTTTTTTTAACTCTAAACGGATTAATATTTTTTCACCCCTAAAATTAACTGGTTCACCGTTCTGATCAACTATTCTAAGAGTTATATTATCAATAATATTTGTATTGATGAGTGGTAAATATAAAATATTTCTAGGTTCAATATTTATAGAGTATCCTGGGTCCACTGTTGGAGTAAACTCAAATAATGTATGCGATAATTTATTATCGTAGTATGCCCCAGTAATAATATTACATTCAACCCTAATACTAGTGACTTTTACTATTTGTACAGGTATATCAGAACTGTGTAGAATTCCAGCATTTAGAATACTATCACCTGAAAATCCTAACAGTTTACCAATGGTACTTTTATTACATGTAAAATCAATATCATATCTACATTTAATTTCACACTTTAACGTATTATTATTTGGCTTAATGGAAATGATATCATTACCCTCAATATTATGTGGCTCTTTTAATAGTAGCTGACATTGTAAATATGCTTCAATGTCAGTGATTTCATATGATCCATGTGGAAGTATAATTTCTTTATCTCCATCATATATAAATTTATTAGTGCCACATTCAATATTTGGTATTGTATTATATGTGTGTAGCCCTATTAATCCCAAACAATATAATGATTTTTCTTCAAGTTCAATTGGTGGATGATAGTTTGCGGAAAGGGTGCTGCTAATACCTTGTATAGTGAACGTCTGAGACATAACTAAAATATGTAGAATCTATGTCACCTTATTTATATAAAAATCTCAAACAAAGATGACCACAGTTGTAAGTATTAAATTTCTGATATCGTTGATGGTTATAATTGATCTCACAACCTTCAAAATATTTTACAAGTTCAGGTGGTGGGGGAATGTCACCAAAACTATCAAAATATTTAACTATTGTACCACGCTTTTTATAAGCTACCCAATGTGTTCCACACCCCAATCTACTATCCAAATTCACAATCGCTGATTCATTACGATGAGGCTTCTGTGGTAATGTATCACGCATAAATACACCACGGAAATATTTTATATTTTTCTTATGTTAATTTAAATCAGCATCGGTTAGAGCACGTTTGGGTAGATTATTTAGTTTTTTCAAGTTTGATTGTTTAATGAAAAGACCCATACCTTTTCGATATGGTTTTAAAAATAATCCATTACCATGTTTACCAAGGGCAATTGCCTCCATTGCTTTATTATGACGCTCAGCTTCAAACAATTTTTTACGCGCATCACTTACAGAATTTACCGCTTTAGTAATACCAGCAATACCTCCTGCTAATGAACCAAATGCGATAGCTGCCGCAAATATTGGGATTAAGGGTAGTATACCACCGTGCATTGGTAAAGGGATTATTCTAGGTAGTCTAACTCTTTTCTTACCACCGCCATCTTTAACAGCTATTTTTGCAGCGGTCAATGTAACTCTACAACCCTCCTGCAATACTTCAGATTTTCCGATTTTTTGTTTAAACTTTTTAATTGCATTTTTAGCTTTTGCAACTACACTTGTTTTTGTTATTGATTTTTTTAAGACCCATACCCAACTTTCTCTTAGCCTTCATTATATTCATTACTATCAATGCAACACCTTTTTCACCAATCTTTGAATCATGAGATTTCACTCGCCTCCAAGCAGCCTCTTCAAGTTCCTTGTTAGCTATATGTCGATTGTTCAAATTGTTACTCTGAGAATAGATTATATCATGTTGTTTACAAGCAGCATCAAGAGGATTTATACCAGGATCACCTCTCTTTAACCGTTTATCTAACTTTGTACCAGGTCCACAATACTGATAACTGGGTATATGCGCTTCAAACGGGAGCGTGTTTATAATTCAATTGATGATATGTTTAATCTCATTCAATTCTGTCCAGCTGTCTGTCTATCTATTCAGCTGTCTGTCTGTCTGTTTAGCTGTCTGTCTGTCTGTTCACCTGTCTGTTTAGCTGTCTGTCTGTCTGTCTGTTCAGCTGTCTGCTTAGCTGTCAGTCTGTCTGTTTGACTGTCAGTCTGTAATATATATATTATACTAAGATATTAATCGATCATTGTAAGAACTGACGTGAACTAGTATAGATCTATCAATAATAATGAGTGATATAACAAAAAAAAAAGCTTATTACAATTACAAAGTCGATTAGACGAAAATTGCATGCTATGAAATTAAATCGTGATGAAAATGATGAAGTGCTTCAGAGACTGTATAAACCAATCATCGGTCCGCTTAAAGATCTGACTAAGCAACATTCTATAGTAAAACCTATCACAACTTCACATATTAAACCATTAATTGCTTCAAATATAAAAAAAAACATTATCACCTACAACTGTGGAACCTGCTATATCCACACCGATAACATCTAGAATATATCCTCATAGTTCAACTGCTATTAGATTAAGTGAAGTTCGAGAGTATATATCAAAATTGGAACAAATGCGAGAAAAGCTTAACTTTTCAGACGATTCTAATATGAGTGGAAATAAAACTTTCAGTGATAATAATAATGCTATTGATGAACAGAACCAATATACCCCTCAAACTTCTTTAATTATGAATAATTTATCATCTCTACCTAGATCAGGGGTGGCCAACCCAAATGATCTTGCGGGCCACTTTGGAAATGCATCATAACTCCGCGGGCCGCATATAAAATTATGCATTTATATATTAGATTTAGAAAAGTAAAAAAAGAGCCAAAGACACGAGGATAGATTACAGAAAAATGGAACAAATTGGTATTTAAATCCTAATGTATGCGGATAACATGATATTAATAGCAGACAAAAAAAAGAAACTACAAGGAAACAAAAGAATATATAAAGAAAGACTAAAAAAGATTGGTAAAGAAATAAACACAAGTAAAACAAAGACAATGGTAGTTACAACAAAACCTAAGAGGCACAAGATAGTATTGGATCGACAAATAATTGAACAAGTAAAATATTACAACTACCTTGGTTCAATAATAGAAGAAACAAGGAATATATACATAGAAATAGATCCAAGAACTAAAAAGGAGAAAGAATATTCAATGCACTCAAAAGACAGTTCTTGGTTAAAAAAGAAATAACAAAAACAATAAAACAGAAATACAAAAGGTAGTAAGACCAGCCCTAATATATTCGAACAAATCTTGGACAACAACAGAAAGAAATTAAAGTAAATTTAATGCAATAGAGATGAGATTTCTAATGAAAATTAAAGAAATAAGGAGAAAAGATAAAGTAAAGAGCTCGGAAGTAAGAAATAAACTAAAAATTAAACCTATAGAAACAGTAATAGAGGAGAAACAGTTAGGAAGGCTAGAACACATACACAGACCGGATAGAACCAAAATATCAAAGAAAATACATAAATTGAGAATACAAAGAAAAAACAAAAAGCAGGTCTGAACAATCTCACAAGGCAGCAGAAAAAAGATTAATAGAGTGGAGCAAGATAGAAAAAATAATCTAAGATAAACAAGCTTGAAAAAAAAATAAAGAAATCATAAAATAATACAGTCCGACACCCGAAATGGTTATTAAAGACTAAAAATAAATAATAATAATATTCTGCAAATTTATAACTGTAAACTTATAAATATTATTTTAAAATCAAAGTTAATTTTTTGTCATAACTTCTCAAGTTAATTTTTGAATATATAGATACACAAATAATGATTTTTGTAAATAAATTAATTTTCACTACTTTGGCCATTATTAAATAAATATATTTTGTAAAAATCTGATAAATCTCGCGGGCCGCAAAAATGTTCTAGGCGGGCCGCGGGTTGGCCACCTCTGACCTAGATCATATTTTGAAAAATTAGCTAATGATGATTATCACAATCTAGACATAACGTTTGGAATTGTTTATGATAGACATACTGATAAATTTACGTTGGGTCGTAATATAATTACTGTTGATGCAGATAGTATTATTATTGATGATATTCGCTATCCTAGTACTGCAGGATTGTGTGAATTATTATTTAATAAAAAACCTAAAACATTTAATGATACTGACATTCAAATGTATAGTGATATCATTAATAAAACTAAAATTGCCCATCGTGATTTTGATCCAACAAAGCAACTTCGTGGAAACCAATCATATAAGTATACTAAAATAATCAAACCTTTATTGAGTTTACCTAACCAATTACTACCACAAGCAAGAGGACAATCAAAAACTGTAAAAAAAACTATTGATGGGTTTGACTCTAGCATGAAATGTAACTTAAGTGCACCCATACAATATCAATATTGGGATGATGTTGAGGAGTTGGTAGATAGATTATGTTTGTTGCATGCTGCTAGAAATGCCGGGAAGCTTCCATTATTATATAAACATTAGCGTACATTTTGTTTTATGACAAAAATATAATGAGCGTTGACAAGTTCGGACGTTTATTCAGAGATGGAAGCGGAATTCGTGCTCGAGGACGTCCAGGTCTAGGATTTGATTTAACGTCAGATGGACATTATAGTTTGCAGAATAAACGATTAAAACATGTTTTGGATCCTGAGGATTTAGATGATGTGGCCATTAAGAAATTTGTGCTTGACGCAGTTTTAGAAGTAGAAAAAAATTTATCAACTGTCAAACTTAATACTCATATTATAAGACTTGAAAATATTATGATTGAGCTTAATGCGCATATTATAAGAGTTGAAAATATTGCAACTGCTTTGTCTGTGCGAGTTAACAGCCTTGAAGAGGGGTATAATAAAAATGAGTCAGCACTTCTAAAAACTTTTTCACATGGTGAAGACGATATTCCATTTATAAAAATAAGAAATTAAAATAATAATAATAATAATAATGAGTAATATTAAAGCCGATGTCGTAAATGAATTACACAAACCTGCAAAAATTAAATTCCATCGTAGACGTACTGTAATTAGAGGGATTGATGATTTGTGGCAAGCGGACTTGGCTGAGTTTGGATATTATGCACGGGAGGATAAGGGATATAGATTTATATTAGTGGTGATTGATTGTTTTTCGAAATACTTATGGACAAATGCTTTAAAGGATAAAATGGAGGATAGTGTTAGTATAGCAATTAGTGAGATTTTTAATGAGCATGATCGGATACCGAAGAATTTACAAACTGATAAAGGTACTGAGTTTTACAACTCTACCATGAGCAATCTACTAACTAAGCATAATATAAATCAGTATTCAACTTATACTACAATCAAAGCGTCTATGGCTGAACGTGTAATTAGAACTCTGAAAGATAAACTTTATAAAACATTTAGTTTTCGTGGAAAGTATGTGTGGATAGATGTTCTGGCTGATGTTACTAATGAATATAATAGTAGAAAGCATAGTACCACTAAGATGAAGCCTTGTGATATTACAAAGAAAAATGAACGGTATTTGCTTGATACAGTTTATTCATATTCTAAAATTCCAAGTAAATCTAATTTTGATATTGGTAGCATTGTTCAAATAAGTAAACAGAAGGTGTTATTTGAAAAAGGGTATACTCCTAACTGGTCTGCTGAATTATTTAAGATTAAAACCATACAAAACACAAATCCAGTATCATACTTACTCGAAGATATTAATGGCAGACCTATCCTGGGTGCATTTTACAATGAGGAGCTACAGTTAACAAAACATTCTGACGTTTACCAAGTTGAAAAAATTTTACGTAAAAAAGGAAGCAATTTTTTTGTTAAATGGCTAAGACATGATGATTTTCATAATAGCTACATTGAAAGAAACAAATGTTTTGTAATGTGTGTATATTTAATAATGATAATAAATGTGTTTTTGAATGCATCAAATGTTATTATTTATTATAAACTACAAATGTTCATATTGATCACTGTTTACATCTAAACACTTTACGGTATTGAATTCATAACATTCTCACCTGCGTAATTTACATATCCATTCAAAGTAAAATTCATAATAAAATAGAAATATCAACTGACATTTATAGCATAGCTTACATTAAAATTTGCTTCATTGTCAAGTGTATTTTTAGTTTAAATTTGATTTAATCTTGGAAAGTAATTTGAACATTTTTTTATTATTTACAATTAATCTACACCTCTACATCTATATATTGCTAGGTGTATAAAAAAATAAAAAAATAAAATTTTTACAATTACATAATAAAGGTTTATTAAAAGAAAAAAAATACAATAAAATATATCATAAATCATCACCATCGGATTTGATACCTCTCAGCATTGAATCTCTGAAATAGAAAATAAATATTAATAACTTAAAATAAAAGTTTAAATTTAAAAGCTTACCATTTTCAATTTAGCGCATTTTTCTAAGCGCTCTTTTTTTTTTCTTTAATGCCTTGGCTAAGTCATCTTTTCGCCATTTCTGAAACAAACAAACAAAAAAACAATTATTAATAATTTAAAAAAATAAAAATTTAAATTTAAAAACTTACCATTTTTAATTGCAAACATTTCTCTAAGCGATTGAGTTTTTTGGACGCCTCAATCCAAATATCTTTAGAGGTTTTCACTAGAGCCCTTTGACGCTTTAATAATTGTTCTTCTTCCAAAACTTTTACTTCGTCATCAATTTTTTTAAATGAATCCTCGGTAAAGTAGAAATCATCCTCCAGGATGAAATCTTCAGAGTTAGTAGGTGTGGGTGGTGGCGGCGGCGAATCAACGATTTCGATGATTGTTGGGGAATCATCATCATCAATTTCGATTGTGATATTGGGAGAGGTAAAAGGATATAAATCTGTGATCTAATTTATTTCGTCATATAAATTGTCACAATCCGCAAACGGGGAATAGGTTGGTAGGCGGCTCGGTGAATTTGCCTTTTTAATGAGAATATTTTCAATTATTCTGAATGCCGGCATAGTGAATGATGTTGCTGTTGTAATGTTTGCGTACAAATAACTAATACCATCAAACGCTGCATTGTTTATATATTAAACATGTAGTAAAAATGAAAGTTTTAAAGGGACGTAGCAGCAAAGCTATTAAAAGTGAAAAGTAAATTCTCAAATTTGATTATGTGAACCTAATAAAAATGAAAGTTTTTAACTATCTTAGACATTATACAGGTTGAAACTCATAAATTTATGTTAATTAATAATCGATAATATTGATCAATATGTGAGATTAGTAGTAAAATTAACTTTCAAAAATGTAATGTGAATTTAAAATGTTATAATAGGATTTAAATTTGTAAATTTGTAGGTGCTGTGGAATAAATAGTTAGTAGATGTTTATGGAAATTAAAACAAAAATTATTATTATAATTATTTATTTAATAACTTTTCAGTTTTTCAAAGTCATAACAAATTTTATTATAGCAAGTATATAAACATTCCATCATTAGATATGATTTCTTCATAAAAGTTGCATTTTCAGGGTTTTCCGTGATATTAAAGATGCTATATTGCTATGCAACTGTAAATCATCATCGCTATTATAGCACTCATTTAAAATTTTATCATAATATGATTTAAATCCACATCCTATCAATATTTCCATTTTACGATCGATTAGTTTTTTCAGATCTAATAATGTTTGTAGCGTCTTCTCAGCAATGACAATGGTTAACCCTCTCTGCTGAATCCAAACAGTAGTTTTCTTGCAATATAGTCTCATAGTTATTATATGCTGATTTAACATTATTGGTTGTTCTATCGCTACTCCTTGAAAGCATGTTGTGGAAAATTGCATCCACTCTTCCTCGGTGAATGTGATACAGGAATTTGCGCCACAAATTTTTACGATTGGTATGAATCCTGCTAATAAGCTGATTCCAATAGAGACTTTCTTTAAACCTGATTTATTTAAACAATATGTAGATTGTCCAAGAAGAACCTTTTCAGATTTTACATCATTATCAAAATTTTTTAGCTGCTCTTCTATTGGATCAACAAATTCATTCAACATTTTATTAGTGGATGTGTTATTGATAATAAAGGGAAAAATATATAAAAAAACTTTCTATAATCATGTAAGCTTAATTGAATGTTAATGTGCGACACCTCAAATTGGTATATATACTAATGTTTAACCAATTAGAAAGTGCACTTTCACATGTGCTAGCCTTGAAATTGTGGTGACTCATTCACGGTTGAAGAATGATAGAGCGCTATGGGATTAAAGCACACTTTTTTTATTAGTTGTGACTCATTATCAATTGTGGTGGAAACTTTGTGTTTGTGTGATTGGTTACAAACATTATTCAAAATTGATGTTTGCATGGTAAATAGTTGACTTATAATCAGAAAGATGTCGCGCAAAAATAAATATACGAGTTGTTCTATTAAAAAAAAAACAAAAAAAGGCGGGAAAATTATACAGGGTAATTCAAAATGGCGGCCAAGATGGCGAGCAAAATGGCTACCAAGATGGCGGTCAAGATGGCGTCCAAGATGGCGGAAAACAAAATGGCGGCCAAGATGGCGGAAAACAAAATGGCGGCCAAGATGCCGAAAAACAAAATGGCGGCCAAGATGGCGGAGCCCTGCCCCCTTTACCCCACCTTAGGTTATCCCCGCTTCTTACCCCACCCCTTAGATTAGCACAGATGTATTGTAATATGGTATATATAATAATGATAAAAAATGTGTTTTAAATATATTTTTTAAAAGACGATCTTTTATTTATTTAATGATAATTATTATATATCAGTAGGTGTTTATAGAAATTAAAACAAAAATATTATTATAATTATAAAAAAAACGTTTATTCAAAAATTAATATACAATAATTAGAATAGAATAAAATAAAATAGAAAGTCAATTTAGGACTTCATGGAGTTCTTAACCATTTTAGACATTACGTAGGTTGAAACACTTAAACATACAATCAGTAAGAAATAAAATGTCTTTATTAGAATCTTTTTTAGTTGAAAAATATAAATACTCGGTGTTATGTTTAAATGAACAGCCAGTGTTCATACTGATAACGAATCCGAACTACTGAAAGTTAACAATTTGCAAATAGTGTCTCATTTTTCTAGGCGCATACATATACATGGCAGTGTTCTCATTGCAATCAGTACTAAGCTAAATTGTAGAGTCATTCCAGTTAGTCACTTATCAGTTGAAATACACAGTGAGGTTGCTGCTGTGAAATTAACTGATTTTAAAAGTATTGTTGTCTCTGTGTATCGTACCTCTGATGGCGATTTTAATGTTTTTATTGATGTTTTATCAAAAGTTTTTATGAAAATTAATTTTTTAAATTTTATTGTGTTACTAATAGGTGATTTTAATGTTAAGTTTAACGGCAATGATCCTTTAAAACAGCGTTTAAACAATTTTTTAAACAGTTCTCTTTTGAAACGCCAACAAGAAATAATAATTGCTTAGACAATGTGTACTCAAACTTTGAAATCATTGTATTAAAAGCTATAGATGCCGGATTTTCGGATCAGCTTGCGTTGGACAGTGGGTAGAATATCAATGTTCTAAACGTGCAAAGTAATACTGTCACAACTGGGTCATTTACAATACTAATTATTACCACTATAAACCCGCTTGGCTACGGTTGTGACTGGGCCTGCTTGTGGGCCTACTTGCCGGGATGGCATTACTGTTGGGATTGGGGGGTAATAAAACAACTGGTTACAACACTTACATTTTATTCTTTTAGTTATTTGGCGACTGGCGGGTGATCTCGGTTGATTCTTGGACTCGGACTCTCGATGGTGGAACTAACTCACTAACTGACTCTAAACTACCAACTGTACGACTATTCGACTAGCCGACTACTAACTATCAACTATCAACTGCCAAATATCAACTCTCCACTGTCCCGTTTGTCACACTATCCTCTCTTTTTATAGTCTAGGTCCTAACCATCATCTAACATCATTTTACCGCTCCCATCCTGTCTATTATTCAGGCGGTCACTCAAAGTGAAAACCCACATCCTTAAGACTCCTTTGTTTTCTAATCGCTTAACCGCAATGTTTTAATTTATACTAATTTTCTTTTGTGTGTAATCGGAACTCGCCTATGAATAATATTTATAAATAATTATTATTCAAAGTGCTTTGTCCATGTGGGTGCAATATTACAAATACGAAATATGATTTCGTGACATTTCCCCGACGCTAATTTTGAACACTGGTCTCTCAGTGTAATCCAAAAGATATTTTATTATTAATTTTATAAATTGTTTCAAAAGATAAACATATGATTTTATTTAAAAGTAAACAAATGATTATTCTCTAAATTTCATTAAATATAGTTCCGACGCGATTACGCATTTCCGCGGGAGCGCCTTAACACGGCTTCCGTGCATGAGCATTTAAATCTAGTCTTATTGACGTTGATGACCCCAAAAGATGTTCCATTCCAACCATTGAGTAGCAGGATTACATAAAAAGAGAAGAGAGTATTTGTTTTTATCCCGTTCATTAAAAAATAACATTCGTTATTATTTGAAATTGCGTAGGCGACATTAATGATAAGCATTTCCGGAATGCTCGATATCGCGCAAATATGTTTCAAATCATTTCGCTTAGTGCAATTATTTCCGTGTCCGCGATCACCAGCCATTTACCAACAAAATTATTATTTATATAATTTTACAATATCCAACTTAATATATAATATCCAATATGCCTCAATCGACATCAAAAATTGAAAATAAACAGTTCTTAGTGTACACATTAATTTACAGTTGAGTGACAAGTGATTGTTCGTTTCATGCATTATACAAATAAAAAACAGTTAACACAAACCAACACAAACCGGACATAAGGTAAGCACCCCTTTTTGTTATCTTGTTTCTTTAGTCTATTTTACCACTACTGGCTGGATTCAACCTCTGCATGGACAGATAGACGGGACTCCTTAACCTCGACATCGTTGTATAGCCTATATTTGTATTGCTATACGGCGGTTGTCGCGGTGTAGGCGTTGCTGCTAACACAGGTGTGGATCCCCAGGTGAGGATCCCCAGGTGAGGGTAGGTATTGACTCGTACTGCCCAGAATCCCTTCTTGGTCTTGGTAGGGGTCGTCGCCGTTGTGCTTCGATCGTCATTCTCAAGTCATTTTGATATATAGCCATTAGGCACTCCAGCTCGTTTACCCGCTGCTGTACCTTCCCCATAGACATTCTCCAAGCATATAGTATAACTCCTAAAACAAATAAACAAACCATAGCCAAAGCCAGTGAGAATCGGTTATATAAATATTTTGCATTATTCTTTTTAAATTCTTCCGTCGTCAAATTGTACTCGGGGGACCATTCCTCGTTTAAATGTTCTGTTAGACGTTCCAATATCGTGGCAGTACCGCCGTTTGCTGGTATGCGGACTTCCTTTAATTTCGTCCAGGCAACTGGGATCACCTGAGTCACTATTAATTTCATTTTATACTGGATACATGGCATGTTGTAAAGTATTTCTGTCGCAGTTGTATTTATGGCGCATTCGCATGGTAGCTCGATTTTAAATACCCCCATATCCTTGTGTAATATTTTCAATTATCAATCGAATCGAAATACTATTCTTCACAGGTGTTGTTATCCAGGTGTTTTCTTTTAATCTTATTGCACGACCTCGGTTATTGCTTTAAGGATGACACGTTATCTGACATTTTTGATCCAGTTCTTCCTTCGTTGTTCCTATTAATACTGCTTCCGCACAATTCATCGATTGCTTATCTTCTACCTCAGCTGATTGGATTATTCGAAGTAGACTGTTAGATACTGCATCTCCCTCGATTCCCATTATTTTTGGTTTATTATGTGGCTGTATTATTGCAAACTCCGTGTTTCTCATTTGCAATCGACACTCTTGATTTTTCCAAAGAAAGCCAGGTAATATTGCCTGTTTCAAATCAAAGTTAATAGCTTGTAAATTTACCATTGGAAATTTAATAGTAAAACTAATCGTAGTGTCATTAATTAGGCAATTTATACATGTTTTTAAAAGCAAACTGATAATCTTGGCAACTCGAATCATGCTTGTCAAATCTTCGTCGCTTATAGCGCCGAATCGCAAAATGTTAGTCTGACAAGAGTTCATTAAATCGCTCACCAGCTTGATGTGTCTTGCTATTTCGTCTCTGATGACTCCTAACGTCTTATTCTGTGTGCATTCTGTGGAATTTGTGGTGCTATTTTTTATCTCTGCTATTGGTCCCAAATATTCTTTTAAACTGACTTCTTGGTAGTATCCAATCAATGGGATCTGGTAATTTTTTGTTTTTGTTTCTATCCTGTATCCTGTCCCAGTAAATTGCTCATAAATGTTTCTTTCAATGTTTCTGTAGTACCACGCTTCTTTTGGATCCCCTGCGATATTTGAATATGTGCCTTTTAATGTTCCCGTGATGAAGTTAAATTTTGTTTTTATTGAGTCCAGGTTAACCCAATGATTTTTGTCATAATGTTGTTGAAACTCTTTCATACACGTTGACCATGTCCAGCTAGGCCCATCCATCACGAATTTAGTTGTTGCTGGTATAAATATATCATATATTGAATTATTCGGTAAGTTTTGTGAATATGATCCAGATGTCACTTCTATTGCCATATCACTTTTTAATGTTTTTGTTAATAATACTAATACTACGATCTTAACTAAATACATTTTTTTTTGTTTTTACAAACTTGTTAGTCTATTCACTATTTTTATCACTAATTCCCAATACACCTTAAGATTCTATTTGTTATTTATGTTCCTCATGCTTTCATGCTTCCTATTCCACTTCTAGAAAGAAAAAACCTCTTAAGAACGATAAGATTATTTAAGCTTATCTCCTTCCCCCTCTTAATCTACAGCATATATCTTACAAGCTAATCTGCCAGCCCTAAGCCTAATAATATTATTTTATACTTTACAAGAAACAAAGTTCTTTCATGCTTCACTTACCCTTCAAGGTTTACAATTGTCGTGAACATGTATTTTGAAATAAATTCTAAAATATTAAGCTTATATTACATTGCTTATCACATATTTATACCTTTTACTTCAAAGTCGTATTTTAACTTTTTAACTCTCATATTTTATTAATACTTCATACGTATCTTATTTATTCATATCCCAAGAAATCTCTCTTAAACTTATTATCTTATTTACTTCTTTATTCGCCCTTAAATTTATTTACTATATCCTTGATATACCTTTTTAAAATACTTTATTCTTTTTACATATTTCATTAAATTCTCTTTTAAAATACCCTTTTTGACATATTCTTTAATATATTCTTTAATTCTCTTTAATAACTCTTTTATATATACTTTTATAACTTCTTTTAATAATTCATTAATATAGATGCACTTAACTCTATTTTTATCTCGATGCGAAACCCAATAACTGATTTGTTTTCTTTTCTCGCGACCCATACATCGGTAACCCTCTTTTATTTATTCATTAAAACATAAAATTTCTCCTTATTTTTCATTTATTTAACCCTTTTTGAGAAACTCTTCAATACACCCAGTCTTAGAGTAATTTAACCGGTGTTACTCTAAACCCTGTTGTACCGGAAACCTTATTTTATTCTCACCAAACCACTGCTCATACAGGCCTTTAACCGGGTAGAAGGTACATGCTTCTCCTACTGCGGTATGGGGTAACCCATTCCTTGCGATTAACCATAATCACATAATAAAAAAAAAATATCTTAACATTCATCCAAAATTAACAACAATATATCAGTTTTGCTAACGTGTTTCTCTTGTGTGTTTCAGGTGCAAAACAATTCGAAGCTCAATGCTTAATTACAAAAAGGGTCTGGTATGTGGTCTTCTTTGTCGGCTCTTGGTACTCAGGCATATGCCTGCTTGACACTAGTTTTATTTGTTAACAGTGTCAACGTACGCATATGTCGTAAACTTGGAGCAGTATCAACAATTACCAGAACGATGGACTATGAAGGTAAGCTATATCTGTAACCATAATTCTTTATATTTTTTTTTTAGCATCAAGTTTACTGGTAGACCACATAGTACTTGTGATTTGGCTCATGTCCTATGTGAGTTTTTCAGACAACTTGGTGCTTATTGGTCACCAAAGACAACCTATTTTTTCTAGTATTTTTTTTTCAATGCGTGACTGTAATGAGTATTGAGTTGTCTGACACACCATGCAACACACGTGTTTAAATTCGTGTGACGCACGGATCTGCCAGACTATTCGGTGTTTACTTTTTCCACCGTGACCACCTATTATAATTCTTTTGGTTGTCGACAACCCAGAATAGCGCTACGGAGGTATTTCTATTCCGTGGGCCATCTCTGGATTGAGGACGGCCATGAGACCAATCCTCTCTAATTTTACTATAATTTGCTTCCTCTATTTTGTATGTTCATTTGTCCTGGGTCAACCGAGACGTCATATAGGATGTGGTGTTTGATTCACATAATATATGTTTATCTTGGTCGATCCACGCATACTGACTGTGCTTCGAACTTCTTTTGGCATCCCTCAGTCCAAGAACTCTCACAGAGATATTTGAACTTTTGGAATGAAGGTGGTCATGAGGTCTAACTTCTGTATACATATATATATTTTACCGTAACTGGCTTTGAGCTGAACGGAGAGCCATGTGATATATGTAATTTTAAATCGTATAAAACATGTTCCCTTCGGACGACTCGGCGCTCACTAGCAACACAATCGTACTCAAAAAAGTTATTTCCTTCGGTCAGTCATTCCCTCTCAATTCCTGGGTATGCCTATTTTTAATGGTCGGCCGAGGAATTGTGAGAGACTGACTTTCTGTCCATTATCGTAATTATTATCATTGCGCAAAAAACTTTTTGCATGCAGTATGTATCCTTAACTACCTTTTTCACTGGTTCAAGAGAATCACGCGCTTAGGCTTACTAACTTTTTATAATCAAGATTCTTTACTTTTATGATCTGTAACTCTTATACCTAATATATTGTTGTTATTGTCTGACATAATCATTCAACCATTCATTTACACTTCAGCATACTGCCAATATACCTGTACGAAAACCTGGTGCCGTCTGTGTAGATTGAAATTACTTGTAGTCATTTGCTAGCTGGCTCAAAAACTCCAATCTCAGAGATCGGTCACTTGCCGCGGTAATCCTATTACAAATATCTTATACTTAACGCGTTGAGGCTTTGTCTTTCATTATTTTTTTCCAAATAAGGAGGTGCTGCTGTCACGTGGCTCCTTCTGAAAGAAATTAATGCCAGGAATCATCGACGGGCCCTGTGATTCATCCTGCGCATCCCCTATATTGACGAAAAACTGTCGTCCATTTGGCAGCGTAAGGACCCCTATTTCCCCTGGTTTGATGGCATCTATATTCTGTAACGGCTTCATCTCCGTCATCTCTTGAACTTCACTGATGGTGAGGTTTGTAGATCCTTTTCTTGGACTCCTTCTTCTTCTTATTCTTAATTCTTAATACTAGCACTATAGCATATGTTGTGGACATCACAACGATTTCTCCTAGTTGTAGAGCATGTGTACCTACGGGCATGGCAGCAAAAGTTAAGTTTCTACTCTTAAAAACTAAATATATTATTACGAGTGTCAAAATCATATTTCAATATACCATCGCTGAATTGGTATGGTTATAAATCTGCGTATTTACAATGCTCTTATCTTCTAAAACTCTATCTATTCCCTCCCTTATGTCGGCATACTGATCCCGTGATGTGAGATTCAAGTATGGGACTTGCAGATTCCATTCAGTATTTAAACAATCGGACAAATTTTGGAATATGGGATGCATGCTAGGTTTTAAAGGATTTATCTGATAGGATTTCAAGTTTGTCCAAGTTACTGGTAAAATATGTGTTATTTCTAGCCCTTTTACTTCGGAATTTCCACATGGAAACCGAGCTGGTAATATCGTAGAGATATTATCTCTTACTAAACATTGACAAGGTAAGCCTAACCGAATAACCCCTAAGTTTGTCGGGTAAGTATTTAATGCTACGGTTGAATTAACGCATTCCACTTTTAGGGTTGGACTTGGGTGAGTGAACACGTAAATGTTTTCGTCTATTTCCGTTATCAGCATCGCAGTAGACGCATGACATTGTAATGGACAAACTTTGCTTAAATAGTCCACAGTGGAACTTCTGTACATAGCGACTGCACATTGATGCCCGTTCACCGAGTCAGATGAGAATCTTGGTAAGTAACATAACTGGTTTTGATAGGGTTTGCATTGATGCAACCCTGTACCCAAAATAGGTTTTACTTCTTTAGATACCGTGTCTACCGCAACGTATAAAGTGTCGTGGATGATACGACACGTCTCATTGTGCCATCCAAAAGGATTGGTGACCAACTCTAACAGGTTCCATTTAGCACTAGCACGTACGATTGGAATTTTTACCCTCATTACAGCGGCTGTTTTTGAGAAAGAACACCCTGCAATTGGTAACTGATAGTATCGTGAAATTTGAGTAAGTGGGATTGCCAACTTATGGTTTTGCACTTGTAACCTAGCTTGTAATTTCATTAAATCGTTGTACAGTACCTTTGAACTAATGAGTACCATGGGTATGTGTTGATGTTTGCAGCTACCAACAACTTCTTGATTACGAATCAAGATTGCAATTCTAGAAATTTTGCCTATTAATTCGTACACATACCGAAATAAAATTATTTCATCCCACAATCTGTGTTCCTTAGTCTCTTGTGCAAAGTTCCGGACTCGTTGATTCAGTTTATTTAGTGTATGGGCTATCCCTTCACTGTACTCTTTGAATAACGTTGATTGAGTTCCCAGCTGTTTTATCGTGTCTTTTAATCCTTTCCCTAATAATTTTACTTTATTCCTTAGGTTGTCTTCGCTTATTGAAAAACTATCAAGGTCGTGGCGCGTTGCAACCCCGCAGCACCATGCTACTGCATCCCCCAAGAAGTCCAACGATCGTTTATTTCTGACACTAATGCGAGTGAGATCAACATCTTCCTCGTCATAGTCTTCGTATGGTGACGTGTCATGAGTGGCATCCAGGATCTCACGATTTAATACTTCTTCCAGTTGCCGTAATTGTCCTTCGACCAGATTTTCAGTGTCCACAACTTCTCGTAAGTATAGACATGTCATATTTTCTCCTTTGCCTTTCTCTCCTTCCGGTCCACATTGATGTACCGGCATCATTCTTTCTGCCTGATAACTTTCTCTTTGCCATGGCATTTCATAAACTAAAGGTATCGAAGCCTCGTATAAAATACTGTCAGGGAGTTTTTTCCACTGTGCCCCTGTTGTCACCTGTACGGTGCTCCCTTGTGCACTCCCTATGGCTATTATTATTAATAACCACATCTGTAAATTTGTAAACAAAATAACATTACTAATAAAAATAATTTTCATTTATTTGGGGAAACAATTTTATCTTTTATTTTAAATTTGGTACATTTATTAATATTAGCATAGAGTTCAATTTATAATTATAATATAAACACTACTGGTAGGGTCTTCGGTTGGGTTGGACCGGTTGCATTGGTCGTTTGACACGATTGTGTTGCGCGCGAGGATGCCCCATCATGGCCGGGTGTGGAAGATCATACCGCTCTTCGATGTCTTCCCGGCTTTCGCTATATAACCCTCTATAGGGGTCGATCTTGGACTCTTCTGAATCTCGTATCCGATCCTGCGCGTCGACCTGTGTAAAATACGGTAACCCTGGGCCCGGCATTGTTACCATGGGGACCTTCAAGAGTTTCATCTGGGCCCAATATCTGGCCATCGCTAAGGCGCATCGGTCTCCTGTACCTTGGTGAGCTCCACAGGCGTATTCCTCGGGGCTATACAGGTGCCTGCGCTCTTCTTTCACCAGGACGGCTGGTGAGCCCCAAGCCCCAATCATGGCGGCTTCGTGGCTTCCATTGGCATATACTTTGTTGTCCATGATTAGTGGTCTTAGCCAGTTTGAGGTTTCCATTGCCGCGAGAATACCATGTTCGAATTTTAGCCCGTGCTCGTTTAGTTCGAGCATGCGGTTTTTGTTGGCCCTATCCGATCCTGGTTCGGGACAATTAGCCTCTTTCCCTTTAATTATTACGTGGGCCTGCAGGGACTTATCTTACCTTCTGAGTCCGCAGATACCTATCTCTTTAATATAGTGTCCTTCCGTGTCCCATGCGGAGTGTACCACTACTACGACTTCTTTTTGATACGCAGTTTCCCTGTAAACGAAGTGACAAAAATAAGAATAAAGCATATATGAGTCATTCAATACTAATAAGGTTGTTGTTAAAGCCATCTATCTACACGTGCTACTAAGCCTACTCGTGCCATGCACCAACTACTTTACTACATAAGGAGTTGTGTGAGGTGGGTTGTAGGACATGTCCCTACTGTTCTTCGCATTCATCCATATTCACTCCAGGGTCATGGTTGGGTATTTCTTCCAAACCATCCACATTCGTATCGCTATCGCTGCTATCACTACTAGGGATCTCTCCATCTTCATGATATGGCGATACGGCTTCCCCGGATACCCAGGGATCATAATAGGGTAGAACCCTACTCACATGGACTACGTCTTGTCTTGAATGGGCATGTGGTCCCATTCTCACTTGGTAATCTACTTCACCTTTCTTTTCTAATATCTCGTAGGGTCCAAAGTATCTCAACAGCAGCTTGTCGCTCTTTTCTTTCTTCCTTATCGGGGTGTACACTTTGATTTTGTCCCCTACCTTGTATATGATTTGCCGGTGTTTGGAATCATATCTTGTTTTATCCTTGTTTTGTTTGTTCCTGATATTCTCTACTGCCTTGCTCCGGACTAGTAATGCCCTCTCTCTCAGTTCTACTGAGTCTGGATGTTTCACCTCAATTTGTAGTTCGGCCTCTGTGGGTAGTACTGGTTCTCTGCCAAATACTAACATAAAAGGGGAATACCGTGTCGTATCCTGATGTGCGGTATTATGCGCAAACGTGACATGGGGTAGATACAAATCCCAGTCGGTTTGTTCCGTACCAGTAAACATACTGAGCATATTGGCTAGTGTCTTATTGAACCTCTCTGTTAATCCATTACATTGCGGATGATAACTAGTCGTAAACTGACTAGTTACACCCATTATTCTGCACAACTCGGTGACCAGTTCTGACTGAAAAGTCTTACCTCTATCGCTGAGTAATTCCCGAGGACTGCCATGACGGCAGATGATTTCCTCTAATATAAATTTAGCGACTTGTGGAGCCCGCTGATTTGCTAGGGCTCGCGTTTCCACATAACGTGTAGCATAATCTGTGGCTACTACAATACAAGTTTTCCTACCCTTGGTAACTCTGAACGGACCTAAAATGTCGATTCCAACTTTTTGAAAAGGTTGTCCCACAGCAATCGGCTGTAGCAAACCCGCTGGTCTTAAGTCAGGACGTCCTTTCCTTGCCTGACAGTCTGGACACCCTTTAACAAATTTCTCCACATCCCCCTGCAATCCGTCCCAATAGTATCTGTTTTTAATTCGATTTAGCGTTTTAGTGAGACCCAAATGACCTGCCAAAGGTTCACTATGGTTGGAGTACATGATTTCTCCTACTAAGGATCTCGGGATGGCGAGTAAATCATCGTTGCCATTGATGGTTGTATTTGCCTTATACAGGACATTCTCTATCATCTTAAACGACTTGGCTCTTCTGCTCAATGCTACATTTACTTCGGGGTTGTCTGGGTTCTCGATAGCTATGATTAGTTGATTCAACCTGTCATCTTCGCGTTGTTTCTCTGCTAGAGCGTCACCGTTCATCAGATAGGTGGGGATTTCATTGGCTTCTGTTTCGCCTTTTCGACTGCTTGCATGACTGGGTTTCTGGATAATGCATCGGCATCTCGGTGTATCTTACCATGCTTGTGGATGATGGTGTAGTCATACTCGGCTAATTTGATAGCCCATCTAGCTAAACGTCCAGTGGGATTCTTTACTGTTTTTAAATAACAGATGGCGCTGTGGTCGGTGATAATCTTGACCGGCCTTCCGTATATCAAATGACGTAAATACCCTAAACTCCAGACGACACCTAAAGCCTCCAATTCTGAAATGGAGTAATTCTTCTCAGCTTTGGTTAGACTCCGCGACACATACGCTATGGGATGCAACATCCCCTCAATTTCCTGTAACAGTACTGCCCCTAAACCTATCATAGAAGCATCTACTCTCAGTTCTGTGCCTAATTTGGGGTTAAAATGAGCCAACAATGGTGCATTCGTAAGATTCTCTTTGAGAATCTTAAAAGCATTCTGCTGTACCTCTTCCCATCGGAAAGGAAGGTCTTTTCGTGTTGCCTCATATAGAGGTCTGGCTATATTGGAAAAGTTTTTTATAAATTTCCGGTAATATTACAAAGTCCAACAAAACTTTGTATCCCTTTCACATTCTTTGGGACTGGGAAGTCTGCAATTGCTCTCAATTTATCTTGATCAGGAGCGTGACCTTTTTCGTTGACTAGATGCCCTAAAATTTTTATTTCCTTTTTGGCATACGAGCACTTAGATGGTTTCAACGTCAAGCCGGCCTCTCTCAAGCGCTGGAAAGCGTGCTCCAACCTGATTAGATGGTCATCAAAGGTGACTGAATGAATAATAATGTCATCCAAATAAGTCAGAAGTTCGACCCATTTTAATCCTCTGAAAACCTTGTCAGCTAGTAACTGAAACGTAGCAGGTGCATTGCACAGACCAAATGCTAGTTTATTAAATTCAAAATTACCACCGCCATTTATGACAAAACTGGTGTATTCTCTACATTCTTCTTTGATGCCAACCTGCCAGTAACCGCTAAACAAATCTAAGCTAGAAAAATATTTTGCACCCTCAACATAAGACAGAATATCGTCTATGTTAGGTAAAGGGTAGCAATCTTTTTTCGTGAAGCTGTTCAATAGTCGACGCAAAATCGCGTTTTGCCATCTTTTTTCTTGACTAATACCACGGGTGAAGCCCATGGACTGGCGCTAGGTCGAATGACATCATTCTGTAGCATGTCATTGACCTGTTCGTCAATGATTTCTCGTTTGGCTTGGGATACCCTGTATGGTCTTGACTTAATTGGCATCGCATCACCAACATCGATGGTGTGCTCCACGAGGGTTGTGTAGCCCATGCTGGCTGTGCCTGACGCAAACACATCATGATATTCGTCTAGAAGACGCTCTAACGCCCTTTGTTCGTCAAATGACAGCGTTGTTTCGATATCATGTGATATATCGGCGTTGGTAGGGGATACTAAAAAACAGGGTAGTTGGTTTGCGGTGACTCTATCAAGAGAACCTAGCACCGTACCTGCCATTATTCGGAAGGGAGTCGCCTTGATATTTCGTACCATAACGCTTAATTTATTACCTATGACGACTGGATCACTTGTGACTTCCAACCCTTGTTTGATCAAAAAATATAAATTAGGGTTAAACCTACAAGATTCTAGAATAGGTACGAGATTTTTATTAATACTAATATCAATGTCTCTGTCTTTGTAGGCTCCTATGACGCCCCCTGTATGAACTTTTACCTTTGCGGTTTGAACTTCCTCCTCTAGGATAAAAAGTTCGTTATGACCTGCCTTTTTTTAAAATGGAACTTCCGTATGACGGTTCTCAGCCGTGAAAGAAATGGTACGTAGGGAGAAATTGATTATGGCTTTGTTTTTGATTAAGAAGCCAACACCCAAAATTATAGGATGCGGCGACTCTTTCAAGATAAAAGCCAAAAATGTAAAATTAGTGTGCATTAGTTCGATAGTGACCATAACCTTACCCAATATAGGTACGGTTAAGCCACCAGCTGTTTTTACAAATGCTATTTCAGATGGTTTAATTACGTCACGTAGCCTGTCGTCGTATTGTATAATGTTCCCGGCGGATCCTGTATCTATTATTATGTCGGTATCTAATTGAAATAATTTAGCGCGTATTAATAACACCGACGCAGTTTCAAATTTGTTATCCGTTACCGTTGCGCAACCTATCGGGATTTTTACGTCGATATGGGATTTCTCCCCCCGATCATCGACGACAAAAGGGTTGACTTTTATTGCCGCCGATTCCCGTTTGGGGTCGGCGAGTTTTCCCGTTGAAAAGTCACGCGTCTGTCAGAGTTAGTTCCTTGTCTCTCGTTGTTTTGTCGCTCATTACCTGCGTATCTCCTTGCGGGATGATTATTGCCGGAATAATTTCCGCGATGCCCGCTTCCCGCATAATTTCGCCCGGAGTAGTTTCCACGGCCACTACCGCGTCCTCTGCCGGCTTGGAAATCGGTACGATCCTTCATGACCCTGAGCATGGCAGGGTAGCCCTGAGGATGCCTGTAAAATTCTCTTATCATGTGCTTAGTTCGGTTACAATTGTAACATCTGGGCCGTGCGTCATACGACCTTGTTTGTGGTAGCCCGCGTTCGCCACCGTTGTAGCGCGGTGGTCCTGGTGACCTCGGCCTCTCGGTCTCGGTGCTTGTACCCGCTTTAGCAGCGTCGATACCCGTCATCATGGTGGTGAGTGCTTGGCCCCTTAGAGTGCTTAACAACTCTACTACCTCTCTCACACTATCCTCCGTCACGGGAGTTTTCAAGCACATTTTGTACTTCTCATAATAAGAAGGGTGTAAACCTCCCTCAAAATACCCTCTGATCGTATTTACATTCATCTTCGGATCAACATCCTCACACATGTTTAGGACGTCATAAAAAAATATTTTTATGTCCTCCGTTTGTCCCTGTTTTCGGGTACACAGCCGATATTGCATGTCACCGTGACTGCCCGCGTAACGCGAAATAAAGTCCGCTTTTACTTCGGCCCAAGTTTTTTGGTCATTAGCGGCGTTGCTTTTATACTTATTGAACCACCTTAATGCCGAACCGATCAGGTATCCCCCGAAATATGTAAGTTTGGGCTTCTCGCCCCATTTGTTTCTTAAGGCCGCCTGCTCATATTTTTTGAGGAAAGTTATGACATCGCCCGTCGCTGGGTCGAATGACTCGGGTGCCACAAACCGCGGCGCAATCCCTAGATCGCCGTTCTCGACTTTTGTATCTCCTAACGTGGGAGGAAGTGCCATTATTGTTGTTTTCTTGTCAAATTTATTTACGATGGTTTCCGGGCTCTGGTAATCAGTTTCAATATCTGATTTATAATCGGACTCGGAGTCTGTCTTTACACTACGCGCCGAACTCTCTGAATTAATGATTCCTTTTAATTGAAATCTAACTAAATCCCATCCCCTAAATGTCTTGTTTATTTCGTCGTTTTCGTTTTGGGGACTATAAAAAATGTCCGCTCCTCCCGGTGCACTAGGTGCGATAAATACTAGATCGCCCCGTTGGCTGAGCGGGGTTTCCGAATATTCTCCGGTCTTTAAAGTTTCGGGGTCCGCGTGATCTGTTGCCTTGCCAATGTCTAATTTAAGAACGTTTTGTTTTCCCGGTACTTTAAGAGGCTTGGCGATTAACTTTTCTCTGCGCGCAATAATTTCTCTGCCCGCGTCCCCAGTAATTAAATCGACTGTGGTTTGTACAACCGAAGCGGCGTTTTCCCGTAACGATGCAGGTGATTTAATTACAATTGTTTTGATTTCTTCGCGTATATTTAATATCTGTTTCACTATCACTTTCACTGTTACTCATTTGAAATTAAAATCCGGTCGCGATATAAGACAATTACACATACAAATTTTTAAAATTAGGACCATACCTAAATCACAAAATATATACATAAACCATACGATAAATAATACTCTTGAACATAAGAAATGGCATAAAATTTGCGAATAAATTTGTGAAATACGATTCACGACACTGCCAAAATTAATAATAACACACACAACAAACAGACAGAGGGTGATGACTAAAAGGATCTACAGGTGGTTTTTATTTATTTTCTATTTTCTTTATTTATTTAATGTTTACTCAATAACTATACATTTCTCAACAGTATCATGCGTGCCAAGCTGTAATTCCCAGGAGTTTTATCATATACATTTTAATTAAAAATTGCAAATAATTTAATTTATTGTATTATGGCTATATAAATGGAGCAATGTTATAAATATCAGTATTTATTTTTTTTTTTTAAATAATGAAATTGATTTGAAATTTTTTATTTTTAATTATATATCTAAGTTTGATGTATTTAAATTCATATCTATTTTTAAGAAAACTGCGCTAATTAGCCTAATACCCAAAATGAATTTAATCATGATATAATTATTCCTTCCCCCTTTTAATTTAAACTCCAGGAATTAATAAATACGGCGCCTCCACCATATGTCACAACTGGGTCATCTACAATACTAATTATTACCACTATAAACCCGCTTGGCTACGGTTGTGACTGGGCCTGCTTGTGGGCCTACTTGCCGGGATGGCATTACTGTTGGGATTGGGGGGTAATAAAACAACTGGTTACAACACTTACATTTTATTCTTTTAGTTATTTGGCGACTGGCGGGTGATCTCGGTTGATCCTCGGACTCGGACTCTCGATGGTGGAACTAACTCACTAACTGACTCTAAACTACCAACTGTACGACTATTCGACTACTAACTATCAACTATCAACTGCCAAATATCAACTCTCCACTGTCAACTCTCCACTGACAAGTTTGTCATACTATCTTCTCTTTTTATAGTCTAGGTCCTAACCATCATCTGACATCATTTTACCGCTCCCATCCTGTCTATTATTCAGGCGGTCACTCAAAGTGGAAACCCACATCCTTAAGACTCCTTTGTTTTCTAATCGCTTAACCGCAATGTTTTAATTTATACTAATTTTCTTTTGTGTGTAATCGGAACTCGCCTATGAATAATATTTATAAATAATTATTATTCAAAGTGCTTTGTCCATGTGGGTGCAATATTACAAATACGAAATATGATTTCGTGACAATACTAAGACCAATTACAGCTATGGGTAAATTTAAGTTTTTCAACTTATTAGAGGAAATTAACTGGAATTTTATTGATAACAATAATTTAGATATTAACGCAAAAGCAAGCATGCTTATAAATATTCTAATGGATAATGCAAGCATTGCATATCCTCCTAAATCAATAATACGCAATAATGATAGATTAAAGATACAATGGTTTGACAATGAACTCAAATCTATGAGAGAGAATTTATCTTTTACGAACGATGTGTGCCGCAGTAATAGTGATCCGGTTTTAAAAAATGCAATAAAGAATTATAGGAATAAATACTTACAACCTATTAAAACTAAACGTGTGCCAGCTAATAATAATTATTTGAGTTCAAATAACAATTCAGTTCAATCAATGTGGAACTTGATAAACTCGCACAAAATTAATAAAAATAGCTTTAAGAAAGACTGTGATATTACACCTAATAATTTTAATAAGTTTTTTGTGAATGTTGCAAATGATATTATTAATGATATTCCGTCCACACGAGATGATCCTATACTTTTAATGTGTGAAAATGTGTCGTCGGTATATTTTATTTTTGTAGAAGTGTCGGAAATATTTGTTAGAGACGTTATAACGTCATTTAATAATTCTAAATCTAAAGACATGTATGGTTTCAATGTTATTTTGTTGAAACTGGTGGCAGATATTCTTATTTGTCCTTTAACAAAATTGCTCAATGAATGCATAAAACAATCAAATTTTCCTAATGTTCTTAAACTTGAAACAGTGATTTCTATTCACAAAAAAGGTGATCAATTAGATGAAAATAATTATAGGCCAATATCGTTGCTACCTATAATATCAAAGGTATTTAAGAAAGTTCTTAAAACTCAATTGTTGAATCACTTTGAAAACAATAATATTATTTCAGTAAACCAATTTGGCTTTAGAGAAGGCAAGTCAACAATAACAGCCATAACTTTGCTTGTCAAGGAAATAACAGTTTGTTTTGAGAAGGAAAAATATACTTCAACATCTTTCTTAGATCTAAGTAAGGCGTTCGATTGTGTTTCACATAAAATTCTCCTAAGAAAATTATATGTCTATGAGCTTAGTCCAGCAAGTTGTCGTCTCATAATATCATATCTGTCTATGCGCAAACAATGCGTCATTAGCAAGTAGTAGTTTTTCAGATCTCCTACCAATAGTTCATAGGGTACCACAAGGATCTGTTCTTGGCCCTCTACTATTTTTCATCTACATTAATGATTTACCTCGTTGTATTTCATTATTATCAAAAAGTGTACTTTTTGTTGACGATACTACCATTTTTAATAGCGATGCAAATTTAGAAGAAAACTGGTTTGCAACTAACAAATTAAAGCTGAACAGCGATAAATTTGTTGACATGGTTTTTACTTTACGTGCAGTTACAGATACACCCCGATGTACAAAGTTTTTGGGCTTAAATTTAGATACCAAACTAATAAAAAATAAAGCGTGGTTCGGAAGTCACGTATTAAGCTGTTGGTCCCATCAAACCACTTTAAACAAGTCGTAGACTTACTGTGGCGATGTAAAATAGCCGTAAAAAGCATAATAATAATAATAATAATATGGAAAGACTATGCTGATATGATTGCAAATAAATTATGCACGGGTATATTTGCACTGCGCGATCTAATTACTTCAGTGTCCTATAATATAGCAAGATCTGCTTATTTTGCACTTGTTCAAACACATCTTGAATATGGCTTGATAATTTGGGGTCTTCATCTGCTATGCAGCGAGTTTTTTTTGCTTCAAATAACGGTATAGCCCTATAGCGTATTAAATCACGTACCATACCGACAAGAATCCAAAGATAGTTTTAGAACCTGCAATGTTCTAACTCTACATTCTTTGTATATTTTAAATTGTCTTCTCTATATAAAAATTAACTTGGCTAACTTTAATAAATATGCACCAATTCATCTGCATAACACACGACATAGGAATAATATTCATGCACCGGCTCTTAGATTACAAAGAACTAAAGATTGCTTTAATTATTATTGTTACAAATTTTGTAATGTATTGCCAAATAATATTAAAGAATTAGCAATGTTCAAAACTAGAATTAAAAAACATCTACTTGAAAAAGCTTATTGTAGCTTTAATGAGTTTTTAAATAACATAAATTTTAATATATAGTTGAATGTACGTACTCTTTTCTTATTGATTGTTATCATTTTTTTTTTAAATGGCGGTTGCCAATATCATTGTTTTTTATTATTATTATGTATGCGTTAGTTTTTAGTAACTTGTAATATTTTTTATTTTGACATGTGTAAAAATCTTTGTATTATTAACACGAATAAATTATTATTATTAAATTATTATTAAACTCTCAAATTATTTTAAAATGCAAAGTTATAAAAACCTTCGCTAATAAATAATCGATAACGTTGAAATATTTATAATACAATTCTATAAATATAAAAACATTAAAATAAATAACAACTTTCAAAAAAATAATGAATCATTAATGTGGCATGTTACTAATGATTAAATGGTCGTGGAATATTGACCGTAAAACTATTAAAAGCAAAAGTTAAAAGTTAAATTAAAACAAAAATATTGCTATAATTATTTAGGGCTCATCTAAAGAACTTGCAGCATTTCATGGAATTAATATTGGTTTATTTAAACCACCATACCCAATTCATTGTTTAGACTTGAAATATAAAAAGCAAGCTTAATGGTTAATGAAAAATCATCACTGTATGAATTGGAATGATAGGCTCATTCTTGTTTATAAAATTAAAAACATTGTCTCTTGTTTGTTCTGTTAAATAAGAGACATATTGATAACATTTTCTTCAAACAAAAAGGAAAAGCAAATTTTATAAAATCACTTACAAACTGTTGTGGAATTAGAAGAATACTCAGCTCTTAAAGCAGTAATGTCAATGTGTTTTTATTACATAAATAATAACTATTTGTTTATTATCAAATGTATGCCAATTGTACAATAAATTTGCATCTAAGTGCCACTTGCCTTACATCTTTATATGCAATTCTCATAACCGACATATTTGTAGATATATCACATTAATTGCTTTATTAGTTCTGCGAGTTTTCTTGATCATCTCTGGTGTTGTCATCGTTGTGTCGTCATCGTCATTGTTGTCATTACTGTAGCTTTAAAATCTCTTTTTTTATTAAATATATTTTTATATCTTTTAGGTGAAACCTTAATCCACATCGCTTCATATTAGAGACAAAGCGTTTTTCACAAATCTTCTTCTGCATAAAATTAGTGCAAATTTTAACACCATAAACATATTTTACAATTCTTTTTTTTTTTAAATGTTTTATCGATATTATTATGATTTAATACAAACTCTGCTTCTCGTTCATAAGTATCAAACACTTCAATCAGTTTTTCAAGAGAAGTTTTAAATTGTATGCCTTTGACCAATGTTCCGCATTATACGCTGTCCGCATATTTTTAATTACTATATTATATACATACTTATTAAATTCTCTTCATTAAATATTTAAAATGTTTATTTAATTTATTTCTCCACACAAATAATTGTAGTTGCAGATTGGTTTTACGTCTCTGTCGCCTGCTACACAAAACTTTACAGTAAGTTATAATCTAATGAAAAAAACTTGGCGTCATCAAGTAATTGTTTAAATTGTGTTTCAAGTTGTCGTACAATTTTTGAAAAATTTAAATCTGTTTTATATCTATTACAATTCAACACTTTTTTATATTTTAATCGCTCATTTTCAACGTCTAATATTATTAAATGAGTCAATGTCAAATAACTCGATTACACAACATTTGTTTTCAGACAGAAAAAAAATTACGTAAAAAAGAAAGCAAATTCTTTGTTAAATGGTTAGAACATGATAATTCTCATAATAGTTGGGTTGAAAAAAACAGGAAAATAAGTCAACTATTTAACCAGCGCGTCATCTTTTCAAACAATAAGCAGCAATAATATCACAGAAAACTTATTTTGAAAATGCAACTTTTATGATGAGATTATATCTAATGATGGAATGTTTATATACTTGAAAAAGAACAATTATTAAAGCGGCAAAGGGCTCTAGTGCAAACCTCCAAAGACATTTGGATTGAGACGTCCAAAAAACTCAATCGCTTAGAGATATGTTTGCAATTGAAAAGGGTAAGTTTTTAAATTTAAAATTTTATTTTTTAAAATTATTAATAATTGTTTTTTTTTATAACATTTGTTTAAAAAACGGAGGAAAGTTGATTTAATCAAGGCATTAAAGAAAAAAGAGCGCTTAAAAAATGCGATAAATTGAAAATGGTAAGCTTTTAAATTTAAACTTTTATTTTTAAGATAACTATTTTCTATTTTAGAGATTTAATGTAGAGAGACCTCAAAACCATCCATAATGATTTATTTATTTATATATTATTGTATATTTTAAAATAAACTTTTTTTTATATAATTGTAAAAATATTTTTATTTTTATACACCTAGCATTATATAAAAAAAATTTAAGTGTTCTTTTTTTTAATTGTCATTAAATAAATAAAAGATGATAAACTATATATATTCAAAAACATATTTATTATCATTATTAAATATACACACACTTACAATACATTTGTTTTTTCAATTCAGCTATTTTAAAAATCATCATATATAATATTATTTTCGAAATTATTGACCCCATATCACATACAACTATCAATTTAAATACTTGCTATTATAACATAGCAATATACAGCATTACTAATGAGTCAATATTGATTTAAAAGTTGTTAATATGACTACTAATATTGCTCAATAATCAACATTATCGATTAATAATAAGCATATTTTTATGAGATTCGACCTGCGTAATGCCTAAGAAAAACTTTCGTTTTTAATAGCTTCACATACTCAAATTTAAGAGTTTGCTCTCACTATTAATAGCTTTGCTGCTACACCCCCATAAAACTTTCTTCTAACATAATCTACACATTACCTTAAAATTTTCAAGTCATGATGCCAGCATTCACAATTATCGAAAACATTATTATCAAAGTGCAAATTTACCACCACTCCATTAACCTAATCTATTCACCATTTGCTGATTGCAACAATTTATATGACAATATAAACTAAATTAAATATTGATTTTAATTAACCCCATACCCCAATGCAGAATCTAGTGTCGGTGCGGAAATCCCGTCATTTTTAAACGGGTTGTCTGCCTTGTCCAAGTATTAAATTTACTCACCGATATCAATGCCGCTTATAATGGGATATCCGCAAATATTAAAACAAAAACCGAGGAATTTCAGGTAATAATATTTTTCTTTCTAATTAAGTAATAATTTACTAATTTATATGTTTTTTGTATTATAGACAACAGGTAGCGACTGGACATTGGAGTCGGTGTCGCATCTATCGATAGAAGTTGTCAAATACACACCAATCCGCGAATCTAGCTACATCGACTTACCAGGTAATAGTTAGTACTTATATATTATTATATTCACTACTATTTTTATCATTATTTTTATTGTACGTTACTAATATTTTTTTGTTTTATGTAAAAGGTGTCCTCGTTAAAAAAAAGATATTATTATTATTTCCTTTGACAATATTCAATTGCGTTCGGTGTACTAATTATTACAGAAAAATAATATTTTAATATAGTGATAATAATAACACATTATTTCTTAAAAAAGCGTTGATGTTATTCAAGTTTTTTTGAGAATATATATTGCAGTTTTTAACGTCATCATGCAATTGGCAGAAGTGTACAAAAATATCCCACAGCAAGTAAAATAGTAACTTGTGATTTATTACAAAATATCTACACAACAGTGTAAATTTTCTTTTGCTAAGAGTGTTTGCGATACAATGCTATTATTTCTTACATGTCATAAAACAAAGATTTATGTTAATTGAATTTTATAACATTTGTACCTGCTGCACGTGTTTGGTTTTTACTAAATCCTCTTCAAAGAGGCTTAAATTCCTGGAATTATGAATTAGCCCTTGTAATTAGCCATCTGTTGTGTCCCACCACTATCAGACATGAATGTACCTTTTTTGTATTTGTACAATTTACGAGAAGTTCCGTTTCTACACTTGTAACAAACTTGTAATCAGACTTGCAATACAATAAATGCTTTTTATGTGAAAGTTGTTAAGACAACAGTTAATTTACATCGCAAACGCAATCCACGGCCGTCTTCTGAACCAGGAAAAATATCAACTGCTGTACACAAAACAAAGAGAGTTAGCACTATTACATGGTATCTGATTAAACGCAGTAAAATTGCTTCTCAGATCGAAGCAACAATTTAGTTAAATCTATTTGAGATAGAAAAATAGATTGTTCAAAAACCCAACAAGTGTTTTAATTTGGAAAGCAATTAGGACAAGTACGAATATTATTTGCATTTATTTCAATGCATCTATTCGTATGGGAGCGTTGAATAACATCAAACGTCCTGATAACATAACGTAAATACATGAAGTATATACTAGTATTAAACAACATATAAAATATATGCAGTACAATTTGAATCGCAATTTTGACAAGAATACGAATATTATTTACATTTATTTCAATGCATCTATTCGAATTGTTAGTAATTGGTAGTAATATATCACATTTTTTTTACAATTTGTACCGCAATTTTGACAAGAGTACGAATATTAATTACATTTATTTCAATGCATCTATTCGACTATTGTAGTATTTGATAATAAAATACTTGACGGTAGAATTTGTGTTTGAATTAGCACATTTCACTAAAGTTGTGTTGTTTAGTTTTTGGATTGTCGTTTGGATTTAATGTATTTCTTCATTCTTCATAAGTTGTTTTGTTATATATCTTGATGACATGTATACTTTCATATAATTATAAATTTATGCTGAACTGATTGGTTTGTCTTCTCTCTCTCTCTGTTCTTTAGTCTTAGTTGTTGAAAATTTCATTTTTTCTGCGATTGTTATTATTGTTTAAAATGTTTGTATTTTTTAATACACTTTGGATTGGATATCAATTAGATGATTGGGAGATTTTCTTGTGTTACTAATGTTGATACTATTCAAACAGTAGAAGTGGTAATAACGATGTAGATCTTGTGACTGTCCGTCAACAATATTTGTGAGTAACTGATCTTATGCTCCTAACAATCACGTATTTATATAATATTCAGGTAGAAAGTGTGGGGTGTATAAAAGTAATTAACATAACTACATAGAGGAAATTTATAGTAATCAATAACCGATTAGTCAAATCTGCAGCAAGCTTACAATAATTAGTAAATCACGGTTATTCCAAAGTATGTCTAGGAATATTTTATAACAGTTTATGATGCATAACTATTTATGAAACATTTGGCACCAAATTGACGGCTTTGAAAAAATATTTATTTTGCAGTAATGTCTTGTATTAGCATGTGAACAAATTCACACCACCCGCAACACACAACAACACCTGTGAAAAAAAAAAAACTGATGATGGCCTAACCGCCGAAACCGGTCTTAATATATAAAAAAGGAAAATTAGCACAATAAAGTATAAATTTTTTGATTAAAATACCCTAACCTCAATTATTTTAAACTATTCAATAATCAGAAACAAATACTATAAATCTATAATAGATGGCACAAGATGATATAAAACAGTTATTTGGTTATTTCTTTTTGTTGCAGACATATTTAATATTTAAAATCATAGTAAATGGTATTACTAATACTATTCAAAAAATATAATGAATTGTTATAAATATTAGTAATTACCGTGTTATAAATTGATCTTAACAATTTATAACTAGTATAGTTATATTTGTTAAAAAATAAAAAAATAAAATGTAACAATTGAAATTAATAAACAAATTGAGTAAAATAATTTGTTTATTAATATAAAATGTTTTTTTATTTTATAAATCTCATAATTTAATTATGTTTGTTATAAAAAAACGGTTAAATTAGGTATAACGTCATGTTCGTGTTTTTCTATATTATATATTCTTTATTTTTTATTATTAATGTACTTTTATTTGTTATAAACAAGATATATACAACAACACGAGTACAGCGCTATGCCTAAACTTGTGTTAATATAGTTATACTTCTTTGGGGATATCTTCAAACTTGTGTTAATATAAATACATTTCTTTGGCGATATCTTCAAACTAATATTTTTATAGTGACACTTGTTTGACGATATCAACAAACTAATGCTTTTTATAGTAGCACTTGTTTGACGATATCCCCAAACTACCGCTTATATTATCGCACTTTTTTGACGATATCTCCAAACTAATGCTTTTTATAGTAGCACTTGTTTGACGATATCCCCAAACTACCGCTTATTTTATCGCACTTCTTTGACGATATCTCCAAAGTAATGCTTTTATAGTAGCACTTGTCTAACGATATTCCCTAACTACTGTTCATATTATCACACATCTTTGGCGATATCTTCAAACTAATGTTTGAATAGTTTTAATAGCATTTCTTTAACAATATATCTCTGAATGGCTTTTATATTATTACATTATTTTATGATATTTTATAACTTGCTTTTATATATTTTTTCAAAATAATAACATTTTTGTTGTATTTTACTTAATGTTATTGCCCTTCTTGTAGTATAGAACATTCTATTATTTATTTATTTATAAAAATATCTTACAAGTTATAATCATTTTTGAAATTCTGTGTCAGCCAGTGATTTATTTGATAAATATAGACAATAAAATGTAATTGAATTGATTATTTATCATATACTTCTATTAAATCACTAGTGGTACTAGTACAATGACTCAACAAAATTTAACAATAATAATTATATAAATCAAGTTTTATGTAGTAAATATATTTAAAATCGGTGTTATATTACCATCGATTATTATTGGGAATATTTCTTACCAACTATAATATTCAAAATGTATTATCTTATCTTAACAGGAATGTGAGAACAGAAAGCCATAAAAAAATGTTTTTGTATTCTATGAATGAATATCGTTGAACCCTTTTCAATAGTAGAGCAAGGTCAAGTTTGCAGGCTTATAACATTATAAATAGATATGCATTAAGACTAAGAAATTTTAAATATATTTTCTGGTGCTTTAGTTACAATTATAAACTTAAAGTATATCATCGGATAAATAATATTACTCATTACTCATTATTGTTTTGAAATGAATGAATTTTTACAATATTATTATACTCCTACAAAACAAATCGTAATCGGTACCACAAATTAACTTAATTTACAGACATATTGGATTAAAGCATGGATAAACTTCAATAACATACGTCATCAAACTAGATAATTACATTCATTTTAAATTCAATTAAATTTAAAATTTGAATACATTTGTCTTCTAGTTTCATTATTACCTACAAACTTTGAAATTAGTAAAACAGTATCAGTAAATTTTAGGAATAACATAAAACTTTATATTAAAGTCTATATTCTTTACAAAGCATAATTGGAATAGTTTAAAATGGCTGTTTAGTAAAATTATTTAAAACACAACTTTTATCAAAATACTTTGTACATTAATGTACTCTAACAAGGTTTTTATATTTTAAAATTATAATTGTAATTGGTCTACTTAATAAATACTTTTGTCTATCAACTCTCATTAAAATCATGCATACATTTATGATATTATTGCCAACTCCAACAAAAATTTTGGTATACTGACTTTCCCATTATAATTGGAATACTTAAATATTCCCGTCTACCAAACTTCATTAAAGTCATTAATTGTGAATTATTGCAGCCTCCAAAAATAATTTTGTTATTCTGACTTTATCATTGTAATTGGCATACTTAAACATCTCTGTCTACCAAGTTTAATAAAAATTGTTGAATGTTGTGTACATTTATGTTATTATTGCCGGCTCCTATAAAAATTTTGTTATTCTGACCTTATTATTGTAACTGGCATTCATTAAATTTAAAGAATGTTGTGTACGTTAATGTTATAATTGCGCCGCATCCAACAAGAATATTGATATTTTTACTTTATTATTATAATTGGCATACTTAAACATCCTTGTATACCAACTTTCATTAAAATCATTAAATTTTGTGTACATTTAAGTTATTATTGCGGCCTCCAAGACATTTTTTTGTATACTGACTTTTTCATTGTAATTGGCATACTTAAACATGCCGGTATATCAAATTTCATTTACATTTTTGGATGTTGTGTATAATCAATTTATTATTGCCGCCTCTAACAAAAATTTTGTTATTTTGACTTTATCATTGTAACTGGCTTACTTAAACATCTCTGTATACCAAATTTCAATTAAATCCTAGAATGTTGTGTACATTTATATTATTATTGCCGCTTCCAACAAAAAATTTTGTACACTTATTTTATTTTATCATTGTAATTGGCATATTAAAGCAAATCTGTATACCAAACTTCAATAAAATCATTGACTACTGTGTATATTTATTTTATTATTGCCGCCACTAACAAGAATTTTGTTATTCTGACTTTATTGCTGTAACTGGCATACTTTAACATCCTTGTAAACTAATTTTCATTAAAATCATTGAATGTGTGTACATTTAAGTTATTATTGCCACCTCCAACAAGAATGTTGCTATAATGATTTTTTTATTGTAATTGGTATACTTTAACATGCCGGTATATCAAATTTCATTAAAATTATTGAATGTTGTGTATAATTATTTTATTATTGCCGCTTTCAATAAGAATTTTGTTATTTTGACTTTATCATTGTAACTGGCTTACTTAATCATTCCTGTATATCAAATATTATTAAATTCCTAGAATGTTGAGCACATTCATGTTATTATTGCTGCCTCCAACAAGACACATACACTGATTTTATCATTGAAATTGTCATACAGAAGCATCTTTGTATACCAAATTTCAATAAAATCATTAAATATTGTGTATATTTATTTTATTATTGCCGCCTCCAAAAGAATTTTGTTATTCTGACTTTATCATTGTAAATGGCCTATTTACGAAATTTAATTAAAATTATTGAATATTGTGAACATTAATGTTATAAGTGTGTTGCCTCCATTATGAATCTCATTATGTATTATTATTATAACGGACATACTGAAAAATTCCTGTTTACTGAATTTTATTTTATTTATTGAACATTATATATGAATGTTATTGTACCGCCTCCAATATGAAATTCAGTATTATTTACATTACTAGTGTACAAGACATTTTTAAAAACCTGTGGTTACTGAATTACATTTAAATTTATAATTTTATTTCTTAATACTTGCAATTAAGATAATACGACATGTATAAAAAACATATACTGTTATTGTAATGAATTTCCGACTGATATATCAAATATAAATTCTACAAAGAAATCTTATGACGTCATTCTTGCAAACTGTGTTATTCCGTATGAAAACAAAATTAAAAATAGTTTTAGAAACTTTATTATTATATTATCTATTCTCTAGCTCCACCTTTGGTTTAAACTAAAAACTGAATTTATACTAATATACTGAAATCGTATATATTTTATACAAATATCCGTTACACAGCCCGGCCATTGCTGAATTAGTTATGAATTCCCTACTTAATTTTTGTTGTACGGAGGTTCCTTTCACTTTCCTTTTCTTACACCAATATGTAGATGACATCATCACCGCAGTTCCTTCTAACTTAACCCAACTTACCCTTTCGGTGTTTAACTCTTTTAATCCACATCTGCAATTTACGGTGGAGGAGGAAAAACATTGTAGCGTTCCTTTTCTCGACACCTTGGTAATTCGTGGCAACAATAACATCATTACTCTAGATTGGTATGTCAAACCTTCTAGCTCAGGTCGCTACATTCCTTTTTCTTCTAACCACCCCCTCAAACAGAAAATCAATACCTTCCTAGCGTCCTAAAAATTTCTCATTATACCTTTCACAAGAAAAACTTGTCTATCCTATTTGATACCCTCACAAAAAATGGCTACCCCCGACCTTTCCTCAAACAACTTATGTACCACACCACAGTTAGCAATAACTGCACTCAACCTCATGTGTCCCCTAATGCGGCCTTACCCTCACCGTCTAATGAGAAAATAACTTACAAAAAGCTACAATATATTGAAGGTCTGTCTTAAAACCTAATCAGACTTAAAAAAAAAAACAACCCTAACTTGTTTATAGCCAATTGTGTCGGTAGTACCATTAACTCTCTATTTTCAAAATTAAAAGATTCCACACCCACCTCTTCCCAGTTTAACATCATCTACAAAATTCCTTGTAAAGATTGCAACAAAGTGTACATAGGCCAGACCTCACAAAAACTGAGTAAGAGACTGGCACTACACAAAAGTGATGCTAAACTTAAGCCTAACATCACTGGCTTCAGCATTCACTACAGCACTACCGGACACCTACCCGAATACTCCGACACCTCTATCCTTGAACAGGAACCCAACCAATTCAAAAGAAATTTTCTAGAAATGTGTCATATCCAATCTAACAACAACGTCTTAAATTTTAAGAAAGATATAACCGGTCTGAGTAACATCTACACCTTATTGCTGTCTTACAATTCACACAACCCTTTGACCTAACTTAACTAACTTAAATTCATTTTGTGCTTTTTTGCTTGTCGTTGTTGCTCCTCTTGACTTAATGTCGCTTTGTTTTGTTTCTGGCTTAATAATCTATTTGGTTCACATAACAATAATTGTTATTACTTGTAGTGTCAAATAACTGTGTATAAAGCAATCATTCTGAGATATTTTACCACAATTATCTTGTTTTGTTTTTATCTTACTATATCTTGGTTTTTTGTTTTTTGTTTGCGCCGTTTGTACATTATCAGAAATGATGTATAAATTGTTGTACATTATTTACCTGTGAATGTGATTGTATCTCACTTATCAAGAATATGTTACCTACGCCTACGTTTTCTACTGCTCACTTCAGGTGGTTAACAACCTCCCTCTAGCGGCAGGCAAGAAGTCACTCACTACATAATCTTCCACTCTTCACGCGGTTAAGATGTTGCATTAGCATCAACCATTAACCTGCTAATTTGAAATGCAGTTGTGCATTATTACAGCCCCAAATAATAATTAATAGAAAGAAAAACTGATCTAAACTTCAACATTATAAAACAATTTCCAATTCTGGCTGTGACACTACCGTAATTAATAACAATAGAACCGTTGTCTTGATGGGTGAGATACAATCACATTTACAGGAGATATCCTTTTTATAAAATACAATAATTTTGTTTTAACCATGTGGACGATGAGCATTAAGCTCACCACCCCCTCCGTAGCTTTTCTACAATAATTGTAAGTTGCGTTTCTTTTTAATCGTATTGTTTGTCTGTTTAGCTATTATTTATTATTAAATTTGTAATTTTGTAGACCTGAGGATGCCAATAAACATTGGCGAAACGTCGCATTTTATTAAAAAATAGTTCAGCTATGTTTGTTTTTTAAAACTCCATTCTTAAATTGACTTATCATCCCGTCATCCAATTAGAATATATATATATATATATATATATATATATATATATATATATATTTTATTTAAATTTATTTTCGGATTATCCCGCGTTTTCTTTTTGAGTTGGACTCGACGTTTCGGCTGAATCGCATCAGCCATCATCATGAGATATTTATTATTAATATTTATTAATATACATCAATATGACATTGATATATAAAACTAATTTTGTTGTCAAAGCTAACTTTCAAGAAACTTTATTGTGTGTAAAGTTTCTTTGTTTGACTTCTGGTAGTTGGTCTATTAATTGATCTTTCTACAGTCAGAACTTGTAAAGGAACTGGTTGTGATTTGGATGCTGTAATTAAATTAGTTGTTGTTGTAAAGAAGCTGTTAGTGGTTTTTTTGAATTTAATTTAGTTGTTGCCAATGCTGTTTTCCAAGTAGATGGTAAACGTAAAGCATCATCTCTCTTATTGAGATTGTCTGGTCTTTTTTCAATTTCGATGGCTTCTCTAGTTATTCTAGTATGAAAATGATTAATTTTTGCTAAAATTTTAGTTCCTTCAAAGTTAATTTTGTGATGACTTGAATTTACATGTTCCGTTAAAGATTCATTTTTTTAATCCGAAAATAAATTTAAATAAAAATAATTATATCCGCGAAAATTTAAAAAATAATATATATATATATATATTATTATATTTGTTAACGGGATGATGAGTCTATTTTTTAAAATAATTATTTTAATAAATTAAAATTTATTTATAACGTTTCATATGTTATATACATATATCGTCAGATAAATAAATATATAAATAAAATACAAAATAAAATAATATTATGTAAAATTGTCACATTTGAAGTTAAAAATAATAATAATAAAACAATTTTTTATGAAATAAATAAATAGATGAATTAAACTAACATGATAAAATAAAATAAAAATAAAAAGAAGAATATCTATTGACATTAGATATTAAATATTAGTATTATATATATATATTTAAGTTTGTAATGAAAAAGATATTACATATAATTCTATTATTAATAAAATAAATTATATTTTATACTTTTTCAAAATTAAATTTGAATTATTGATATATTAAAAATATAAATTCTAAATATTAATTTATAAATTGTTAATTAATACTTTCTTGTCTGGATAATAAATAGCTATAAATATTACTTAATCCCAATATATCTTTTTTAAAATTCATAGCTTTTTTATTAGCATTGATATAGCACATTTCAAGAAAACAACGTTTAAAAACATTCTGTTCAGAACATAATATTTTTGTATTATTATAATCAGGCATGTGGCCAGTATTATTATTTTTAACTTCAAATGTGACAATTTTACATAATATTATTTTATTTTGTATTTTATTTATATATTTATTTATCTGACGATATATGTATATAACATATGAAACGTTATAAATAAATTTTAATTTATTAAAATAATTATTTTAAAAAATAGACTCATCATCCCGTTAACAAATATAATAATATTCAAAGAAGTCTGTTAACCAATTATATATTATATATATATATATATATATATATATATATCATTATTGATATATAAGGGTTTATGAGACCAAGGAATTATGAGACCATTGCCGCTGGTCTCACTAACCTTCTCGCTGGTCTCATAAGCATGCCGCTTGGTCTCATAAGCATTTGCCGCAATAATAAGCCAATATTAGAATGTTACTCTATATTTTATAATTAAAATAAATGGCTAAACCTATTCGAATGATTTCAAATAAATTAGGGTAACATGTAATAAAGGTAATAAATTAAAACAAATTAGTAACTCATACAAAAATTACGTAGTAGCCCTAAAATTTGATTTCAAACCCTTGAACTATATGAATTTTAAGTAAACTTATTTTACAAATGTACTATAGTAATCAAATAAGAACAAAATAGAAACTTGTATAAATATTTTTAGTACTTTCAAACAGTATAATTTTAATGTAATCCCCCTGCTCCTTCCTAAACATTGCACCAACCAAATATAAGCATAAGAGTACAATTATCGCACAAATGTAATATAGGTATCAAATAAAAGCAAATACTGTAACATACAATTATTGTAGAGTACCCCAAAACATTGTACCCTATCGCCCCCCCTGCTAAGCAAATTAAAGGTACAAATATTGCCTTACTGTAATATGGGTAACAATTGAAAGCAAATTTAGTAACAAAAATTTATTTTAAAGTACCCCAACACATTGTACCCCATTGTCCCCCCTGCTAAGCAAATTAAGGGTACAAATATTGCTTAAATGTAATATGGGAAACATACATTTATTGTAGAGTACCCCAAAAGATTGTACCCTATCGTCCCCACTGCTAAGCAAATTAAAGGTACAAATATTGCATTATTGTAATATAGATCAATTGAAAGCAAATATAGTAACAAACAATTATTTCAAAGTGCCCCAAAACATTGTACCCCATTGTCCCCCTCCTAAGCAAATTAGGGGTACAAATATTGCATATTTGTAATATAGGTATCAAATGATAGCAAATATAAAAACATACAATTGGTGTAGAATACCCCAAAATATTGTACTCTATCGTCCTCCCTGCTAACCAAATTATAAGTACAACTAACGCATAAATGTAATATGAGTATCAATTGTAAACAAATATGATAACAAACATTTATTTTAATGTACCCCAACACATTGTACTCTATCGTCCCCCCCGCTAAGCAAATTAAGGGTACCAATATTGCGTAAATGTAATATGGGTAACAAATGAAAACAAATTTGGTAACATACAATTATTGTAGAGTACCCCAAAACATTGTACCCCATTGTCCCCCCTGCTAAGCAAACTAGGGGTACAATTATTACATAAATGTAATATAATATAATAATCAAATGAAAGCAAATATAAAAACATACAATTGATGTAGAATACCTCAAAACATTGTACCCTATCGTCCCCCCTGCAAAGCAAATTAAAGGTACAAATATTGCTTAAATGTAATATGGGTATCAAATAAAAGCAAATACGGTAACATACAATTATTGTAGAATACCCCAAAACATTGTACCTTATCCCCCCGCCCCTGCTAAGCAAATTAAAGGTACAAATATTGCATTACTGTAATATAGGTATCAATTGAAAACAAAAATAGTAACAAATATCTATTTCAAAGTACCCCAGAACATTATACCCTGTTGTCCCCCTGCTAAGCAAATTTAGGGTACAAATATTGCTAAAATGTAATATGGGTACCAAATAAAAGCAAATATGGGAACATACATTTATTGTACAGTCCTCCAAAATTTTGTACACTATCGTTTCCCCTGCTAAGCAAATTATGGTACAAATATTGCATTACTGTAGTATAGGTATCAATTGAAAGCAAATATAGTAACAAACATTTGTTTCAAAGTACCCAAAAACATTGTACTTTATTGTCCCCCCTGCTAAGCAAATTAAGGGTACCAATATTGCGTAAATGTAATATGGGTAACAAATGAAAACAAATATGGTAACATACAATTATTGTAGAGTACCCCAAAACATTGTACCCCTTTGTCCCCCCTGCTAAGCAAACTAGGAGTACAATTATTACATAAATGTAATATGGGTATCAAATGAAAGCAAATATAAAAACATACAATTGATGTAGAATACCTCAAAACATTGTACCCTATCGTCCCCCCCTGCTAAGCAAATTAAAGGTACAAATATTGCTTAAATGTAATATGGGTATCAAATAAAAGCAAATACGGTAACATACAATTATTCTAGAATACCCCAAAACATTGTACCTTATCCCCCCGCCCCTGCTAAGCAAATTAAAGGTACAAATATTGCATTACTGTAATATAGGTATCAATTGAAAACAAATATAGTAACAAATATCTATTTCAAAGTACCCCAGAACATTATACCCTGTTGTCCCCCTGCTAAGCAAATTAAGGGTACAAATATTGCTTAAATGTAATATGGGTACCAAATAAAAGCAAATATGGTAACATACATTTATTGTACATTCCTCCAAAACATTGTACACTATCGTTTCCCCTGCTAAGCAAATTATGGTACAAATATTGCATTACTGTAGTATAGGTATCAATTGAAAGCAAATATAGTAACAAACATTTGTTTCAAAGTACCCTAAAACATTGTACTTTATTGTCCCCCCTGCTAAGCAAATTAAGGGTACCAATATTGCGTAAATGTAATATGGGTAACAAATAAAAACAAATATGGTAACATACAAATATTGTAAAGTACCCCAAAACATTGTACCCCATTGTCCACCCTGCTAAGCAAAATAGGGGTACTAATATTGCATAAATGTAATATGTGTATCAAATGATAGCAAATATAAAAACATACAATTGGTGTAGAATTCCCCAAAACAATGTACTCTATCGTCCCCCCTGCTAACCAAATTCTAGATACAACTATTGCATAAATGTAATATGGGTATTAATTGAGAGCAAATATGATAACAAACATTTATTTTAAAGTACCCTAGAACATTGTACTCTATCGTCCCCCCTGCTAAGCATATTAGTGGTACAAATATTGCGTAAATGTAATATGGGTAACAAATGAGAACAAATATGGTAACATACAATTATTGTAGAGTATCCCAAAACATTGTACGCCATTGTCCCCTCTGCTAAGCAAATTAGGGGTTCAAATATTGCTTAAGTGTAATATGGGTATCAAATGAAAGCAAATACAAAAACATACAACTGATGTAGAATACCTCAAAATATTGTACCCTATCATCCCCTCTGCTAAGCAAATTAAGAATTGCATTATTGTAATATGGGTATCAATTGAAAACAAATATAGTAACAAACATTTATTTCAGAATACCCCAGAACATTGTACCCTATTGTCCCCCCTGCTAAGCAAATTAAGGGTACAAATATTGCATTACCGTAATATGCGTATTATCAATTAAAAGCAAACATAGTAACAAACATGTATTTCAGAATACCCCAGAATATTGTACCCTATTGTTCCCCATGCTAAGCAAATTAAGGGTACAAATATTGCATAAATGTATTATGGGTACCAAATGAAAGCAAATAGCGTAACATACAATTATTGTAGTATCCCCCAAAACATTGTACCCTATCGTTCCCCCTGCTAAGCAAATTAAAGGTACACATATTGCATTACTGTAATATGGGTATCAATTAAAAGCAAATATAGTAACAAACATTTATTTTAAAGTATCCCAAAACATTGTACCTTATTGAGTTCCTTGCTAAGCAAATTAGTGGTAGAAATATTGCATACATGTAATATGGGTATCAAATGAAAGCAAATACAAAAACATACAATTGATGTAAAATACCTCAAAACATTGTACCCTATCATCCCCTGTGCTAAACAAATTAAGAGTTCAATAATTGCATAAATGTAATATGGGTACCAATTGAAAGCAAATATGATAACATACAATAATTGTAGAGTCCCCCAAAACATTGTACCCTATCGTCTCCACTGCTAAGCAAATTAAAGGTACACATATTGCATTACTGTAATATGGGTATCAATTGAAAGCAAATATAGTAACAAACATTTATTTTAAAGTACTCCAAAACATTGTACCCTATTGTGTTCCTTGCTAAGCAAATTAGGGGAAGAAATATTGCATAAATGTAATATGGGTATCAAATGCAAACAAATATAAAAACATACAATTGTTGTAGAATACCTCAAAACATTGTACCCAATTGTCCCCCCTGCTAAGCAAATTAAGGGTACAAATAAATCATTACTGTAATATGGGTATCAATTGAAAGCAAACATAGTAACAAACATTTAATTCAGAATACCTCAAAACATTGTACTCTATTGTCCCCCCTGCTAAGCAAATTATATATTGCATAATTGTAATATAATATCAAATAAAATCAAATATGAAAACAAACAATTATTGTAATGTACCTCAAAACATTGTATTCTATTGTCTTCCTGCTTAGCAAATTAAAGGTACAAATATTGCATAAATGTAATATGGATATCAAATGAAAGAAGATATGATAACAAATATTTATATTGCTTGAATGTAATATGTGTATCAACTGAAAGTTAATATGGTAACATAGAATTATTGTAGTGTACCCCAGGACATTGTACCCTACTGATTCTCTGCTAAACAAAATAAGGGTACAAATATTAAACAAATTCAATATGAGTATCAAATAAAAGAAAATAATGTAACTATTTCATAGTGCCCTATAACATTGTTCCATATTGTCCCCCTTGCGAAACAAATTAAGGCTAAAAATATTGTATAAATTAAATATGGGTATCATATGAAAGCAAATAAGGTAACATAAAATTATTTTCAATACCGAAACACATTATACCCTGTTGTACCCCCTGCTAAGCAAATTAAGGGCACAAATTGTGCCCTCTATCCTGTTAAATAGATTAAGAGTACAAGTATAGCATCAATGTAATATGTTAAGTTATGGTAACATACAATTAGTTTATAGTACCGTAGAACATTGTAGCTTATCATCTCCTGATAAAACAAATTAAGAGTACAATATGACACTAATGTAATATGAGTGTCAAATGAAAGCAAATGTTATCTTGTACAATTATGTTAATTTTTTTTTACCTTATTGTTTTTTGAGTTTAATTATTTAAAGGTAAATGTAACGCAAAAATTTTCAAATATATATGTAAGATGAGTTTCAAATTAGAGTAAATATGTTAATTTGTACAATTTTTATAAAACTAATAACTTTGTACCCTATTGTCTTTATCTAAATTTATTAAAGGGATATTCTTATATCACCATTGTAATTTGCATACTTAAAACCAATGTTTATTAAATTTCATTTAGATCTGAAGATGTTATAACATATTATAATAAATAATTAAGCCGCCCCTAATATGAATTTACATAATTTAAAATCGTTATGTATGAAAATCTCTATTTATATTTCTTTTGTAATTGGCTTTGCTACAGTTTAGAGAGGAACAATTTTGTAAGCATTTATCTTTTTATAGATTTCTAATTAGATTAAAAAGTAAAATCATTCATGTTAAAAAATAAATTCTATTTTGAATGAAATATTTGTTGAGTGAAATAATTATAATAAAAAAAAACTCCGCCGGTCATGTCTGAATGTTTACTCATGTTCCTGGCAAAATACACTTTTTATAAGCGTTTCGACGCGATGGGTTTCGGTGTTCAAATAAAATACTGATATAAAATTTGTATATTTCTAATAAAATTGTAATTTTGTATATCTACTAAATCAATAAGTAAACAAAATGAAATTATTTTGTTCTACATATTTCTTCTATAATATAACATTTAAAATATTTCCGTAATTAGGAATGTAAGAGCGGAAAGCAATAAAAACATAAATGCGTATAAAAAAGGGAATTCTATTGATGCTTTTGTGCCTTTTAAGTGTGGCAAGGACAAGCAAGCGTACGTGCTGCATAAAACCGAAAAATATGAATGTGATAACAAAATCTTTGCTGTAAACATTCTATAGTGCTAATTCACATTTATTCTTTCAGAGTTAAAATTTAATTAATATATTTTTGATCAAATTAAGTTTATCATAACATTATCAAGTTAGTTACAGTTGTCCTAACATATAAAAACACAGGAGTGATGACTCTCAAAACTCATTTTTCACACCACAGGACTGTAGATTTCATATTGCGGGCGGCTCAATTATGATATTATTGTACTCAATCTTCATATTGATTTCGAATTATCCTAATTTTTTATGGCGGTAGGCTCAATTAATACATTATTATACAAAACATAAAAGTCAAAATAAAATAAGTACACATATGTTTTTAAGAATGTTAATTAAAATGATAATTATAAAATAAATTAATAATTTATTCAAATTCAATCTAACGATTGCAAAATGGAATCAGTCATTATTTATAATAATAATGTTAGAATCAATTGAATTGATATTTAGCTTGCTCAATTATGATGCTATTGTAGTTATAGTTATAATTTTTGTCATCTGACAGCTATAATTTATTTGTGTTCTACCAGAACTCTTCATTGAATTACATGGGGGTACAGTTTGTTACTATAAAATAATTATACATACCATGTAATATGTTTGTTCTCATTTGAAGCATTATTTATATTCTGAAATTGTTTAACAAGGGGGACGATAGGGTACAGTGTTTTGGAATATTATACAGGGTTGGGTAAATGTATGGAAACACCCTATTTCTGACTGCATTTTTAATTTATTTCAAAAATGACTAATAAAAGTTTTTGTATATTTTTTATTCTATACAATGACGTATTTTGATTTTGAATGCATGCTTTGTTTCGCGTGATATATCGTCATTATCAGTTCTTTTAAATGGAATACCCAGTATAGTTTTTTTTTGTTAGAACAATTACAAATACTTACGGTTTTTGAAATATTCAATAAAATAATAAAACAAAATACAGTACGTTTTAAATGATTTTTAGTAATAATAATAAGCATATTTAATTGTAGTTGACTTTTTGCTTCAAATATTCATTTATTTTTACATTTTTTTTAACTGTATTGAGAATAACAAAATAACAATATATGTTTTTACTTGTTGCTATGGTAATAAGAACATAATCTATTACATTTATTACATTTTGTTTAATTATTTTAATAAATATTTCAAAAACCGTCAGTTGTTAACCCATACAACCTTATATCATAGTAATTGTTGAAAAATTCTCTTTCTAAAAATAAATGAAAATACAGGGTGATCCATTTAAAAAAACTGATGGTGACATTATACCTCGTAAAATAGAGCTTGTACTAAAAATCAAAATACATCACTATATAGATTAAAATTTCTACAAAAACATTTATTAATGTCATTTATTACAAAAACTAAAAATGAAACCAATAATCGAGTGTTCCCATACATTTACCCAACCTTGTATATTTATGTTACTATACTTGTTGCCATTTAATACTCAATCTGTTAGCAGGAGTGCGATAGAGTACAATGTTCTGAGGCACTATAATAATTATATAATACCTTATTTACGTTCACTTGATACCAATATTACATTTGATATGTGCACCTTTAATTTGTTTACTAAAGAGGCAATAGAGACAATGTTCTAAGACACTATAAAATAGTTGTACGTTACTTTATTTGCTTTTATTTGATACTCATATCACATTTGTGCAATACTTGTACCTTTGTTTTGTTTAGCATGAAGTAATAGGGTATAATGTTCTGGGGCACTATAAATTAGTTGTAAGTTACTTTATTTGCTTTTATTTAATACCTATATTACACCTGTGCAGTATTTGTACCTCTTGTATTGTATAGCAAGGGGTACTAAGGTACAAGGTTCTAGGCCACTATAAAATAGTTGTAAGTTACTTTATGTGCTTTCATTTAATACCCATATTACATTTGTGCAGTAATTGTACCTTTATTTTGTTTAGCAAGAGGTAATAAAGTACAATATTCTGGAACACTATAAAATAGTTGTAAGTTACCTTATTTGCTTTTATTTGATACCCATATATCATTTGTGTGATATTTATACCGTAATTTTAGTTGGCAAGAGGGCACTATAATACATTGTTCTAGAGCACAATAAAATAAATATAAGTTCGCTTATTCACTTTCAATATACTTATATTACATTTGTGCAAAATGTGTGCCCTTAATTTAATTAGCAAGAAGGGCACTATAAAATAATTGTAAGTTACCTTATTAGCTTTTTATTGTTACACATGTTACTTTTGGCAATACGATACAATCTTCTGGTCACTATAAAATAGTTGTATATTACCATATTTGCTCTCATTTGATATCCAAATTTAATTTGTGCAGTATTTTTACTTTTATTTTGTTTAGCAGTGAGGTTATAAAATACAATGTTTTGAGGCACTATAATATAGTTGTAAGTTACCTTATTTGCTTTTATTTGACACCCTTACTACATTTGAGCAATATGTGTACCGTTAATAGGTTAACAAGAGGGCAATAAGGTACAATGTTCCTGAGGCACTATAAAATAGTTAGCTTATTTGCTTTCATTTGATACCCACATTACTATTGTGCGATATTTGTAACTTTAATTTAGGTAGCAAGAAGGCAGTAAAGTACAATGTTTTGGGGCACTGTAAAATAAAAAAGTTAATTACCTTATTTGCTTTTGTTACATTTGTGCAATATTAGTACTTTTAATTTAGTTTGCAAAAGGGCACTATGGTACAATGTTCTGGGGCACTATAAAATAGTTGTAAGTTACTTTATTTGCTTTCATTTAATACCCATATTACATTTGAGCAATAGTTGTACCTATAAATTGGTTAGCAAGGGGGCAATAGCTACAATGTTCTAAGGCACTATAAAATATTTGTAAGTTACTTTATTTGCTTTTATTTGATACCAATATTACATTTGTGCAGTATTTGTACTTTTATTTTGATAAGCAGGGGGTAATAAGGTTTAATGTTCTGTGACACTATAAAATAGTTGTAAGTTACTTTATTTGCTTCTATTTGATACCCATATTACATTGTGCAATATGTGTACCCTTCATTTGGTAAGCAAAGGGGCAATAGAGTACAATGTTCTGCGGCACAATAAAATAGTTGTATGTTAACTTATTTGCTTTCATTTAGTACCCATATTACATTTGTGCAGTATTTGTATCTTATTTATTTTTAGCATAAGTGTAATAAGGTACATTGTTTTGGGGCACTATAAAACAGTTGTAAGATACCTTATTTGCTTTTACTTGATATCCTTATTACATTTGTGCAATATTTGTACTTTTAGTTTGGTTAGTAAAGGGGCAATAGGGTACAATCTTTTAGAGCACTATAAAATAGTTGTATGTTACTTTATTTTCTTTCATTTCATACTAATATTACATTTGTGCAGGATTTGTATCTCTACTATGTTTAGCAAGGGGGTAATAAAGCACATTGTTTTGGGGCACTATAAAATAGTTGTGATAGCTTATTTGCTTTTGTTTGATACCCATATTACATTTGTGCAGTATTTGTACCTGTATTTTATTTAGCATAGGGGTAATATAATACAATGCTTATTTGTTTTTATTTGATACCCATATTACATTTGTGCGATATTTGTACCCCTAATTTAGTTAGCAAGGGGGCAAAATGGTATAATGTTTTGCGGCACTATAAAATAGTTGTATGTTACCTTATTTGCTTTCATTTGATACCCATATTACAATTGTGCAGTATTTGTACCCTTAATATGGTTAGCAAGTGGGCAATAGGGTACAATGTTCTGGGGCACTATAAAACAGTTATAAGTTACCTTATTTGCTTTCATTTGATACCCATATTACATTTGTATAATATTTGGACCCTTAATTTGGTTAGCAAGGGGGCAATAGGGTACAATCTTCTGTTGTAAATTAAAATAAATGTTTGTTACCGTATTTGCTTTCATTTGATATCCATATTACATTTATGCAATATTTGTACTCTTAATTTAGTTAGCAAAGGGGCAAAATGGTATAATGTTTTGCGGCACTATAAAATAGTTGTATGTTACCTTATTTGCTTTCATTTGATACCCATGTTACAATTGTGCAGTATTTGTACCCTTAATATGGTTAGCAAGGGGGCAATAGGGTACAATGTTCTGGGGCACTATAAAACAGTTATAAGTTACCTTATTTGCTTTCATTTGATACCCATATTACATTTGTATAATATTTGGACCCTTAATTTGGTTAGCAAGGGGGCAATAGGGTACAATCTTCTGTTGTAAATTAAAATAAATGTTTGTTACCGTATTTGCTTTCATTTGATATCCATATTACATTTATGCAATATTTGTACCCTTAATTTAGTTAGCAAAGAGGCAATATGGTATAATGTTTTGCGGCACTATAAAGAAGTTGTATGTTACCTTATTTGCTTTCATTTGATACCCATATTACAATTGTGCAGTATTTGTACCCTTAATATGGTTAGCAAGGGGGCAATGGGGTACAATGTTCTGGGGCACTATAAAACAGTTATAAGTTACCTTATTTGCTTTCATTTGATACCCATATTACATTTGTATAATATTTGGACCCTTAATTTGGTTAGCAAGGGGGCAATAGGGTACAATCTTCTGTTGTAAATTAAAATAAATGTTTGTTACCGTATTTGCTTTCATTTGATATCCATATTACATTTATGCAATATTTGTACCCTTAATTTAGTTAGCAAAGGGGCAAAATGGTATAATGTTTTGAGGCACTATAAAATAGTTGTATGTTACCTTATTTGCTTTCATTTGATACCCATATTACAATTGTGCAGTATTTGTACCCTTAATATGGTTAGCAAGGGGCAATAGGGTACAATGTTCTGGGGCACTATAAAACAGTTATAAGTAACCTTATTTGCTTTCATTTGATACCCATATTACATTTGTATAATATTTGGACCCTTAATTTGGTTAGCAAGGGGGCAATAGGGTACAATCTTCTGTTGTAAATTAAAATAAATGTTTGTTACCGTATTTGCTTTCTTTTGATATCCATATTACATTTATGCAATATTTGTACCCTTAATTTAGTTAGCAAAGGGGCAAAATTGTATAATGTTTTGCGGCACTATAAAATAGTTGTATGTTACCTTATTTGCTTTCATTTTATACCCATATTACAATTGTGCAGTATTTGTACCCTTAATATAGTTAGCAAGGTGGCAATAGGGTACAATGTTCTGGGGCACTATAAAACAGTTATAAGTTACCTTATTTGCTTTCATTTGATACCCATATTACATTTGTATAATATTTGGACCCTTAATTTGGTTAGCAAGGGGGCAATAGGGTACAATCTTCTGTTGTAAATTAAAATAAATGTTTGTTACCGTATTTGCTTTCATTTGATATCCATATTACATTTATGCAATATTTGTACTCTTAATTTAGTTAGCAAAGAGGCAAAATGGTATAATGTTTTGCGGCACTATAAAATAGTTGTATGTTACCTTATTTGCTTTCATTTGATACCCATGTTACAATTGTGCAGTATTTGTACCCTTAATATGGTTAGCAAGGGGGCAATAGGGTACAATGTTCTGGGGCACTATAAAACAGTTATAAGTTACCTTATTTGCTTTCATTTGATACCCATATTACATTTGTATAATATTTGGACCCTTAATTTGGTTAGGAAGGGGGCAATAGGGTACAATCTTCTGTGGTAAATTAAAATAAATGTTTGTTACCGTATTTGCTTTCATTTGATATCCATATTACATTTATGCAATATTTGTACCCTTAATTTAGTTAGCAAAGGGGCAAAATGATATAATGTTTTGCGGCACTATAAAATAGTTGTATGTTACCTTATTTGCTTTCATTTGATACCCATATTACAATTGTGCAGTATTTGTACCCTTAATATGGTTAGCAAGGGGGCAATAGGGTACAATGTTCTGGGGCACTATAAAACAGTTATAAGTTACCTTATTTGCTTTCATTTGATACCCATATTACATTGGTATAATATTTGGACCCTTAATTTGGTTAGCAAGGGGGCAATAGGGTACAATCTTCTGTGGTACTTTAAAATAAATGTTTGTTACCGAATTTGCTTTCATTTGATATCCATATTACATTTATGCAATATTTGTACCCTTAATTTGCATTGCAGGGGACGATAGGGTACAATCTTCTGGGGTACTCTACAATAATTGTATGTTATTATATTTGCTCTTATTTGATACTTATATTACATTTAAGCAATATTTTATTAAAATACGATTTTATTTATTAACATTGTCATTCAAAATGCTTTTATAATTTTCTAGAGATCAAATAAATGTGTGAAAGTCACAGTCTATCGCCTGGTCTCATAATGCTAACCGCGAAAATCTTGCCGCTATGGATATACGCTTTATCGACAACTTCACATTATTGAAATTGGTCTCACTATCCTGTGATTTGAAGCGTTGCTTATGAGACCAGGTCTCACTATCCAAAAGGTCTCACTATCCTGCGATTTGAGGCACAATTGGTCTCACAATCCTGTCGCCGGAAACATATATATATATATATATATATATATATATATATATATATATATATCTTTATGTTTGTATGAAAGTGAGGCTTTGAATACTATTTCAGTTTAGTAAAGACAGCTTTATTTAGAAAGTAATGATACCCTTACTTTATTGTATACAGTAGTACTATAAAGAGCGGATTATACGTATATGTTGTCTAAAATAATGCTTTCTTTCTGCAAAAGTTATTACAAGCTTAGTTTATGATACTACAGTTCATGAACGTATACAAATTGTCGCCACATGTCCTTGGCCAAAAGTAAGAACTTAGGCGTATATGATAATTTTTACTTACAATATAAGGGGGCGTAATACTAAATATTGTTAACAGAGTTGCATATATTCAATCTTTCTTATCAATGAGAGGTTTATTATAACGGAACATGCATAGAGAGTTGCATACATTTTAATAAAATTTTCTCTCAACAAGCTATCGTTTTAAATAAATATATCTCTCTTTAAAACGGTCGTTGAATTTGTGGACCGTGACATTCTTGACCCGGGTACACAATAACTATTAAATACAATAGCACATATGCCGTTCTAAAATAATTTAAAAATAGTAAAATTATTATTGAAAAAATAGTAATTAATAACTTTTTTTCTTGTAAAATTAATTAAAATGTTTGTCAGAAAAATAAAATTTGATTTTTTTCTATTTAATCAGAAGTGTCAATAACATAGAATAATAATTACAAAGCAAAGTTTTAAGTATTCATTTCACAAAAAAAATAACAAAATTTTAATTTTAAGCAAATACCTAACTCGTGCATTATTTAATAGCATTTTTAAACTTTGAATTTTGTATTCAATTGTCTTTCTATTGTTCAAATAAAATATGAGTATTAAATAAGAAGGGCATAAATCATGCACAAATGTAAGATGAGTATTAAATAAGAAAAAATATGTTAAATTGTACAATTCATTTATAAAACCTTATTGTCCCCTAGCTAAATGAGTTAAGGGTACAATTATTGCTTTAATGTAATATGGGTATCAAATAAGAACAAATATGCTAACTTGCTCAGATTTAATATGGGTATCAAATAAAAGCAAATATAGTAAGTTGTAAAAATATATAATAGTTTCATTATTGTACCTCCAGCTAAATGAATTGGGGTACAATTATTGCATAAATGTAATATAGGTATCAAATAAGAGCAAATATGTTAAATTCTACCATTTATTATAGTAATTCTGAACTTTGTACCGTATTGTCTCCCAGGTAAATGAATTAAGGGTACATTTATTGCTCAAATTTAATATTGTTATCAATTAAGCGCAAATACAGTAAAGTCCGGTTATAACGAACCCGCTTATAACAAACTCTCGGGTATAACGTACTTAATTTGAAACAACGAAAATTTTTTCATAAACTCAACGATATTTTTTACTGGTTATAGCAAACCCGCTTATAACAAACTTTCGGATAAAACGAACTAAAATATATCTAAAATTGGCACAATTTTTCTTTTATAACGTACTTATCGGAGTTTATTTTCTGGAGTTCCCCGATTTATGAATTTACGCGGTATTTTCTAATAAGTATTGTATTTTGTTTACATCATTAGGGTGTTCGTTATTTCCCAAATAGCAATTTTTTTAGAGGACTAGTTAAATGTCTTCTTTTCATGATAAATAACTATTTTGAAATAATAAAACTTTTTGGTAACCGTATTATCGCATGCCTGCAAGCAAATTAAATGCTCAAAGTTTTTTTTACAAATTGTCTTCATACATATATGTTAACATACCGTTTTTTTTTGTAAAAACGATCCTTAAGTTACTTTTAACATAGAATAATAAATATATAAAACAAATTACGATATTTTTTATTACCGTTAATAACTAACTTTGGATATAACGAACTGGTTTTGGTACATTTTTTGAGTTCGTTATAACCGGACTTTACTGTATAGTAAGTTGTAATATTACATTATAGTTTCATTGAACTTTGTACCCTATTGTTTTCTCAGCTAAATAAATTAGGCTACAATTATTGCTCAAATGTAATATGGGTACGAAATAAAAAATTAATTCTCATACTATTATCAAAATAAAGCAACTATAAACCTTTTTAGATAATTTGTTTGCAAGTTTTGACAAGCTTTTTTAATGCAATCTTAAAAAAGTTGAATATTTTATCAATTATATACAGCCAGACACAAATAGTGTGGCCCCTATAATAGGCAACTTAGTATACACAAACATTATGTTGAATGTGGTTAAACTTATGCCTTTGCTTGTTTTAGCATCTTTCAACCTCAGAACAACGTCCTCATGGAATGTTTAAAACGTTAGCGAAAATGAAAAATGCTTATACGGGCAAAGACATTAGTTTAACCACATTTAACATAATTTTTGTGTATACTAAGTAGCCTATTATAGAGACCATACTGTTCGTGTCTGGCTGTAATTTGTTAGGATGTTTTAATATACATAATACTGAATGATTAAGTCACTCATCTTTAACAGTATCCGCCCAAAAAACATGGTTGTTTGCCTAGTTCCCATAACCTTACTCAACTTGTTTAGAAACTCATTTTTTTCATATTATTTCAGAAATTACAACTACTGTTGAGCCTGTTTTAGAAACATTCGCTTATTACTGTTGTTATTACTACCGAACTTAAGCCTTGAACTTTTTTTTACTAATTTCACATTTTACACATTTCTTATAATCTAAAAGTTCACATAAAAAAATAAATTCCATTTTTTATTATTAAACCAAACAAAAGACAGTTAATATTAAGCGTAAAGCATTTAGCAAAAAATAAGTAATTGTTTGAAGATTATGATACTGTAATACAATATGATAAAAATGAGTTGTCAGGAACATAGCTAATCAAATTTCTCCGTTTTCTATAAACAAAAAAATATTTATAAAACAATAATTTTGTTGCAAGGTTGTTCAAAATTTGTGAGGCCTTTTTTTAAACAAAACAATTTAGTTATTAATTGAAAGAAAAAAGCAGATATTTCTATCTTGCAATAGTTCTAAAAATTTCCAACTCATTTGATAAGGTTTGGCGTCGTTTTAATAACAAGGTCATATCTGGTGTTGTTTAAGGTTTTGCTTTTTTGTTGACTTTATTTTTTATTCATATTAATGAGCTCAATTTATAGTTTATACTTTCCGACAATATCGACTAACTTGGCAGAGCGTGTTAGAGTTATGTACTAGGTTAGAATCTGTACCAATATTTAATAATTAATAAAGACTTTGAAAAAATATCTGACTGTAGTACTCTCAACTAAACCAATTTTAACTTTTTTATGTTTTAAAATTAAATTCCGAGGTATCAGACGTAACGTATTAAACGAAACAGCAAATGTATATCTAATCTTCTTTACAATTACATATTTTTTGGATTAGCCATATTCTTGATAGAGCTTTGAAAATATTTAAAATACTAGGATTTTTTAATGGACGTAAATAGTTTTTTTTTATAGTTCTGTACAATTCTGTATTGGGATATTGGGAGAAACATTTGAGACTATCTCTTCTAAATTTTATTAAAAACAAATTATTTAAATTATTGTTGATTCAAAATTGACAAATGACTTAAATATTTTACAACATTGGCGTAATGTTGCAGATCTTTAATTTTCTAAATTTTGGGGCAAACAATTGTATAAGTTAACGTATTTGCTTACTATTGTGCAACATTATACCTTTATTTGTTTAGCTAGGGACAATAGGGTACAATGTTTTACGGTACTATAAAATAATTTTATATGTTACCAAATTTGCTTTCATTTGATACCCATATTACATTTATGCAATATTGTACCATTATTTGTTTAACAGGGAGACGAAAGGGTACAATGTTCTGGAATAACATAAAATAATTGTATAACTTACCATATTTGCTTTCATTTAATACCCATATTACATTTGTGCGATATTGTACCTTTAATTGTTTAACATGGGGATGGAAGGGTACAATGTTCTGGGGTAACATAAAGTAATTATATAACCTACCATGTTTGCTTTCATTTGATACCCATATTACATTTGTACGATTTTTGTACCCATAATTTATTAAATAAGACGGACGGAAGAGTACAATGTTCTGGGGCACTATAAAATAATTTTTATAAACATTGTTTAAACTATATTTATATATGTTTTGCATTAACATCATAAACGCCGTCAACTTGCAATTTTAATTATCTCTATTGAAATCGGCATACTTAAATATCCCCGTCTACTAAATTTCATTAATTTCTAATTTCTATAATATTTACTATTCATTCTACATATTTTTTCTTAAACATAACATTTAAAATATTTGCTTAATAAGGAATGTAAAAGCTATAAAAAGATAATTGCGTACAAAAAAAAAATGTGTACTTTATGATTGAATACCCAATTGAGAGGCCCTTTTTGTTGGCAAGGCCAAGCAAGCAAAATATAAATGTGATTTTAAACAAATAACACAAAATATATGCTCTTGAACATTATTATAATATTTATAGTTCCCAAATGATTTGTTTGGATTTATTTGACTTCACTTGGTTTAATATAATTACTCGCAGTTACCGAAATAATTAATAATAAAGTTCTATGATCAATTTCAGTAACATTTAAACATGGAACGTGTCTCAAAACCGTCAAATCAAATCATTTTTACATAAACATGAGAAATGAATTTTATATACATTTGTGTATTGTACCTTTAATTTATTGAGTTGAAATGACGATTGGGTACAATGTTTAGGGTGCAGCTGCAGAGACTAATTAGTCTAAGACCACTATAAAACAATTGTACAAATTACGATATTTGCTCTCACTTGATCTTAGATTTCTGTAAAATTTATACCCTTAATTTATTAAGAGGGGGCGACGCAATTCAGTACCCTACAACGTTCAAGAGTGTTATAACATAATTGTACAGTTACTAAATTTGCAACAAACAGAAAAAAAACTATCATAATGCTTACTAATAAATTGCAATGTATTTTAGGACATTGCAAGTAAATTTACATTAACTTGGAAATTTATAATATTTAGTGATTACATTTCTTTTAATGTAAATATGTAACAAAGTTGCCAAACTTTTTCTATTCTTTTATAAAATAGTAATTTATTTTTATATAAAACTTAACAATCAAACACGTATTATATAAAATTATCAATAATTTAATATAACTGCAATTTAAATGTCAAATTAAAAAAAAATCCAATATTAAATACAAATATAGTTCAAAAAACTTTTTGTATGTTGTATGATAAAAATAATGGAAATATATATGTGAAATATGTTTGCGCTTTCCAAATCTGTATATGTACTGTTAACAATTTGTTTATTTTGTTTTATGTATTCATTTCATCGTCCATCCATCTTAACAGACTTCCACCGCCTCGGTAAATTTTCTTTCTTATAAAAATAAAAGTGATTTTTTATTTATACATACATAAATCATATTTCATTGTTGTTTTATTTTTTGTTTCATGTAATTGGTCACGAATTCAATCTACAACGATAATAGTGAATGTGTATTTATAATATTTATTTGTGATTTATATGAATTTTATTGTCAATAAATATGATTTAAAATAAAAGATTTTTATTATTTAGTTTTGGTTATTTAGATATTAAAGTTATGTTATAAATAATGTATTCATTATAATATTATTTATGAAAATTCAAAAAATATAGTATAATATTTAAATAGATTAATTTCCCGCCAATAATTTTGTGGTGATGTGGCGCCATCTCTTGAGAACTTCTATAGCTATTTTGATGAACAGCGCCTCTTATTTAACGATGGAGAACTATTTTCGATTCTAGCCAATAACATGTAAGGTTCACTTCTTATATTGGAAATTCTGTGGCTACTACCAGTTGTACTATCAAATATTTATTGTTGAATATAACGCCATCTAATATTAACTGTGCATACTGTACTTAACTATTTTTACCGCAACGCCAGTGGCGACAAAATTTACAATTTTAAACTGAACTTTCAACAGTATGCAACTACTACTACTTTACAAATTAATTTTTACATTGGCAATTAGCAAAAGGTTTACGAAACTATTTTAGTATATATTAATAAGCAAATATGGTTTGTTGCAATAATCCTGAGATTAAGATGTACACAACGATCCTCACTTTTATACCATCATGTATAAGTATATGTGTGTGTATAATTTAACAATAAATAATAGTCAGAGAAATTAAACATGATTATTTAACATCATTTATATTATATAGAAATCAATCCAGTTCATTTTGAGAAAAATAAAAATTATGCTGAATTTTTTTTTAAATATAACTAGTTATTGTCATAGACAATTATAATTGTAATAGATTTCGATAGATAACACTAAGACCCTCTATATCCAATTGGATATTGCACGTTGAATTTTTGTCAATGTGTAGCATTTTACTAATGATTCTTTTTTTGATGTAGAAGAAAATTGTAAAAAAAGAATCATTAGTGAAATGCTACACATTGACAAAAATTCAATGTATTCCATTTCTACGCCATCTCATTTACTGTTTGAGGCTTCTCTTAATGAAGTTAAATTTCCTCAAGTTTAGAAACAAAACTACATTATGCTTTTGCAGAAATCTGGAGCTAAGGAGAATATTACTAATTACAGAGGTATATGCATCCAGTCTGCCATACTTAAGTTGTTTGATCAATTTTTTACTGGCCAAATAAAATGGATGTGCAAAAGCATTATAGTGAAACAGCAATATGGGTTTTGTAAGAGTCGTTTTACTCTTACAACCCTTTATTGAAACGAAAATGATCTTTTAAATGCTTCTAAATCAAAAGTTTAAATTGATTCAATTTATACAAATTTTTCAAAAACTTTTGATCGCGTTAACCATAGAATTGATTGGGCTTTGGGTTTTCATGATTTCATAAACTTTTTATCACAACCAATTATTGTTCCATCTGGTGTTTTTCAGGGATTTCATTGTGGACTAATTTTGTTTTCACTCTTTATTACTTTCTTATTCTATTAATTCTCTGTCTTTATTTGCTGACGATCTAAAAATTTATAAAAGACTATAACACTAAGACCCTCTATATCCAATTGGATATTGCACGTTGAATTTTTGTCAATGTGTAGCATTTTACTAATGATTCTTTTTTTGATGTAGAAGAAAGTTGTAAAAAAAAAATCATTAGTGAAATGCTACACATTGACAAAAATTCAATGTATTCCATTTCTACGCCATCTCATTTACTGTTTGAGGCTTCTCTTAATGAAGTTAAATTTCCTCAAGTTTAGAAACAAAACTACATTATGCTTTTGCAGAAATCTGGAGCTAAGGAGAATATTACTAATTACAGAGGTATATGCATCCAGTCTGCCATACTTAAGTTGTTTGATCAATTTTTTACTGGCCAAATAAAATGGATGTGCAAAAGCATTATAGTGAAACAGCAACATGGGTTTTGTAAGGGTCGTTTTACTCTTACAACCTTTTATTGAAACAAAAATGATCTTTTAAATGCTTCTAAATCAAGAGTTTAAATTGATTCAATTTATACAAATTTTTCAAAAACTTTTGATTGCGTTAACTGATTGCAAAGCTTTGGGCTTTGGGTTTTCATGATTTCATGAACTTTTTATCACAACCAATTATTGTTCCATCTGGTGTTTTTCAGGGATCTCATTGTAGACTAATTTTGTTTTCACTCTTTATTACTTTCTTATTCTATTAATTCTCTGTCTTTATTTGCTGACGATCTAAAAATTTATAAAAGAATATCAGCTATCGATGATTGCATTAGTTTGCAAAATAACTTGGATTCTGTTCATTCATGGTGTCTTATTAATAAGTTGTTGTTTAATCCAAATAAATGTTTTTCTATAAGCTTCAACAGAACGTTAAGTAAAATATCATATGATTATACTATTGACAATAAAGTATTAGAATATGTTATACAAATAAAGAATTTGGTCGTAATTTTTGACCCAAAACTAACTTTTGTAGAGCATATAAACTATATGTGTAACCGTGCTATGAAAATGTAAAGATTTTGTAACAAACCCGCGTTTAAAACCCCGCTTCTCCATGTAATTGTAAATCTGGGCCCCGCAAATGAATAATGTATTTTTGTTGTTTAACGTAGGCCACCCTATACACCACAATATGTTTGCATTTAATTTTATATTTTATATATACATAAGCCACCTTACCTACCAATCGGTACGACCAGAGTTGCATACCAACCGTGTAAATAAATAAAGTTAATTTATAGCTGCTATCTAGAAGTACTGCGGCTCTAATTGTTTATATGCGTTGGAAGGATGCACTCTGGATATGCCGGTGGCCCCCCAATGTTTCTGCGAATGTAATAACAAAATAACCTACATGACCACGTGTTTTTTATGCTTCTCGTAAAATGCATTATATTTTGTGTTTTATTATAATTGGGAGCTCAACCGGCGGGTGGCTTATAGTATATTTTGCGTGGGTGTGCCTTTTATGTCATTTTACATGTGTATTTGTGTTTAGTTTTATCCTCTTCTTTTCTGTCTCCTATAAAACCAGCCGTTTCAGTTCTAACAATCCAGTGAGAATCCAATGAAGCAGTAAACTGTACCAATACTCGACCACAGTAAGTCCAAAATTAGTTAAAACTTGTTCCTAAAAAGTACAATCCTTTCCTGGTGAATAAGGGCGCCGGACGTACAACCGTGCCATATCCACTATTCCCGATCCTCACTTGTGCGACGAACTTAGACCGCTCCGGGTGAAGTTCCTTCCCTGTCCCCTGTGTTCAAATCCTGTATATTTTCTTTGTTACATGCACCTGTGCTCACCGGAAGTTGTTTCTATTTGTTTGTTTTTTTTTTTTGGTTAAATAAATACAATTTTCTTCTGTTACTTGAAAATCTCGTTTCTTTATTTCTACACTTCGAGTGTGGTGGCGCCCGAGACCAAAACCTTCTCCAGAACCATGTGTCACGGCTGTGGGTACCCCGTCGCTTCCGCACAAAGTAAGAAGCGTTACAATTTCTTTACAGAATGTCTACTGACCTATCTTCAAGTACACTCAAACTACTTTATTGCGCTTTGGTACGCTCTCATTTAGAATATGCTCTGTCAGTTTGGTGCCCATTCTACAGCATTCATATACACAATATAGAACGCATTCAAAACAAATCTTTTTGTTTATTGTTGTACAAATTAGACATTTTTTCTGAAAACTACGATTTTAATCACATTGCATTGTAATATAATCTTCCATCGCTGGAACTTAAGCGCAAAAGAACCGACTTAACATTTTTACGTGGACTCATGATGTCTGAGATTGATGGCCAAGAGCTACTTATATTTTTTCCGTTTAAAGTATCCAACAATAATTGCCAAACTAGACAGTGTCCATTGTTTAGAGAATGTGTAGAATTGGGAATAGCTTTTCTAATAACATCAATTTGTTTTGCAATTCTAAACGTACATTTAAAAATCGTTTAAAATGTGTTAATGAATAATTTTATATTTTATATTTTGTCTTTATATGTATAAATTTTCTGTGTTTATTTTGTATTTTTTATATTCTTTGTCTAGTTTTAAGTATTACACATTGTTTGTATTATTGATCATTATTTATGTGCAGGGTGATGTAGATGTAAATGTTTTTTTTTTATATACCATTAATAAACAATTATTATTATTATTATTAACACAAAATCGAAGTGGCCATTTATGCAGTTGAAGCATAAACAATCGAAAATGTACTAAAAAATTAGGTTAATCCAGACACGGTCCGTAAAGTACATCACATTTAATGTGAGAGTACAATGCTGTCACAAAGATTTTTTTTGTGTTTTTGTTGAGAATTTGTATGTTTTCGTAAATTGACTTAAGTGCACAAAATGCACGCCGATTGTTTTTTGATATTTATTTTCAAAATCAGAATCCAAATTTGTGAACAAAATGTATCGGTATTAATTATACAATTTTTGATTAAGAACAATTGTCTAAAATGATTACAAATTAAAGAAACACATGTTTACCATTATTATATTTTAATTAAAATTATTTAAAGTACATCAATTTACTAGCAACTACAAGAAACATTATAAACTAATATACATTTATAGATATTTCTATTTAATAATTGAATTAAACTCAAATATTAAAATAAACACATGAAAACAACAATAAAAATTTTAAAACACCTACAATTCATTCGATAATAATCATTAAAAAAATGACATCAATAACACATAGTAAAATAATTACAGATAAATATGCCACTCAACTTATTAAATTAATGATATTTAAAATATTTTAACAACATTAATCAATGTTAATATATATTTATAAATCAGCAACGACTCCTTCCATATAAATTCCTGGAGCTAGCTGCAACTTCTGTTTATTCAAATAATCAACTGATTTGTGTTTGCGCAAACTATTATTCCTGCTATTATCACCACGAATATTTTCCGAACTAGAGAAATTTTTATTTTGTTTCTTAAATGAAAATGTACGAATATTTTCCATAGTGCGTTTAATTGATTCTCTATTAACATTAGTTTTTCTTAACATTCCTTGAAAATTGAAAGGTGGCTCATCTTCTGATACACTATTTCTTCTTCCTAAATTTTGCATCTCTGCAATCGGATTTACAGTAGTTGGTGGTTTTGATTTGCTTGAAGATACTGGTTTTATATATTCAAAATCTTTATTAGCAGGCTTAGATATAAAGTGGTTATGATCGTTGTTAGATTTGTATTGATTATAAGTGTAATTATTGCTAGAAATTGAAGCATTGGCTACAGGAGGTGGAGGTGGATGAAATGTTTTTTGTTCAATATAATTTGGTTGATTATTATAGGATTGATTGTATTGCGGTCTTAGGTTGTTATTAGATGATGGTGTTATGCGACAGTTACTAAATTCCGGTCCACTGTACATACTAGACAAACGTCTAATTGGTTCGTCAGGATCACGATTGTATGGTAAATTTATTAAATGTTCAGTTTGGCGATGTAAACCAGGTTCTTGTTTAGTATGAGTTGAATATGGCTTAGCAATTTCTAGTTTTGGTTCTTCTTTTTGAAGAGATGTTGCTATTTGTGATGAAACTGTATTTCTCCACTGGAATGGTGCATCCCAATCTTCATTTGACTCCATTGCAGCTCTAAAAACAAAATTTAAAATGTTTCTTTAAATTTAATTCATAACTTACCCAATATTTGTTAAAGGATCGCACATATAAGATGTATCAAAGAATGGTATCTCATCTAATCTAAATGGTAATTTAGTTACTGTAGGTTTAAGTTCACCCAACCAACCCTGTGCTTGGGCGTGTTTATTAATAATATCTAAACCAATATTGTTATTAAATTGTTGAATATTAAAAACTGCGTTTTGATTAAACAAATGAATCTGAAATTAAATAATGTTATTGTATTTTTGCTTTTATAACATTACTTACTTGTTGTGAGAAGTTGAACAAATCCTGATATCTTGCTGCTCTGTATTGTAATAATACTTGGAATAAAGACTTTGCTTTCCATTTAATACAAAAGTATCTAATAAATTTGCATGTTTCTGGGTCTAATTTTTCTAACTGATTCTTAACTAAGGGTCCATATGCTTTTCTACTTGCTACACCGCGATAAGCTATAAAAAGTTTTAAATAAAATGTTTGCTTTATTCTTCCGTAACTTCGGAATCGTCTATTTCGTTGTCGACTTCTTGTTCCGGATCGTCAACAACTAAAACAAACAATTTCGAAGTTATCAATAAGGTAACTTTTTTTAATTATGCACACCTTTCTGAAGAACGCGTGCTGCTTGTTCTTCGTTCATTTCTTCTTCTGTTTGATATTCGGCTGCAACTAAAATATAAATTAAATATTGAATTGCAAATAATTATAAATAAATATACTTACTGCTTTTTGGTTTACTTATTAGACCCATCTTCTTTTTCATATTTATTTTTGCCAAGAAGCCTCGCATCATGCATTGGATTTTAATAATTTTCTTCACTTGTGTTTCATATAATCTGTAAATAATTTATAATTTATTTAAATTAAATAAATAATATTATTTTTACCTGGCTAAATATTCCTCGTTGTAATACTTGAGAAATACTTTAGATTTGCCAATCATCCATCCTTCCATTTTTAATCGAACAAGCAAAAGGCGGCAGTTATCTCGTGATATTTCGACGTTTTCATCAAAATCAAATGCCAAAAATTTGTACCTATAATTAAATAACCGTTAGATATTAATTTCAAGTGTTAAAATATATATTTTATAAATATTAAAATTAAATTAAAAACTATTAAGAAAATTTATTTAATTGCAAATTTGATTATAAAATAATGTTAGAAATTATCAAAACCAACATTTTAGTTAACACGGAGTTAAAAAAAATGCAAATTCTTAGATTTTGGCAAGATCAAAAGTGAGTGTCATAAAACTGTTTTTTGCAAGAACCATCCATACAGTCACTACATATCACTGTTCTTCCTATAATTTTTACAGTCTGTTCTTTACCTATTCTTACTGTTTTTTTCAACTTGCGGGTAAGTTAAACACAAAAACTTTTTATAGTAATACATACTCTTTTGATGTCTCGAGTCTGTTTGGTCAGTTAAATTTAATATGGATTTACAATATGCACGCGTATTGCAACTCGTAGGTCAACACTTCATTAGAGTGGCAAGTTGTTTGGGAGTTGGGTTGCTCCAATGTATTACCTACTCGACCACCGCGTTCTTTTCTAGAAAATGTGCGTGTAAACCTAGTTTACAAATAAGTATTGTGACGATGAAACCAGTCTCTCGATAAAAGGTATTAAAACATTAAAGCAAAAAAAAAAAATTCTTTCGATATTGGTGGTGAAGGAGCACTTACTTACTTAAAAACCAAAAATAATAAAACTAATTTGACAAAATAATTTACTGAGAAAACTTTTGAAAACTTGGTTTTGTGTGTTTTACTTGTTTATTTATTTTAATTTTTTTATTTATATTTTAAAATTTAAAATCTCATATGGGTAATTCCACGAAAGTTTAGACAATTGTCCCCACATCGATATCTGCAATTTTGCTCAACTTTTGTATACGTGTTTGGGGTACCAAAATATGTCAATACAGTGTAAATGGCGGCCATTTTAATATTTTAGGAAGATTTTGTCTTTTTTCAGTTTTTGTGCTGTTTCATAATTTTGTAAAAAAAGGCCAAAAAAGTATTGAATTAGTGTAATCGAAAGGAAATTTTTTCTAGGACGCAATTTTTATGTCTGTTTTTTAAAAGCAGAGAAAATGACAACACGCTTTTGAAAGCGTGTCATGAGAAACAATTATAGTAGCGGCAAAAAACTAAACAGGAAAACTATCAAGATAATAAGGTACTTACAGAGTAGAAACTTAGTAACAGAAAAGGAAAAACTCAAACTGACCAGAGGGGTACCCCAGGACTCAGCAATAAGACCAAAACTGTAAAACCTAGTTAATAATGAACTAATTGGGATGAGGCTGCTAAAAAGCGAGACAATATCGGCATTTGCGGACAACGTAGCATTAGTAGGTAAAGACATACAAATAGAAGTATTAAAAAAAACACTAGAGCTGGCAATAGATAAGATACAAATAAGGATGAGAAGTAAGGGTTTAAAATTAACAATACAAAAAAGACAGAAGCTATTGACTAAAAAGATTAATAGAGAAACATGTAAGATACAGATAGGAGATCAAGTTATAACCATAGTAAAGAAAATCAAATAGTTTGAAATGACACTCAAAGCAAGGGGATGGAACAAATAGGTTAAGAAAGCGGTCAGGAAAATAAAAAAAATCAAGAGAAAGCTTGATAGACTTATGCCAAACAACGAAGGTCCAGGAAAAGAAGCCAGAAGGTTAATAGCAACGGCAGCAAGAAACAAATTGTTATACGTCTTAGGGTACGAACACGTAAAATGCGAGTTGTAATTTGCGTCTAGCAAGCTGCGATAATCGACTAGAGCAAATGTTACCATACATTCAAATAAACCCGAACACGTAGCAAGATTGTTGAGACTTGTCGCAATTTACAAGTCGCGCTTATAAGCAGCAAGTTTGAACAAAACATTATTTTTTAGCTTCTCTTGTATGACTTTCGTTTGCAAAGTAGACACACACAGTCTGTTTACTATATCCACTGAATACTCGCTAATTATTTTGACTCGATATAATCATTATTGATGTTGGTTTTAATTTTTTCGTCTTTTAAAAAAAAGTTTATATATTACTTTATATTGTTTATGGTCATTTGAGTTTATTGTATACTAATTTATTGAATTGCAAGTAGGGAGAAAAAAAAAACAAATAATATAAGCTGTAAATATGTAAATATTTTATAATAAAAACTAAATATTAAAAAAAAAAAAATATTGATGCAATTGATACTAAACAGTTATATTTACAACTGCCCACAGTCCGTCAAAATATGCTCGCTTTCAGCTTTCTACGCGTTCGTGCCCATGCTAGTAAGCGCTTACAATAAGCAACATATATTATAAGCAATAATGTTGTTTATTTGTCAGCTTTCTATGTGCTTGTAGCCTTAGAAACAGGTCCTACTAATCAGTGTTAAAAGAGACAGTAAAAGGTATCACGGCAACACCTCCCTCCGATATGATCAGAAGAACATAAAGGGAGCAAACATAAAGGCAAAAAAAAAAATGAAAAAATAGCAGATACAGTAGAGTAGAGAAGAAAAGAGAAAATCGATGAGAGAACTAATTTTCAAAACAAACAAAAATGAGTAGAAAATAAACCCAAAACGTGTTATTATATAACACAAATACTGACAGGGCAAAGAACATTTGAAAAGTTTTTGCAAAAAAAAAAAATGAAAATGAAGTCATAGTCCAAATCTAGATTTAGCTATTCTCAAGGGACTTAATGATGCCAATATCTTACAATTTGGTAAATTATGCCTAAAAAAAAATGTATTTTGAGACTCAAAAAAATTGTTTTTGATGCTTGACAACTGTGGCCAGTTCTCTTTTGTTGTCGGAACCAGAGTACTGAAAGTACGTTTTATTTTATTTAGATTTTGTCTGTCATCACCGTTACAAGTCACAATCTGCAACATCTGTCCAAAGTTTGATTCGAGTTGGTTAGTCAGTTTCTACCACTATATTTGTTGTTTAATGCTCACATATAATTCTACGGTTTTCAGGGTATAAATCTGCAAGATTGTTTGGTAAAGAAATTTTTGACTGATGCAGTTCTCTTTAATATAAGTTTAAACACATTAAAACTAGAAGTTTAGTTTTCATCAATTGATTTAACGTATTTTTTTCTATGTCTTGCCACATGTTTTTGTAACATGTTTCAGATAATCTTTAAAGCAACGATCATTTCTCGATTGCTATTAAAATTATTGTTAGACTGATTGATTGTTAGATAAGAACAATGCTTTTTCTAGCTAATTAGCAACTCTTTTAAAAAGTATTGATGTCTAGACCTATATGCAAAATTTTACTGTGTCTGTTGTTTAAGCAGCAAATATGTTTGTCCCAATATTAGCAGTCAGCTGGCATTTCTTTTCAATAGTAGAACAAGTAAATCAAAAACTTGTGTTTAAAATTGTAAAAACATTGCCGATTAAGCCAAAATGTACTGGTTGAACAATTTAAATCATAAGTAGCATTTAAAATTATAATGCAAAAATCCTACAAAACAAAGTAAATTTGAAGATCTTTAAATCTCTCAAAAGTCTTTGCGTGACAACAGCACCTGCACCTGCACCTGCACGGGTGCCTCTATGGCAGTGTTTCCCAACCTTTTTAGTGCCATGCCCCACCTAAGCCTTTTTAAAATTCTTATGCCCCCAATGAAGAAACATAAATGATAGGTTTTAAGAAGAAATCACTAGGAAATTGTTAACAAAACACATTAAATTAATTTTTAAAACATATAGTGATAAACTGAAATTCAAATTCAAAATAATTTTAATAAAGATTTTACTATATTAATTTAATATTTGCTTGATGCTTGCTGCACAGAGATTTTTTGTTAGGTTTCAATTTGGTTAACTTCAGTTTCAAGTCTCCACGTTGTGTCATATCCAGATGATTTTTTTTTACCAGTAAATCATTTACAACACTAAATCCACATTCAGCTAAATATAAAGATGGAAACGGTAACAATAGTTTTATTGCACATTTGGTAGAATTTGGGTATTTGATTTTTGTTTCCTCACAAAGCCATGCTATCGATCAATTTGTTTTAAATCAGAAAATCAATAGAATTGTTAGATGATCAACAATAATAAGTATAGCGGTATCATTTACTTCATATTTTTAAAGCCAATGAAACTATTCAAAGTATTTGTTGTTAATATATTTTTGACAGAACTCAATAAGGATAATGAAACCATATAACAAATTTATAATATTTATTGGCCGCAATTAATTAAGAATTTGCTTTTTTCTTTCAATTTTGGCACCAAAATCTAGCATTGCATTTAAATAGCCCAGTGCAAATGAGTTAAACTCGTGTCGAGTCCATTTTTGAATTGCCCCCCCTTATCAATCAAATTGCCCCCCTGTGGGGCGTGGGCCCCACGTTGGGAAACATCGATCTATGGTATGAGAAAACCACTGCTGAAAAATAAATACCTCAAATGCCGCTTGTATGTAAAGCAAGGCAAGAATTCAAATAATACTAACAGCATCTACCAATCTAAATGACTTCCTGCTTCTGGAAATAGTTGGAGAAGATAATCAGCTATTGTCTAATGTGGATTCTGAAAATTTTTGGTCTCCTAGAGAAACACTAAGAAATACCACAAAAAAAATGATTCAAAACACCTAAAAAAAAAATCTTGTAGAAAGAAGTTGTCTGCTTCTGCAAAACCAAAAGTACCATCATCCAGTTACTATGTTGAGTTAGATTTTTTCCTTTCTTTTGTACACATATAAAAGAGCTGGTTACGTGATTTAAAATTTCTTTGAGCGTGGTCCATTCCTACAAAACTCTAACTCTGTCCAGAGTCAACTACCGTTGCACAGTATATTTGTGCACAGTTTATTTGCTCTTTCTTTTTCTAACTTGCTTACTGCAATCCTTAGTACTGTATTGATATATTTGTCTTAAAAGAAGTCGGCAAAAAATGATCAGAATCCCATTAGTTTTAGAAAGTAGAATAATTTAAATACAAGTGGCGATTAAAAATATTTTCTTTATTTAATAATTAAATACTACGTTTTGTATAAACATAATTTTATTTTCAATTTTTTTTCATGTGTTTTTGAGAACTAAACGCACTAATTGTATAAACAAATTTACTTCTATTTATATAGTAGTAATGTAAAATATATATTTTACTACTTGGATTTTTACAGACAATTAGATAGTTTGTTGATTTCTTTAGTATCTAAAATTACTACCAAGAGTTTGTGGTTTGTTAAGACTTCAAATTTAAATTAAATTAAGTCGTTAGTAAGCCCATGTTATTGCGGAAGCTTTATTTTCTATCTTAGCGAGATTATCTTTAAATAATAGTAGGTTAAATGCAATTTTCCATTATCTTGCAGTTATATTAGAAATGCAACAATTACATTTTTTCTGTGTTAAAGTTTGCCAACATATTTGGTAAAGCAGTTTTATTTGTAAATGACGCAAATTCTTGGTTGTATGTGGTGTTACTATGTAGTAGATTATGCAATAATTTTGTTTTAAATAAAATAATTCTATTATTATTTTCTACATAGTTTGTTAACTCTAAAAACCAATCGCACATTTTTAATACACTTAGAAGCCAAATAGTTTATAATGATTTTCATACATTTCGGATTGGCTTTTGCACCACTCGCTAATAAATGTTGCAAGTATGAAAGTATAAAAGACCAACTTCAAATTAGTTTTATTTAGTTTAAATTGCTATAACACTCTATTTATTTATCTTATTTAAAGTTTGCAGCAATAAGTTATTGATTGTCTATTAGAACACCTCTAAAGCAAATGTTATTTAAAAAAAAGTCATTTGTATATAAACTTTCTAAAAAGAATGATAAAAACGTTTTTATTTCTTCTTCTTCTCACATCTCTTTTATGACATGTTTTTGCATTAACGATGATTTTCCAATCGCTGTTAAAACCATGGTTAGGTTAGGTTAGGTTAGGTTAGGTGATTAGACTTGGGATCAGAAATAGACAAAGAAGCTGATCTCAAACATAGCAATCTGGAGTGGTTGTCCATACAGAACCACAGCCTACTTTTTGACTCAATTTTTGTCAGGCCACGGCAGCTTTGGGACTTACAAAAAGAGAATTGGTAAAACCGTTGACGACGCCTGTCACTACTGCGGGAGAGCAAGACTTTCCCAAACACACTATCTTCTCCTGCAAACGCTGGAAGGTCGGAAGATGGGAAGCCGAATCGGCGTTAGGAGAAAGTTTAAGGGTGGATAGCCTGATGAACCTGATGACGGGATCTGAGCGCAACTGGTCACACATCTACAACTTTTTGACAAAGACCATGAAATGTAAAGAAGTGGAAGAAAGGGTAAAACAAAAAGAAGAAATTGGAATTTAAATAACAAGAGAGTGTCCAGCCGGATGGGCGATAAGAAATCCTTTTCTAGAGTATTTCGTCCAACCCGTGCAAAGAACAGAGGTTTTTAAGTGGGTGCAAGTCCCACACTTCCGGACTCATTAAACCAAGATCCCGGGGAGCATTAGCGTTTACCTTTAAAAAAAAAGGTTAAGTTAGGTTAGGTTAGGTTATAATCTTTGCATTAACGATGATTTTCCAATTGCTGTTAAAACCATCGTTAGGCGGGTTAGAAAATATAAGTCGTTCAAGCATTTATTGTCTGTGTTAGTCAAGCAGCAAATGTGTTTATCCTTAAGTCCAGCGGTTGTGTGGTATTGATTAATGCAAAAATCTTGAAAGCAAACAGTCATTATAAAAACGTTACGCGTTGACAATCTTACCCACCATTCTGGTTAGCAAAGTTTGAAAAAAATTATATGGTTGCGGACAAATTGTTCTCGTCTGTAGCTCTTGTTCTTAAAAACGATAGGTTACTAATAAAATTAAACTTACAAAATTGTTAACTGGGCAATTTGAATCTAAAAATATTTAAAAACTAAGACGCAAATTTTCTGCAAAAAAAAAATCTAAAAACTCTTCTAGATTTTTCTTTTTATGAAAATGAAGAATTGGTCCTAGAGTTCAAAACAATCAAACTGACAGATTAACCCTCTAATGCCCAGGGTCATCTCAAGACGGGGTACACTTAATAACATATAACGTAAAGTTCAAATATGTTTTATTCTTAATACACAAATTTTTGTACAAAACTGTAAACAATATTGGAATGCACACAAAACTCTCCTTTGCAAAAAAAATGTACCCATACCTGGCAGGTGTAAACAAATGATTCAATGTCGATGAAGATTAAAAATTGGGGCATTAGAAGGTTCATTCAGTTTAGCCAAGATAAATACTACAAAATAACAAACAAACTTTTTTAACAGCTTTGGAGAAAACTTGGTGATTTCCAACCAACAAAAAGAAAAAATAATTTTCATTAAAAATCAACAAAAAAATGCTGTACAACCTGCTAGAACAAACTCAGAAACTGTCATCCACTGCAATCACAATCAATACAAACAATAAAATGGATACTAAACTATTAAATAATAAAATAATACGCAAAACTGTGGAGAAACAAATCAAGAAAAGTATAACAACACCAATGATAGAAAGTAACAAGTGTCAAGATGCCAACACAAGATGGATATGAGTTCAATATGTATTGAAAGAATTGTTAAAAAAAACTTGTCAAGAAAAGTAACAAAAAAGAAAACTTGAATAACAAAAAATATCCTTGACCTAATGAATGAGTACAAAAACAAAAACGAACAATACACAAAACGATTCAAAGTGAAATAAAAATTGCTAAAGTAGAGTGGATTGCCAAGCAATTTGAAAAAATAGAAAATATACAACAAAAACTATAATAGCACAAAAAACTTAAAGAAATGACACAAGCAAAAAAGTATAAATATCAAAGTTGAACAACTACAAGAAAAACTAGAAATATAAAAAAACCTATGTTCAAAATTGTTTTAACGATGAAAGAACACAACAAACGGCAAAAACAATAAACAAAAACATAAAACATGAACTGGAACATATCTTAAAAAGTACAAAGCCAAGAAAAGCCACAATTAGATCTCAACAAAGATATTTGATAAAAACTTGCATCTATCAATCTTCTGAATCTCTTTAATGCAATATATAACACAGCTATTATCTCACAACAGTGGTTAATGTTTACCTTTGTTTTAATTCCTAAAGCAACATGCTAGAGAATGATTGGAAGTACAGGATTATTGCGCTCATGAGTCATCTCCTTAGGATTTTTCTAAAAAGATCTGCAAAAAAATTTGAAAAAAAACATAATCAATTTGGATTGAGAAAAACCCTTATAAGTTTTTGAAATAAATATTATTTTTTAGTAATTCTTAGACATAAATCAAAATGTATATGCTTGCTTTATTAATTTTTAAAATTTAACTAAGTTAAGCGTGATAGACTACAACAAATGATAACCAGAAAAGAAAAACATTAACCAGAAGAATGGCAGTATAATCATCAATTTATACTAAAAACAAAATGCAATAGTCAAAAATAAACTTAATGTAAAAATACAGATACGTCGTGGCGTGCAACAAAGATGTATTCTGTCTTCTTTATTGTATAAGGCCATATTTGATGAAAATATATTGGAAGATGCATTAACATAAATGGGAAGTACATGAACAACATCAGATACGCAGACGATACAGTACTACTAGCAAGTAACAAAAAAGAACTTCAACACATGCTGAAGAGGGTAAACCATAAACCTAGACTGACTAACAAAAAAGTCATTAAAAGAATAAACAAAGAATGTGAAGTTGTACATTCCACTATGAAAGGAAAATTAGAAAATAGTTCTACTTTTATCGGCAAAAACCTCCTGCTTGTATTTTTGCCTTCTCTGATGACCTCTCCGCTACTCCGGTTTCTCTTGCAAAGTATGAGAATTACGTAGGTCAACACCATCTGTTTTTAAGGACTTGTGTTTGACAATATTATTTCCTTCAGGCAGCATACTCATATACACGGTTAATATATGCTCAAGCACGATGATCTAAAATGTTAAGGATAGGAAACAGGGATAGAATAATTTGAAAAACAAGTTAAAAGAAATAAAGTTTTTTATAACTGCATGAAAATTGTTGTTATCCGTAAGGCTCAACAGAAAAGAAAAAATGACTTTGTATCGGCAACGCACACCAACATAACATCCTCCCATCTGATAAACGTTTCATGATCGTTTAGCGGTGAAAAATATCTTGGTGGAATGCCTATCCTAAGTTTTTCAACAACATACGTTAAAGTTATTATCTGATGTGACGTCCAATTTGTCAAAGGGTTAAGTGTCCATAAGGAAATAAGTAAAATTTTTACAAAAGACTGTTAGCCAGATTGCAGCAAGTGCATCTAATGCTACTTTTTTTTTAAATTTTACTTTTAATAATGCGTTAATAGCCATGTTTAAACATATATTTTCTATTTTTTCCAGTACTTGAAATTAAATTATTATTTTTGCAATAATATATTGATAAATTGACTAATTAGTGATAATTTAATTGCATTTTTAAATATATAAAGAAGATATACACGAAATTGTATAATAATAATTATAATTTATGTAAAAAATTTATCCTATTTTTAATTTTCAAATTTCCTTTTTAATTCTTTCATGTCATTACCATCAGCTAAATATCCCGAAATATTTAGTTTCTCAGAATGCTATTAACCATAGCCATTAAATAAAGTCATTAAGTCAGTTAGTATAAATAGTCAATACACCCTTTAAAATATTCACTTTGAATTGTGGTGGTGAACAATGTTGACGAAGTAAGTTAAAAATCAATTATTAAGTTTAAATAAATAAAGCCATACTGATGAGAGGTAAACCTCGAAACGCGTCTATGGATGTTTTTAGTTTAGAATATTTTTTCATAAATTTAATTTTTTAATGTTATAATTGCATTTTTGTTGTTAATATATTCAAACATTAAATCTATTATTCTGTTACTAATAACAATTTTTCGATTTAATAATTATTGATAGCCGCAACATTATAACAAAAATTAATATGTTAAAACATACCTTCTTAAGAATTCAGAAAATGATATTCTGTGTGGGAATCCCTTTTGTCTTGCCTTAGCTGTATCCAATATAGCCATTGCTCTAAGTTGCTGTTTAACAATTTCAACATGAAATCCTTTAGGTTGACCTTCCAAATCAGCACGTACACATCGTACAAAATATGTTCCACCAGCACCACCACCAACTGATAACTCCTTCAATATATCCAAACAAAGAGACCGGAATGTAGCAACAATTGTTCTCATTTTCTTAATTTGTGAAAAATGACCATCAATATTAGTCTAAAAACAAAATAATTAATAAAATATTTGACAAATTATAATATTTTACCTTATTTAAAGTGTCCTCATCAGAAGAAGATGAACCAAATTTAAATCTGCCTTTATTCCTCTTAGTATCATCATCAAATGATGTATACATATTACCCGTTCGTGTTAACTTGCTTGTAAAAAGCGATTTTATTATTTTATTCTTGGATAGTCGAATAGTTTCAATAACTTCAGGAGGTAAGAAATCTCGATTTCTATCCGGCATTTCACGTACGTCGTATGTTACTTTTCCAGTGAAATGTGCAATCGAGAATTCAGCACCGTTCAACACTTTAACATTTTCTCTTTCAGGATTTTTCAAATAATCTATGATGAAAATTAATTAGCAATTTAAAATAAAAACTGTTTTTAGGTTTACCAATTATATATTCTCCTCCATGTCCCATTCTGCTAGCGTCATCTATTAATGTCATTACACCATCAGGTTTGCCTAAAATTTGATCTAAAGTAGTTTTGTTGTCGTAGTAATGTAATGGTGTATAAGGAACATCTTCTTCATTCATTTCCAATGCTTCCCATGCAAAAACACGCTGTAGATAGTGATAATGCATTTGTTCATTAAAACAGTTAATAAATAATTGGGGAAGGTGGTTTTGCTTGAAGCATTCAAAACCGTATAAATCCAAAATTCTTACGGAATATTTTTCACCACTAAAATAAATTATGCAATCAATTAAACCAAATTAAATTAATTAACTTACAATATGGTGCGACCAAATGATAATTTATGGTTAATAGTATTAACAACATAATCAACCAAACGTGTATATATAGTATTTGCCAAAACATCTCGAGCATCCCTAGCTTCATCACAGTTATGCCTTCTCCGTACTGCAGTTCCTTTCTTTATAAGACAATAATTAGTTAATGCCCAGCATAACTTCTTTTCTTCAATATCTAACAAATTGGCAACTTTATTAGCCACATCTTCATTTTCAATATCAGCAGTGCCTTTATCGGATTCTTGAAAGCGTACATCACCTAATACTAGAACAGATGCTAATATTTTTTGAATAGCATCAACTTCTTCTTCAGACATTTCGTAGAGCTTAAAAATTTCTTGTAATTTTTGAAATTTTTTAACGTTCTGTTGCGGGTTGTCTCTAGGACGAGTTTTAGAATTCACTTCATCTGGAATTCGTAAGTAGCGGTATTTTCTTCCGGGTGATAAGTTGTATTGATCCAAACTATCACTGGCAGCCAAACCATCATAAAGATAGTATAATATATGATAGTTTGATTGATGCCTAAAACAATAATTGTATTACTATTAAAATTATTATAAATTTATTGTTTAAAAAAGCAGGACACTCTAAAAACTGATGAGATGTAAAACAATATCTGGTAGATGGTTCTTTTAATACATTGAATAACTATTTTAATAGTAGCTTGTAAATCTGTGTTAATTTTTGCAAAATTGCATAAAATTTAAATGTACTATGTACTTGACGTTGTTTGCTTTCAAGCGCTTCTGATTGCTCGCGTTCGGCAATGTTAAACACGTTCGGATATGATGGAGTAGAGAAAATAGAATTCAATCCTCCAGAGAGCGTGCGAGGTGGAGTAACAGCTCTATTTGAATATTATTACATTTATTTAATCGTGAAACTCACTTATATTTTTGTGAACATTGATAAATAAATAGAATGTCGCAAAAATGTAAAAAAAAAACTAATTCAAAGCTTGCACTCGTTTTAATTTAATTCAACGAGTTAATAACATAAGTAATAACTTTGTTAGCAATTATAGTAATTTATTTAAAGGTATTGATTCTTTTCCTGGAACGTATAAAATTAAAATGAATAAGAATGTTACTCCTACAATTAGCACACCGCGTAAAGTTCCATTAGCAATAACTTAAAAAAAAAATTCTTTACAAAATAGTAAATCAAAAAAGTGTTGATGAACCAACCAAATAAGTTCATTCTACTGAAATAGTTAAAAAACCAAATGGAATTTTACACATATGCCTAGACCTAACGGAGCTTAATAAAGCCATAAAGCGCAAATATTTTCAGATATTGACGCTAGAAGAAATAACATCCAAAATGAGCAGTGCCAACTTGTTTAACCACAACAAAAGTTCAAAACCTTGCAGCTTTTGCATTTTTTTCGGTCTTTATAGATTTGCAGATTAGCGTACGGTTTGAATTGTGCCCCGGAAGTATTCCACAAAAAACTTAAATCTATTTTTGATATAGATGGGGCTGGTGTATATTGATGTCGTAATTATTTGGGGAACCACATTAGAAGAACACAACTCAAGTTTAAAGCGCGTATTAGAATTAGCAAAAAAACACAATATTTGGTTTAATCAAGAAAAATGTAATTTTTTTCAAAGCAAATTGAAGTTTATGGGTCACATAATAAATAAAAATGGAATTAAACCGGATAATTCAATAGAAGCTATACTAAAAATGTCTCTACCAACTAATTAAAAATTGCAACAAAGATTTTTGGGAACAAATGGGTAAATTATTTACAATTTATCGTCAATTACAGTTTCTGCAAGAACTAATTAAGAAATACAAATTATGAGATTGGACCAAAGTCCACGAAGAAAGTATAAATAAATTAAAAACTGCGCTAACAAAAACGTCAATGTTGCAACATTTTGAGATAAACAAAAACACAGTGTTATCTGTAGACGGGCTTGCGGCAGTACTAATGCAAAATAATTTGGCGTGTGCGTACGCATCGAAAGCAATGACTGATACAAAAAAAGTTACTAGCCATTGTTTTAGGTTGTGAACGTTTTTCTCAATATATATATATATATATATGGAAAAAAAAATTAAATTACAATCCGATCATAAACCATAAGAATCAATTTTTAAAAGGAATTGTACGATTGCCTGGCGAGGTTGCAACGAATGTTACTTTGTTTGCAAAAACACGATTTAAAAGTTTATTATAAATCAAGACGCGGTTTGTTTTTCAGTTTATCAATAAAAATAACAACAAAGATGAGGATCAAAATTATTGTTGTATAAGTTGTTTTGATTAATCATTTTTTGGATACTTGTAAAGAATAAGTGGGTTAGGTATAATTATACTCTGGTATGCTGTTGTGGTCTTAGTTTTTATTGCAACATATTTCGACAATTTAAATTGTCATCGTAGGAACCTTCTACACATACGTTGCAAACACACAAGTGTCTACAAATAAATATAATAATAGCCAGACGATGACAATTTAAATTGTCGAAACATGTTGCAATAAAAACTAAGACCACAACAGAATACCAGAATATAATTATACCTAACCCACTTAAAATTATTGAAAGTCACGTTTGTATAGTTCATGATAATTTAATAATGACAAAAAATAAAAGAATTTCATTAGTAAAAGATACAAAAGAAAATAATTCGCTACGGAAAATTTTACAACATTTAAAACAACGCTGACCAAAAGAATTAAATTATTATTACCAACTTAGAACTGAATTATTAGAATATGACGGTCTACTATATAAATTATAAAAATAATAAATTAATAATTCCAAATAAACAGGTCCCCAACATTTTAAGCATTATGCCCATCAAGGCATTAATCGGACTTTAAATTTAGCACGCGATTTTCTGTTTTGGCCATCAATGACTGTATATATAACAAATTTGATTAAAAATTTGTAAATAGAGCGGTGCCAAACAGACCGTGGCAAAATGTTGCTTATATTTTTTTTTTTAAATAACACAAATTATTTACTTTTCCAAAATTTATTGAAATACAAGCACTTAATGACAACACCTACTCAACTACAATAGTTAACTATTTAAAATCAATATTTGCACGTTGCGGTATTTCTGAAATTTTATACACAGATGAGGAGTCACAATTTACCTCGTTATTATTTAAGGAATTCTCAAATTCTTGAAATTTTCAACATATCATATCCAGTCCTCATTATCCACAATCAAAAGGTTCAGCCAAACGGGCTGTACAAACCAATAGCTGCGTTCAGTACAACTCATCAGTTGCCAGCGCTGACCTATTAATCAATCAATAAGCGCTGAGCTCGTCTGAACGGTATATTTTGCCACTGTTGCCAACCGTGTAAACTTTTATCAACTACATAAACATAAAGCTCAGAGTTTTGAATTTAAATAAATGATTTAATTAGTTTATGAAGCCGCTACTTAACGAGATATAATATATTCTCAATAAGTAATGCCATCTAAGGTAAAGGTGTAGGATAAGATTACCTTGAAGTTGGCAACGAAGTACGGCAATTGATTATCTTTATCATTTTTTACTTCTCTCACTCAAGTTATTACAGCGTTAATATTACGTTGTAATCTCATTTACTTATGTTGCTCCTTTTCCCGTTTAAAAACATATATAACTGCTATGTAGTTTGGTTTTGACTTGATGAATTTATTTTTCAAATAAAAGCGCGGACCAAGAGAACCTAGATGTATGATGAGTAAAATGACAAGCGCTGCCAGCAAACGATAGTCATCAAGCGCGATCAGTACGCATGATGAGTCGTCTTGAACGCGGCCATTAAAACCCTAATTAAAAAATCTCTCGATGAGGGCAAAGATCTATATTTAACTTTACTAAATTATCGTAACACTCCTACAGGAAACTTGAGGTGTTTTGCACAAATATTAATGTCAAGAAAACTAAAAAGCTTAATACCTTTAAATAAAACATTATTGCAACCAAACATTATTAACATAAAAAAAGTAAAGATAAACTAATTAAAATGCAATCTTAGCACAAAAAGTACTATGACAGAGGAAGCAATCCTCTTGATTTCCTGATGGGTCAAGGCGACAGAGTAAGAATCCAAATTAATAAAAAATATTATTATATAAATTTTTAACAATAATTTCTGATCAAAATGAAGATGTAATTATTAGTGATAATATTAATAACGATAATAAAAATGAAACGTTTGGGATTTCTATGGATAAGACAATGGTGTATTAACCACCTACACATACTAGTAGTGGAAGCACCATAAAAGTCCCAGACCGATTCATTTTTATCATTATATTTGTATGATATGCTTATGTTTAGTATGTAAACGGTATTCATAAAATGGGACAGTTGTGGTAGTCAATTGATTGTATTATAGGCCGACCTAGGTAGTGCTGATTGTTTAAAAAAACTTTGTGTAAAATATGGGGCCGCTAAGTCCGCTTTAATATCTTTTTCACACATACTGATGTTTTTTCATGGTGGGTCATAAAGGTAGGGTTGGTTATGTTGGGAAGCCAAAATACCTAAATAAAATGTAGAATATATAAACTAATAGGAACTCTAGGTATGTGGCTTATTTTGGTATTGGTCTAGATAAGTATACATTGTTCGTTGCGTTATACCACAGTGTAACTTAACAAGTAATACTACCAAATTTTTTGAATCCATATTTTGAAATAAGAAAAACTCGAATCCATTTTTCAAGTGACGGAGTAAATTATTGCACAGTAGACTAGCAATGGAATTAAAAATGTCATTAATTTTTTCATTTAATTTGTAAACTGCATCTCGTTTTTGGTCAAGCTCTTTACTTTTCACCAATTTTTGCACTAGATTTTAGGTAATAAGCGCCAATGTTCTAAACGTCTCTTTCTTTTAAAAATGATTTTTAAAATGACAAATACAAACTTGCCGGAAAGTATAAAATAAAAAAATGATGAACAACACAACGACAAGAAAAAGTTGATAAAACTGGATAGCATTATCCTAGTTTTGGATTTGAGCTACAACACGAGGACAGACGCGACCGTCATCAAACTACTGCCAGAATCGTGCGGTGGTCAAGTTATAAATTTAAGTTCTGAAAGTTCTAAAAAATAACAATCAGACAATCTGTTTAGAAAACGTACAAACATATTCAGGTTTTAAACCAGATTAAAATAGAACATTGTTACCAAAGGTATGGCCAGACTACAATTATTTTTAAATACATAGACAAAATCACCAAAGCAAAATCATTTTTTTTAATTCACAACAAACTCCAGTTATGTTGTAAGAAAAACAGAGAAAATCTTATCAACTGAGTAACTTTAAGAGAATAGTTGCTAACATAACAACGGGAACTGTAGAGTTAATAAAACTAAAGACGTATCAAAATATAAAAGGAGTAATTAAATAAAAATTAAGCAAGTACTTTTAATACAGAAAACTGTGGGTATACAAACTAACACAAATACAATAAAAACACAATACGTAGACAAACAGAAAAAGAAATAACTTATTTACTGACTAGAGTACCAATTTCAACGAGTTCTTTAAGTTTATAAAAATTGGCTTAAAAAACATAAAATACTACAAATGTAATTGACAGCGGTAGTCTGTTTATACAGACATAAAAATCAAAAATTAAACGCTAGGTTGTTGTTTCCAAAAATTCTTGTAAAAAAACAGAAAAGATGACAAAATCTATTAAAGCATGGTCAATAAAAAATAAAATGCCAAAACAAATATTCATGACCGCTTGAATTACTTTATCATTGTATTTAGAGCAAAAACGTGATTATTGCTTATGGTAAGGTCAAGGAAATAAGGGAATTGTAGTAGACAAGCATTGTTGTTTTAATTCTTTCAAAATTGACTTAGACATTGCCACATAATTAACTTGATGAGGACTTTTCAATAATAATTAGATTTTTGCTGCTGGAATTGAACATTTGACAATTTATTAATAAATTTATGGTTATTACTATATATTGGTGTTTAAAAACGCAATTAACTTTAAACTTACTATTGAGCTTTTATTACTAGATGGTAGCGTAATACAAAAAAAAAACGCTAGTCAATTTTTGAAGAAATAGTGAGGTCAATAAAAACGATAAACGTTATAGCAATGTTACAGAATACAATAATAGGTCCAGGCCTGTCTGGTCTGACACGTTTCGCAATGACGTCAAAGCTTTCTACATATCAAAAATAATATTTTTTAATTTGTTCATCTTTGTATAAACTATAATCCTATAAGAGGAGCGTCAGAATATTGGCACTAAAAAAACCAGTACATAGATTATGTAAAAAAAAAGTGGAGAGTGGAAAGATCCAAATCAGAGAGCAAAGAAAAAAAAAACGGTCATTGAAACAAAGCATAGATCTTAAAAAAATCGCTGAAGAAATCAGATTAGGATGATCAAAAATGACAAAAAAAGTAAAAACAAATATTGAAGTATATGATAAACCAAGTAATGCCCGGTTTCACCAATGCTTAATAAATTGTCAAATAACTATTCGTCGAATAAAATTTATTCATCAAATAAGTCATTTTACGTTTCACCAACGTATCTCAGAGATTAAATAACTATTCCGTGATTTTTATAAAGTTGGTAATATAGTAGACAGAAAATTCGCCAAATAAGTTCAAATGAACCAGTATTTATGCATGCATAACCTCGAATTATTAGTGAATTAAGAATATATCAACACAAAATTAAAAATATTTGTTGCTAAGATCGTATTACACTGGCGGTTTATAATATAAACCCAACTATTTTGTTAAAGTGCTAATGAGTACATTTTTTGCGTAATTATACTGAAAAACTTAAATATGTTTTTAAAATTACAATCTACAATAAAATTGATGATCTACTGTGAATTTTACATATTTTTAAATGAGATTGTTCCGCTGATTAAAAAAATATAATCCAAATAATCTTTAAAAAAAAATTAAAAAAAAAAAAAAACTTAAATAAATTATGAACAAATTTATTTTTCTAGATGGGTTTTTCTTTGCCAAATAAGCACGACACTGACTATTTTCTATGTAAAATTGTTTGAAAACTGTTAAATGTGCATTTGTAAAAGTTTATGTTGAAAAATAGGCTTATTTTTGCAGTTTTTTCGAGTTTTAGACCTTTAAAACCCAAATACACAAAACAAATTTATATTTTTTAATTAATTTACATCAAAACACGTCAACTTTAACGGTTAAATTTTTTTTTTAAAAATGCTCCTTTTGCTCAGCCCACTGAGAACAAAAACATGGTTTTATGGCTTATAGACAGGGTATAAACTTGGAGTGGCGTCAGATTTGGATTCTACAGAAAATTTCTGATTGATTTCATTAGTAAATTGATTTTTTTGAGTTAAAATTGCGGTTTTTAAACAAACAAAAAAGTTAAAAATTAAGTTAAAAAACGTCAAAAAAACTTAAAAAAATCGTAGAATTTTTTTAATGGGTTTTATACCCTCATATACCGATCAAAGGACTACTAATAAGTTATAGAAACTAAAAAAAAAATACATAAGCAAGTTTCTCAATGCACCCCCCCCCCCCAGCTCTGGTCAGTTTGAAATGGAATTGCCAATAACTTATCAAATGCTTTAGAAAAAACTACTGCAAAATTTTCTTCATGTTTGTTTTAAATAAAATTCTATTAGTGACTAGCATATGTAGATAACCTGTTGTCAAACGTTTTGATCAAAATTCATTTGAAATAAAGTTATTTTGTTCTAAAAACTTGACAATGTAAAAATTAATAAATTTTTAAATTTCTTTTTTAACAGATTGAACAATAATGTATTTGGTCGATAATTTGAAAAATTGGACTTGACTTTCTTTTTAAGTATAGGTTGAACATTTGCAATTTTACAACAATTCGGAAATGTTATTATTTGTAGGATAAGGCAAATATTTTAGTCAAAATTCGAGTTAATTTAAAAGTAACAAAAAAATTTAAAAAAAACCTTTACATGTTCAAAACAGCTAACGTATACCAAAATTTTTTAGAAAAATAAAACTAATTGATATGTAGTTAAATCTAAAGCAGATCACTGGCAACTATTATGCAATAACAAACAAAAATATCTGAAGACAATAGAGTGACAAAACAAAACATGTCTTTCAACATTACCTAGAAGAAAAAAGTATATTGACAAAAAACTTTTTTTAAAACGCAGTATTATTCACAATAAAACAATCATAAAAATTGGAGAAATACCATTAAAAAAAACTTAGGGCAACAATATGAAAATAACCGGGCCATTATAAAATTCTCTCAAACGCTATGGAAATCTGAATAATTGAATTTACAAAAAATACTACTGAGCGAGTTAAAATGTAGTTCGCTTAATTATAATACAAACAAAATAGAAAACCTATACGTAAATCAAAGTTGGAATGTAAACAATATAATGTAACCGCAGTGAAATAAGCTACCGTTAGAACAAACAAGGAGAAAAAAATTAGTAGTTTTTGTTCTATAAAAAATAAAACACGCTTTTAAAAATGCTATTGTTGAGTATATGATAAATGTAATCATTAGCTACCTTAAAAACAGAATTAATTATAATAGTATGAAATAGATTAATAATTTATTCAAACTCAATCTAACGATCACAGCATCCAAAAATGAAGCAAAGACAATTGTTTTGGCTCTACATAATCTCGTCAGCATGCCTTGTATGACTATGGTATTGCAAGATAAATTTGAATAAATAATTTTGTGCTTACAAACACAATAAAATTGATAATGTAAATAATCAAACAAACAACTGTGGATTCACATTGTGCAATTTTTAATACTATAGATAAAAAAAAAATATATTAAAAAATCCTTAGTTTGATTTTTGATTTAAAATTATATTATAATTAGAAATCTTGCAGGATACTATGTCATTTTATACAACAGTATTATAACTTTAAATTGAATAGAGATAAAGCAATAGCGTACATTGACGACCTTGCAATATATATGTTATATAATAAGGGAAACACCTGTTATTATGTTAACTTACTTAATTATATTATTTTATGAAACTGATACTGTGCGTGACTTATCTCTTGTTGTGCCTTAAGATCTCGCATATCATAATGCATCCACAATGCACCCGCAATACGCTCATAATAAAAATACTACAAATGTCACGTAGTGTTATTGAGATAATCAGTTATCTGATGTTTTACCATATGTAAAACAGTTCTAATTAGGTTCTAATAAAGTCGTCAACGTAATTTTAATGAACCATTTTTATTTCACTTGTTACCACAAAAAAACTGGCGCAGTCGGTAGGATTTTAACTAGTTACGATATCAAAATCTATCGTTTCTTCATTATTAAATGTTAAAATTAAAAGTGCTACAAAAACAATTGTGAAGTGAAATAATCAAAAATTGTGAAAGTGAATAAAAATCTTTACTGCAATTAAATGCATTAAATTTACAAAAAACCCAGAGACGGAAACAGAACCTAGAACCACTCAAGCAGCATCCTTGCAAAGCGAGACCGGCATCAAAATCTGCCAGACCCGTGAAGCAGCGAGCGGAGCATCTAAATCTGCACCGACGTTTGAAAATTCTACACCGAGAGCGGAGCATCAAAATCTGCCCTGGCCCTCAACAGAATATCAATACCCCAAGCAGCACATCATTCAACACCAACAAAGTATTAAGACTTTTATAAGGATTAATTAGTGCAATGCAAAAAGAAATTTTAATGTAAGTTTAAGTAAAAAAAAAAATTATTATTTTGTGTATTATATTTTATGTCACGAAATTGCAGATAACATCCATATTTATTAAATTCAGATAATCAAAATAATCAAAGTGAAAATAATGAAAATAACGAATTAGAAAACTCAGTTCTATTAGAACAAATATTGAAAAGCAAGTAACTCAAACAAATACAATAAATATGGCTGGAACAATAACAACTGTAGAAATAAGTATTATTCCTAAATTTACTGGCGATTATTGAGAATTGCAACTCTTTAAAGATATTTCTACTAATTTTTATGAAAGACATAAAAATGAACAAAATATTAGCAGAGAGTTATTATTAGATAATAATAATAAAAATAATAATAATAATAAACTTTATTTCTATTTAATAAAAAAATTATACAAATAGAAAAAGGCGAAGTTCAGACTAGGTCTGTTCTCCCACTTAACCTTTATAATTTTCACATTAATAATTTTGATCTAAATTGTTTACAAACTTCTTTTTCTTCTATTCCTGTTTGTTTTCTTCATTTAATACATGGTTTAATCTTACATTTACTACTGCAGGTGTTGTAGGCACTTCAATTACTCTATAATTTAAACAGCAAAAACATTGTCAACTTGACATTATTTCTGACATATAGCTAAAAAAATGTAATAAAAAGTCGTTTAGAAGGCGAACCATTACGTATAATTGCTAGTCAGGGAATCAATAATAAAGATGAACTGTTCCAAGTTTTAACTGAAATGTACAGTGACCCAAGATCGGAAACTAATTTAGAATCTGATGTCATAAATTATGTTCCAAAATCTTCTAACATAATAGTTATAGCAAATGATTTAAGAAAATTGAAATCTTATTATGACAATAAAATAATTCATAATGCAAATTATACTAATGAAATGAAAAACGCAAAATCAAGTTGTTTTAAAACAATGACTATTCAAGCCTTTTTAAAATCAGTTATGATAGTCAATCGAGAATTAGGTGACTACCTTTTAAATAAAACAATAACAACCTTAGATGAAGCTGTAGCTTTTGCCAAAAATAATTTAGAATGGTTAACACAATTTGAAAAATTTACCAAGAACAAATTTTAACCAACAAAGATTTCCAAACACTACCTTTACTAAACCAAATTACTTTAATCAACCAGATAATTTTAATCGACCTTATTATTCTAATCAGTTGCAAATGCGAAATCTTTTAATACCCAACAACAAATGCCAATTCAACAGTTTTCCACCAATAAACCTGTAATTCCACGAAATTATCAACCAACACCTATGGAAGTAGATTCCACTTTCAGAACTAAGTTACCCCAAAGACCAAATTTACCAATCTCAAAACCCCTAATAGGATTTTCTAATGGAAGACGAGTTTTTCATCAAGAATTGGAAGATTTACAAAACGATAATAATGATAATAATGACAACAATGACATTGAACTTTTTGAATTTGAACCTGAAACAAATATTCTACGTGAAGCTGATTTTGAAACAATACTAAAAGAAAATTAAAAAAAAAATTGCCAACAGCCTCGCCAACCAACTAAACATAACAAATAAAAATATAGAAAATTTGTATATTCAAGATTTTGATTTAGAATATCTTGACAATAACCGAGAATACAATTATTTTAACAAATTATCTACTGAACATTTTGAATACAATGAACATCTTGAAATTTATAATTATTCCTGAATTAAATAGTTCTAAATTTCTAATAGACTCTGGTGCAAGCAAACGCATGATCGATCCCGAGTTAGCAAACTATTATTTTATTGACTACTTAATTTATCACCCTTTTACAATAATTACCATGCACAACACTACTTGTCACCAATACATAGCTATTACTCCTTCACTAGAAACTTTTAAAAATAATACTAAAGATTTTAATAGGATCTAATATGTTATTAAAATTAAATGCACAAATAGATTATAAAAATAATGTATTACATCTCCCAAATACTTCTATCCCATTCTACATTGATGATCCAATTAAAAATGTAATTAATATTGAATTAGACAAAATAAGCAAAATTTTAAACAACAATATTTGTAAAAAATTACAATGTGATCACCTACATTCAGAAGATCAGAGAAAACTTAGGCGACTTGTTTAAAATTACAAAGACATTTTCTATGACGAGAATATAGCATTAACTTTTACATCCAACAAGCTATAAAGTTATCTTTGAACCAATTTCAACCAAACCGTATCGAAAATCACCTAAACAGCAAGAAAAAATTGAAAATCAGATTAAAAAAATGCTAGACCAAAACATTATTAGACACAGTGAGAGCCCATATGCATCCCCAGTATCATTAGTACCTAAAAAGTTAGATCATAGTGGAATACACAAATTCCGGATGGTTATAGATTACAGAAAATTAAATGAAAAAACAATTACTGACAAATTTCCGATTCCAAATATATCTGGCATTTTAGACAAATTAGGTAGAGCTCAATATTTTAGTACCCTAGATTTGGCTAGCGGATACCACCAAATAGAAATTCAACAGGAAGATCAGTATAAAACGGCATTTTGTACAGAGAATGACCATTATGAATTTCAACGAATGCCATTCGGTCTAACAAATGCACCCAGTACGTTTCAAAAGTGCATGAACATTCTAGCAGATTTATTAAAAGACACTTGTTTTGTTTATCTTGATGACATAATTATTTACTCAGCGTCAAGTCAAGAACATTTTGAAAAATTAAAAAAGGTGTTTGAAGTATTACGTGAAGCTAATTTTAAAATAAGTTTAGATAAATGTGAATTTTTGAAACATGAAATAAAATATTTAGGACATTTGATTACAAACCATGGGATAAGAACAGACCCCGAAAAAATTGCATGTATTCAAAAACTAAAAATTCCAGAAACACAAAAACAAATAAAGTCATTTTTTAGGCCTTGTGTGATATTACAGAAAGTTTATTCCAAACTTTTCAAAATTGACAAAACCTCTTACGATCAAATTAAAAAAGAACGCTAAAGTTGAAAACAATGATACAAAATATAAAGAAGCGTTTGATCTATGTAAAGAAATATTGACAAATCTCCCGTTATTGCAACATCCAGACTTCTCGAAAGAATTTATAATAACAACAGATGCGAGTAATTATGCACTAGGTGCAGTATTAAGTCAAGGAATTAGCAATTATATTTGCTATAAAGAAATTTCGTCCATATATATGGGGAAACAAATTTACATTAATTACCGATCATAAACCATTAATTTGGCTTCACAACTTAAAAGAGCCAAATGCAAAACTTGAAAGATGGAAAATTAAACTACAGGAGTTTGATCATGAAATTTTACATAAGTGCGGAAAATATAATACAAACGCAAATGCTTTATCCAGACTTGAACAAATGGAAGTAAATATGACAACAACTAAGGAACTAGAAAACATTTTAGAAAATTCATCAATTGTTGAAAATCAAGAATCAATTCCAATTTCCACAGTTGCCTTAGATATTCAGAAACATCAAATAATTTTAAAAGAATGGTCTAATAATTTAAAAGTAGAAAGAATAATTAAGAACGAAAAAGAAATATTTATGGTACATGTGAACACAGATAATATGATAAATGACACCATTCAGTTTTTTAGAACTTACCTTTTAGGAAAAAAATATTTTATCTATTGTTCAGACAATATTTACAAAAATTTATGTACAATTGTAGTAGAAAGATTTAACAACAGATTACAACTAATTCGATGTACTAAACAAGTTAAAGAAATAACTCATAAAGAAGATCAAATAAGAATAATTAAACAAACGCATAAAGAAAATAACCACCGCGGAATTACCGAAACTTATAACGAGATTAGAAGACAATATTTTTAGAGTAATTATCATAATGACATAATAAACTTCATTAATAAATGTCAAATATGCCAAAAGGTTAAATATGATAGAAACCCTCTTAAAGATAAATTAGAAACAACCGAAAAAATTTGGAAACCAATGGATAAAATTCATATTGATGTCTTCAAAATTAAAAATAGAATTTTCTTAACTATAATAGATAGTTTTAGTAAATACTTGCAAGCGTTTGAAGTTAGTCCAAATCAGCAGTAGAAATCAGTAATGCATTAATAAAATATTTTAGTATTTTGGGCTTACCTAAAAATATTGTCTTTGACAACGGCAGAGAATTTGATAATTAAATTGTAAACCAACTCTTAAAAATTCATAACATTAATGTTCACTTTACTACTGCAAATCACCCTCAGGCAAATGGAGAAATTGAAAAAGTACACTCAACATTAATTAAACATATTAAAACTCTACAAGACAAAGAAAATTTTATGGAATTAGCCGTCATGTTTTACAATAACTCTATAAAAAACATTACTAAAGTAAAATCAGTAGAAGCATTCTTTGGTCGATACAACGAATTGAAGATAGACGACAAAGAAAACTAACTAACTAACTACAAACACCAAATAGAAGAAATGAATAAATTACTACAAATGTACAACAACAGCACAAAAAAAAAGTTGTAGAAAAAGAAAACGTCAAAAGAACAAATAAAGTTTTAAAAATAGGTGATAAAGTCTATATTAAACTTAACAACAATAAAAGTAAAACTAACATTGGATATAAGGGTCCGTTCAAAATTGTTGATACACTAGAACATGGTAAAATTAAAGTTGAAAATAATAAAGGAAAAGAGTTTATCACTAACTCAGTAAAATCTGTAATTACAGATTTGCCATCACCATAATCGGAGGATGGAGCGAACTAACCAAGGTAGAAGAGAAGTTACCAATTTTGGCAGTTAAAAATGAACTACTATACAATAGTCACAAGTCGGCGACAATAGTTTTTAAGTAAGATTATATTGATACGATGGAAGCATGGGGCAGGTATAAGACACAAGAAAAGGATTTAAAATTAACTACAAATTTTACAATAGAAATGTGGAACCTTATTTACGTAAAGGAACGTAAAATAGAACAAATTATGCAATTAATATTCGGCAAACAAAAACAAAAAAAGAAGACTATTCAATTTTGTTTGGAATTGCTATAAGTGCTCTTACTGGCAATCTTGATTATGGCGAAGGAGAAAAACTAGAATCACAAATACAAGAACTTTATAATAATCAAAGGTTAACCATAGAGACTCCAGTTGAAATATTCAAAATTGTTAATGAAAGCATTAATTCTCTATCTGACCAAATCAACAAATAGAATGACATTCTTCAAAAATTTATCAATTTATGTGAAAATCAAGTTGAAGATGAAATACAACTACACGTTAGAGCCTTATATGTAAGCTTAGTATATGAAGAGTTACAACAATTGCTTTTAGGATTAACACTTGCAGGAGAAAATATACTATACCCACCATTATTTGAACTTTCAAAATTAGTTGAGATATTAAACAATATTAAAGACCTTTCATATTTCTTGCCTTTTCAAACTAAGATAAATGATTTATTAAGTATTGAAAATGTCATGGACATTTCATTTAGAGTTAAGGAATATTATGTTTTATTTAAATTAAGTGTACCACTTATAAATAATTTTAAGTTTAAACAGTTTGCTGTTTATAATATTCCAATAGCAACTCAAAATCCAAAATATCGCACCTTACACTTGGCAAATAACGTCATTGCTTTAAACGACAACAAATATATTATACCAGACAGTTGTAAGTTGTTTCATAATTTTTACGTTTGTAAATATCTTTTAGAACATGAAATCAATAATGAATCGCCATGCGAAATTAAAATACTTAACAACTATAAAAACTTATCAAAATGTTTATTTGAATTACATGAAACTACAACTATAAACTTTTTAAATGCTAAAGATATTCAATTCTTTTATTTCCCGATAGAAACAGAAGTCATAGAAAATTGCAATAACTTGATAAAAAATTATTACATAATTGGAACATTTTATCTTGAACCTAACAACTATTGTAAATACAACATAAATAAAACATTTGTTCAAAATGTTTTATATAAAGCAAATACAACCAATTTAAAATTTACAAAATTTGATAATACTATTCATAATTTTAAAAATTTGTCAATGAAAACTATTACTCCAATTAATGTAAAGAATGAACTAAATTTACAAAAATATACTTTCATCTATATGTAAGTACAAAAATATACTTTCAACTATATGTTAACTAATAATTATTTTATATTGTATCCTTATCATTGTAATATTGATCATATTAATTCGTTTTCTCAAAAAAGATATTGTATAAAAAATAAAATGGATGTAATTGAATTGAAGGAAATAGACGCTTCAATGAAATTTGCAGATAATTAAAAATTTAATCTATAAATTTCATCCAGTCGTGGAGGTGTTATATTATAAGGGAAACACTTGTTATTATGTTAACCTACTTAATTTATTATTTTATGAAACTGATACTGTGCGTGACTTATCTCAAATTGTTGTGCCTTGAAGATCTCGCATACCATAATGCATCCACAATACGCTCACAATAGAAATACTACAAATATCACGTAATGTTATTGAGATAATCAGTTATCTCTTAGTATATAAGAAATTGTATTACCATATGTAAAACAGTTCTAATTAGGTTTTAATAAAGTCGTTAACGTAATTTTAATGAACCATTTTTATTTTACTTGTTACCACAATAAAACTTATAAATGGTAAATGGTCACTTTTTAAAAATTAATTGCGGAGAAACGATTTATTGCATCAAATTTCAACAAATTTGAGGACACAGATTGGACTTTTTTCTACAATGTTTGAAAATATTATTCAATTATATTTAGCCATTTTCTTGCTGAGTTTGATGCTGTGAATCCTTATAATAGCGCAACTATTCTCCCCTCTTAAAATGAAATTTGTTTTTAATAGCTGTGTAGTTATGCATTAACCAGCAAATTCGTTTTTGATTACATCTATAAATTATAAACAAAAAAAACATCTATAGCTTCCCCAGAATTTGAACTAAAGACTAGTACCAATAGCAACACCTTGAACAGATTTAATAGTATTTTTAGAATCAAAGAAGTAAAAAGTATCTTTAACTAATTTCAAACGCAAACAAAATGAAAAGAAAACTACAATGTAGAATTAAGAATTGTCGGTTTAGTATCGATTAAAAAATAGAAAGTATATTGAGTTTATCTAAGAATAAATAAGAAAGAACAACAATTTAAATTCAAACAACCTGCCACTAAATTGTGCATGTATAATATAAAAAAAATAAAAAACAATCTAGTAAGGTGAGCAACAAGTTTTAGAAATTATGTCATGTTTGTTAGTGTTCTTGTTTTAATATTTGTCGTTCTAATATTTTTCAAAATATTAGATTCAGTATAATTATTTATAGTATGTCCATAGATATAGTGTCTTTTAATCTATAAACATAGGAAACGTTATTTATTTAAAATAGCGCAGCATACAACTTAGTTTGCATTTGTAGAATAAATCAATTAACAATACTACACTTACATATCCATAGAAGAAATTCTCCATTTTTCCAATTGGTTCATATTGAAAATAGCCCCAGTTACTTTTCCACTACTTCCAAATGTAATTTCAGTTTTCAATAAACATCTTGTAGAATAATCATTGAACGGTGTTGATGCGTGAGTGAATGCATGGATTAATTTCACAGCATCTTTAATACGCTCGCTATTAACATTAGGATTAAATCCCAGATAAAGTAAATGATTTAATGCGTGGAGATAATTAGTTGTTTTGCCTGATCCACTTTCACCTCCAAGAACTATATTCTGCGGAATAATATGATGAAGTGCATCTTGATAAGCACTATCAGCTATAGCATAAATATGCGGCCCGTTATCAGATCTTGGTTTGCAGTTGTACTTTTGATGATACTAAAATAAATATAATTAGACTACTTAAAAACATTAATAGAAATTATTTAATTACTGTTTCTCCATATATATCTTGTTTTTCATTTGGATTAATTATTAGAAGAATATCCCCAATATAAGTTTGAAACTGCCCTTGCTTCATTCTAGCTTGCAGCTCTTGAATAACAGAATCTTCAGTAAGTCTATCTAGAGCAGCAAGATCCTCAACTTGCATTTTCTCCATATGTTCATCTCTTGATTTTTTTACAAAATTTTTATTTACTAACGTTTCACCACTTTTTGGGAATTTCTTTCCTTGTTTTTTAACATCTTGAAGAAGGCTTTTTATTTCTTGAGTTAACTACAAATTAAATATTAATTTATTTTATAACAAAATTTATTTTACGTACATGGTAATTATTTTCAGGAACCTCGGCTATAAAAGGATGTTCCATAAGCTCAACAATAAATGGTCTATGATCTGGATGTTTTACCAAACATCTAAAATTAGTTTTATAAATATATTATATATTTTAATATTTATCACATATTAAAATATATTAGTTACGTACTCGCTAATGAAGTCATTGAATGGTTCGCTCCAATTTGCTGGTCGGTAAAGTGTTGGTGGTGGATTTCGAACAATTTGAAACATTGCTCTAGTTGGATGCATGTCTTCAAATGGTGTTTTTCCATCGCCTAATTCAATAGCGGTTATGCCGAGTGCCCAAACATCTGCTCTATTTCCGTAACCGCTTTCCTCTTCGTCTGGGCTACTGATGACTACTTCTGGTGCCATCCAATATGGCGATCCAACACATGTATCACTTTTTCCTACAATATAAAATAAAATATATGAAAATAAATAAAAAAACATTAATAATATAAAACTAATTTATGTTTTAGACAAATTTAATAAATTAATGTTAGTTATATTTTGAATGTCATAAAACTTTACAACTTGTGCAATTTATATTTATTTTAAATAAGTTATTTGTTTCTTGAATTTATTTATTAAAATGTAAATTTTGCACCACAAATTTAGTAGACGTTTGTTTTGTTCTTTATTTCTGAAATAACAATTGTTATAGTTCTGCTCAAAGTTGTAAATTTATGATAAAAAACTTTTCAGTTATTTGCGGGTATATATTTTTTTTTTACAAAAGTATAAACAAAATTAAAAAAAACAAAATTTAAAGCACTTTCAAAATATCATTAAAAAAGTATTTTTTTAGTTTTTTTAGAATTTTTTTTAAACATTTTTTTGTTTTTTAAATTTGTGTACAAAAAATACTTATAAAAAGTAAGCTGGTTAATGTTCTTTTTCTTCTTCTTCTTTGTCAGCCATTCATACGCCACTGCTGGCGTCTTAGCCTCTTCTCTGCTTGTAATGCTGGCAACTTACATCACAAGGGACCTACAGTTTTAAGTGGATTCCGAACCACTGGAGAGAATTCATCACTTCTCAGAGAAGGTTTTAGCCGTAAAACCCCACCCTGGCAAGGCGGGTTGGGAAGTGGGAGAGCGTATAAAAAGTGAAAAGTATGTCACGGTATATGGGAATCGAACCCACGATCTTCGGTACAGCTAATCTCCATCCTGGCTGGCTAATGTTATCAGACTTATATTATTTTTCATTTATAATTACCCAAAAAAAAATTAAAATTTAAACAGCACAAGAAACTAACTTACAAGTTTTTCTGGTTTGAAAAAAAAAACTTACTTTTAAAAAACCCCAAAAAATATTTTTGTTTAATTATATATTATAACTCAAGAAATTGTCTAAAGTTAAAATTAAAAATGAAATTTCTAATTTATTTTCTTCTAAATTCAATTGTTAATTGCAAAACCGATCTTCACAGTTCAGCAATTGTCCGGATTATTGGAACAATGTTGTCAGATTTTTAGTATTTGCAGTACAGTTTTTCCATAACTGTGATAAGGAGTAAGACTAACTGAAAATTGTTTATACTATTTAAGTAGCAAACCTCATACAGCTTTTTAATCGTTTGATAGAATTATCGTATTTGGACGGTATAAAATTGTTGATCGTGGCGACACTACCGTATAGTAATTACAGTACTTACTAAACAAGGTACTATTATTATTGTATTAAAAATAAATAATGAAATTTAATTATAAGATATTTACCTGTTGGATAACCACCTTCTTAAATTAAAGCAAGCACAATACAACAACATTTAAGAGCTTAACATTAAATAGACAAGATATTATAAAGCTTTATGCACGGTTTTATATATAATTAAAAAAAAAAAAACAAGACAGTTTCATTATAGAGGTTTTATAGCAAATAAAAACTACCAGGCCGACTTAGAAAAGCCTAAACATGTTTCTATCAAGAATTTTATATTTAAGAATGTATTCAGGAAAAATATTCCAGTGTGCCAAACGACATTTTTGCATGTTTTGGGTATTACAAAAAACACTGTTCAAAGACAGGTATAAAACTACAGAAAATATGCCGTTTAAACGTAAAGGTGGCAACACCAGAACAAAGGCATGCGGTCAAAAACTTGATGCAGTTAAAACCTTAAAAAGCAAAACTGAAACTTATTATTGAAGGAGCAAACCTTCAAAATTCGTCAAAATTTATTTAAATGTAATGGCGCTATTACAAAATAAAATGTCAAGATCTAAGTTTAAAAGTAAAAGAAAGTTACTCCACAAACTGATGTGTATTGACCTGATTAAAAAAAAAAAAAAAAAAAAAAAAAACAGATTTAAGAAAAAAGAATAAACCCATAAGATAAAAGCTACAGCTTTTTATACGTTATTGAAAAAACATCGTGACAATTTACAAATTATATCGTTTGATTGACAAAGAACATATTACTCAAAGTTTTTGATTAAAAAATAATACAAGAAAACTATGTAAATATAATTTTTAAAGTTTCTCAAAATCACATTTGACAACTGAAAATGTTTTGTATGTATATCAATGGATGACATACCATAAAGGTTTAACTGAAATTGCCTGTGTCCTCTATCATAGAATTAACAAGTCACAATTGAAAATCATTAATTTTTTGACATTAGTGGCCAATGGGTGTGAGGGCCAGAACAAAAATTTTATAATGTAGTCATGCTATTAATATGATTGCTAACAAAAGCTTTTAAGAGTTGAATAGAAATTGAAATAATATTTCCTATTGTAGGCCATTCATTTTTACCTGCTGACCGAGCGAAAAATGATGTGAATCATTTCACTTTTTCTATTTACGTAAAGATCATATTATATGATCTAATAAATATGCTTAAATTCTACAAATTTTAAATAGTTGGCAAAAATTTATCTCAAGCTTTTTTGGTCTAAATTGTGATCTAAAAAACTGTTAGTAGATAGCGGTTTTATTAAACTTATTGCTAACTTTTTCTTTTTGAAAATTTTAATAGATAGTCATTTGTTGCAAACTTCATTATTCTAAATTATAATTTAAGAAATGGCTAGCAAATGACGCTTTTATTTAATTTAATTCAAAGTTCATTCTTCTTCTTCTTGGTGTGCTTCATCCGCTCCAGATATTAGCGATCATTATCACAATCTTCTCCTTGTCTACTGCACTCCAAAAAAGTTGCGGCGATGTCATGTCAAACCACAGGCGTAGATTTTTAAGCCATGAAATTCGGCGTCTTCTCGGGCCATTTTTTCTCATCATTTTTCCTTCCAGAATCAGTTGGAGTATTCTGTATCTATCACTCATGCCTCATTAGGTGCCTGAGATAATCCAATTTCCTAACCTTCACAGCTTTCAATACTTCCTATTTTTTGCCCAATCTCTGTTAAACCTCCTTATTACTAATGTACTCTTTCCATGAGATATTCAGGATACTTTGATATGTCCATAGTTCAAAGACCTCCAGTTTTTTCTCTGTATCTTTTGATAGGGTCCAGGATTCGATGCCGTACATTAGTGTTGAGAAAACGTAGAAGCGCAACATTTTGATCTTAATTTGCATGCTCAAGTCTGGGCTGTTGAAAACTTTTCTCGTCTGGATAAATGTCGTTCTCGCTTTGTCTATCCTGCGTTTGATTTCTACTAAATTATCCCAGAGTTTATTCACGCATGTACCTAGATATGTGTATTTATCCACTTGGTCTATAGTTTTGTTATTGAGAAGTATCGTCCGCTGTGATGGATTATCTTTACTGACAAGCATATATTTGGTCTTTTAGAGATTGAGATCGATTCCGTACATCTTGCTGACTAATTTGATCTTACACATCATCAGCTGAAGTCCTTGAGCTGTACTTGTCAATATAACAGTGTCGTTCGCATACCTTAAATTGTTAATTATCTCGCAGTTGATCAATATTCCTTCCTCCACTCCATCCAGCGCCTTCTTAAATATTTCTTCCAAGTATATTTTAAACCTGGTTGGCAAAAGTATACAACCCTGCTTCACACCTCTGCAAATTTGGATATTTCCAGTGATTTAGTCTTCAACTCGTACTTCTGTCGTCAGTTGCCAGTAGAGGTTTATTATTATGCGGATGTTTTTGTCGTCGGCTGCGGTGGTCTTGAGTATCTTAAGCAATTCTTTGTGTTTTACTCAATCAAACGCTTTGCTGAAATCTATAAAACACAAGTGTACCACGCAGTTAAGGTCTCTGCATCTCTGGATTAATACATTAAGCGCAAATAGTGCCTTCCTGGTACCCAACGCGTTCCTAAAACCAAATTGTGTTTCTTTAGTATGGTCTTCGCATTGTCGGTATATACGGCGGTGTATAATTTTGAGAAATATTTTAAGGGAATTGCTCATTAGGTATGCTTATAGTACGATGTTCGTCGCATTGCTTTGATGCTGGTTTTTTCGGAATATTAATAAATGTGGATTTGAGCCATTCTTCGGGTATCTTTCCGGTATCATATACTGCATTATATAGTTGATTTATGGCATTGGTGTATCTTCAAAACAATGGGGTTTTTCAGAAATCAAAATAAGATATTTTTTAATATATTACTGTATTGAATTTTTTTTTTCTTATTTTGTTATCAATATTATCAATTAAATTAATTTTGCAACACAACTATTCTAATATACATTTTGAATATTATTTTAATTTATTTACAATAATTGAGAACATTATTTTGTCATTTTATTTTTATATATATTTATTTATACTATTTGTAATATTTGTTTAATCATTTTATCAACCTATTTATCTTGTCTTTCCGTGGCCCTTCTTTGTGATGTTTCTTTGTCAGTCACTACTACAGGTCCAGTAGTGTAAAGGGTGTGTCCACGTTTATTGTCTTTTTAATCTGTATTATTGTATATTCTATATATTAAAAAAACAAACAAAAAAACAAACAAAAAACAAAAAAAAAAAACAAAAACAAAACAAGAGAACAATAAAAAAAATGATTCCAAAAAAGAATCGTCAAATGCAACAAAAATAGAATTAAAAAAATTAGCAACTTTTTATGATAAAATACGAATTCAAAATAAATCAATAATAGAAAAAATCTTGTTATAACCAACTTAAATACTAAAGTTAAAAATTAAAAATACCTGTGACTGTAACAAGAAAAATAATAAATTAATAATTAATCAAGATGTACAATTAGCTACAACAGATCGTACACATATGATGAAACATCTAACGCTAACACACTACAAAACCACCAATACAATGATTAAAACTAAAACCAGATACATCACATATGCACCAACAAAAAGAAAACTTTCCAGCACCAGTTAAAAGTTACCTTCAACGAGTTAATAATTATAATAATAATTATAATAATACTTTATTCACGGTATAATCTTACCATTTACATCTACATCAAATATACATAAACAATGATGTTTTATAATACAAAAATAAAGAATACATAAAATAACATTTATAAAAGCGCACATATTAAACATTAGTCAGCATGACTTAGCTGACTTTTGAACGTAGATTTAGAGACACAAAATACATTAATATCAGTTGGTAAATTATTTGCAAATCTACACATTCTACCGAGTGGATTGTTGAAACCATAATTAGTAGAATGGGTAGAATAGCGAAATAAAGAAGAATGTCTGCTATGTCTATTATTAGGTGCTACATGAAATGGAAGAGTACCAAGTAGCTCTGGACAATCAATCTCAGACATAATTAAATTACGCAAGAACGACAAATCAGCTCTTTTGCGGCGAATCTTCAATGGCGGTAGGTTGTACAATGAAGCAATGTAGCAGTAATCATAATTTACAGATAATATGCCGGATTTATAAGACAATAAATGACAAAAAAAAATTTGAATTTGTTCAATACTACGATTATAAATTTCATAAACAGGACTCCAAACTGACGGAGCATACTCTAAATGCAAACGCACCAAAGCACAATATAAAAGTTTTAGTGTACTGGCTGATAAATCCGCGGACATTCTATATACAAATCCTAACATTTTTATGGCACGATTGCACATCATGTTTATATGTTCAACAAATGTAAGTTTATGATCAAAAATAACGCCTAAATCTTTTATTTGTTTTACTTTGTTTAACACTTTAGTGTCAATTATATAGTTAAAAGAAACTTTACTTAAAGTTCTATGAAAACTTATTGAAAAACATTTATCAGCATTAAAAAATAATTTATTAATAAAACACTAAGTATTTATAGAATCCAAGTCCAGTTGTAAAAGATGGCTTCTATACATTTTTAAATCATCCGCAAATAAAAGAAATGACGATGAATTAATATACTGCGGGATATCATTAATGAAAAGCAAAAATAAAATTGGTCCACAATGAGATCCTTGAGGAACACCAGATGAAACAAGAATGGGCTGTGACAAAAAGTTATTAATTTTTACACACTGCGTGCGATTTTTCAAAAAGCTGAATAACCAGGAAGTCACATCATGATGAAATCCCACAGCACTGAGCTTGGCAATCAAAATATTATGACTCACACGATCAAACGCCTTTGAAAAATTGGTGTAGATTGAGTCAATTTGTACTTTAGATTCAAATGCATTTAAAATATCATTTTCATAACAGAGTAATTTAGTAAGTGTGGAACGCCCTTCACGAAATCCATGCTGCTCTTCTATTAAGATGCTTTTGCACATCCATTGCAACTGACCAGTTACAATTTTATCGAACAATTTAGGTATAGCAGATTGAATGCAAATGCCTCTATAGTTAGTGAGATTCTCTTTGGCTCCAGATTTAAACAAAAGCGTAATATAGCTTTGTTTCCATATTTGAGGAAATTTAGTTTCATTCAATAAAGCATTGAAAAGTAAGTGCAATGGCTTTGCTATAGAATAAATGCACTTTTTTAACAGTAAAGAAGGAATGCCGTCGGGTTCAACGCTTAAATTACATTTAGGGTTTTCAATTCTCTTAAAAACATTACACAAACTAATAGAAAATTTTGAATGTATTACGTTATTATTAAAATTAAACAATGGAGTTGAATGAGTTTCGTTATCAAATACTAAAGAAAAAAAATCTGCAAAATTAGTTACAAAGTCGTTCCCATTATTACAAGTTTGATCTTTATAATGCATTGTGGCAGGAAAACCATAAGTTTTTTGTTCTCATTAACAAATCTCCAAAAATGTTTTGGATTATTTTGAATTTTATTTTCAGTTTGTAAAATATATTGCTCGTATTGATGTGCACTAAGATTTTTGCACGTAGTACGAATAGATTGGAATTCATTATAGTCCGACAATAGTTTTAAAGATTTATAACGTTTGTGTACAGTTTTCTTGAGTTTAGTAAGTGATATCAATTCTTTGTTGAACCAAATAAGAAAATTGCTTTTACGACACAGTTTTTTAGGGACAAAACCATCAATTACATAATCGATTACAGAGTAAAATACATCAAAACACATATCAATATCACAGTTTTAAATTTGGCAGTCCAATCAACATTCAACAAATAATTATTGATTGCGTTGTAGTCGGCAAGTTTAAAATCATTAAAAACATAATTACAATTTAAAATATCACAGGTAGTATCACATTTTATAGTTAACAAATACGCAGTATGGTGTTGGCTTAAATTTATGTAATAGGAGAAGAAGCTAAAAAAAAACAACAAAGTACGCTCAATGCCATGTATATTGGAACTTACTACTTGGACAAAGAATGTTAACAATTTTTAATTTTATCTGAAAAAAGAAACTTCCAGCTCAAAAGCAATAATAAGTAGAAGAACTATAAGGAAAAACAAAGAAAACGCATAACAAAACACACCATCAAATTTCTGCACTAAAATATTCAATCAATAATACATCCATACTTTTAATTACTTTATTAACCAAAATAGTAATCTCCAAATTATATTGTTGTCTGAACTATGACAGACCACAACAGAATCAAAGGAATACAAAATTGACAACTTAAAACTAACATGTTCCTTCTGCAGACGCAAAACAGAGCATAGTGGTGTAGCTACATATGTAAGAAAAGAATTTAAAACAAATGTTAAAAATATCAATATTTATACATCTTTACCACTCACTATTATCGTTGTTTGTATTTACAGACCAATATTAAAACGTTGGGGGGGGGGGGGGGAGAATTTACCAAACGTTTGTAATAAATAATGACAGGCAGAAAACACTAGTCATTTTAGTTTGTAAGTAAGTAAGTAAGTAAGTATGTGCTTTATTCAAAACTTTTAAAAAAGTGTAGACATTAGCATATATATATATATATACAGGGTGTCCGGAAAATACGTGTACAACGTTTGACGACAGACTCCTGACGTCAAAATAGGTCGATCTAAGCCGACTTAGTTATATCCAAAATTGTCTCGTTTAGCCGGTAGAGGGCGTCAAAAAAAACAAAAGTATAACAAAGTTGAAAGTATCTATTGTAAGAAACTAAGTAAAACAAAAACATTACTTAAGCAAATGTGTAAAATGACCGCCATCTTGCTGAATACACTTATTAACACTCTTTAAAAAATAATATTGGACCCTATCTAATGTCTGGGGATTATTAAAATGGTTGCCTGCATTTAAAATCCGCTGCAATAAATCATCGCGTGTGTTTACCGGAGTCTTGTAAACTTCTGTTTTAATAGCGCCCCACAAAAAGAAGTCACACATATTTAACTCAGGAGAACGTGGTGGCCATTTTACTGGTGCATCATTGCCTCTTCCAATCCATCGGTTGGGATATTGATGATGTAAGTATTGCCGAACGGCAACGGAAAAATGGGGCGGGGCACCATCATGCATATACCACATTTCCCTCCGAAGTAAAAGGGGCAAATTCTTCAAACTTTTTCTCAAAACTGCCCGTTTCCCGAAGATGACGCTCAATATTGGCAAATGTTTGGTGGTTTGGTATTCGACGGTTAGGAAACCTCTCCATGTAAACCCTAACACTCTGACGCCCGTTTCCTTGACTAAACCCGTATACCAGGAGCATGTCAACTTTCTGAGAGTTTGTATAATTTTCCATTTTTAATGGTAAAATGAACTTGTAATTCAAGAATGTTGATCGTATACTTGAGTAAATTTCATAGACTGGTGACAATTTGTCAATAATTGTCAAATTATTAAACGCCATAGCAACAAGGTCACTTAAAAAATTATTGTTACAGGTAATTTCTTTTTAATATTTACAAATTTTTGACGCCCTCTACCGGCTAAACGAGACAATTTTGGATATAACTAAGTCGGCTTAGATCGACCTATTTTGACGTCAGGAGTCTTTCGTCAAACGTTGTACACGTATTTTCCGGACACCCTGTATATAAAAAAAATAATAATGTTAATAATAATAATAATAATAACTTATACAAAACATAAAAAGTGGGTATATCATATATAAAATAATACTAACAAATAACATAAAAATCACTTAAAATAGAATAATAAAATTAACCAGCCATATACTCTTCAATTGTATAAAAAATTGAATTTAGAAAATACTCTTTAGATTTTTGTTTAAAATTTTTAAAATTTGATAAAGCCTTAATATTAGCAGGCAATTTATTGTAAAATTTACACATGTTAATAAGATAAGATTTTGAATATAAAAATGTTTTAGAACTATTAGGTCTCAGAGAAACTTGACTTTTTGTATTGTACGTATGCACTACAGACCCATTTTTATAAATTGAGTTTTTATTTTTAAAACAAAATAGTACACTTTCATATAGAAATAAGTTGACCACAGTAAAAATAGTCAATTCAATAAAACTTTCTCTACAAGATAGCAATCTTTTTAATCAATTAATAATACGTATAGCCTTTTTTTGTTGCAACAATATTTCATCAAGGTGCGTGCTGTTTTCCAAAAAAATAATATTATATCTTATTATGGACTCAAAATAAGAAAAATAAACTGTTTTTAAAGTTTTTAAGTCAAGTGAGTATTTGAGTCGTCTAAGTATAAAATTAGCAGAATTTAATTTATGCTTAATATAGTCAATATGAGTTGACCAGTTTAAATTAGAATCAATATAGATACCCAAAATTTTACCATTTTCACAAGAATTAGGAATAACACAATGATTTCCAAATTGAATTATCTGAGTTTTGTCAGTATTTAATTTTAGTTTATTACAAACGCACCATTTATTAATTTTGTTTGTACAATTATTAATTTCATTAAGCAGCTCATTTGGAGAATTACTAGTTATACAGGCACTTATGTCGTCTGCGTATATTGTTAAAGGGTAATCTATATAATCCGTTAAATCATTAATATAAATTAAAAAGAGCAACGGACCCAAAATAGATCCTTGGGGTACACCTATGTTAGTAGTTATAGTATTAGATATATAACTTTTTCCGTCCAAAAATACCTCTACAAATTGTGTTCTGTTCTTAGACCATAAACACTTATAGACACGCCGTCTGGCGACACAGCGTACCCAACAAGACCGGGGAGTGTGACGTAACGCGTGGGTAAAAACGCACAGTTAGATATAGCATTAGGCTTGTTATTGAAAGCGTGAATGAAATAAATTATTTAATCATTCAAATTAAAATATTGATAAATCCTTTAATTAACTGAGACTAACTAATTACTCTGTAATTAATTAATATTGTTTATTTTACACAATATTGATTATTTGATAAACAAATTAAAATATATATAATTTTACTTTTTTACCTTATTCTTAATCCTATTCAAATAAAATTAAAGCATTACATACAAATTTATTCTATCAAAATAAATAATTATTACGAAATAAAAAATAATTTTATTAGTTTATAAATTTAACATAATATATAATATTATATATAAAGCTTCAAGTAGGTCACGTGGTAAAATAAATATTTAACAAATATTGTTTGTATAACACAATATTACAGTTTGTGTAACAAATAAGAATATTAAAAGTAAAAATCAGATAATAATTTTGATAGACATATTTATTGTCTCTTAAAAAAATTGTTTTTGATAATTTACTACTTACTCTGTTCGAATTTTTATACTGCTATAATACTATATAATATTTGTTTCAAATTAATTGATTATTAGTTTTTATTCAAATAATCACTGTAATGCAATATTTATTGACTAATAATTATGATTAAAAAAATAAATTGTGTTAGTTAAAATAACTTGTTACGATTTAAAACAAGTTTAATTTATAATCTTATGCCCAACATTATTTATATTAAATCAATCATAAAAAATATAAAAACAAACAATAATGAATAACATCAAAATATAAATTTATGGTTAATCGTATCAAAGTTAACTTATAATTAATTTAATTAATAGTAAAATAAATACTTACAAGTGAAATAATATATCAGACCTATCGTTCTACAAAATTATATGCACAGCATGATTGCATGATTAAAAATTGTAAAATTAAACGGCTAGATTTAAGATTAAGATTCAAACCTTATTGTACCTGTAACGGCATTCACATTCGGCTGGCCATTCCCACGCTACACGTCATGCACTTGCTTGGTGTTGGCTTACCTTCTATGCAAGTGAGATATACTACAGGGCGTGTCTATAAGTGTTTATGGTCTAAGGTTCTGTCAGACAGATATGTTTTAAGTATCTGAAGAAAATGTCCGCGTATTCCTAACTTTTCTAATTTATAAAATAGTATTTTGTGATTCACCAACTCAAAAGCTTTTGACATGTCGTAGTTAATACTTGCTGTAATTTTTTTATCATTAATGTTATTATAGATGTTTGTTAAGATGTTGTCTAAAGCAGTTGTTGTTGACTTAGTCTTTCTGAACCCATGCTAGACTGAATTTAAACAATTAATAATATTTAGAAAATATTGTAAACGTGTAAATAATAATTTTTTAAATATTTTTGATTATGAGTTTATTAAAGATATTGGTCTATAGTTTCTAACATTTTCTTTATCCCCTTTTTTGAAAAGTGGCATAATTTTAGAACAGCGTAATAACAAAGGAAAGCTTGCAATTGAAAAGTAATGATTAGCCAAATGTGTTATTAGAATAGGTATTTCATCTGTTCCAACCGATTTTGCTGATTTTAAAGATGAAATTATTTCTTCTACTTCTTTAATAGTAACTGGATTAAGGAAAATTGAATTTAAGACAGTAGTTGATTGTTGCGAATTTAATATAGTTAAATTATTGACAGCGGGAAAAATTGGAAGTTTAGCAAAATGTTGATTAAATTCATTTGCTACTTTAGTTCCTGATTCAATTAACTTTTCATCCACTTTTAAAATAATGTTACTTATTTGTGATTTGGTTTTCTTGCATTCGTTTTTAACAACGTTTTTATTTTATTGTTAGAATCTAATATTTTCCTATTTAAGTATTTAAATTTAGCTAATTTTAAAGATTTACCAAAAATACGTTTATATATTTTGTAGTATTTACGTAAAATTAAGTTATTAGGAATCAATTTAATTAACATACTAATTTCTCTTTTTGTTTTGCTAAATTTTTTAATTCCTTTAGTTATCCATTGTTTTTTATTTATATTATTAGTTAATCTTTTTTTAGGATATGCAATATTAAAAACATCATACAAGAGCTTATAAAAACATTCTATTTTACTTATAGAATGATTGAGTTGATCCCAATTTATGAATTTAAGAAATTCTAAAAAATTTAAATTATTTTTGTTTGAAAAAACTCTTCCAATACGATAAAGTTTATTTTTTGCCTTAACTTTGTTTTTATTAAATTTTAATTTTAAATAAAGCAATTGAACGTCATGGTCGCTGAAATCAATTTCCATATTAAAAGCCATGCTATCAAAATCTTCTAACAACGTTACTATATTATCAATGTTAGTTTGATATGTTTCTGTTTTTCTAGTGGGTTCGTGTATTCTTAATTGAAGAGCAAATGACTGAAACAGTGCACATAATTGGTCTGCTTCTTTAGTTTTGTCTAAAAAGTTAACGTTAAAGTCAGAACATAAAACTATATTTTACAATTACTTATTGATTCTAAAACAATTTCAAGAGCAGTTAAATAAAATTTATAATCATTTTTTGGAGTACGATAGGATGATATAATAACGGTTTTATAGTCAGTTAACATAATTGCACAAGTTTCAAAATGAATTTCTTTGGAATGTATATCAATTTCTTTATAACTAATGTCGTTTTATTATTAGTATCATTGTACCTCCACGCGTAGATAAAGTTCTACTAAAATAAGCAGCTACTTTAAAATTCGAAATAGATATAAGACTGCATTCATTAGGCGATAGTCAATGTTCATCAATACAAATTACACTTACGTTACTATTACAATTTAAAAATACTTCCAAATCTAAAATTTTATTGCGCAAACTATTATTATTTAAATGCATTATAATTAAGTCACTGTTTGTTCTAAAAAAGAACTGTTAATATTGTCGTTATAAGAATAAATTTTGTTATAGTTATTGTAATTAACATTATGATCACTACACTTAACGCTATCTTCATTACTATACTTATTGACATTATTATTTTTATTACTATCGTTGTCGTTATCTTCATCAGTATTAGCCGTAGGTGGCAGCAATATAAGATTATTAATAGTTTGTATATTTACTAAATTATCTAAGTTAATATAATCAAGTAGTTTTAAGTTATCAGATTTCCTTTTGAATCAATGAATAGATTTTTTTAATAAAAGTTATTTTTTCTGTTTTGTTAAGGAGGTTTGAAGTTGTATGATTATTTATAATTATTTTGTTTAAATCTACACATGCTATTTTTTGTTTATATTTATGTTCTTGAATAATTTTTGATAATGTTTTATTGATAACATTTTTAAATATATTCATAGTAGGACGCCGAATAAGTGGTATGCTTACAAATATAGAATTTGTTGACTTTAGGTCACAAAGAATAGATTTGATATGTGGAATTGAACTATTGTATCCATTTATAGCATTATTACTGCCTGCCATAATTATAACATAATCTGAATTTGAAAAATCTTTAACTAGTGATTTTATTCCAGCAGTTACCTGCTCAAATTTGGCGCCTGGTTTAAATAAGACCTCAACTGAAAAATTCTTAAAAGTACTTCTAAAATATTCAACCATGTTTCTTCCAATATCTTCGGCTAATATCAATACCTTTGGCTTCTTTAAACATTTGCTTTCTATATTTTCTATTAGATTCATTTTCATAAAATTTTGATATGATATCTTATTGTCGTTGGCAATTTGTGGTTCCTGTAAATTGATGGAATGCACTTCTACTTCTCCAATCGGGCGCACTGTATTATCTACTTGAATTGACGATACGAAGAAGTTATCGTTAGAAACAGTTTGTGATTCCGTATTTACTAATTTGTTCTTAATTTCAATTTCATAAGAATTTGATAGTTTCTTCGAAAATTTACAGTTGCAAGAATTGTTCTTACTTTTACTTTTATTTTGTCTCAATTTTGCAATTGACACTTTTAAAAAACGTTTGTTATCTTCTAATATTTTAATTCTGTTTAGTATTTGAAAATATGCATTTTTCTTACATTTATCAGTAATTGATTTATCATATATATATATAACTCGAGTTTAGAGTTTCTTTTAATTTAATTGAAACAATTTCTTTTGTTCCTGATTTTGAAATGCCCAGTTTTTCTAATTCCAATTTGATATCCTTTACTTTCATATCAGAGATTTTCTTATTCGGCATATTTATTAATTATATTTTACTTCACAAATTGATATTTGACAATTTATCTGACAATAGATTTTTATTTTTGTGTTTTCTTTAATGTCTTATTATTTTGTAATGTTTACACGCACTGCTCACCCTTTAACTTATTGCTTATCTATTTTTAGTTTTTTGAATAGCAATAAATCAATTAATAATAAAATATTTATTGTGTACACCAAAAACACGTGTACTCAAAAATTGACAGTTTTTTAGTAACAATACACAAAAAACTAGTTAAAACTTTAAAATTTTAAAGCGGAGGAGGGGGGGGGGTAGACTTGTAGAAAAGAAAACTGATTTTACTTTTTTTCAAAAATCATTTGAATGAATCAAAAGACAACTTAATTAAGAATTTTTTTTATACAAAAACAAATGTTAGTAAATTGCTTGTAAATCTAACACACAACGCTAGAAGAGTGGAGGGGAGAGAGAATTTAACAAACGTTTGTAATAAATAATGATATGATAGATAGAAAACACTGCTCGTTTCAGTTTCTGGTAAAAATATGTTGCATTTTACTACCAATACACAAAAAGCATGTAAAACTTTAAAGCGTGGGGAGAAGGGGCATTAAAAATATAAATCCTTTTTTTGAATACAAATTTTAGTAAATTGCTTGTAAAAGTAATACCGATACGTAAGGAGAGAGGAGCAGATTTAACAAACTTTTGTATCAGTGACAAACAGAAAACACTGCTAATTTTAGTTTTTGATAAAAATTTGTTCTATTTTAGTACCAGTACAAAAAGCATGTTGACGGCGGGGGAAGGAAGAAAAAAACTTAATAATAAATAGAAAAAAAAAACCAACCGATTTTAATTTTTTATAAAAAATAATTATTCTGCATTTTAGTACACCATAAATCATAAAATTGGGGGAGGGGGTAAGAATTCCTCAACTAATAAAATTATAAAGAAACAATTCCTTGATAAACTGACTAATAAACAAACAAACTTTATTACAGGTGGTGACTTTAACATCTATCTTTTAAGTAACAGCACAGAGAATTTATTGCTCTGTTAAACTCTTATGAGTTAGAGCCATATGTAAAAGTAGCCACAAGAGTTACACACCATTCTGAAACTTGTATAGACAACATTATTTCAAGTTTGCCAAATTGCAGTGTTAGCGTATTAAAGACGCATACATATATCAGATTATTATGGTTAAAAACTCTCGCTTAAAATAGACAACACTACTTCTCATTATACCACAAAATATTATTATAGTCAAAACCTGTCGGACATTAATATTGCAAAATTTTGTCTTAATCTATTATCTCAATATTGAACACCAACCTATAGACTATCGGATGTAAACTGTAAATGGAAAACGTATTAAAACATATATTTCTGTTACATTACAATGAATGTTTTTTAATAAAAAAATATAAAATTAAAAACAAAACAAATAATAATATATATTGAAATACTGAAGTGGAAGCCTTGAGGCAGGAATTAGACATTTTAGATATGCATAAACACGATGCTTTGCTTATAGCTAACTACAAATTTGTAAAGCACAAATATAACAAACTGCAACTGCAGATTGTAAATTTAAGACAACGTGGAAAATCATTAATAAATTATAGCCGTCAAAAACAAGCAAGTAATTTTAATGAATATTATGTTAAGATAGGGTTTTCCAATAAGAAGTTTCATTTTGATATTAATAAAAAAAAACGGGTATTTTGTAAGAAAAATCAATAAATGTTTATTTCATTGTAAAGAAGAAGGTATGCCATTAACATAAACGTCGTCCACATCAATATCTTCCAATTCCGGCCATAAAAAATCATTAATCACCGTTGCACCAGCTTCATTTTTGAAAAAGTAGGGCCCAGCCCAAAAACCGCACCAAACAGTGACACGTTGAGGATGCAATGACTTTTCAACAATCATTCTTGGATTTTCTGAGCCCCAAACGCAATAATTCTGCTTATTAACAAAGTCTCCGAGGTGAAAATGGGCTTTTTTCAACACTACGGGCTACATCAACAATATTCTTATGTGTTTTTAAGCTGTGCACACAAAAAAAAATCCCATTAAGATGATTCCGCAAACGCACCGTTTTCAAGATACAAGGTGAATAAAATTATTTTTATTCTATTTTTTGACGATATCTCAGGAACTGTTTGAAATATAAAACTCAGCTTTTGTACACATCTTAGCATTAGTATTAGCTACTTTTTAAGGGATTATTCAATTTTTTTCATGAACCATTGACGGAGATTTTAGGGTTGCGTGAGGTTTTTATGGCTCTAATTTCTATGACACTTGGGAAATTGGCATTCTGAAAACATATTGTGAACCACCAATATTTTCTACACAAAAAAGGTACTCCTAGTCAAAAACTATAACGTAAACCGTTTTAGAAAAATTCGGCATTTTATGATGGAAAACATAAAAAAGTAGCAACATGTTTTGTTTTTGATAAAAACATTTGTTTTTGATCTAGTCGTCAGCGTTCATGCATTTGTTTCATGCATTTGAGTTATTGACAATTGTCGTTTAGTTGTTAAATAACCTTTTTTCAAAAAAAGTCAATATCGCGGGAACTTATTATCTTTATTACCCAATTAATTTGCCCATTTTTAGTATTTTGCTTGCGTGGTGATAGCAAAATGAATAATTACACTAATGCGAGATGTGCAATATGCATTTTGTTTATGGCGTTGCCAATGGAAATGCAGCAAAAGCTCGTCGAATATATCAAGAAAGGTTTTCAAACCGACTGGTATTAAATGAAAGAACATTCATTCGTATTCACAAACGTCTACATCAAACTGGAAGTGTACATAAAAGAGCGGATTTTCTCCCATATATTGACTATGTGTCAATGGTTTTAAGAAAGAATTGCACAAAATCCTCGATTCTTAGAACAAGTTTTATTTTTGGACAAAGCAAGTTTTTCTTGCGATGCCATTATGAACTTCCATAATAATCAATAGTTCCATTCCATAATTATCTCAAAGTGTCAATACGGATTTTGTAAAGATATGTCTTCAACGGGAGCCGTGTAAGACTTCATAGAAAAAACAATTGATTGTTTTGAAAAAGGTCTCTATTTGATGGGTACTTTTTTAGATTTAAGCAAAGCATTTGACTCGGTGTCGCACTGTATTATGTTAAAAAAAACTGTATTCTTACAACTTTATGCCATTAAGCTGCAGATTATTAATGTCTTATCTATCTAATAGAAAACAGTGCGTAAAAATTAATGACGTAGTATCAGACTTTCAAGATGTTTTGCACGGGGTACCTCAGGGCTCCACATTAGGTCCTTAATTATTTTTAATCTACGTCAATGATTTTCCATATTACATTGAAAAAGGAAAAGTCGGGCTCTTTGCTGATGACACAACTATATCAATAAAAGATAAAAATCTAATCACAGAATCACAAAAGGCTAAAGATGCAGAAGTAAATGCTAAAGAGTGGTTTACTGCAAAACTTTGTTTAAATGTTAGTAAGACCATATCAATGGCGTTTACTAATAAGAAGGTCAATAAAGAATTATTGCATACTACTTCATCAAAATTTTTAGGTTTCTATCTTGATAGAGAGTTAAATTGGCATCAACATAGGGATTACATGACTAACATTTTAAGTAAGCATGTATTCTTAGTTTACAATCTAGCTGCTTTCATAAACTTTACAGCTGTGAGAACTGCTTATTTTGGTTTGTGTCAGCCTTATTTGCAATACGGTCTTATAATATGGGGACATTCTGCAATACGGCATAGACTTTTTGCTTTGCAAAGAAGAGCTGTAAGAATTGTTGCTAGTGTGGGATACCGAGAAAACTGCAAAGATAGCTTTAAAAAACTGGAAATTTTAACTCTACCATGTTTATATATATATTGGAATGCTTGTTGTATGTTTACAAAAACAAAAATTACTTTACTGCGAATTATCAAATGCACGCATATGATACAAGACAAAAAAATAATTTGAGAGTCTAAACAAATCGACTTTGCAAATGCCAAACAGGTACACGCTTTTACGGTTTAAAGTTTTTCAATTTGTTTCCAATCCATGTTAGAAATTCGTTTTATAAAAACTTCAAACAAAAAGTGAAAAAATGTCTTATATCAAAATCTTAATATAGTTGGCATGAGTTTTTATTGGACAATTTAAGAATGTATGTTTGGTAATGTTATATATGTAACTGTATTGTAATTATTATAATTATTATACTGTTTTTTAACTATTTTGTAATGAAATTATTATTTTTTATTTTTTATTTTTATTTTATATTATTATTGTTTATGACGAGTGTAATAAAATGTATTTTTTAAACAACACAATAAACTTGAACTTCATGTATGGGCCGACGAAAATCCACATGTCATAATTTAAGGCCATCATCAGCAAACATTTTCCGTTAATATTTGGGGAGGTGTTGTAGGAGACCATTTACAAGGTCCATATTTGTTGCTGTTTCGGCGTTCCGGTTCAATTAAGAAACAAAATGTGGTTCATGCACGATGGTGCTCCTGCACATTTTAGTCAATTCTTAAATGAATAGTATAGGAACCGTTGGATAGGTCGAGGAAACCCACAGGCTTGGTCTCCTCGATCTCCAGATTTAAATAATTTAGATTTTTTTTGTAGGGTCACTTAAAAAGTTTAGTTTACACTACATCATTTAATACTAATAAAGAACTAAGAAATCGCATTATTGCATCCTGCAAATACGATACGAAACACTCCAGGCATTTTCGAACGGGTACGTCAGCCACTAAGACGTAGGTTGGAAGCCTGCGTTACCGTAGGAGGAGGTAATTTTCAACAATTTTTGTGATTTTTTTTGTTTTTTATCTCATTGCTTAGTTTTGTAAAATAAAGGTTATGTGATCATGTTGCTACTTTTTCTTTCCGTTTCTGAGATATCGTCAAAAAATTTAAAAAAAATATTTTCTTTACACCTTGTATCTCGAAAACGGTGAGTTTGTGGAACCATGTTAATAGGAACTTTTTTTCTTATAATTAGCCAAAAAATCCCACCCTTTATTTTCCGACACATGTTTTGAAACACCTTGTATAATAACTGCATGGGATCGATAGTATAAACCATAAAATATTAATGAACATATTACACAAATATTGTATAAGAGGTTTTTGCCATAAACTTATACACTTTTACATAACAAACAGAAAACAAAAACCTGTTCTCAACACTGATTCAGAAGAAAAGAAACAATTTCATTCTAAATTTCTACCAATAAATACAGCAATACCACAAGGTAACATTGCTGGACCAATGTTGTTATAATCTATGTAAATGATTGACCCAATTCAATGTGCAATAACAATAGTGCAATGGTAAACCATGCTGACGATACAAATATACTAATTACAAATAAACATTACACTTTTGTTATTAGTGAAGCTGATCAAAATTTTTCAAAACAATATAACTTTAAATAAATCAAAAACAAACAGTATAATGTTTAAAACAAAACAAAGCAAATTTGATGTACCACCTGCAATCACATTAGATGGGACTCAATATGAATACAAAACAAATGCAAAATTTCTAGGTGTCACGTTGGACGAAAATCTGAATTGGAGTTTACTGATAAATGAAACGTTATTAAAAATTTTAAAAACTTTATATTCAATAAAAATTCTGAAACAATATGTACCATGTGATACGCTGAGGACTGTGTATTATGCAAATTTTTATTCCATTATGAAACATAGTGTGTTGGGGACACTCTTCACATACCAATCATATATTTAAAACCCAAAAAAATGTTATTAGACTAATGTCTACCAAAAGTTTAACGAAAGTTGTAGAAGTATATTTAAGTAAAATAACTACTTGACACTCCCAGCAGTTTACATTATAGAATGCATTCTGTTTATACTCAAACATAAAAACTATTTTGAAACAACAGTAACTAACCATGCTTATAACACCAGAAATGTTAAAAAGTCATTTACATATCCTAAACACAATCTTGTTGCTTTAAAAAAAAGCTCATTTTGCAATTGTATTAAATTTTTAATGTATTGCCTCTTTACTATCGTCAAATACAATCATACAGTGAGTTTGTATGTGAAATAAAAAAAGCTGTTAATTAACATAGAGCCGTATAGCTTACAGGATTTTTTGTGGCATTATTGTAAATTTATTATTAAACTTATATTATATATCTATTGTAATTTATATCAAACTATTGACATTTTTCTTATTTCTACTGTATATGTATTTATTTGTTATGCATGGTTTCATTGAAAAATAAATATTATTATTATTATTATTATTATTATTATTATAATTAGTTACCTGATAAGCGCAAATTTCAACTTCAATAAAATATTAATATTGTCATATTATACAACACTTTAACATTTTTGTCGTTTCCGATATGTTTCCTGAGAAACGTCAAAGCACATACAAAAAATGTCATTAAATAAATAATTAACTTTTATAAAAAAATAGTAATAAAAACAGTTAATTTCGGTTTTGTCATTATTATCAAATGCATTAGTTGCTAATCTATTACTAAACACGTCATTCATATAATTTATTCATTTCTACTAAAATGATAAAAGTGGTTCATTATTTGTTTGATGTTATCATTCCATTTCATTTGTAAATGTTGGATTAGAATGCGATAAATAAATTGAAAATGTTATGTAGCAGAACGATTAACAATGTAGATACTGAGTTTTTCACACCATACAGCATGCAGTATGTTGTATGGTTCGCAATCTTACACTTTGTTATTAGTATGCAAGTCATTGAAAAAGACAAAAATAAGTTATATAATAATTTAAAATTAAATTTTGTTACTGTACGTAGTGTAATTGTATCTACGTTCAATGATGAAATTGATCAAGAACTTATTGCTGAAATAAAGCATAATTATTTGGTCATATATAATATAGAGCTATCAGAGAAAGGTGTTGCTAAATTTAATGGACCGTATCATAATGTATATCATGAATTTATTACATATGAAGAAAGTAAATTATACCTTATCTATTTAAAAAGTATACAAGATGTAAATACTGTTTTGGAATTTATGATAAAAATATATTTCTGGCGTGCGAGAGATACGTTAGTTTACATCTTAAGAGATGATGTTGTAAATGATAATGTATTTCAATTATTATTATCATACAAGATTACAAATGTTGTGTTTGCATTTAGAAATGGTAGTATGTATATGTATTATCCATTTCCTAAAAAATATTGGGTTGCAATGAAAGAGCCACTTATTACATTTAACAATGTAAATAACTTAATGGGAAAAACATTAAGAATTGGCATGTTTTGTCAAGTAATGGATGCAATTCCTATCAAAAATGCTTACCAAGGAATAGATGGTTGGATGGCATCGTCTTTACTAAAATATTTAAACGCATCAGGAACTTATATTAGACCCAATGGTAGCAGTACCGGCTATGGCGTCAAAAGAAATAATAGCATAACTGGTGCTCTTGGTGATGTAGCTAAGAATAATACAGATATAGCAATGAATGCACGATTTTTACGAGTAGGATTTGATAACTTAATAGAATCGACGTATCCTCATGATAGAGATGATTTAACTTGTTTGGTACCGTATATCGAACCAATTAGAGAACCAAATTTTTTCAGCCCATTTCTTAGCGATGTTTGGATATTAATATTTATATTTAATATATTATTCATAATAATTTTTATGAGAGTTCGTGTATTTACAAGAAACAAATCAGCTATTTTGTATATGTTTGGAGCTTTTCTGGGACAATCAGTATTTATTAATAAAAAATTTAAGGTACTAATAATGATTTATATACTATATTCGTTTTTAATAATTGCGTTATACGGATCCAATTTTGTAAGCATGGCAACTGCGCCTAAAAATGCAACACAAATTAATACTTTTTCTGAATTAGCACAATATAATCTAAAAATATACACCTTAAAACGATTCAAACTACTGCTAGAAACATATGGTGGTGAAACATTAAAAAAAGTAATTTCCAACATAAATATTGTTGGTGAACATGAATTAATGGAATTACTTAAAAAACACGGATACTATGCGATTATTTGTAAGAAACGTATAGCCCAATATGCAGTTATTCAAAGATATAATAATCAAGGCGGGCGCACAAGGCATAGAATTATGAAAACAACTCCATTTCCAGCAATTGTTGCTTACATTCTCAAGTATGGCTCACCATTGAAGAATCGCATCAACCATTTTGTGCAAATTATGGTCGAGAGTGGCATACAGCAATATTGGATAGGTCTTAGTTTTAAAAGAATGTATTTGAAAGAAAGCCCATTTTATACCGAAATGCAAACAAATAATTCACTAACTATTTACGATTTAAAAGTAATATTTTTTTTATACTTAATATGTTGTTTAATTTCTGTGATTGTTTTTTTAATTGAATGTTATTGTGGTCATGTAATTTAGTACTTTATTTATATACATAATATATTATAATAAACTTGTAAATACAAAAATGTCTTACTAAATTGTAAAATAGTAGAATGTATTCATATTTCAAGTTTAAAATATAAGTCAGAGTGGTTGAAAATGATAAATGTTTGATTAAGAGAACAAAAAAAGGTTTATTTTATGAAAGATATGTCTTCATAAAAAAGAAAATTTAAATATTCAAATGCAATAGGTAAATATAAAATTTATAATTTTTTTTTTATCATAAGCGTATAAATATAAAGCACAACTTTATTAAATATTAAACCGCCGAGTCTGATACGTGTTTAAATTGCATTATAATATTTTATTGTAAAAAGTTACAATTTTATTATATTATATACAAACTATTCACATCATGTTTGATTATTTTTGCGTCGTTGCAAGACGTATTTTTGACTGGTGCAGAACTTGTTAAGGTCCCTTTCACACGTAGATTCACAATTTCAGATTCAGAAACTTGGATTCCGGTGATACATACGTTTAATCGGGACCTTTCAGACGTGGATTCCAAATCGCGAATCTGTTGGGATTCTCCAGCAATTCCGAATTTGTTAGACAAAAAAAACGTACGGCTGAATAACTCAGTTATTTTTTAACTGATTTATACGATTCAAAAACCATTTTAAATGTTTTTTTGAGTATTATAAAGGCAGGTACACACATGTATGTTTTTATTTTTAATATATAGCCGTATTCTGAACTTTTTTTACAGCAATGTTAAATAACATTTCGAACGTTGCTAGGTTTCAGAGTTACCTTCAGAGTAGATATCATTATGTTAAAATAAGAAACTTTGATTCATCTCCATTAAATATGAAGAGAGGTGTGCCACAAGGTTCTGTACTTGGGCCACTTCTCTTTATTATATATACAAATGATTTTTTAAAAATTCTATAATGTATGCAGATGATACCTCTTTCCTGGTAACTTCCAACCAAGGTATACAACATCTGGTATCATCGGCAAACAACACATTACTAGAAATGAAACAATGGTTTGAAAAAAATAATCTTGTATTAAATACTAATAAGACCGTTTGTCTTAGATTCTTTGCCAATAATTTGCAACATGATCATAGCTTGTTTATAAAATGTGATCGTCAATCAGTAGTAGAAGCTAACCACATTTCCTTTCTGGGAATTAAAATAGATTCAAATTGTAATTTTAATTTTCATGTTGACTATCTTTGTAATAAACTATCGTTTTATTGTTTTGTAATGTGCAACTTAAGACATCAGGTAAATCGAGACAGTTAAATAGAGTATTCATATTGCAAAAAAGAATCGTACGATCAATTCTAGGACTACATCCTCGCATATCATGCAGCCAATCATTTCAAAAACTAAATATTTTAACGGTACCTTCTTTGTTTATATTTCAAGTATTGATATATGTAAAAAATAATATTCATCAATTCACTTTTTTAAGTAGTTACCATAATTACAACACAAGAAATCAGAACATATTAGAAATTCCTAAGTGTAAATTAAAAATTACAAAAAGAAGCATAGACACAGTAGGTGTCAAATAGTTTAATCATCTACCCGAAGTTATCAAGAAGTGTTCAATAAATATTTACAAACAAAAGATAAAAAAGCTTCTTATTAAAAAAGCTTATTATTCAATACATGAGTATGAAAATGAAATGTGGCAATAGCATCTGTATCTAGTTGAGTCTAATTCTGTTTTTAATTTGTTTTTTTTTATCATATTTTATAATTTACTTTTTACATATAGTTTTATACTTTTAAATGTTTATATTGTTCTATATTTTAATATGTTTTTATAATTTTATTTATTGTATTTTATACCTGTGTGTGTTTAAACTATTATTTGACTTTTCATATCCTTTTTGTATATTTGGCTACATGAATAAACGTATTATTATTATTATAGTTGCTATAACAACCAACTTAATTTTTTTAAGTGGCAACATACATTTTTTTTAATTTTTAAAATCTTCTTAATACAACCATATAAAATAAAAATATACTTTTATATTAAAATTTGATGAAAAATTTAAAAAACATATTTTTTTTAAATTTAAAATGATCGTAATTAAATAGTCGACAATGAAAATATTTTTTTTTTTTTGGTGTTTTTATATTATTATGGATAACAACAAACAAACTAAGCTCAAAAAACTTATGCTGGCTGTAGCTTGCTTAATCATGACATTAGCGATGCTGAGTTACAATTAATTGGTTACAGTTTATTCAGATGTGATCGCTCTACGTTAACGAGTCCTAAATTAGACGGAGGTGGTGTCTTAATTGTTATTAAAACTGGTTATAATAGTACTTTACTTCAGTGTTGAACATTTGTTTGTAATTATTAAGTTTAAGTTTGTATCGTATATTGTTAGTGCTGATTACTTACCACCTAACTCACTCTTTGATAAATATTTAGATAATTGTTATTCCGTTGAATCTATTGCTGACAAATATCCAAACAGCAAACTAATTTCAGTGGACGATTATAATCTACCCGCAGCGGCTTGAGTAAACGATGAGTTAGGTATAAGTGTTATTTGTAATGATAGTTGTTCTGCTCATTTTGTTGCTAACTGTTTCGGATTTCTAAACTGCACACAATGTATTTCTCTACCAAATCATAATGGTGTGTTCTTAAATTTATGCTTTACCAAGATCTGTGACATTTCTGTGGATGAATGAAAACTAATCCAAAATCATAATGCTTATGTAAAATGTGATACTAGCCGTGATATTTTAATGTGTAATTATGTTTTTAGTGATTTTAAATTTGCCGACTTTAACGCAATCAATAATTTTTTGCTGAATATTGATTGGTTTGCCTTTTTTTATAATTGTGTTGTTGATAATTGCGTCAATTTATTTTACTCTGTGTTGAATTTTGCTATTGATTGTTTTCTTCCCAAAAAACTGTGGCGTGAAAACAATTTTCAGTTTGGTTCTATAAAAAAATTGATTTCACTTACTGGACACAAAAAAACTGTTCATAAACGTTATAAATCTTCAAGACTTTTTGCGATTATAACGAGTTCCAATCAATTCCATGTAAAAATCTCAGTGCAAGTTACTCGAACAGAAATGAACATTCAAACTAACCAAAAACATTTGTTAGTGACACTAGAAAAACTAATGATTTCCCATCTACAATGTATTATAAGCATCAAACTTGCAGTAATGGAGATGACTATGTTAATAAACTTGCTGAATTCTTTTCTTCTGTTTACGATAAACAAATTTATCCAACTCCATTGTTTGAGTTTAAAAAAAACGTATTACATACATCATTTTCAATTAGTCTGTTGGATGTATTTTAAGGGATTGAGAACATTAAATGTAACTTTAGCACTGGGCCGGACTGCGCTCCATCTATGAGTAGCTAAATTTCCTCAAATTTGTAAACAAAGCTACATTATGCCATTGCATAAATCTGGTGCTAAGGAGAATAATACTAATTACAGAGGTATATGCATCCAATCTGCCATTCCTAAGTTGTTTGATCAAATTGTTACTGACCAAATACAATGGATGTGCAAAAGCATTATAGTGGAACAGCAGCATGGGTTTCGTGAGAGTCGTTCTACTCTTACAAACCTTCTTTGTTACAAAAATGATCATTTAAATGCCTTTGAATCAAAAGTTCAAGTTGATTGTATTTACACAGATTTTTCAAAAGCTTTTGACCGCGTTAACCATATAATTTTTATTGTAAAGCTCCGGGCATTAAGTTTTCATGATTCTGTTATTACATAGTTGTCAAGTTTTTTGGAAAATCGTATTCAGTGTGTAAAAATTAATAACTTTTTATTACAACCAGTTATGTTCAGGGATCTCATTGTGGACCAATTTTGTTTATATTCTTTATTAACGATCTTTTTTATTCTATTAATTCTTCATCTTTTCTTTTATTTGCTGATGATTTAAAAAATTATCGAAAAATATTATCTATCAATGATTGAATTAGTTTGCAAAATGACTTGGATTCTGTTCATCTATAGTGTCTTACTAATAACTTGTTGTTTAATCCAAATAAATGTGTTCAACAGAACTTTAAGTAAAGTATCGTATGGTTATACTATTGACAATAAAGTATTAGAACATGTTACACAAATAAAGGACTTGGGCGTAATTTTTGACCCAAAACTAACTTTTGTTGAGCATGTAACTATATGTGTAACCGTGCTATGAAAATATTAGGATTTGTTTACAGAATGTCTACTGATATATCTTCAAGCACACTCAAATTACTTTATTGCGTTTTGGTACGTTCTCATTTAGAGTATGCTCCATCAGTTTGATGCCCATTCTACAGCATTCATATACGCAATATAGAACGTATTAAAAACAATTTTTTTCGTTTATTGTCGTACAAATTAGGCATTTTCTCTGAAAAGTACGATTTTAACCACATTGCATTGCAATATAATCTTCCATCGCTAGAAGGCGCAAAAGAGCCGACTTATCATTTTTACGAGGACTAATGATTGCTAAGAGCTACTAGTAACTCTTTCATTTCAAGACCCTAACAATAATCGCCGAACTAGTCTATCTCCATTATTTAGAGAATCTATTCATTCTACCAATAAAATTATAGATTTAATAATCTAATTGGTAGAATGTGTAGAATTGCAAATAGTTTCTCTAATAATATTGATTTATTTTGTGTTTCAAAATGTAATTTTAAGAGTCAATTAAAATGTGTTGATAAACAATTTTATATATTTTTTTGTCTATGTTTTTATTATTCAATATTCGTTTGTATATTGTTGTGTAATTGTAATATTGCTTGTAATTCATCATTATTTATGTACTTAATGATGTAGATGTAAATGGTTTTTTTTATATACCGAAAATAAAGTATTATTATTATTATTATTATTAATATAGTAACATGACGTATTTAAAATTTAAAAATTAATTAAATTAAATTAAATTAATTATATATAGCATTGATAATGCAAATTTAGTTTGCAAAACTAGTTTGCTTAAAATAAAGAAAAATAAAAGATTTTAATTATTAATAAATAAAATGAATAATAAAATTAATCAATCAATTATAAATAGCATTAATAATGCAAATTTAATTTGCTAAAATAAAGAAAAATTTTAAGTAGAATATTATAATTTTATTAATAAATAAAATGAATATAAAAATATTCTATAAAATTACAAAAAAAATATTAATTACATTTTTTATTGTTTAACATAATTAATTTTTATTTAAAATTTTTAAACTGAATTCATTTTGGTGTTTTTAAAATACTAAAGCAATTTAAAAATATAAAGTTTCTTTGGTTTCTGTTAATTTAAGTATTGGATAAACCCTTTTTTTAAAAGATGCCACACCATAATACATTTTTCAATACTCTACGGCACTGTACTCGCAAATGAATCTAGGCGACTGAATGCGTACAAGTAATATGAAGATCTTGTTATGCATCATTTTGCTAATTGCACATTTTATGTAATAAACATGTAATTCTTTCTTATAATTCTGGGAATGCTGATAAGCACTTATTTTTATATAAAAATATATGTAAACATAATTAACACACATTCTTATGTCTAAACTTGTAGAAATAACATTTAATAATAAAAACTTATTATTTTTAAAATCAATAATTGAAAATCAATTATATTTCTGGCGCAGTCGGTAGGATCGCGATAACAAATTGATTGAATCGATGAACACAAATAAAGTGATTTCTTGAAATTAGTGATTTTTATCGTAATTAATTCGGTGTGTTTCAACACTTTAACCGGCAATCGAACACAAAAAATACAAGTGCGGATAATCACAGTTGGATTATATATAAATTAAATGTTTCACAACCCATTTGAAAAAGACGACTTCTCCCGCTGAAGACGGTAGACGCCTAGATTCATTCATTCAGGACGACTTCCCTATAAAATATTATAGAACGCCTTGAAATGAAAACAATCTATTGGTAAGGCATACATTACAGGTCGTCGTTTTAAATTTTGTTAAAGCCCGGCCCGGCCCAAAATCTAAGCCCAAAACCCGGCCCGGCCCAAAGCCCAGCCCGACTTGTCTAAACTCCAGTTATTTTACCCGGCATTAAATACATTTTTGTTAGTTACATTTTTTTGTACTTTATGAAGTCTCAATGTAAAAATTATGGAGTATCAATTATTCATAACAAAACGTAAAACAATTAACTATTAAAAAAAAAATTGTAGTTTTTATACTAAAAAACTGCTGGATTGTAAGCATTAAATTAAATTTAATTTTATCTTATTTTTAAATAATAAATTATAGTGTGAAAATTGAGTATTAAAAACGAATAAACTAAATATTAACATAAAATACGTTTACACAAAAGCCCGGCCCAGCCCAAAATACAAAAACGCGGCCAGGCCCGAAGGCCGGCCCAGCCCAATATGCAAAAGCCCGGCTCGGTCCATAACCCGAACGGGCCGGGCCGGGTTTCGGGCCAGGTTGCGCAAAAATTGCGGATCTCTAGCATAAATGTCAGTTAACCCCTAGCTTTGATTCAGATTTAAGAAAAAATATTACTTTGTAATAAATCTAAATCTTTATTGATAATTATAATATTAAAAATAAAATTGATATAAATAATATAGCTCAGTTTAGAAAAGAATATTTGAACATAATTCCGGATTTTGAAGGTAATCCTGGGATATTAGCAGATTTTATTTTTTCCAGTGAACAATTAATAAATCACTGTTATAATAGACAAGACGATGATGACTGTCAAAACGTTTTATTATTAAAATCAATAAAAAATAAAAGTAAAGGAGATGCTGCAAATAACATTGCATCTTATAATATAACATCTTGGCAGGACCTCAAAAATGCGCTACTTGCCACTTACGCTGATAAACGCAATCACCAAACACTTATTTTACAGGTGTGTAGCATGAAACAAGGTTTCCATAAACCTTTAGATTTTTTTACAAAAATTCAGAATAATCTTAACCTTCAAGTAAGCTATATAGCAACTACAATAGCTGATGTAAGAGAAGCACAGTATTTGATACATTTTTCTCAAAAGTTAGCTTTGCGGGTTCTATTAAAAAACCTAAACAACCCCTTGGGAAATTATTTGAGTACAAGAAATCCTGATTCACTTAATACTGCCCTTCTAATTCTAGCAAATGACTTTAACGTAAACAAAATGAATAAAAATTCTCAACTAATGAAACCCAAAACTAATGTTGCTCCAAATAAAATGTCATTTCATCAAATGCCACAAAATAATAATTTTGTTAATAAAAAATTTGCGCAACAGAACATCCAACAAAAACAATTTAATCAAAGACTATCAACATCAAGCAATGTATTTAGACCAAATAAAAATTATATTTTACCTAAACCAACTCCAATGAGTTTGATGAATAAAAACACAGCTTTTCAAAATAAACCTCAATATAGACCTATTATAATCCTCAACGTAATTGAACTTTTGAGGAACTTCATAATAATGACAAAGAACAAAATTTCGTATTAATTGATGAAATCAACGATGATCTAATGCAAAATTCTAATTTTGAACCTGAGCGACTTAAAGATTCAGATGAAACTTTTTTTTGTCAAGTAACCTCGGAAATGAACAATACGCCGAACTAGTAAATATAGACCAAAATTCATCTCAATTACCATTTATAAATATTCCATTTCAAAATTTTAATCTTAAATGTTTAATAGATACTGGTTCAACCAAATCATTTATAAACCCCAAAATAGCAAAACAATTCTTTTCAGATAATATACAACCAGATCCATTTATTATTTCCACTGCTCATGGCACCACTAAAAAATAGTTTAGCATATCAATTCCATGTCCAACTATTTTCAATTTAAACTTATTTACATTCAAATTTCACATTTTTAAATTTCATAAATATTTTGATTGTCTCTTAGGAATCGATAATCTAAAACTATTGCTTAATACAAAAATTTAAATTAAAAATTAGTTGATTATAATAATTGTATCGTTGTAGCTCCATATTCTGAACAAAAAATAAAAATAAAAATTGCAAATATAAATGAAGGAGTTGCAACATTACTCCATCAAAAAATTTCCAACTTTGAAATTCCTGAAAGCTTAATTAAAGTATAAAACAATTTGGCATACACATCAATATTGAACCCCACTGATAAATATACATCTATAAACTTATCAAATCCTTTTAATGTCATCTCTAAGAATAAATTTGAAATTCCAAATTTAAATAATCATTTTTGTCAAATTGTAATACGGATGAAAGACAAAAATTAATTAAATTATTAAACAAATACGTTGACATTTTCCATTATGAAAATCAACCCTTAACTTTTACTAACGCTGTAAAACATAACATAAAATTAAAAGATAATACGCCTATACATGTTAAGACATATAGATACCCTTACGTTCATAAATCTGAAGTACAAAATCAGATTAAAGATATGTTAAATCAAGGTATCATTCAACCATCACAATCACCTTGGTCTGCTCCTATATGGGTAGTACCAGAAAAACTTAATGCGTCTGGCAAACGTAAATGGAGAATAGTCATAGACTATCGAAAATTAAATGAACAGACAATAGACGACCGGTATCCGTTGCCAAATATTACGGACATTTTAGATAAACTTGTCAGAAGCCAATATTTTTCCACTTTAGATCTCGCTTCAGGATTCCACCAAATAGAAATGAATCCTGACAATATGTCGAAAACTGCATTTTCAGTAGAAAGTGGCCACTACGAATTTGTTCGTATGCCGTTTGGCTTGAAAAATGCCCCTTTAAACTTTCAACGAGTTATGGATAACGTTCTTCTTGAAATACAAAATCAATCGTGTATTGTTTATTTAGATTACATCATTATATTTTCAACTTCCCTTCAAGAACACATTGAAAGATTGACAACAGTTTTTGAACGCTTGCGTAAATTTAACTTCAAAATTCAATTAAATAAAAGTATATTTCTGCAAAAAGAAGTAAGTTACCTTGAACATAGTATTATACCCGCTGGAATTAAACCTAACCCAGACAAAATTAATGCCATTCTTGATTATTCAATACCAAAAACTCAAAAAAAATTGAAAGGATTTCTCGGATTTTTGGGTTATTATAAAAAATTTATTGAATATTTTGCGAAATTAACTAAACCCCTAACAAGCAGATTAAAAAAGGATAATACAATTGCTCCAGATAATTCAGAATATAAAAACTGTTTTGAATTCTGTAAGAAATTATTAACCAATAATCCAATCTTGCAATATCCCAATTTCAAAGAACCATTCATTTTAACGACCGATGCTAGCATATATCGGCTCAGATCTTCCTATACCCTATGCATCACGAACATTAAATGAACACGAAATAAACTATTCTACTATCGAAAAGAAACTACTTGCTATAATATGGTCTACTAAGTATTTCCGTCCCTATCTGTATGGAAATAAATTTAAAGATCATAAACCACTTCAATGGCTTTTTTCCCTTAAAGATCCCAACTCAAAATTAGTCAGATGGAGACTACGCCTCGAAGAATTTGATTACGAAATATATTACAAAAAAGGTAAATTAAACAGCAACGCAGATGCTTATCTCGTCCTCCAAACTTAAACGCAATCGAATCTAATAAAGAAGATAAAATTATTTTTGATTATATAGATAAATTTAATGCTAAATTTGCTTCAAAAACATCTATTAATAACGAAGAAGTAAGTTCACTTATTGTAGAAACTCCAGATATATCTGATATTGACAGAGAAGAAATTTCAGACAATATTGCCATTCATACTGCTTTAGAAAACCCAATTTGCTCAATTTCAATTTCTAAAGATCCTTTAAATACCTCAAAAAATCAAATACATTTTATAAGTATTTAAACTCACCCATCCGAGACTAAGGCAAAACATTTATTTCAAAATTCTAAGCAACGCCTGATAGTACAAATTTCTGAATGAAACTTTAAACAAGACTTTTCTAACTTTATAAGAAACTATGTTGTACCTAATGTCTTATATTCGTGTTACTTCAAAACAGAAGAATTGTATAAACAATGTAATTTAATTCTAAATCAGAAATTTTCAAATAAAATCAAGTTTAAAAAATGTTCAAAAATATTGAAAGATATTGAAACTCTTAATGACCAACATGAAAAAATTAGAAATTATCATAAAAGAAAATGTAATCATAGAGAAATTACTGAAACAATTCAAAAATTAAGTTCTGAATATTATTGGCCTAAAATGCATGAAAGTATTCAAAATTTTATAAATAATTGTGAAACTTGTAAACTCGTTAAATATGATCGAAAACCATTAAAGTTAAAATATAATATAACTCCAACCCCAACAAAACCTTTTAAAATAGTCCATATCAATATTCTAAAATATGAAAAACATAAATTTCTTACAATCATCGACGCGTTTAGCAAATACGCTCAAGTGTATCTATTCTTAAATATGCAAACAAAATATAAAAAAATAGTAAAAAATTTATTTCATTACTTTTCACATCATTCAGTTCCAGGTTTAATTATCTGTGATAATGGACCCGAATTTGATAACAACTTGATAACAGATATTCTCAACCTTCATAAATTTGAAATAAATTTCTGTAGTCCACATCATCCGGCTAGTAACGGATTAATTGAAAAATTTTACTCAACCTTTCTAGATCATTTAAATTTATTAAACAATCGAGAAGAATTTAAAAAAGATTCAATTGATTCAAAAATACTATATTCACTAATTGCTTACAATAATTCGATCCACAGCACAACTAAATTAACGCCCTTTAATATCCATAACTTTGACATGCATGAAGTGACTGATATTAATTTAGAACCCTTAATCCTAAATAATTAAATCCAGATACATAAAGAAAAACTTCAGATAATGCATAAATTAATAAATGATCGATTAATGGAAAATAAAATTAAAACTATTTCAAAAATAAATGAAAAAAGAGAAGAATTACCAAAAATACCAGCAAAAGTGTATGTAAAAAGTAATTTTAGATCAAAAAAGAGAAACCGATATAAAAAAGAAAATTTTTTAAAAATAGATGCTAATCAAAAAACAATAGAACCAGAAATAGACAAATCCAAAACTGGTCAAAAATTTAAAAAAAATTACACATCGATAACATCAATAAAATATGTCTCCAATTCCAGGTACTTCCTCATCTTGTGGTCTTCCACAATAATTATGGCCCAACAAAATATAACATCTAACCCTGGCATATTTCCTGTAAACTTAGGAAATGCAACTTCTCACTTTTTGATAGCGCGAGGTCTGCATCGATCTCGCACTAAGAACTCGCATCAGTTACCTCATTAATTTCTCTGAGTTCCGTAATCCTTTCTAAGAAAGCACCTATACTAATATCTGAATTATTGCCAGTAAATTTAATATTCCAGTCAGTAATGTGTTTTTGACCAAAAGATCCAACTTTCATTTCTTGTTCCTGTTTACAAAACTGACCAATAAAACTACTATTTGGTGTTGCAAGATCAGTGTCAACCGTTATGCACTTGTCTTTTATTATTCCTTCTAGTTCTTCAAGTTTGGTTTGATAGCTCTCTACTACTTGAAAAGCTGCTTTATTAATTCCCTTTAGAATTCTACCTATAACCGGCCTGTTAGATGAATCAACTTCGTTTCAATTGATTTAGCAGACCCCGACAATCTATCTCCATCGTACGCATCAACTAATTCACCTAAGTTCGCTAATTTTGGCTTAAGAATTGATAATTCCGTATTCCAATCTAATGCATCTATTTCTAGAAGAGTTAATAACTCATCAGCTAGCAAGGGTGAGACTATAGAGCGCAATTGACAGATTGTAAAAAACCTTGTGCATACATAGCCATGCGCTGACAATTTATAAATAATTTCGTCTTTGCTCAAACGTAATATGTATATGCATTTTTTTTAACTTGTATATTTGATCCTTAATAATATTAATTGAAATTAAAATAAAAGTAATTTAGTATAAATACCCAAAAACTGATATATTACCTTTGTAAAGTAAACATAAAACAAGGAACAAAATTCTTAAACTATTATGTAATTTAAATTTACAAATATTACAAAAAATATTAATAACTAAATAATTAAATTTAAGTTGAATAAACAAACTGATAATAAAATAAAATAATAATTGAAAGAAAATCTTATGCTAAGTTTGCAAATATTGCAGAATTATAAAAACTACTTAAATTTATTGAATCCAAAAGAAAATAAAACGAACATAATTACAGCCAGACACGAATATTGTGGCCTCTGTATAGGCAACTTAGTATACACAAAAATTATGTTGAATGTTGTTAAACTTATGCCTTTGCCCGTTTTAACATCTTTCAATTCCAGAACAACGTCGCCCATGGAACGTTTAAAATGTAAGCACAAATGAAAAGTGCTAAAACGGACAAAGGCATTAGTTTAACTACATTTAACATAATTTTTGTGTATACTAAGTTGTCTATATAGAGGCCACAATATTTGTGTCTGGCTGTATATATTTAATAAATTATATGTATATTCCCCAAAATATTTTATCAATTGTTCACTGCTCTTAAACAATTGTTTTAATTACAATAACCACATGAATTATAATGTATTTAATACATCAAATTATAATTTTTAATGTAAATAATGTCTAATTTAATAACAAAAAATATAGTTTTATTTAAAACAATTTCTATTCAATGATCGTAAAAAAAGTATTATTTTTTATTGCAGGACAAAAAGAAAGAAATGCGAACAAATTTATACGCAATAAAATGAATAATTTACTGTCTATTTATTTGCGTATTTAAATTGCAGTACTTTAATCTTTTTTTTTTATACGATGCGACTCTGACGATGATCCTTGCGGTGCATCTGGCGCTGTCTCGCTTATTTTCTTTGTGATAAACTTTTGAGCTAACTAACTTATTTGATTTTTTAATTTTGATTTGATTATTGTTTACATTCTGAGGATCTACATATTGCAGCAAAAAATCCCACAAAAGCTACTTAAAATTTTATTAAAAAACTTGTTACAATCTATTTTTTTTTTTTTTTTTTTTTAATTTTACAAAAAGTGATATTTTGGAATTATTTGTGGCTTATAAGTTTTCAATGTGTCAATGGTACGGTTAAAAAGTTTCTCTTAAAAGTTTTGGTCTTACATCTCAAAACTGTCAGTGAGTATTTGTTAGAATTCTTAGCAAATATTTGTTTAGATGGCAATATGTCATATATTTCTTTTGAATGTCCATGGACATATCTATAGAAAATGCTATGATCTGCTTAAATACTTTAGTAACACATATACAAATATAAGTTTTATATATATGCAAAAGCTGAGCAGAAGTAAAAAACTGTTTACATCTATTAGAAAATTTTAGTTCTTTTATAATGTCAACAACATGGTTGTTCCAAAGAAGATTATGTGATATTTTAACACCTAGATGACAAATTGAAAAAGATTTAAAAATGGCTTTGTTGTTTAGTTTAATATTTATTACAATTGATACATCGGATTTTGATTTTAAAACAGTTAGAAGTTGAGTTTTTCTAAAATTTACAAATTTATGATCAAGACTTAAACAATGGAACTTGTTAATAAGATTAGGATGCCATACCCTTACAAATGTTTTGAAAATGTCTAGGCTACTGCAAGATTTTTACTATGTTTGTTTAAACTAGAATTCCATTTGTGATTAACATGTGTCAAAAGACCTCATTTCAAATTCATATTAAATATCTGAGATGAAATTATTTTGTTTCAAGAACTTGATAATGTGGAAATTAATATATTTTTTCTATTTTTTTGACTTGTTAGACAATATTACAATTGGTCTATAATTTGAAAAATCAGACTTTTTTTTAGGTATTGGTTGAACATTTGTATTTTTTTTAATTTGATTTTTGTATGATAAAGCAAATATTTTAGGCAGAATGGGAGTTAATTTATTTGTTAATGTTTTGAGAATAATAGGTAAAATTTCATCTATACCTGACGCTTTTTTGGTATTTAATTTAAGAAGATATCTTCTGACAACCCGTTTTCTAAAATAAATTGGACCCATTATTATACCACTAGCCGGTACTGTTGGTACAGCAATATGAGGATTTATAATAGTTAGTTAGATGCAAATTTATTTGCGAAAATATCTGCTTTCTATTTTGGATTAGTAACTAGATTGTTTTGATCATTTCGAAGAAGGGGTATTAAAGATATTGTACTAACTTGCAATGAATTTATTGTTTTCATGTAGTTTTTCTTGATGGATTAGCTTTGTTTCTGTCAATTCTATCTTTTCCTGTTTGTAATAGATTGTCTCAATAATTACGAGCTAACTTATAATTCTATTTAGTCTCTTCGGAACGATTGCTGATGTGTTTGTTAAATGCTTTTTGCTTTTTAATAACTGCTTATTTTATCTGAATTAAAAACAAGTACTTTTGTTTTGGTTTAATAACAGAAAACGGAACAAATTTTTTGATAATATTTTGAATAGTTTCTGTTAGATTTTTTTGCTGCAATATAGATCATTAGAATATATGCAATGAGTTGAAACCAAAATTATTAAATAATATTTTATTTTTACTATGTTATCTTAGAGTAATGATAGATGAGGCGCGGTTTAGATTTGTTAGTAATAGAAAGAAAAGTTTTAACAACAAAAGTAATAAGTAAATAATCAAAATTTCTTAAAGCAGCTTCAACAGTAGTTGTTGTAATCTTTGGAATAGTTGAAAAATACAAATCTAATAATCTTGGTTTACCAAGAAGCTTATCACGAAGAAAATATGTGGGTTGCTAAATAAGTCAGGTAAGATTATGAAAAGGAGCAAAAATTATAATTTGTTAGTGTTGTTTAGTGTTATAGAAGATGAGTGATTTAACCATTCAGTATTTATTATATTAAAACCCCCTAACAAAATTATTTCAGCTTTTCTATGATTACCTTAAAGAAACTAGTCAAAACTTTCAGAAAAGTCATCAAAAAAAATTTGGAGATGCCTTATTTGAAGAACGGTATATGCTAATTAAAAAAATAATCTTACTGGTAAAATTAGACATTAATAATTTTTTTTTAAATAATTGAAAGTTCTATTATATAGTTTTGTAGATAGCATTTTTTATACTTCATACTTTTCAAAGACCATATTGATAAATATGATAAAACGTCTTTAATTTTCTAGATTTAAATTTGTAGCATCTATAAACAATGACCTCGAAACAATATCTGAATGAAGACGCTCAACTTAGTAAATTTTAACTCTAAAAAAACTCTACTTCTTATTGTTTTAAAATTAAAATCCGTATCATCAATATCAAATATTAAACTAAACAACAAATCCATATCTAAATACTGTTTAATTTGTTTTCTAAGAGTTTCAACCTCACATAATCTTCTCTGGAACACTGGAACAACTATGCTGTTAATATAGCTCTGAAAGTATCTTGAAAACAAATTTTTTTTAACAAAAATTATTTTAACCGTACTATCTACTCATAGAATAAGCATCAAAGTTTAATATTTAGCGAGGTTTATAAGCCGCAAATATTCAATCTTTACAAATTATTTAAATCTTGTCTTCAATGTGATAGTATCAGCAAGTGTGCTTTCATTCGTTAAAATTAAAAGGTATTCTTATGTTGTTGTGACATTCTATGTAATAAATTTTACAGTTTAAAATTAAAAACAAAATTTAGTTGTTTTTTATTTATTTATTATAACCATATTTTATTAATTTTATTATTATCTGTGTAAAGTATTGTATATTCCTACCATTAATAAACGATTTGATTTGATTTAATTTGAACAATATAGAAAACATCTTTTATATTTAAAAGCAATTTACTACTTACAAGTAAACAAATAACATTTAAGAGTCAATTACAATAATAGATTTATTCCAATGGATCCTTACAGATATAGTAAAAGCCATAGATAATTTTAAATTAAAATGCACACAAAAATTTAAAATATACAGAAAAACACATAATAAACATAAGTATAAAGTGTATACATATATTATTATATATAATAAATTAATTTAAAATAAACTATAAAATAATACAATAAATGTAAAATGCTTAATTTTTGTTTGTTTTTTGTTTTGATTTTAAACTGTTGTTTAGGTAACGTTTTGATCTGATCGGGTAATTTTTAACACTTAATTGCCATATATTTAAGACATTGCTCATATTTGGATGTTAAAATCATAAGTATTTCAAATGTATTTCGATGTCTTGTATTACAGTCCATGAGCGTTCTTTAGACATTTAAAACAGTTTATTACTTCTTGCATAAATAAGAAATTGATGTATAAAAATACAAAGCAGTGTTAATACATTTAGTCTTCTAAACATTTCAACACAATGTGTCCTACTTGAAACTTTGAACATGTATCTAATGGCTCTCTTTTGCAATTCAAATAATCTATGAGAATTGCTTGTTGTTCCAAAACTATAATTCCAAATGACAATCATAGATTGAATACGCCCAAAATATAATAATTTTAATGCTGATATATCAGTTATGGGTTGTAGTTGTTTGACCATAAAGCACAAAACGTCAATGTGATAATTCCATTTACAACATTCATCAATGTGAATCCCCAAAAATTTTACATTTGTTTGCTTTGCAATGCTAATTCTATTACATCTAATTAGAGAACTCATGACACTTGATCTTTTTTTAGATAAATCAAATTGTACACAATCCGATTTTTTTGTATTTATTATTAAGCCGTTGTTTTTGAAATAGTTAGTTATTTCTGCCACGTTGGTATTTGCTTAAATTACTGCATTACTAAAATATTTTTCTGCTATTAAAAGAGAGGCATCATCTACGAAAAGTATATTTCTATTACTATTTATATCATTCACATAGATGATGAATAGTAGGAGCCCAAGAACTGATCCTTGAGGTACACCCCACCGTATCTCCAATAAACTGTACTTAATTCCATTTAATTCTACATATATCTGTCCTTTAAATAACTCCATATTTTTCAAGTTTGTTTAATAAAATTTCATGATTTACAAGATTAAACGCTTTTGTTAAATTAAAGAAATCACCAAAACATGCGTTTTTTGTATCAGAATATTGGTATAAAGAATTTATAAATTTGGTAACAGCAGAACATGTTGATCTACCTTCCCGATATATGCAAATTGGTTTTTGTTAAACAAGTTACATTTGCTAAAGAAGATGGTAAGTTTTTTAGCACAATATGCTCAATAACTTTAAAAAAAGTATTGCATATATACAAAAGTCTATAATTTGATACTTCTAGATTACACCCGTTTTTATAAAGTGGAATTATTTTTCACAAATTAAGCATATCTGAAAATATTTCTTGGCTCAACAAGACGTTGATTATAGCAGTAAGTAAAATATTTGAACTGATTTTATCTGGCTCACTAGAATTTGTGTTTTTAAAGCATTTCGAACTTCAGACATTGTTAGTGGATGAAGAAAAAAATATTTTCTGGTTTTAATGAGTCGGCCATAGAATTAAAGAACTTATTAAAGGTGTTCACAATAAATGGAATATCAGTAACTATTTTGTTGTTGATTTTAAGTGTATTTGTGGTTTCTGTTGAGTTGGCATTTGAATTATTATTAATTGTCTGCCATGCGGTTTTTGAAATATTAGGGGAGTTTCAAATTAACTCAGCATTATGTTGTTGTTTTGTCAGTATTATCAGTTGTGAACCAAGACGATAAAAATCTTTTAAATTAACGCACGATTTTGTCAATCCCTTTGTCATCCAACCATAATTTTGATTTTGAATGCCTGGTTATTTCAATTTTTGTAAATGTTGTTTTAAAGTTATATTTAATTATATTACAAAATTTTTTTTCTTTATGTTGAATTAACATTATTGGATGTAATATCTGACCAGTCTTTGTACAAAATTTTTTTATTAAAAGATTTAATATTGTCTATTTTGTTTAGTTATCTAACTAATATCCTTTTTATTGCACTTTTTTCCTTTTCTAAATTCAATTCTATAAACTGCATATTATGATCAGACCCTTGTTTATGATACTATACATAAATTGGATTTTTGAATGCAAATATTATCTAAACAGTTAAGAATATGGAAATATATTTTTGTTATAATTGTTGACTGTGATAAAATTTACATTAAAATCACCGCAAAGTAATTATATTTTATTTTTTCTATTTATGTTTTGCAATACTTCATTTAATTTATTTATAAATACATCAATATCTCCACTTGGACTTTTATATAATGCAAGAATTTGTATTATTTTTTTATCCGTACTTATTTTAATGTCTGTATATTCAAAATGCTTATTTACACAATATATGTTTAAATCTATAGCTTTAATAGAATAGCAATATTTTGTAAAAATTGACACCGTTTTTGCAAGTTGTCCAGCAATAAACGTTATTTAAATTAAACCCATCAAGCTTTATGGACTGTGCATCATTTGGTTGCATTGCATGTTCAGATAGACACAACACATCACACTGATTATGGTATTTTAATCTGTTCAAAATCTATTTGATAATGTACTGGACATACTATGTTACCTAACTCAGTGGATTAACATAACTGCGATTGTCAATAGTTCATGCTATTTTTTTTTTCTTATATTGTGTGTGTATTTATTAAAAGAAAAATAAACATTATTATTATTATTACATTGCAAAAGTATTCTATAAAATACGAATTAAAAATATTATAAAGTTTAATGCACACATATTTATTAATTGTAGTTATTTACATAAATCAAAATAATTATTTTCTATTATATTTCAAACGAGGTCTACAACATTCAACTAAAAATGTAATTACAGAAATCAAAGAACATATTAAATATAAAATAAATACTGATTTTAGTTCAAGAATAGTAAGAGATTTATTTGACTGAACCGTAGCATAAAATCGGCTTTCTTTTAAATGCATTGTATTAAAACTAATACGTTGCCAATATCGCCGTATGCCACTTTCAACCATTATTTGCACAAATTCATTAATACGCTTCTTTAGTGGTGAACCATACTTTACAATGTAGGCTACAATTGCAGGAAATGGAAGTGCTTTCATAATCCTGTGCCTTGTGTGTTCACTTTGATGATTGTATCTTTGTAAAATTGCATAGTATGCAATGCGTTTCTTACAAATAACTGCATAATCTCCATGTGTTTTAAGTAAATCCATTAATTTATCTTCTTCTACAATCTCTATATTTGGTATTATATTTTTAAATGTTTGACCCCCATATGTTTCCAGCAGTACTTTAAATCTTTCTACAGTGTATACTGTTAACTTTGATTGTGCTAATTGAGAAAACGTATTAATCTGTGTTGCATTTTTAGGTACAGTTACTAAACTTACAAAATTACATTGGTATGAAGCTACAATTAAAAATGAGTAAACAATATAAATCATTATTAATACCTTATATTTATTATTGATAACAACTGCTTGTCCCACAAAAAATCCAAACATATATAAGATAGTTGATTCGTTTCTCGTAAATATACGAATCTTTATGAAAATTATCATAAATAATATATTAAATAAAACTATTAATACCCAAACATTGCCAAAGAAAGGGCTGAAGAAATTAGGTTCTCTAATTGGTTTGATGTAAGGTACCAAACAAGTTAAATCATCTCTATCATGCGGATACGTGGATTCTATTAAATTATCAAATTCTACTCTTAAAAATCGTGCGTTCATGGCTATATCTGTGTTATTATTAGCTATATCACCAAGAGCACCAGTTATGCTGTTGTTTGTTTTAATACCATAACCAGTACTGTCAGTAGTGGGTTCAATATAAACTCCTGATGCGTTAAGATATTTCAATAACGACGATGCCATCCATCCGTCTGGTCCGTAGTAAGCATTATTTATCAAAATTGCATCCATTACTTGATGAAACATGCCTATTCTCATTGTTTTTCCCATTAAATTATTTACATTGTTGAATGTAATAAGTGGTCCTTTTATTGCAACCCAATATTTTTCAGAGAACGGATAATACGTATACATACTACCATTTCTAAATGCAAACACAACATTTGTAATCCTGTTTGATAGTAATAATTCAAACACGTTATCATTAACAAAATTATTTCTTAATATGAAAACTAACGTATCTCTTGCACGCCAGAAGTAAATTTTCATCAAAAATTTCAAAACAGTATTTACGTCTTGTATACTGTTTAAATATATAAGATACAATTTACTTTCCTCATATGTAATAAACTCATGATACACACTATGATAAGGTCCATTAAATTTAGTAACACCTATTTCTGATAGCTCTATATTATATATGACTAAATAATTATGTTTTATAGAAGTAATAAATTCTTCATCAATTTCATCATTTAATTTAGATACAATTACACTGCGCACAGTAATAAAATTTGCTTTTATAATATCATACAACTTACTTTTATGTTTTTCTATGACTTCTAAACTAAAGATAAAATGTAGGATAGCAAACCATACAACATACTTCATGATGTATGTATATATTCTTAAATAAATTAACTTAAATTAATTTTTTTTTGCTTTCACATATCTTCATACAAATTCTTAATTTGTTTTAATTAAACATTTATTTATTTAATTTATCATTGTCACCTCACGCAGTTTAATGAAATTAAATGATAAATATCGAACAAATAATGAACTACTTTTATCATTATAATTAGTCATGAATAAAATATTTGTTTAGCGTGTATAGAATTTGTTTAACAATCATTTACGTCATTTGTAAATGATGGGCATAAATGTTTAGTGTTTCAAAGAAAATTACATATTTAATTATATGCTGCAAAGTTGATGGATTAATACAGGAATATAAAATGTATGCTTGGCTTTTGGTCATTTGTCTTAAATATGTTCAGTTTTTTTTTCTATTATAACATTTGAACAGATGTCAGCATACTCAAACTTTGTCTATGTAGAAACTATAATGTTATTTAGATGTACCATGTTTTATAATGTTAAATAGTAGTTATAGGTTTAGTTAGATAGTTTTTAGACTGAACTTTTTAAGGCTATCCATAATGCTGCAAAAATTTAAAAATATAAATAATAATGATTTAATAAATACAATGAAACTAACAAAAACAATAATGATTAGATATGTTTTGTACAATGTCTAAAGTGTGTATAAAGAGTCGACACACAATACTCAAATGTTTATAATAGTTATTTAATTAGTAGATCTGTGCTGACAGCATTACCTGTTGAAAAAAAAAATCAGACAGACAAGCTTTAGCATTCTGAATTTTCAATCCAAGATAAATGTAATAACATTTTAAACACATTACAGTTTGTGATAAAATATCTTAAACCAACGATTACAGCATCCAAAAACTAATTTCAAATCTCAAGCCTTGTATGACTATGGCAAGATAACAAACGAGAAATTTGAATAAATAAGTTTGTGCTTATAAACACAATTGATGATAAATTATTCTATAATTAGTTAATTGACAATTAAAAATGGTTCAAAACTCGCATAACGGTTGCCAATTGAAAAAATGCTAATGATTCTAATTAATGCGGACAGTTAGTATTTAATTGCACTATACTTTTCAACTTCAAATTGAAACTAATCAACTTCAAATTGAGAATAATCAACTTCGAAATGAAACTAATCAATTTCAAATTGAGTATAATAATATTTTACCAATATGAACATTACAAATTGAGCAAAGAATACCTTATTATTAAATTAACTTACACAGCTAATGAAAACAATTACAATACAAATGCAATTATAATTTAATTACTTCTTACACAGCTAATACAAATGCTAATGAATTAAAAAGGTCTACCATATTTAACACATCGGGTATAAGTCTTTGTATATGAGCTATGAATTTGGTACAATTATTGACAGTAAGCTTATTATTAATATTTTATTGTATAATATTTTCTAGCGATTGCATGCAATACCCAGTTTGTGTAATATTTGTCCTATTCTCGCCTGCCAGAATATGTGGCATCTGAATAGTCAAATCTTGTTTAACACCCGATTTAAGGTTGGACCAAGCAAGTTCAATTGGATTCAACATTGGACTGTATGGAGAAAGCCTTAATAAACGATGATGTAAAAAGTCATTTTCCTGAAATACTTCTTCAATTGTGGAATGACAAGGAGCATTGTCCATTACCATTACTACTGCTGACTGGTATAAATTTTGAGAATTTTGAGATCATCGGCGTATATATTTACCTGTGGTTTTTTAAATGATCCTCTTCGAATTTTATAATGAATTAACCTCATATTTCCAATACACCCAAATAGCATGAATATTCGACCTTCTACTGCCTGCAGCAATATGGGTGCAACGTGTGCCTTTGTTCGTGAAATAAATAAGTTAAAATTTGTTTCATCCATGTAAACAGTTGGGATATTATCAGCTACATTAAAAGTTGTCGAACATATTCATATCTTTTGTTTTATTTTCTTCACAATTGGCTCTCTCAGGCTCCCTTCTTATATCCTTCAGCGTATACATTAGCCCATGCAAGTGTGTTCTCACACATTCCTTAGAAACAGTAATTTCATGGTCGTTTTGGAATTTTTCAGTGATTTGCTTTAAAGTTATTTTTGGATTCTCTTCAACGTATTGTTCCATGATAATACGATGTTCAGCACATATTTTAGTTCTTTGTTTTCTACCTCGGTTTGTCTCAATTACTGTTTGGGTTTTTACCCATCGATATGGTGTTGCCTTCGTTACCTCCGATGTTTTTGCGAGTGATCTCCAATCTTCAATCTTCATTATTATTATATAACACACTTTGTTTTTTCAGATTATGTGATTTTTTTTTTTAATATAAGGACCAACAAAAAAATTATAAATGTCAAAATAAGCATATGTTTATTGTTACTTGTGTTATTAAAACAGGCTATTTAATATAATCTCAATTTAATGATAAATTATTCTTCGTTTAATTTGTAATGTCCATTTTAGTAAAATGTTATAATTCTCCATTTCCTGCAATTGTAGCCAACATTGTAAAGTATGGCTCACCACTAAAGAAGCGTATTAATGAATTTGTGCAAATAATGGTTGAAAGTGGCATACGGCGATATTGGCAACGTATTAGTTTTAATACAATGCATTTAAAAGAAAGCCGATTTTATGCTACGGTGCAGTCAAATAAATCTCTTACTATTCTTGAACTAAAATCAGTATTTATTTTATATTTAATATGTTCTTTGATTTCTGTAATTACATTTTTAGTTGAATGTTGTAGACCTCGTTTGGAATATAATAGAAAATAATTATTTTGATTTATGTAAATAACTACAATTAATAAATATGTGTGCATTAAACTTTATAATATTATTAATTCGTATTTTATAGAATACTTTTGCAATGTAATAATAATAATAATGTTTATTTTTCTTTTAATAAATACACACACAATATAAGAAAAAAAAAATAGCATGAACTATTGACAATCGCAGTTATGTTCCTTAATCCACTGAGTTAGGTAACATAGTATGTCCAGTACATTATCAAATAGATTTTGAACAGATTAAAATACCATAATCAGTGTGATGTGTTGTGTCTATCTGAACATGCAATGCAACCAAATGATGCACAGTCCATAAAGCTTGATGGGTTTAATTTAAATAACGTTTATTGCTGGACAACTTGCAAAAACGGTGTCAATTTTTACAAAATATTGCTATTCTATTAAAGCTATAGATTTAAACATATATTGTGTAAATAAGCATTTTGAATATACAGACATTAAAATAAGTACGGATAAAAAAATAATACAAATTCTTGCATTATATAAAAGTCCAAGTGGAGATATTGATGTATTTATAAATAAATTAAATGAAGTATTGCAAAACATAAATAGAAAAAATAAAATATAATTACTTTGCGGTGATTTTAATGTAAATTTTATCACAGTCAACAATTATAACAAAAATATATTACCATATTCTTAACTGTTTAGATAATATTTGCATTCAAAAATCCAATTTATGTATAGTATCATAAACAAGGGTCTGATCATAATATGCAGTTTATAGAATTGAATTTAGAAAAGGAAAAAAGTGCAATAAAAAGGATATTAGTTAGATAACTAAACAAAATAGACAATATTAAATCTTTTAATAAAAAAAATTTGTACAAAGACTGGTCAGATATTACATCCAATAATGTTAATTCAACATAAAGAAAAAAAATTTAGTAATATAATTAAATATAACTTTAAAACAACATTTACAAAAATTGAAATAACCAGGCATTCAAAATCAAAATTATGGTTGGATGACAAAGGGATTGACAAAATCGTGCGTTAATTTAAAAGATTTTTATCGTCTTGGTTCACAACTGATAATACTGACAAAACAACAACATAATGCTGAGTTAATTTGAAACTCCCCTAATATTTCAAAAACCGCATGGCAGATAATTAATAATAATTCAAATGCCAACTCAACAGAAACCACAAATACACTTAAAATCAACAACAAAATAGTTACTGATATTCCATTTATTGTAAACACCTTTAATAAGTTTTTAAATTCTATGGCCGACTCATTAAAACCAGAAAATATTTTTTTCTTCATCCACTAACAATGTCTGAAGTTCGAAATGCTTTAAAAACACAAATTCTAATGAGCCAGATAAAATCAGTTCAAATATTTTACTTACTGCTATAATCAACGTCTTGTTGAGCCAAGAAAAATTTTCAGATATGCTTAATTTGTCAAAAATAATTCCACTTTATAAAAACGGGTGTAATCTAGAAGTATCAAATTATAGACTTTTGTATATATGCAATACTTTTTTTAAAGTTATTGAGCATATTGTGCTAAAAAACTTACCATCTTCTTTAACAAATGTAACTTGTTTAACAAAAACCAATTTGCATATATCGGGAAGGTAGATCAACATGTTCTGCTGTTACCAAATTTATAAATTCTTTATACCAATATTCTGATACAAAAAACGAATGTTTTGGTGATTTCTTTAATTTAACAAAAGCGTTTAATCTTGTAAATCATGAAATTTTATTAAACAAACTTGAAAAATATGGAGTTAGAAAAACAGCTTTGGATTTTTTTACAAGCTATTTAAAGGACAGATATATGTAGAATTAAGTGGAATTAAGTCCAGTTTATTTGAGATACGAGGTAGTGTACCTCAAGAATCAGTTCTTGGGCCCCTACTATTCATCATCTATGTGAATGATATAAATAGTAATAGAAATATACTTTTTGTAGATGATGCCTCTCTTTTAATAGCAGAAAAATATTTTAGTAATGCAGTAATTTAAGCAAATACCAACGTGGCAGAAATAACTAACTATTTCAAAAACAACGGCTTAATAATAAATACAAAAAAATCGGTTTGTGTACAATTTGATTTATCTAAAAAAAGATCAAGTGTCATGAGTTCTCTAATTAGATGTAATAGAATTAGCATTGCAAAGCAAACAAATGTAAAATTTTTGGGGATTCACATTGATGAATGTTGTGAATGGAATTATCACATTGATGTTTTGTGCAATAAAGTTAGTTCTTTGTGCTTCATGGTCAAACAACTACAACCCATAATTGATATATCAGCATTAAAATTATTATATTTTGGGCGTATTCAATCTATGATTGTCATTTGGAATTATAGTTTTGGAACAACAAGCAATTCTCATAGATTGTTTGAATTGCAAAAGAGAGCTATTAGATACATGTTCAAAGTTTCAAGTAGGACACATTGTGTTGAATTGTTTACAAGACTTTTTATTTATGCAAGAAGTAATAAACTGTTTTAAATGTCTAAACAACGCCCATGACTATAATATAAGACATCGAAATACATTTGAAATACCTACTCAACATCTAAATATGTCCTAAATATATGACAATTAAGTGTAATAATAAATTACCCGATCAGATCAAAATGTTACCTAAACAACAGTTTAAAATAAAAACAAAACAACTATTGTTACAAAAAGCGTACTATTCTGTAAATAATTTTCTATTCGAAACAAAACAAAAATTGAGCATGTTACATATATTGTATTATTTTATAGCTTATTTTAAATTGATTTATTATATATAATATTATATGTATACATTTTATACCTATCTTTATTATGTGTTTTTCTGTATATTTTAAACTTTTGTGTGCATTTTAATTTTTAATTTTTAATTTGTAATTATCTATGACTTTATCTATACTTCTATTGGAATAAATCTATTATTGTAATTGACTCTTAAATGTCGTTTGTTTACTTGCCATTTAATAAATAGTAAAATGCTTTTAAATATAAAAGATGCTTTTTATATTGTTCAAATTAAATCAAACCGTTTATTAATAGTAGGAATATACAATACTTTACACAGATAATAATAAAATATGGTTATACAGAACACATAAATAAAAAACAACTAAATTTTGTTTTTAATTTCAAACTGTAATATTTAGGAATTACTTAATATGTCATAACAACATAAAAATACCTTTTAATTTTAACAAGTGAAAGCACACTTGTCGACACTATCACATTGAAGACAAGATTTAAATAATTTGTGACGATTAAATGTTTTCGGTTTATAAACCTCGGGAAATATTAAATTTGGAAGCTTATTCTATTTGTAGATAATACGGTTAAAATAATTTTACTTAAAAGTTTTTAGTTTTCTAGATACTTTCAGAGCTATATTAACAGCATAGTTGTTCCAGTGTCCCAGGGAAGATTATGTAAGATTGAAACTCTTAGAAAACAATCTAAACAGTATTTAGATATGGATTTGTTGTTTAGTTTAATATTTGATATTGATGATACGGAATTTAATTTTAAAACAATAAGAAGTTGAGTTTTTTTAGAGTTAAAATTTACTAAGTTGGGCGTCTTCATTCAGATATTGTTTCGAGGTCCATATATGGTCTTGGAAAAGTATGAAGTATAAAAAATGATATCTACAAAACTATATAATAAGACTTTTAAATATTTAAAAAAAATTATTAATGTCTAATTTTATAAGTAAGATTATTTTTTTAATTGGCATATACCGTTCTAGAAATAAAGCATCACCAAATTTTTTTGATGACCATTCTGAAATATTTGACTAGTTTCTTTAAGGTAATCATAGAAAAGCTGAAATAATTTTGTTAGGAGGTTTTAATGTACTTAATACTGAATGGTTAAATCACTCATCTTCTATAACACTATCCGGATAACAAACTATAATTTTTTCTGCTTTTCATAATCTTACCTGACTTATTCAGCAACCCACATATTTTTCTCGTGATAAACTTCTTGGTAAACCAAGATTATTAGATTTGTATTTTTGTGTTGAAGCTGCATTAAAAAATTTTGATTATTACTTTTGTTGTTAAAACTTTTCTTTCTATTACTAACAAATCTAAACCGTGCCTCATCTATCATTATTCTAAGATAACATAGTAAAAATAAAAGATTATTTAATAATTTTGGTTTCAATACTCATTGCTTATCCTCTAATGATCAATATTGCAGCAAAAAATCTAACAGAAACTATTCAAAATAATATCAAAAAATTTGTTCCGTTTTCTGTTATTAAACCAAAACAAAAGTACTTGTTTTTAATTCAGACAAAACAAGCAGTTAATAAAAAGCATTTAACAAACACATCAGCATTTGTTCCAAACAGACTAATTAGGATTATAAGTTATCTCGTAATTATTGTGACAATCTATTACAATCTGAAAAAGATAGAATTGACAGAAACAAAGCTAATCCAACAAGAAAACTACATTAAAACAATAAATTCATTGCAAGTTAATACAATATCTTTAACATCTTCTCTTTGAAATGATCTAAACAATCTAGTTACTAATCCAAAAATGAAAGCAGATATTTTTGCAAATAAATTTGCATCTAATAATAATAATATTCACGGTATAATCTTACCATTTACATCTACATCAAATATACATAAACAATGATGTTTTACAATACAAAAATAAAGAATACAAAAAATAACATACACAAAAGCGTACATATTAAACATTAGTCAGCATGACTCAGCTGACTTCTAAACGTAGATTTAGAGACACAAAATACATTAATATCAGTTGGTAAATTGTTTGCAAATCTTCACATTCTACCGAGTGGATTGTTGAAACCATAATTAGTAGAATGGGTAGACTCACGGAATAAAGAAGAATGCCTGCTATGTCTATTATTAGGTGCTACATGGAATGGAAAAGTACCAAGTAGCTCCGGACAATCAATCTCAGACATAATTAAATTAGGCAAGAACGACAAATCAGCCCTTTTGCGGCGAATCTTCAATGGCGGTATGTTGTACAATGAAGCAATGTAGCAGTAATCATAATTTACAGATAATATGCCCGATTTATAAAACAATAAACTACAAAACTTCTTTTAAATTTGTTCAATACTACGGTTATGAGTTTCATAAACAGGACTCCAAACTGACGGAGCATACTCTAAAAGCGAACGCACCAAAGCACAATATAAAAGTTTTAGTTTACTGGCTGATAAATCCGCGGACATTCTATATACAAATCCTAACATTTTTATGGCACGGTTGCACATGATGTTAATATGTTCAACAAATGTAAGTTTATGATAAAAAATAACGCCTAAATCTTTTATTTGTGTGACTTTGTCCAACACTTTTTTGTTAATTATATAGTTAAAAGATATTTTACTTAAAGTTCTATGAAAACTTATTGAAAAACATTTATCAGCATTAAAGAATAATTTATTAATAAAACACCAAGTATTTATAGAATCTAAGTCCAGTTGTAAAAGGTGGCAGTCTATACATTTTTAAATCATCCGCAAATAAAAGAAATGACGATGAATTGATATACTGAGGGATATCATTAATAAAAAGCAAAAATAAAATTGGTCCACAATGAGATCCTTGAGGAACACATGATGAAACAAGAATGGGCTGTGACAAAAAAATTATTAATTTTTACACACTGCGTGCAATTTTTCAAAAAGCTAAATAACCAGGAAATCAATCTTACTAACTATTATAAATCTTTATATTGCTGTACCAACAATACCGGCAAGTGGTATAATAATGGGTCTAATTTATTTTAGAAAACGGGTTGTCAGAAGATATTTTCTTAAATTAAATACCAGAAAAGCGTTAGGTATAGATGAAATTTTACCTTTAATTCTCAAAACATTAGCAAATAAATTAACTCCCATTCTGCCTAAATTATTTGCTTTATCATACAGAAATCAAACATTCTCAGATTCTTAAAAAAATACAAATGTTCAACCAATACCTAAAAAAAATCTGATTTTTTAAATTATAGACCAATTGCAATATTGTCTAACAAGTCAAACAAATATATTAATTTCCACATTATCAAGTTCTTGAAACAAAATAATTTCATCTCAGATATTTAATATGAATTTGAAATGAGGTCTTTTGACACATGTTAATCACAAATGGAATTCTAGTTTAAACAAACATAGTAAAAATCTTGCAGTAGCCTACACATTTTCAAAACATTTGTAAGGGTATGGCATCCTAATCTTATTAACAAGTTCCATTGTTTAAGTTTTGATCATAAATCTGTAAATTTTAGAAAAAAATCCGATGTATCAATTGTAATAAATATTAAACTAAACAACAAAACCATTTTTAAATCTTTTTCAATTTGTCATCTAGGTGTTAAAATATCACATAATCTTCTTTGGAACAACCATGTTGTTGACATTATAAAAGAACTAAAATTTTCTAATAGATGTAAACAGTTTTTTACTTCTGCTCAGCTTTTGCATAGATATAAAACTTATATTTGTATATGTGTTACTAAAGTATTTAAGCAGATCATTGCATTTTCTATAAATATTTCCATGACATTCAAAGGAAATATATGACATATTGCCATCTAAACAAATATTTGCTAAGAATTCTAACAAATACTCACTGACAGTTTTGAGATGTAAGACCAAAACTTTTAAGAGAAACTTTTTAACCGTACCATTGACACATTGAATAAACTTCCAAACTCAGTATTTCCGCAAAACTTATAAGCCACAAATAATTCCTAAATATCACTTTTTGTAAAATTAAAAAAAAAAAAAAAATAGACTGAAACAAGTTTTTTAATAAAATTTTAAGTAGTTTTGTGGAATTTTTTGCTGCAATATGTAGATCCTCAGAATATAAACAATAATCAAATTAAAATTAAAAAATCAAATAAGTTAGTTAGCCCAAAAGTTTATCACAAAGAAAATAAGTGGTTCTAAATAAGTTAAGGTGACTTAACCATTCAGTATTATGTACATTAAAATTTCTTACCAAAGTTGATCTAATTTTTCTATGCTGACCTTGAAAAAGTTACTTAAAACTTTTGTGGATGTTAACATCTGTTGGTCAGCAAATGAATGTTTAAGATATCCAGCGAAATCTATTAGATTAAAGCAATCTGGACATTTAAAAATAGAAAATCTTTTAAATTTAATATAATAAAAAACTAGATCTACGCAGAAACACCGATAACGAACAAGTACAACAATATCCAATAAAGGCCGGTACGTACTATTTATTATCAAAAAACTTATACCCAAATACAATATACTTGTATGTTATTCTTTGTTTAATGTTGGTGTCCCAATAAAAAAGAATTAAAATAATACACCAAACTGTATGTAACATTATTTACAAAACAAGTAAATTAGAAGAGATGTGGAGTTTAATCAATATCTGAACTTAATTTATCTCAGTTTGTGTAAAATAATTATATGTTAATGCCTTCATTTTGCAGAAATTTAAAAACACGCGGAAGCGTAGCAACTTTTTCCAAAATTCTTTTAAAAATTAGAACTAATAAAGAAATTTTTGTAATTCAAAAATTTAATTATAGTTAATACAGACCCCCAGAAGAAAATGTTTATCAATTTTTTAATAAATACAATTAACTGGACAGTATTATAACAACACATCTACCTGTATCAATAACTTATTAACTTAAAAGATAACATTAAGTCATCTGGATGTATGTATAAACTATTTAATTTCGGATCATTTTGATATAGACTTAATGATAAACGATCATCAAAAGGTAAATAATCAATATTATTATATGCGTAAAATTAATGATTATAGGAAATACTGCTGTTGACCGCCCGGGTGGTGAAATAGTTAGCGTACTCGACTGCTATACCAGGGGTCTTGGGTTTGAGCCTCATGCCCCCTATCTGGAGTGTCAGTTTTTCTGGTTAAGAAAAAATGTGTTGTGATGAGTACGCCTTCTTTCAGATAAGAAAAGAAAATTTAGTAGGTCCCGTGTACTGCCTTGATGTTGCGTGCACGATAAAGAACCCAATAGTTTAGGTTAGAATTCCTGAATTTGCGGCAAAATTCCCAGATGTAGTAGTCTTAACCTCTGGCGTCGGTGATTAGACTTGGCATCAGAAATAGACCGACGTTAAATAATTAAATAAATAATAAAAATAAAAGGAAATACTGCTTTGACTTAGCTCTTAGTAAAGAATCTTGGGATTCTGTTTATTAGGAAAGTGATGCCAACACCGCTTTTACCATACTTTTAAATAATACTTTTATAACAAAATTCCATAATGTGTGTTAATTGCCACAATGCAAAAAAGCTAAACTTAATACATAGATCTCTTCTGAGATTCTTGACTTAAAAGTAGAGTAACGGGTTTACAGACATGGCACAAAAATACCCTGTATTTAAGGATGCGTTTAAAAAAACTAAATAAAAAATACAAAAAAACTTTAAAACTAACAAAATCTGCATATTATGATAATGTTATTACAAATTCATCTAACGAAAATAAAGCTACGTAAAAAATTATAAACAAAATTAAAAGTTCAAATATAAAACTTAGTGTTGTGATGCAAGAAAACAAGTACCGGACCAAATCAAACGGAGAACAGTAGCCTAAGGAAGTGAAGTAAAGAATCGAAACCGTGTGCATCGCTGAACAACACATGAACAAAAACACAGTGTTGAAAAAAATCCAGGTTTGTCGATTCCTTGTCGATCTTTGTAATTAGACATTCCACAAACAACATTACACAGTAGTTTGCATAAAAACTTAAGTCTTAAGGCTTTTAAGTTCAATTAACACAAGAACTCAAGCCGGTCGATCACCATAAACGTCTTATCTTTGCTGATTGGTTCCTTCATTTCATCAAAAAATCATCTTCAGTGATGAAGCCCATTTTTACCTCGGAGGCTACGTTAATAAGCCAAATTGTCGCATTTGGGGCTCAGAAAATCCAAGAATGATTGTTGAAAAGTTTTTGCATTTTTAACGTGTCACTGTTTGATGCGGTTTTTGGACTGGCGGTGTGATTGGACCCTACTTTTTGGAAAATGAGGCTGGTGCAACTGTTACGGTGAATGGATGGCGCTACCGAGCTATGATTAATGATTTTTTATGGCCGGAATTGGAAGATTTTGATGTGGAGGACGTTTATTTTCAGCAAGACGGCGCTACGTGCCACACAAACAACAAAACAATTGCAAGTTTGCAAGAAAAGTTTCCTGACCGTGTTATTTCTTGAAATGATCACAATTGGCCATCAAGATCTTGTGATTTAACACCTTTAGACTTTTTTCTTTGGGGCTACGTAAAAGGTAAGGTCTATGCCAATGCTCCACAATCAATTCAAGACCTTAAAGATGGAATTCGTGAAGTTATCGAGGACATACAGCCGCAACTGTGCAAATTGGTCATGGAAAATTTTATGAAAAGAATGTGGTACTGCAACCGTAATCGTGGCAGCCATTTGACTAATATTGTTTTCAAATGTTAATGGCATATCTTCCTTTTTACAATGAAATAAACATTTATTGATTTCTCTTAAAAAATATCCGTTTTTTTAAAATATCAAAATGAAAACTCTTACTGGAAAACCCTATATTATATTGTATTCTGTTGCGCAAGTGTGACTTAGGAATGCTCCACAAGAAGAAGGCATGCGGAAGTGTGTATTGAGAAGTCTCGAGAGAGACATATAAGTAAAGATTTGTGGGCCATTCCCTGAATATCTGGTCAACCGTTCAATTTGCTTAGCGGATTTAATAGAATTGTGTTATAAATAAATAGTGCTGTGTTGTATTTTTGCATTTATTATTTGTCTGGGTAGTACCACCCAGTGGCGCCCTAACCCCGAACCATCCTCTACCGTCCAGCCAACCCAGTAGCCGAGTGGCGACGAGCACCTAGTCAGCAGCCCCGACCAGCGTGGCAAATTAGCGCACAATGTAGGGCCTAATATAATACTTAAACCACGGGCTGTTACATCTGTGGTAGAAGAAAGAAAAAGCATACACGAGGACAAGGAATAGAAGGCAACCAGAAAAAACCAACGCCGATAACTTGCTACATAGTCACGAAGCTGGAGCAGTTTCATCTACATCAAGGAAACTTTTAAAACCAATCCGCACGATCCTAGTACTACAAGGCAGCAATCTACCCGCAGCGAGACAGCGCCAGATGCACCGCAAGGATCATCGTCAGAGTCGCATCGTATCAAAAAAAAGATTAAAGTACTGCAATTTAAATACGCAAATAAATAGACAGTAAATTATTCATTTTATTGCGTATAAATTTGTTCGCATTTCTTTCTTTTTGTCGTGTGTGAAAATGTAATAAAAAATAATACTTTTTTTACGATCATTGAATAAAAATTGTTTTAAATAAAACTATATTTTTTGTTATTAAATTAGACATTATTTACATTAAAAATTATAATTTGATGTATTAAATACATAATAACTCATGCGGTTATTGTAATTAAAACAATTGTTTAAGTGCAGTGAACAATTGATAAAATATTTTGGGGAATATACATATGATTTATTAAATATATAATTATGTTCGTTTTATTTTCTTTTGGATTTAATAAATTTAAGTAGCTTTTATAATTCTGCAAAATTTGCAAACTTAGCATAAGTTTTTCTTTCAATTATTATTTTATTATCAGTTTGTTTATTCAACTTAAATTTAATTATTTAGTTATTAATATTTTTTGGAATATTTGTAAATTTAAATTACATAATAGTTTAAGAATTTTGTTCCTTGTTTTATGTTTACTTTACAAAGGTAATATATCAGTTTTTGGGTATTTATACTAAATTACTTTTATTTTAATTTCAATTAATATTATTAAGGATCAAATATACAAGTTAAAAAAAATGCATATACATATTACGTTTGAGCAAAGACGAAATTATTTATAAATTGCCAGCGCATGGCTATGTATGCACAAGGTTTTTTACAATCTGTCAATTGCGCTCTATATTCTCACCCTTGCTAGCTGATGAGTTATTAACTCTTCTAGAAATAGATGCATTAGATTGGAATACGGAATTATCAATTCTTAAGCCAAAATTAGCGAACTTAGGTGAATTAGTTGATGCGTACGATGGAGATAGATTGTCGGGGTCTGCTAAATCAACTGAAACGAAGTTGATTCATCTAACAGGCCGGTTATAGGTAGAATTCCAAAAGGGAATTAATAAAGCAGCTTTTCAAGTAGTAGAGAGCTATCAAACCAAAGAACTAGAAGGAATAATAAAAGTATCTATTTATGGTATGGAGTTGGATGCTTTACTGGACAGAAGTTGTTTGCAAACTTGTGTTTCACAAGATGTTAAGTAGATTAGGTGTAAATTTAAGAACTTCTATGCCCGGTTTCACCAACGTCTAATAAAATTTATTCGTCAAATAAATGCTTTATTCGCCAAATAAACGTTTCACCAACGTTAAATAGCGTTATTCGTCGAATAAATCTCCTAATAAACTAACCGGCCAAAATGCATCGAATAACTCGACAAATAACCTCAAAACATCTAAGTGACATTTATATATTGTTAATAATGAATGTCATGTTCAATTTATTTGATAATGTTGATTTCAAATTTCATCACTATTGGAAATAAATACAATTTGAATTCTCAAAATCAGCGGAACAATCTCATTTAAAAGTATGTAAAATTTACAGTAGATCATTAATTTTATTGTAGATTGTAATTTTAAGAACATATTTAAGTTTTTCAGTATAATTACGCAAAAAATGTACTCATTAGCAGTTTAACAAAATAGTTGGGTTTATATTATAAATTCTTTTCTCACATGAGTGATTATAAAGAAAAACAAAAAATGTACTTAAAATTTCAATCTACAATAAAATTGATGACAATTTGTGCATTGACTTTTAAAGCTTTATCTGTAATTATATACCGGCAGTGTAATACGATCATAGCAACAAATATTTTTAACTTTGTGTTGATATATTCTTACTTCATTAATAATTCGAGGTTATGCATGCATAAATACTGGTTCATTTGAACTTATTTGGCGAATTTTCTGTCTACTATATTACCAACTTAATAAAAATCACGGAATAGTTATTTAATCTCTGAGATACCTTGGTGAAACGTAAAATGACTTATTTGATGAATAAATTTTATTCGACGAATAGTTATTTGACAATTTATTAGGCGTTGGTGAAACCGGGCACTAGAGATATAAAATCGGTAAAGGTTAACATATTTATTTATAAATAATAAAATATTTTACTATGAAATAAATAAATATGTTAAATATAAAAAATTTCTACAAGATTAATGAAGAAAATATTAATTTGGTAAAGGTTGCTAATGGAAATGGACATAGTGCTGGGTATAGTCGAGCTCCCATTAAAGTTTGAGGGGGGAGTTTATTTGGTATCGTTTTTAGTGTTAGAGAACTTAGTTTGTAAATTAGTTTTAAGCATGGATTTTTGGATAAAATCTGGAATAATTTCTGATTTAGGAAAAAAACGTGTAGTTTCTTCCAACACAACAGTTTAAGTTGGATGCCATTAACGATAACAATTTATCTTCTCCAGAAAGGTCAAAGATTGTCCAATTTACTTTGTTTTATTTTAACAAAATGGGCAATGGGATAGGTTGCACCCAACAAGTGCAACATTATATTGATGTTGGCAACGCCGCACCTATAAAGCAGTAATATTATCCCGTTTTGCCAGCTATGCAAAAAAGAATAAACCTGAAAGTAGAGAAAATGTTAAAGTTGGGCGTGATTGAACCAAGCTATTTATTGTAGAGTTCACCAATTGTTATGGTAAATTTTTTTTGGGAGAGTACAGGTTTTGTATGGATTTTAGGAAAGTTAACGCGGTTACAAAACGCGACTCGTATGCTTTACCATAAGTGTCTACTATATTGGATAAATTAAGAGCGGCAAAATATATATTTTCACTTGACATTGCTTCTGCATATTGGCAAATAAATAAAGTGTTGGGTCCCAAACTTAACCCGTACGTTTTTAAATATCTCGATGACATCATCATTATTACTGAGACCTTTGAACTTCATTTGAAAATTTTAGGCGGTTTTTAAAGGTAAGTCTCACCTTAAACCGACAGAAATGCCACTTTGCTAGACAAGAATTGCGGTATTTAAGGTATGTGATTAATGGTAATGGATTATTTGTTGACTCTGAGAACGTAAAAGCGGTAATAAATTTTCCAAAACCCAGAAATCCTAGTGAGATACGCCGTTTTATTGGACTGTCTGGCTGGTACAGACTGTTTATCCCAAACTTTTCCACTATATTGGCTCCTTTGATAAAACTAACAAACTAACAAAGAAACAAAGCCATTGGTGTTGGGAAAAAGATCAGCAGACAGCTTTTGACAACTTAAAATAGTGTTAGCGCCAATACTAGCCGTCCCCAATTTTGACTTACTTTTTATTATCAAGTGTAACGCTTCGTCTGCCGGATTGGGATGTATCTTAAGTCAAAATTTTCAAAAAGAAAATAGAGTAATAGCATATGCCAGTAGGTCAACAACGGCGCAGGAAAATAATTATGATGCAATGGAAGTAGAGTGTTTGGCTTTAATATTTAGCATTCAAACATTTAGAGGCTACATTGAGACAACTGAATTTAAAGTAATAACCGACCATCATTCACTCAAGTGGCTATGGAAGTTGAAGGACTCACCAGCAAGAGTATTTCGATGGCTTATGACTTTTCAGCAATATTCTTTTCAGGTTGTACATAGACCAGGCGTTACCAAGCTCCAGATGCGTTATCTCGGGCCAATGGTGTAGAAAGTTATAGTTAACTACATTAAATATTAAAAAAAAACGACTGTGATGACTGGTATCGCAGAATGTTAGGGAAGGTAACGAAAAACCCTAATAATTTTATTACATAGAAAGTGAAAAACAATAAGTTGTTTAAGTTAGTCAGAGAAACAAAGTGTTCGTTAGGATTTGAAAATCCTTAAAAAAACGGTTGTGCCTAAACTATTAAGGAGTAAAGTTTTATTTGAAAATCACAACGTGGCTTTTGGGATTTTGGGATTTTTAAAACTTTCAAACAAATTATACTTTTGGCCTTGCATGTATGCATATAATATCACTATATGCATACATGCAAGTCATTGCGCAGTATGTCTTGCCTATAAAGTAGAACAGGATAAACCGTGTGGTCTAATGGGACAGCGTACAATCGATCGTCCTTTTCAGTTGCTCTCGACAGACTTAATTGGACTTTTTCTACTTTCACACAAACGAAACCGATTTATTCTTGTTGTTTGTGACTTGTTTATAAAATAATGTTTTATTGTTTGCGCCACCAAGAGCTGATTCAGTTAGAATTACGCAAATCATTAAAAATTATGTTTTTATGTTGTTTGGTATACCGCAGTGTATTATTTCTGATAACGATAGGCAGTATGTAAGTACCAAATTTAAAAACATGTGTTCGTCTCGCCATGTTCAATTTTTATATACATCCATGTTTCATCCGCAAGCAAAACCCAATTGAACGATACAATTGTACGCTAAAGATAATGATAGCTTCATTCATTAAAGATAATTACCCGAAATGGGATAAACACGTACTAACGTACATGAGGTCACTGGGTTCATTACAGCGTTTTTAACTTTTAACCGTGAATTGATTCATTCGGGAAATCAATATCCACCTCTAGGTGAAAACATGCCGTTTAACTTTGCGGATCGCCAAGAATTTGTTAAAAAGTTAGATGGGCTACCGGAAATCTTCGCAAAAGTTTGAGCTAATCTGGCAAAAGTCTTGCAACAAAATGCCCGACATTACAACTTAAGACGTAGACCTAATAAATTTACGGTAGGTGATATAGTTTGAAAAAGGAATCATTTCCTTTCAGATGCTGGGGCTTATTTTTCTGCCAAACTGGCATCTAAGTTCACGCTAGAAATTATCGGCAACAACGTACGTGTTGAAAACTCCCGAAGAAAAAAAGTTATCCGGTACCCATCACATAAAAGATCTTAAAACAAACCCTGGTTAGATTCAAACTCACGATTAGATATTTATTATAAGATATTTTAGCTGTTATTATAAAAAGTGTAAAATTAGGTTAAATATATAAATTTGAAAAATGATTATAATTTATATTTAAATATAAATTATAATCATTTTTAATTGATTACGTTTAATTATAGAGTAGAATTACATTACGTATAGGATAGGGTAATTTTGATTAAATAGTTGTAAAATTAAATAACACAAGCATTTTAAAAATTTTAGTTGATGATTTAAGGATGAACACAAAGTCTGCTAAGTACACAACATAAATAACTCCTCATCTATACAAGATGCCTTTTCAGATGTGTCTTAATATTTGTAGTATAGTTCTACTCTTCAAAATAGATAAAAATCGCTTAATAAATTATATTCGCATACTAACACTACACATTTATTTGCAGAAAACTATGAATAAAATAAAGTAGGTTGAATGTTATATTTAATTTATTTTACAAAAGATGTTCATCGTGTCTTGACAAACATTATCACAATGCATCATTGATTATCTTGCCTTTTTAAAAATACTTGCATTGTTTCTTGTTGTTTGGCAAACATTTTAAACTTTTTATCGCAGTTTTTAAACATTATTTACAGAAAAAACATAAACAAATTGTTTTAGATATCTTCATTAAAAAACCCAAAGGGTTTGTATCAAGAAAGCGGACAGGGCGCCTGTTTACCACGAGTTATCTATTTTGAAAAAAATTACTAGTTAGGAACTAGTGAGTTGTAATGGTATAAAGCTCCACGTTGTCCTACATAAACCACATGTCATTTTTTATTTTTTAGTAATTCTTTAAAAAAGTTTTGTTTCAAACATAATATGGTAGAAATTAAATATTCCATCTTTAGGAAATTCCGCTTGTTTGTGAAATTGTTGATTTTCATCATCTATCCTCAAAAACTATTAGATATCATTTTTCCTTGGTTAGTAGGCTGTCGGTTGCAGACCTTGCACATGTTGTACATGATACAAATAAATCATCTTATCATGAAATACGTTCCAAACAGTGCATTTAGTGACTCCCTTATTTCTATTGATGATATCTTAGATTCTTTTTTTCTAAATGCAAAATACAAATCAACTCACGCTTATCTGCCAGTTTCAATAAGCAAACCTAAGTTGATTTAAACTGACAGCTAAACTTAGTTGGAACTGTTATAAATTGTTGTTGTTTATTCTTTTCTCCACCGTTAGCCGCAACTACGGCTTTCCCATACTTGGTCTTCCAGCATACACATAAACATTCCAATCAAATAACAATGCAATTTTATAAGTTTATGTGTATGCTGGAAGACAAAGCGAGGAAAGACTGTAGTTGCTGCTAATAGTGGAGAAAAATTATGAACCAAAAGAGAAAAAAAATCATTCCTACAAAAACCTTCAAAGCTTTCTAAAATTCTAAAATATTTTGGATTTAGTATTTATTACAAGATAATTTAATTTGAATAAATTTTATAAATTTATTTTAAACACATGATTTGCGGACATAGTTTATTAAACTCCACATTTTGAAATATTTTGCTATATTATACGATAACAAAATTTAGTTTGGAATATACAGATCGCATGTGTACAGTACAATTGGTCCGCAGTATAAACCTCGTAGAACGTAGGCTTTTTAAATTTAAATTTAATTAATTGTTTACACACCCCTTTAAGTTAAAATGTTATTATCGAATCCATAAATTTAGATATAAATGACTGCAGGCATATTCATTTATAATGTGCATAAATATTGTGTAATAAACTAAGTACTATTATTTTATTACTATAACTTTATAAACCATCTTGTATAATCTGCCTGATTAACATCATTAAATATTAATTAGTAATTAATTAAACATAAGTATATAGTGGTCCATTAATTAATAGTACATAATATAAACATCTGTTTGTTATTTTATAAATATGAGATTAAAGTAGAACAGGAAGGTATTGGTCGATAGTATATTTAAATTCATATAGATATTCACCAAATGTATTTATTATTACGTATGAAATAACACAATAATAATATTATATTTAATATTCCATGTGTAGTTTATATTTATTTAATATACTTAAAATATTACTCACCAAATGTGCTACTAAGATGTCTTGCCAATCCGAAATCAACCAATTTCACTTCACCTTCCTTTGTCAATAGAATATTGCTCGCTTTTATGTCTCTATGCATAACTCTTTTCTCATGAAGTTGTACTAAAGCCTGTAAACAGCAATAAAAAAATTGATAACCTTTAAAATATAATATTAGCATATTCGACTGTCATCATAACTAATATTTATGAAAAGGATATAGATATAAAATATAACCCACGTGATTTATGGTTGATTATTTGTTTCTGAGTATATTTCGGACGTGAATTATGATGCACCGCTCGTAAATTTACCACGAGTAGCTTTCAATTACATGTTATATTCTTTTTTAAAGTTATAAAATACAATGTATCTAATTCCAATTAAAGCGACTTTAGTTTATTGTGCAAAGATTTATTGAGCTGTTGTTGGTTTTTATGCTCATGAACGACTAATGGTAACAAGAAATCAGTGTGTTTGTAACATTTCTATTTAATCTCGATCTTTATATAATGTTATTTATAGTTTCATTTTCAAAACCAAATAATAATTTAGTAAACTGTGTATTTAAATTAAAAACAAATAAATTATTAAAACATATAATAATCAATATTTCATACAATACATTTATCAAGTAAAAATAGATTCTATCAATAATTAAATACTAGTTTATACTTGAGGTAAATAAGTTGTTAAATGGAAAATATGATATATTATACATAAATATTTAATGATATTAAATTTATATGTTACCTTAATAACTTCTTTTATTATGTATGCTATATGTTCTTCTGAGAGTCTTCTATTTTTATGTAGCAATCCTTGAACTAAATCTGTAACTGGGCCTCCATCGCATAACTGAAATAAAATAATGTATTGTAATATTAGTACTAATATATTTTATTGAAATATTATAATATACATAGATGCAAAAATTCTGTTGTTTATTTTTTATGATGATTTTTTTAATATTGCATGAGAACAAAGTATGTATGTTGGATAAATCAACTATATAAATTATACAGCTGACTAGACTACTTTTTTTAGTATAACATACATAGTATAACAATAAAATAAATACATTTATTGCCCATAGTACAAATATATATCTTAACAATTACATAATTACAAAAAATTATAAAAAACAAATGTTCGGGCAATGGATTTAAAATTAGATTGAATGTAGTAACAACTCTTAAACCTGGTCTATACTAGAGTTTAAACATAAAAAACATAAATAACAAAACAAAAAGTATTTGATTCATTTTCTCTAGATTCATGATTTTTTAACTTATACTAAATGACTGAGTCACAAAATATAAATGAAATAAGATACATAATAAATAATGAAATGTGATAGAATACAATACATTTTTTAGTCGTTGAAATAGACACAAAATTAACATGAAAAAACCATGTGAGTAAGTTGTGCCAAAAACTTTCAAAACAAGTTTATTTATTAAGAAATTTAACTCCAGAAGTCTCTCCTCAAGTAGCGTTAATTGCATATTATGGATTATTTCAATCAAATATGCAATATGCAATACTGTGTTGTGGACGCTCGCCACATATCACTTAGCACTACGAAATTAACATAATATAATTACAATTTTTCAGCATCATTTCTCATCCATACTATTCCTTTATCTTTTTTTAAATCATTTTTTCTTTTCATTTGTTGTTTTCTCATCTCAATACATTCTTTTAACATATGTTCTATTGTTTTATTGGCTTTTCCACAAATTTTGCACATTTTGATTTCTTCATTCATCCAAAATTTACAAACTTTTTTTAATTTCCACATGTAAATCTTACTAGTATCTTTTTGTATGTTATTGTATACTTTGAATTAGCAAGGTATTTTGGGATATTATTTTCCATAATAATTGCACATTTCTCATTGTACCTTGATTCATTCACTCTTGTTTTTTTCTCTCTATCACGCATCGTTATTTTATTCTATACAACTCTTTCACTATTTTTCATTCTTTCTATTTCTTTACAGTCATATCCCTTTCTATTAAAATATTTCTGTTTCTCTACTCTTATATTTTCATATCTTTCATTCATTTTTTTTTCATACATTTTTGCAAAATTTTGCAATTATTTCTTTCTCTCAATCTTTCTTCATATCTTACCGTTTTTTTTTTGCTTCTACTTTTATTTTATTTTTTTACTTCTTCCAACACAATGTAGGCTGGAGTTTCCCTATTCAATCTCAGTACCCATCTTTAGTATTTTGTCTGTAAAGCTTCTAATTTATTTTGTTTTTTCTATCCTCAAATTTCCGACTCATAAAACATCATACTTTTAACTAGACTATCAAACATGGTCCTTTCTATTTTTATACATTTAAACTTTCATTCACCTATTCCCCACACCTGTTTTACCACTTGTGCTCATTCTTGCCGTTAATTTACTGAATACATATCCTAATTATTTGAATAATTTTACTTCTTCGATATTTTTTTCCTTCCTTTCCAATCTTCTTTTTAATGCCTTCCTCCCCTTTTCTTAAACATCATTTTGTTTTATCATCATTTACTCTTAACCCTTTTTTCTAAAGTTTTTTTCTAAACATCTAATCATTTCTTTTGCTTTTTTTGCCACGATCACCATGTTATCTGCATATGCTAATGACCTTACTTTCATTCTATCCAGTACAGCTTTTCTTCTATGTCTTCAAAATATGCAGAAAACAAACTTGGACTGAATGGGCGTCTCTGTCTTATACCTTTTGTTGTCCAGAAATTTTGACTTATTACCATTTCTGCATATACATTTTCCATTTTTTTTACCAGATTCTTACTAATACCCTTTTCTTTTAAACATGACCATAATTTTTCTTTACACACACTATCAAAAGCCGCATTAAGATCCACAAACAATGCATATATTTTTCCTTTTCTACAGCAATTTCTTTTTCAACTATATGATTAAATATGTATATACGTTGTTTAGTTTTTCCTCTAGCGTCATGGCGTAAATCTTGTATGCCGTATTAACTAATGTATAATCCTCGGATTTATATGCGCTAAAAAACCTCAATATATTTTTTTTATATGCGCTAAAAATAAGTAAATATATGCGGTAATGTTTCTCAAATATTGATTTTATATGCGGTTAAAAAAGCAAGAAAATTCAAAATTTGAATTTATTAAATAAAATTATTTGTTGTTTATTAAGGTTATTGTTTCATAGTGAAACTATGTCGTTTATCGATAAGATCGTTTTTGTAAAAAAACAAAAATTGTGCGTTCTTCTTGAATTGCCGAAGACAATGCACAGCACAGCAGCATAGTTCCCCTCGACATTGCCACTCGCTATTGTAATTGACTGGGAATCCCCGTGCTTTTGTACATTACAATGTGCCAGTGGCGTCCGAGCCCCCAATGACGTATTTTAAAAATTATATTGTTCTTACTGGCTTTTTACTATAATAAATTATTATAATAAAAATATTGACTATATATGCAATTATATGTGATTATATGCTGGTAAATGCAATTATATGGATTATAAGTTTTTATGCTGCAAAAACTTAAAATAATGAGTTATATGCGCAATAAAACTTGGTATTTAAGTTTGTTTCTGAACGAAACGTGTGTATACAATTAACTAGCTTGATATATATAATTAAGTAAAACATGTAAATAAATATAAATCCAAGCTCTACTAATGTAATTCCGCTATATATATTCTGGGCATACAAGACCCGCTTTCTATTTTCTAGGAAGTCATTCTCCCTTCCGTACTCTATTTATTAATTCTCTCAATTTTTCAATCAATTCTTTCTTTCCATACATGCTTCATTTTGTATTCCATCCACACCTGGCGTTTTTGAATTTTTAAATTTTTATATTTGCTTTTGTAATGTTTCCTTTGTGATTTTTTCTGACTGCAAAGTTGGTTCTTGAAGTTTTTTGTTTTGGCTTTCCTTTTTCTGCCGGTTCTATTAAATAGTGTTGAAAAATGTTAATGCCATTTTTCCATAGTGATTGTTTGGTTTGGCATTGTTTTATGCTTTATGTACTTCCATGCTTCTTTATCTGATCGTATTGCTTTTATTTCTATTTCTTCTTTCTGTCTGTATGTTATTTTATTTTCTGCATTTGTTTTTATATGTTATTAACGCCTTTTGGCAATATTCTTTGGTTGCTTTGTAAGAAAACATTATTTGCGTTGCATTTTTCTTGTTTCTCTTTTCTTCTGCATGCATTTTTTATCTCACCATTTTTTGTACTATATTACTTTTGTTATTTTTTTTTTCTTTTATTTTATCAAGTGATACAAACTTGATAAATATACTTCTAACAGCTGATGATCTGATTCCATTCTTTCTCCCACTTTAAATTTCTCTATTTTCTGTACCCTTGTTTAGTTACTACGTATATGTATATTTATTCCTCTTGTTCATCTCCAGCTTTATATCTATTTAACACGTTCCACTTTTTTTTAATTCCTCTACTATGCAATGTAACTATCTCAAAGTGTTTCTTTCTCAGCAAAAAGTTTTGTTGTAATAACCCGTTTTTATCTGCTTCTTCATTATTTTTCTGCATTATTTTTCTACGTATTCCTGCAATTATTCCACCGTTTGCCATACCCTATTTTTCTTTGGAGTGCTAGTTGACAAATACGTCTATACTTTTTTGGCATATATATTTTCATTTGTTTCCACTTTTTTTGTCTACCAAGGTTTCTACCACTCCAATTAAAATCTTCTTCTTATTGCTTAGTCTTGCTACGTTTGAAAATAAAAATGCCATCATTGTTTTTGCCTTTTTACATCTTATATTTATTGTTTTTTTGGACCACTAAAATGTTATTTTTCCCATTCCAAACCCATCATTTGTCAATGCACGTTTTTTGGTATCTGACAATTGTTTTTTTTCCTTTGCTTTTTTCTTCGTTACCCCATTTGCGTAGTTTTAGTTGAATTGCTCTTTCATCTCTTGTTAAGTCATTATCTATGTATATTAGAATGGTTTTAAAAAAAAAAATAGAATTTTTGCACCCTCAAAAAGTAATCTTTATACAAAAAAGTAAACCATGCCAAATTTTAGCTTTTAAAATTTAAAAGAACACGTGTTGCACTATCTTTAAATTCAAAAATAATAAATTTAATTAAAGTATCATAGTTTTATATTTGAGTTTTTTTTTAAGTAAGGTAAGATTGTTGCCTTAGCCCTTAGAACATGATAGAAAAGTAGTAACATTTTAACATACAAGTTTTGATTTTGAAGTGTAAATTGTGTTTTTTAATATATTTATGCAGATGGTAGCAGAGTTTTAAAAAATACAAAAAAAGTTAAATTAAAAAAAATAAAAAAAAAACAGTAGATTCATGTGATTGGTAATGGTTTGATATTGCAAATAATACAACAAATTTAAAAATGTTAGTTAAACATGTACATGTACATTAACTTATTTTGTAGTTAATAATACGCATGCTTGTAGACTAGTAATATGCAAAAGTACGTAGCGCAAACCAATTTGAAATAAAACTTATGAAGGTAAAAGAAAACGTTAATTTAAAAATAAAATGTAAAATAAAAACCAATAGTATTTAAGTAGTTTATATTGTAACTAACTGTGTAACTAAGATTTCTTATTTTAAAATGCCTTAGATAAATATATTATGTAAAAGATTTATTAAAAGTCACGTAAAGTGTATGCCTTTTTCAAAAATCAAAAATAGACAACAATGTTATACTTGTACTATGTAGTAGTACGAAAGTTTTAGGTTGCTCTTGTTCATTAAATTCATTAAATTTACAGCAGAACAAGCAAACAATATATACTAAAGTTTACATCTGTTTTGATTAATTAATATTAGTTTGGATTTAATTTTCCTGTATTTTAAATTTAAAATACTATAATTTACATTTGAATATAATACGTAAAGAAACTAAGAATTTAGACTAAAATATAATTTTGGTATTATATTAAATTAATAATTTTTTCAAACTCAATCCAACAATCACATCGGCCAAGGGTCAAGCACAGACAATTGTTTTGGTTTTACAAACCTCGTCAGTGTGCTTTGTATGACCACAACATTGCATGATAGCAAAACACAAATTTGTTATAAACTTATGAAAAGTGTAAAATTCTATTTATAGATGTCAAAAATAACAAAACCAGTTACAAAATATTTAAATTATTTCAGAAAAAAACAAAATTCGGCCACGAACAGTTGAAAAGTACAAAATTCTATTTAAGAAAAATCAAAAATAGCAAAGAGTGTATTTAAGACAATAAAATAATGTACAACTATGAAGTTGAAAAATGTAAAAAAATTACAAAATCTTAAAATCTCAAAAACAGCTAAATTTAGTTATAAAATATTAAAATTTTGTTACAAATAGGTAAATCCGGCCAAAATGTTGACCGATTTTGAACAAAGATTACTAAAATGTAGACATAAAATGTTAAAAACTCTATTTAAAGAATATCAAATATAGCAAAATCCGTATAAAAATAAAGTAAAAAAGCAATTATAAAAAATTATGTTTAAGTCAAAAGTAATAAAATCCGGTCATAAAATATTAAAAAACAAAACAAAACAGAACGTTGCCGTTTGTTCATAAAATGTCAAAACACTAAAGTTAGCCATAAAAGCTTTAAAGAATAAAAAATATTGTTAAAAAAAACACAAATTTTGACTGTTGAAAAAAGCAGAGTCCTATCATAAAATTGTAAACAATCATCAAAAAGCAACATAACCTTTTCAAAATTAAAAAAAAAAAATTAAACTAGTAAAAATGCCAAATTCTATTTACGAAATGTCAAAAATCCGTCCCACCAGCTTTTGAAATAGACGTCTAGAAAGCTTTCTACGCTTATAAGCTCTTACAAATTGTAGACCTTTGCTTACAAATAGCTACACCACCGTTTGCAATACTAAATCTTTTTTTTTATTATTTTCATTTTGGACAATTTTTTTATAATTAATGTGAATCATTTTCAACATCTATTACATCTACTGTAAATGGGTTTCTAACTTACCTAAATTTCTCAATATAAACATTTTGTAAAAATATCATTCATTTGCATTTCATTTTCAATTTTTTTTAAATCATCTAAACAATAAGCATGGCCCCCACAAAAATATTGTGACTATTAAGATTGTTCAAAAACAAATTTAATATTGAAAACACTGCTAATTGACGTCTTGCAAGTGGTAAAATATCACCTAAATATCCCAATTTTATCATCCTTGTTATCATTAAAGTGATTAGCACATTTGTGTTTCTTGTCTGCCAAAAATATTTCTTTTTCTGTTTTAAGAGAAATAACTGTAAACTTGCAAATTGTCAATAAATAGTAGTGATAAGACGATACTAAAGAAGTGACATAACTATCCATTAAAATTATATTATCAAATATGTTAAAATGCAATGGAAAATAAAACTTTTTTCAAGTTATTTGAGGGTTTCCCGCGACCCAACTATTGGGTAAACTCAAGGGTAAATCCGAGGATAAACCTAAAGGTTAAAAAATCGGTTCTATAGAGCAAGAAAAAAAAATTGGTATTTTTTAATCAGTAAAATGTAACATCATTAGACAGACTATTAACAAATTTTCTACGCACAAAAAAGTTAATAACAAATCTTGATTTTTTACGTCTTATCCACTAGTTTTAATTGGTTATTTTTTAAATTTTTATATTTTTTTTTTTAATGATAATAATTAAATAATGTACAGTGTAAAATAAATTAAATGTTACAACAAAAAGTTAAAAAATTAAGTTGTCTATCGACCTTATCAACTTGGTTTTAACAGGTCAAATGTCTTATGAACTATTGCTGCATAATTTGCTTTTTATTTTTTGTTTTTTTAAATTGCATTAGTTGTATTAATTAGAAATTAAAAAAAGTGTTTTAACAAACTTTACTACTTGATATTTTAATATTACTACAAATCATTAATTTTTAATGTGTACGTAATGTTTTAAAATTAATTTTATTTAAGTATTTTGTAAATTTTGCTATGTAGTTAAAAAACATGTGCAATGGATTTTAAATAGCGACTATTTTTCAATGTTACAAAATAAACATTTTATAATTTTTTTGTTAAATTAATGTTCAGTAACATAAGTTTTAATAACTAATAAGTTATACATCATATTATTAGTAATCATTGACATAATACCCGGTTTCTATGTTGCATTATTTGTCTACTAAAATAACAATTGACAAATTTCAATAAAAAAAAAATTTAAATCAAGTTATTTTAATTTTATATAAATAATACAAGACTTATTTACTGACCAATTAGCACAATTTAATAAAGTATTAAAAATCAATAAATTATTTAGATAAAATGAGACCTGATTCCGACACAATCATAAACTATGATGCACTCACTTACTCGCACAAGTTACACATATAAAAAAGAAGCAGTGAATTAAACAGCACGTCTGTCTATAGATAAAGATAGAAATGGTGATATGGTTGAGTGCAAAGCTGAATTACACTCTGGGAATCAAAGGAACATGTACTTTCTGTCAGGTCAAATCTATATGTTGCTAATAAAAATGAAATATACTACATTACAAGCATACTATTGGCACAGAGAAAATATATGTTACAAGTTTTTTAGAGAGCGTTTATATCTTCATGCGTTTCTTAAATTGTTTACGATATATTAAGCATGTTGCACGAATGAAACATTTAATAATTATTAATAAATTATATTTACTCACTTCTAAAACAAACCAGACTTCATCGTCGTGTTCGCCAACGTTTCTATAAACACCATAAAAATCTGGAAGATTTGGATGCTCAGAAAATTCACATAGCACACGATATTCTTCTTGAATATAAGGCATATTTTCTTTGTTAATCCGTTGCATTTTGATGGCAACTTTTCTTCCGCCGGATTCAGTGTCAGCAGCACTGAATACTTTTCCACATATTCCCGTTCCGATGCACTCATCCAAATCAAATCTATTACCCACATCGGGGATATCATCCAGTATTAATTTCGTCATCCTTTAATAATAAATATCAATTATTTATAAAATACTTCGAATTTATAATATAATTTATTTTACCTGATTTATTATTATTTTATTCAGTAGAACGAATCATGTGTGTTGCGAGGAAAGTCCTAGTAAACTGGAAAGAATTATTCGTACGAGTCGTAATAAGATTTATAGGAACCCTACAAACTGTTAAGAAGTAAGGTTTCAGTTAATGCGGCCTCGACCTCTTACTTTAATTACTATAAAAACTGAATAACCTACATTGATTTTTGCGGATTTGCGTTGAATAATACGTGTGAAGCTTTATGTTATGTAATATAAATAAATTAGTGGTGTTAAAGATTAGTGAAATGCTAGATGGTTAGTACTTCTAATAGAAAAAGCATGTATTTAAGCTTGAAATGTAAACTTTTATTATATAATCATTGTATTGAGTTTTGTTGTGCAATATTGTATAAATATCAATTAGAGAAGTTAAATTGTCAATAATAAAA